>OZ014522.1:465496392-466696392 GCA_963966055.1 Lathyrus aphaca | reverse complement strand
ACATGGTCATCTGCAACTGCAGTCATAACCACCATATTATCATAATCATCTTAATCATGGCTTGCAAAGTTCGCACCTTTGTCCTTGTCTTTTGTGATCCCTTGTCTTTTATGTACCAACAATGCTTGGCCAAGTGACCTCACTTTTCACATTTATAGCACTGCACACCTTGTTTCTCTTCTTTGTCTTTCTAATAGGAATTTCCTTCTCTTTTCGAGGATTCAGAAGTTCTATCATCGATCTTATTCTTGTGAGGATTCAACAAAGACTTTTTACTCTGAGTCTTGTCGATTTTGCCTTTGAACTTGTTGGAACCACCATTCTTTTTCCACGATTGAGCCTGTAGTGTTTGTATCAAGTCTTGAACTCCTTTCCTTTCGACAATCTTAATCTCACATATCCTCTAACTTTTTTGAGGGACGTGCCTTGTGAATTTGTCTCTATCTCTCTTTAAGATCTCTCTCATATTATGCTTCCCTTTTTTTTTCTTCACTTTTTCACTCTTCTCTCTTTATTAAAATTGCCTAAAATTACGTAAAGTTAAGTTAGAAGCTCCAAAAGTCAGAGAATTCATTTCCTATTTTATCAAAGGATTAATTTTTTATTATAAGATTCCATATTTTATGTCCAAAAGTGACAGTATTCAACACTATCATAATATATATGCCACCCCAGCGGTATTAACAACTAACAGTACCTACAAATCTGAAATTCATGATCATGTAGCTTCCAATTGGTTTCTACATAAACTAATACTACCATGATCCATGGATTCAATAATGCCAATTCTCACAATATCCAGTTTTAAATTAAATATACAACATGCTTTTCATGCTGTCGAAATTGTATTGTTTGATTTAAATAACTGTAGATTACTAATTCTTAGAGGCTTAGCATAACTTTAGCAAATATAATTATTTAGATATGCAATCTTTGAATTTGGCTTGTCCCAAAATTGGAACCAATAATATCCTTCAATTAGTGCATTATTAACAATGGTGGTAAGTGGTAACCAATCGAACAAAAAAACGGTTGTCAATTAGGACAATACAGTGCAAGAGCTTTACATAAAAGTACAAGAATATTGACCATGGCCTCTTCCATAGCTAGAGACAAATAAATTAATACACCTATAGTTTGACAAGAATGTGGAACTAGATAGACTCGCTAAAAACAACTTCCACTAATTAAGGAGATGATCTCATTAAGGACCTATTTATTTTTGAAAAAATAGATTTTTTTTCTTCTTATTTTTAAAATTGGATTTTATAAAACCGTTTCAAAAGTATTATAAGTTTTTGGATTAATAGATATTTACTTCCTGCAATATAAATATGTATTTGATTTATCTCTCTTTAAAAAAATTATTTTAAATTACTTCCACTGAAATTCATGTAAAAATTAGGGGATAAATCAAAAAATAATACTTTACATGAGATACTTTTTAATATTCATTTTATAAATTAAAAGATTAATTTTGATATCTTATAATATTAATATATATTATTGAACATCAAAACATAGTCGAAATCGCAATTTAAAAAAATATTGTATCTCAAAAATAAATTTTAGAAAAACTATTTGAAATAGGTGCAAAATTAAATAATCTTTTAAAAATTTCGATATCCAATTTTATTTAATAAAATAATAAAATATCTATAATAACATTTAACAAATAACTATTTAAAGTTTCAAACCATTTTTTAATTTAATGCTTTAGTAAAAAATTTATTTGTAAATTTTTTACACAAAATCATACTATATTATAAAAATTATTTATAAAAAAACAAAACAAAAGGGCTTAAGTGACAGTTTGTTTTAGTTATTTTATAAAAATGAATTCGACACTATTATATATTTTTATTTTAAATAATTACAAATCTTTTTTAAAAGTTTAAAATGGAAATTTAGTTTAATTTCTATTCTTAAAATATTATTTTCAATATTTTATTTTTTTCTTATATTTTTTATCATTAAAATTAAGAAATTATTTAAATTTAAAGTTATTTTAAATAATGTTTCATAAAAATTATTTTTGAGATACATGTTTTTGAAAAATTAAATGCTTTCAACTATGTTGTAATATTTAATAATATATATTTATGTTACAAAATATCAAAATTAGTTTTTTTAATTTATAAAAATGAATTTAAACATACTTCTAATATTTTAAAAATACTTCTATAAAAATCATTTTTTTTAAATACAAAGAGAAAATATATTTTTTTTAAAGAAAAAGAATACATTTTTTTAAAAGAAAAAATAAACGGATCCTAAATTACATTTAGTCTTTAACGACCCATTTATGAAAGCTATTCTATGAAAGAAAAATGCTATTAATAAAATACAAAGAAAAAATAGCATTTTCCTATAAAAAATTATTAATATTTAAATAAAGTAAATTATTAAAAAAAAAAACATTTTAAGAGATTTACGATGCTTTATAAAAAAAACAATCCACTTAAACAACGCTCTTCGATAAAAGCGCTCTAAATAACAATGGTGTTTAATATCTCTCTCAAACATAAACGTGATAATATAATTTTTAATCTAAACTCATATTTTCACATGTCTATATCTTTTTATCTAAGTTCATTTAATTTAGATTTAATAATTGGAATTTGTGATTGTTTATGTAAACTTGTATGCATTTGAGCAAAAGAAGTGAAAAAGAAGATGATGGAACATAAAAATAGAATATGTGACTAACTTTCACTATTAATTGAAAAAACGGTTATAGTGAAATTCTTGTTACAAATCGAACTTTGAGTTCAGTATTTATACTATCAGAGTCACTGAATAAAACTCAAATTAAAACTAAACGCAACTTAAAATGAATATGAATTTGGATTACACTTTAACGCCATCCCTTAATCCATATTCAAGACTAAAATGAACAACACTAATTTCATCCTTCAGATGGATAAAGTGTTCAGTCTTGATTGCTTTAGTCAACACATCTACAAGCTGCTTTTGACTGCTATACTGAACAACTTCAAGCATCCCATTCTGAACCTGATTGCGCGGAAAATGAAACTTCATATAAATATGTTTACTCCTTCCATACAACATCGGATTCTTGGAAAGGCTTATAGTTGATTTGTTGTCAATCATCAACCTCATAAGCTTGCTCACCTTGATCTTCAAATCATGAAATAAGTTCATAATCCAAATAACTTGACACGTAGGCAACACACCTGCAATGAACTCGGTTTCACAGGTTGACAATGTAACCACCAGTTGCTTCTTGGAGCACCAAGAAATGGGACCTCCCAGATACTTGAAGAAATATCCAAAATTGCATCATATATTCTCACATCAAATAAACATCCACATATAACTCGATTATATTAATTCATATTATCACCGCTTCATCATTAATTCATTAATTCTCAACGATTAATCGTTCATTCTTTACCGTTAACTATTATGAAACAAGTAAAACCATTTAAATTACACATATTATAATACTTATGCACCCTCTTAATACATCATTATGGGATAACGATACACATCAGCTTTCCAATGCTTCAAACCGCACCTTATTTGGATTTTCAGAACTAATGTTATGGCAACAACGATCAGATAAAATAAAAGGTTTCAACTTAACTTTCTATTCAATAATTTTTCATAGTTTTACTAGCATCAATCGATTGACATGGACTGTCAATCAATTGATTTGATTCCTCCTTACATTCTATTTTTCCTATTTTTCACATTTTGGATTTGCACAATCGATCGATTAATAGAATTAATCAATTGATCTCATTCTTTCTTTCAATTTTTCCTAATTTTCACGTGAATCAATCGATTAACATCAGGGGTTAATAGATTGTCATCAACCAATTTTTCAAAAGATCCAGTTTTAATCACGTTTACTTCATCTTCTCCATTTCCTAACCCCCATATATCAAACTAATTTATATTACAACACCCAAACACGGCATATCATGAATTTAACATCATATATCGATTTCACAACTATTAAATATGTCATAACACACAAATTAAATCATGAATCACAACCATTAGAGATATAATTTACACAATTTTAATCAAGAGCACATGAACATATCAACAAGGGTGAAATACAAGAAAAACCTAGAGGAGGGTGAGGACTCTTTTTTACCCTTCATACAAAATACACCCATAGAAGAGTAATCTCCCTCTTACCTTGGATTTCTAGCAAAGAAAGCTCTAAGCTCCTCAATAATAGTGTGTTCTTTTCAAACCCTAGGATACTTCCTTTGACGGATTTATGTGCGTGATACTCAATGTCGTATTCTGATAACAACATTTGCCAACGAGCGATTCGGCCCGTTAATGCAGGATTTTCGAACACATATTTGATTGGTTCCATCTCCGAGATGAGCCAAGTAGTATGATAGATCATATATTGGTGAAGACGTTTAGCTGTCCATAAAACAAAATAAAACAAAAACATAGAATACTAAGGTTCACAATCGTTCCCGACCCGATGTTACATGACACATAGCAGGATACCATTCCTTACACCTAAACGGAAACAAATAGATACGAAGAACTTCCACTCGACTCCACGTACCAAAGTTATCCTTCTGGAGTATTTGCGCATTACCCACATAGAGGCAACCTTACAACGGGTAGTGTTAGTAATCATAAATCAATATAAACAATGTAAGTTAAGATAAACAAGTAATCATTCATCATATAACAACACATCATAATCTCACCCAACCTCTTACACAACTCATCAAAACATCAAGTTAATAAATGCTTCATGCTACGTCACCAAGAATGAAATGCAAACTTCAAAGATGCATGTGGTACCGATTTCAACATGTGATAGACACTGGGCCATCTACCCTCCACAACAGAGCACAACATAAACAACATCACCCCAAATCCACACAATGAGATTCGAAGCCTCAAATCAACATATGTATGCCATAAATGCAAGACGCAACAACATCATCATATCAACATGTTACCCAACAATTGCATCAGCATTCATGAATAATTCTTCGTAAACATTCAACATACTCCTCAACATGTCATCTATACATCATTAAACATAATGACCATTTTTAACATAGTATTCCTCATCAAACAATCATCAACTAGTTTCTAAAACATCAAGGCAACACATTTCAACTAGTATAATACACCATAACATCATTACCTCATCTCTACATATTATTCCCTAATTTTCTGCAATTAAAACAACATTTTTCAACTTCCAGGTTGCGCTAAGCACCATGGCATCCGCACTAAGCACGCTTCTCTCGACCTCGAAGAAGCAAAAATGCACCAGAGCGCGCTAAGCGGGCTCTACGATTTTGGTAGAAAACCCTGCGATAACAGCATCGCACATGCCATAAAATCTACACCAAAACTCATCTAATTTGAACATTTAACCACATAATTCATCATCAAATCATATATCTAATATACTTACAACATTATCAACAAACATCAACCATCGATTCATCAAAACTCATTAAAAATCCTTGGTTTCTACCCAAAAACCCCAAATACCCAACTATCTCCACCATACATCGAAAACATTGAAAAGCGATACTCCTCATACCTTAGATTATCGCTTCCTAATCGTCTTCCCTCGAAATCACTGAAGATTCTCTATCCCTAGCCTCTTCTCCTTGTTCTTCAGACCTTTTCTCCAAAAATGTTACGATACCTCAAACCCTTCTCACTACTCAGTATAACACATACCACTAATACTCATTCCCTATAATACCCTCAACTTAACTTCCACAATTACCAACACGCCTTCAAGACCTCTAATTCCTTTATTTAATTAAATAATAATAATTTTGGAGTAATCTAATATAATTACCCTTACTATTAATATTTATTAAATAATTTCTATTAATCTCATCAACCAACACAACAACATCCAACAAACACCAAATAATCGACAACAACAAGTTACAACATTAAATCATGAAATCAGGGTGTTACAACTCTCCCCCACTTAAGGAATTTTAGTCCTCGAAAATGTAGTTGAAGCAAACTGAGTCGATACGACTCCTTCATCTGATCTTCACGCTCCCAAGTCCAACTTTCACCAGTTGGTCCACCCCACAATACCTTTACCAAGGCAATCTCTTTTCCTCGTAGCTACTTCATTTCTCGGCCATCTATCCGCAACGGTAATGCCTGAACAGTCTGGTTATCTCTTACCTGTACATAATCCATCTGAATCACATGCGACGTGTAACACCCCATTTTTAATACTTGTTTGTCGGGTATTTTTGATGTATTGTTGGTCTTGTTTAAGGTGTGTGTCTTGTTGTTTTAGTGTAGTGTCCTAGTGGGACGGGAAGAATTGTGGTGTATTTAGTAATAGGGGGTGTGAGAATAATAGTAAGACCAATTAATCACTATTTTTATTATTATTATTATTATTATGAAAATAATATTAGTAATATTAGGATTATTATTATTATTTGGCTGTAATTAAAATAAGGACAATTTAGTAAAATTATTATGGTGAGGATTTTAGGAAAAAGATTAGATTACTCAGAAAATTAAGGAGAGAATTAGTCATAATTTTGTGAAAGAACCAAGGAGGGCTAGGAAGAGGAAGAACAGCTAGGGCATCTCCATAATCAGAAATTCGCAGGAAAATTTATCAAAATTCGAGGTAAGTGGGGAGAAAGGGATTATCATCAGGTGCTATAACATGATGGGGGTAATGAGGGGTCATTCCCTCGTAGAAATTTTTGTTGTTTATGATGAATCTATGATTGTATGAATGTTGTTGCAAATATGTGATTGTGATTATTTGATCTTGTTGAATATTGGTTAAATATTGTTGTTGATGATTTCGTATATGGTATTACTTGCATAGATTTTGTTGTTACAGAAGAATGGTTACGAATCCAAATCTAGCACATTAACAAAACTGAATTAGTAATAATAGATGAAAGAATAGGATGACTAAGAGTGTAAAATCTGTGTAGAAACTATTTTGAGGACTGGTATGAAGTGTAGGAACGAGAATTGTAGGATTCAGATGTAGATTGTGGGAGAAAACATAAAATTTGGATAGCCCCTGTCTTACGCGTAGTAACATGCCCTTATGCGTATGAATGGGTGTAACACCCTTCTACCCCATCACAAAATAGGAAATTTAAAATCATATATCAGAGTACAACTCATTAAAGGGCATCACATTTCTTCATAAAATCGAAAATCTTGACATCACATAGAGTCATGTCCCGTAACACGAGTTCATAAAATCATTAGCAACACTATAAATCTTTTCTCAATAAATATGCAACGGGAAACATTAATAACTCATAAATTCCTCTTTTATAAAACAAAACTCATAATTCATCTCAATTATCATTTTATCAAAATATTTAACCAAAATCCAACATCTTAATCCAAATAAAACATAACATTCAAACAAAACTCATCCTGATATTACTGGACACAGAGTAGGACTCTACTTCTAACTAACTCGACAACTCCCTATCTCCGAGCTAAGCACGCACCAGGCTAACCTTGATTATCTGCAGAATGGCATAATAGACCATCACCAGAAGGCAGACATGGTGAGTAAATTCACATTCCATAAAATAATATAGAAATAAGAATTTAAAACATAACAACAACAACAATCTATCATTTTCATTACATCACAATAACGTTCATCATACTCATTTATACACAACATCAAATATTTCACATCATTACACAAAATCAATGCAACTCATGCTATGTCATTTAGAATGAAATGCAACCTCTTAATAATGCATGTGGTACCGAAACATCCTCATGTGATGGACACTCGGCCATCAACCCTCCCCTAAGGGAGCACATCATAAACATCATATCACTTCAATCCACACAATGGGATTGAAGCTACCAATGGATCGAAGTCCCCTCATAAATTTAATGCCATGAATGCAAGACGTAATATACATACATCATCCTCAAAACATCATAACATTGCATCCGCATTCATTATTAAACAATCATTCCTCATACTCATTCATAACATCACGTACATACTCATGGAACATCATACAACACACTCATCCTACATCGTATTTCTACATCATGAAATCATACATCATAACTCGAAGGAAATCAAATAATTCTTCATACATCACTTAACTACTAACTCTACTCATGTAGCCTCTTAAAACATATTATAAGACAACTCTACAACATCATTGTATACTAGAACATATCACCTTAAAATAGTTTTCAAAATAAAAGCATTTTTCGAATTTTCTTAGAGCTCGTTAAGCGAGACATCACGCTTGCTAAGCGCCCAACTCATTGACTCTTCTCGCTAAGCGAGCTTCGCGATTCTGCAGAATTTTTCTGCGATTTCCAGCCTTCTCCTTCTGCGATTAAAACCCCTCCAAACCCCATAATTTAACAACATTACTTCAGAAAACCCCATTAACATCAACATGCATTATAATAACATCATCTACATCATGTACATCATTGTATTCATCAAAATCATCATGAAATCATCATCAAAAACACAAAATCATCAATCAAACCCCTATTCCCTAAACTACACCACAAAGCCCCTAATTCCATTCCCACATTATAACATCGAAAGGAAAATACTCCCCATACCTTAATTTCCATAAGCTTTTGATAAACTCTTCGTAAATCTCTCCAACCTTCAAGCCCTAGCTTCTCCTCTTCTCCAGAGCTCTTTTCCTAAAAGTGCGATCGTTCCAAATGGTCGTACTCTCCAACTTTCCCCTCTTTTGTCACTCTTGCCCCTAGAACCTCTTTTTACTTTTCCCATAAAGCTCTCACTAATTCTCCACCAAAATACCACAATGCCCTTATCCTATAATTCCTTTTATTTTATTCAATTTAATCTCAAATAATAAAATAAACCACTAAACTTAATATTTCTAATATTACTAATATATTAACTTAACCTTAAATTCCTCAAAACATCAATAAACATCACAAACATCATAATTTACAAGAAAACATATCCATATAATTAAAATCGACTTTGGGGTGTTACAACTCTCCCCCACTTAAGAATTTTCGTCCTCGAAAATGTACCTGAAGCAAACAACATCGGATACGACTCTTTCATCTGATCCTCTCATTCCAAAGTTCAACTATCACCAGCTGGTCCACCCTACAATATGTTCACCATGGCAATTTATTTACCTCTTAACCGCTTCATTTGTCTGCCATCTATTCACACTGGTGAAACCACTACAGTCAAATTATCCCTTACTCGAACATTATCCATCTGAATCACATGCGACAGATCTGCAATATACTTCCTTAGTTGTGACACATGAAACACATTATGCAAATTTGCAAGTGACAGTGGTAATGCAATCCTATATGCCACCTCTCCAACCCTTTGCGAAATCTAGTACGGTCTAATGAAACACGGAGTGAGCTTTCTGGACTTCAGAGCTCGCTCGACACCAGTCACTAGAGTAACCCTCAAGAACACATGATCTCCTTCTTGAAATTCAAGTGCTTTCCTCATCTTATCATGGTAACTCTTTTGACGACTTTGAGAAGTTTTCATTCTCTCCCGAATCATCTTAATCTTCTCTGACGTCACATGCACAATCTCAGGTCCGAGCATAGCACTCTCGCCTGACTCATACCAACATAATGGAGTCCTACACCGCCTCCCATACAATGCTTCATATGGAGCCATGCCAATGCTCGCATGAAAACTATTGTTATAAGTAAACTCAATCAAAGGAAAATGACTATCCCACGCACCTCTATGATCCAACGCACAAGCCCTCAACAAATCTTCTAAAGACTGGATAGTTCGTTCTGTCTGACCGTCCGTCTATGGATGATAAGCAGAACTCATCCTCAATTTAGTTCCCAAAGCATCTTGTAAGTTCTTCCAAAATCTCGACGTGAACCGTGAATCTCTATCCGACACGATACTTGACGGTATCCCGTGCAATTTCACGATCTCATCAATAAACATCTCTGCTAACTTCGACATGGAATGATTAATATTCATCGGCAAAAAATGCGCCGACTTAGTTAATCGGTCAACAATAACCCAAATGGAATCATTTCCCTTTACCGTCTTCGACAACTCTGTCACAAAATCAATAAAAATGCTATCCCATTTCCATTCCATAATACTCAATGGTTTCATCATACCTAAAGGCTTTTGATGTTCAACCTTCGATTTCTGACAAACCAAACAAGCATACACAAACTCTGCAACATCTCTCTTCATACCCGGCCACCAAAACAGCTTCTGCAAATCATGATACATATTAGTAGCACCAGGATGAATACTCAACCTACTTCGACGTCCTTCTTCAAGAATACTTTTATTCAATTCTGGGATATCAGGAACGCACACACGATCTCGAAACCTCATCATACCATTCTCATCAAATTGGAATTCTCCTCCGTTACCTTGGTTAATCAAAGTCATCTGATCAACCTACTTCAAATCTGATTGTTATCCTATACGGATCTCCTCCACAATATCACTCTTCAATCTCAACATACCCAACTTTACACTCTCAGATGTAGTTTCACACAACAAACTCATGTCTCTGAAATGTTCAATCATCTCAAGTTCTTTCACCATCATCGTCGACATATGCAAAGTCTTTCTACTCAAAGCATCTGCAACCACATTAGCTTTACTAGTTTCACACAACAAACTCATGTCTCTGAAATGTTCAATCATCTCAAGTTCTTTCACCATCATCGTCGACATATGCAAAGTCTTTCTACTCAAAGCATCTGCAACCACATTAGCTTTACTAGGGTGGTAACTCAAATCAAAATCAAAATCCTTCAACATCTCTAACCATCTTCTCTGCCTCATGTTTAGTTCATTTTGATCAAACAAGTATTTCAAACTCTTATGATTTCCGAACACCTCAAACATCGATCCACACAGATAGTGTCTCCAAATATTTAACACAAAAACCACGGATGCTAACTCTAAGTCATGGGTAGGATAGTTCCTCTCATGAACACGTAGTTGTCTAGAAGCATAGGTAACTACTTGACCATTCAGCATCAAAACACCACCAAGACCCATCTTAGAAGCATCACAATACACCACAAAAGATTCATTCGGATTCAGTAAAATAAAAACTAGAGTAGTACTCAACCTCTTCTTCAACTCAACAAAACACTTCTCACAAGCAACATCCCATACATAAGCCTGACCCTTCCGAGTCAACTGCGTCAAAGGCAAAGTCAATTTAGAAAAACCCTCTATAAACTTACGGTAATAACTGACTAAACTAAGAAAACTTTTGACCTCTGTAGCAGACTTCGGAGTATCCCAATTTAATACAGCATCAATCTTCGAAGGATCCACAAAAATTCCACCACTAGAAATCACATGGCCAAGGAACTTACTTCCTTCAACCAGAACTCACACTTCGACAACTTAGCATAAAACTTCTTCTCTCTTAACACTTGTAATACAATCCTCAAATATTCTTCATGTTCCTCTTCTGACTTTGAATAAATTAGAATATCATCGATAAAAACCACCACAAACTTATCCAAATATTCATGAAAAGTCTGATTCATATACTCCATGAATACACCAGGTGCATTAGACACACCAAAAGGCATCACATTATATTCATAATGACCATACCTCGTCCAGAAAACTGTCTTCGGAATATCATCCGCTTTAACTTGAATCTGATGATGACTCAACCTCAAATCAATCTTACTAAAAACGCAAGCTCCCACCAACTGATCCATCAAATCATCAATCCTTGTAAGTGGATATTTATTCTTGAGTGTTACCTTATTCAATTGTCGATAATCGACGCACAACCTCATGCTATCATCCTTCTTCTTAACCAACAACACAGGAGTACCCCACGAAGAAATATTGGACGAACAAATTTATTCTCAAGAAATTCTACTTCACGCTCCGGTGGTAAATCACTAATGTCTTCCGGAAACACACCAAGAAAATTGCGGACAAAATGTAATTCAACACCCACTTGTTCACGGTCAACTTGCAATGCCGCAAACAAGGCAAACATCTGGGCTTTATCTGCTAGAACTTCATCCACTTACTTCGCAGATAGAAACATCATCTCCCCACAATCACTAAACTCTGGAAACTCTATCGTCTTTGTATAGCAGTTTGTTGCACCCCAAAATTTGCCCTCCCACAATCAAGACAATATCTCTCAAGGATTCTAAATTATCATAAGATCCTCAAGACTCCCAATTGATCAAGAAGTGTGGAAGTTTCCCCAGACAATGCCTTCTCCTAAGCAAAGTGTCCAAAACTAGGGTTTTGGGTTTCCTCAGGTTAAAATGACTTTCAAGACTTAAAATGAGCTTCATGGCATCCCATATGACCTCAAGAATCCCTATGTCAAGTTTCAAAGCTTTCCCAATAAGTTTGACCAGTCAAATGATCAGATACGCAAAAATCAGTCAAAGTAGTTAAAAAGTCAAACTGAGGTCAACTGTGGTCAAATCAAAGTCAAACTTTATGATTTTTTGCCAACATCAATATTATGAATTAAAATTCATCATTTGGTCAAGGGTTTATCATGATTCATCAAGGAAGTCTCAAATCATCAAGAATCAGGAGTTTCTAAATTAGGGTTTTCTTAAAGAAAGTCAACTGAACTTTGACCAGCCATAACTTTCACGTGCCTCATAAAAAATTTCCCATCCAAAGCTCATTTTTAAGGAAATTGAATTCTCTACAAATTTATAGCCTTAAAATTGAGGAATTTATGCCATGTCAAAGTTGGGAGATTTTCAAGGGGTGTATGAAGAAAATAAGGGCTTAAATCAATTTTTTTTCCAAATGGGCCTATCATTTTGCAACCCAATCTTCATGATAACATCAAGAACGACTCAATTCAAATATTTTATGATTTTTATAATTTATTTATTATTTATTTGGATTTTATTCATTAAAATTCATTTTAAATCAAAATAAAATATGAAAATACAAATATTTGATTTGATTCTTCTTCTAGAGGCTCTTAAATGATATTGAAGTTGATTTTATCTCATCCAATTTCGTGCACCACCAATTAGGAAGGGTATCATTTGATTTTTGGAAAAAAATTATGAGAGAGATTTCTTCACACTCAAGGTATCCACAAGCCCACAAAACCATCTAATTTTTTTACCTAAATTGACTCTTCTATAAGAGTACAAGTTAAACAAAGCATTGAGGACGAATTTCAGACCACAAAAAGCATTGTTCAAAGTTCAAATTTTATCCAAGAAAACACCAATTCGGTTTCACCCCTAGAGCCGTTTTCAAAGGATTTCGAAGGTTGCATTGCATTCTTTGAGATGTTCTGAACGTGAATACATCATATTCATTACCAAAATCATGTCCAATAGCATTCACCGATTACGTTTTTTGCTTATTTTCTTTAATTTTTTATTTTGATTTTACACACGTTTTAATCTCAATTTGATTACATAATATTGTTTGTAATGATGCTCTAAATGTTTCTGGATGGTTTAATTGGAGTTTTTGTGCAGGAATAGTGATGCGCCATTTTTAGGGTTTGAAAGCTTGAAATTAGGATCCATGGCTAGAGGCGATTTTTCATGAAATTGATGACCTATCTGGATTTAGAAGGCCCCATTTGACTGTTCTGTATTATTAAAACAAATTTATTTCGCGTATTATGAATTTTGATCTTGCAGGACGTGTAGTGACGACCAAAAAACCGTCACTACAAGCTTTAGCTACGAACGACTGTAGCTATAACCTAAATAGACAGACCAGCGAGGAAGACGATACCCTGCGCGCGAAATATTTTTGAATTTTTCTAGTCAAAGGTTAAAACAAATTGGTTCTATACTTATGTCAAAACGAGCGTGTAGCTCAGCTGGTTTTGATGAAGTGCCTTGGAGGCCAAGGACCTGGGTTCGAATCCCAGGTCTCATTTTTTTTTTATAATTACGCTATTTTTTTCAGGTTTATATTTTATTGAACGTTGCTCATTCAAATATCACCAAAACATGCGTAGTCCAGTGGCAAGGGATATATGTGTGGATGATGAAGACCTGGGTTCGACCCCAGGCTCCAACAGGTTTGTTTTTTTTTAATATTATTTTCACTTTTGTGTAAGTTTTATTTAAATTATTATTATTATAAATTAATTAGTTAATAGAATTTAATTAATACAAATCTTTTCTAAATTAAAATAAAAACCAAAAATAAATAAATGATATTTTGCAAATTTATTAGTTTTTTTTTATTAATTTATAATTTGTTTTATTTTCTAATTTATATATAACTTTTATTATAGAAATATTTTGTAAGTAAAACCTAATTGACCATTTTTCTAATTGAATAATAATAATTCTAAAATCTTGTATATAATTAATTTGTAAATAAACCTATTAACTTAATAATTTAATATTTTCTATAATATTCACTTAATATTTTTTTTAAATGACTCTTTTTTTTATTTATATTTTTCTATGTTAATAATATTGTTATAATATAATAAGTAATTATTTTATTCTTTTATTATTACTAAATTATTTAAACTCATATTTTTCTTAAATAACTTCTAATAATTTTATAATTTGCCTAACCTAAAATAATTTCTTTTAAAAAATTCTAATCTTTTTATTATTACTTTATCTTTTTATTATTACTTTATTATTATTATTATTGCTTTATTATTGCTTATTTATCATTTTATTATATCTATTATTATTGCTTTATAATTCATTTTGATCCGATTATTATGTATTTGCCAAAGCCTTGTAATAGCTTATAGATTTATTTTTCCGTCTTTATTTTCTTTGTAAATATTTAATTGCATGGTTAGTAAATAGGGAGTGAAAACTAATTGAAAATTAATATAGACTTAGATAATTAATTAAATAAGATAAATATTTGAAATAAATCATTCACACACGTAAGTCGATCTAAGATCGCCGTCTACACTTCCTAGGGTATCCCTCTTGGTTGCCTTATCTAAATGGTCAAGTCCCTCGAATATAGGGGTGTTTAAGCAAATTCCCTTCAAAAGAAATCATCATTGTCCCTTTAAAGATTTTAAAAAGATCAAGTCCCTTCGAGGTTGCATACAGAATAATGATCTTGTCCCTTCGGTAAATATGATGATAGTCCCTATGAATTGCTAAAGACACCCCTAAGTTGCCTTCATTGACCATACGATGACCTTATGCCTGTCCCTTTATAAAAATCCAAAGTAATGACTACCTATTTGTAACACCCCAAATTTGCCCTCTTCATTTTAAGCATCATATCACATCCTATTCATCATGAACATACCATATTTTTAGCATCCTAGCATGGAAAGATGAGGCATAACACTTCTCATGTCCTAGCATTAGGCATATGATCATCTGTGGAGGTTCTTGAGGCATCACAAGCTATGAAAATGGGTCCAATGGTTTTGTACAAGTCCTATGAGGGGTCTACATTGCAATTACAAGCTCAAGTTCATTCACAAAAGCTCAGAAGGTTGTATGATCATCAGAGATTCCAGGATAGGGCAAAGCTCCTAAGCATTGGTCCTAAACTAGGGTTTGAGATTCAAGCATCAAAACTTCACAACTTTGGCCATTTAATTTGTGCAAAGTCT
Organism: Lathyrus aphaca; assembly: GCA_963966055.1. NCBI lineage: Eukaryota > Viridiplantae > Streptophyta > Magnoliopsida > Fabales > Fabaceae > Lathyrus > Lathyrus aphaca. The sequence goes on along the minus strand of OZ014522.1, from coordinate 466,680,796 downwards.
TCTATATGTCAAGAGGATCCCAGGTACCAATTTTCATGAGAAAATTCCATGTGGAGGTCAAGAAATTCTTCAGTTGCTTGCAGATGAAGTAATTGGTCAACTGTGCCCTTAAAAAGTCAACTGTGTGATTTCAAGGGGTCCAACCCAACTTTTTTGGCCAAGGGGGGTCCTTACAATGTTATAAGAGGTTTGGAAAGTTCAAAGTTCAAGAATCATGAAGATTTGAGGGTTTTTGCAAAATTGGTGCAAAGTTGGTTTTGAAGAAATTCCATTTTTGGCAACTTTTGCCCTAAAATTCAAGTGAGCTTAACATGATCAAAAATTCTTCAAATGAACTAAAGTAAAACATGAAAGTTTGAGATTAATGGCTCCTATTTTCAAAAAGTACAAGTACTTTTTCATAGCCCTCATGGTTTGTTCTATAGGCCCTTCAAAAAATTGCTTCAAACTAGGGCAAAACCAAAAATTACATGCATGCACAAAAGCAAAAGGGTTAAAAACTTAATTTTAAGGATTGGTATGGATCAAATAAGTTTCCAATGTTACAATACAAGGTATTTGGCATATTTTTCTCAAGAGAAAGTCACAATTTCGTGCCAAACAAGGAAGTTGCTTCAAAATGGCAAAATTTGCATATTCATGAGGAAAGTGTGATAACTTGATCCAATGGCCAAGATCTTTTGTATTATGATTAAGGGTGCAGATTAGAATGCACATGGGGCTGAAGGCCAAGGCAAGCATGAGGAGTGAATGCTCTCATCACAAACTTGCTCAATTTGCAAATTCACAAATTCTTTTGATCCACACGTGCAAATCACACAATTTTTGCAGCATTGGTTTATGACTTGATATAAAACAAGCTAGGGTTTCAGAAAGCTCCATCTCTCTCTCATTCTCTCATTGAAAAGTTTGTGCACAAATTGCATTTTCTCTCATATCTCATCATACACTTGCTCAATTCAAAAACCAGTGGTAGATCCTTGATCAGTGCAAGCTCAGGATCATTAATCACACACTCATTCAAGCAATCTCTCAAGATCAACAACCTTGCCATTTCAGGGTAGGTGCTGGAAAAACTTCAGATCCAGCCATCTTCAAGGCTTTAGGTGCATTTATTTTGCATCTAGAGTAAAGTGGGAGTGGTTTTCATCCATCATCTGGCTTTCTAGCACATTGTTTCAAGATCTGCAACTCAGGTATGCCTTGGAATCTTTAGATCTGAAAATGAAATTAGTTGTGCATTTTGTGATCTGTGATGTTTGCTGATCATGCTGCAAGTTTTGGTTTCGAAAATGATGCATTGTAGAGCTAGATATTTGAGTTTCAACTTTCATGGTCAAACCTGTCTCTCTTCGATCCGGTTGATTCATTGAGTTTTTGACTTTTTCATGTCCATTTTCGTGATCAGCGCACCTTAATTAGTTAATCTGGAGATTTTGGTTCATTTTAATTAGGTTTTGTTCATATGTTGATGTTTCCGGTGCCGGAGCCCTAGCTCCGGTCACCGGAATCTGCGTTTGTGTGAGCTAGGGTTTTGAGGTTGAAGATGACCTCTGGTCCATTGGATCTTGTCTCTGTGTGTCCAGGATATTGCCACGCGTATTAGTGAAACATCATCCCAGGCACGTGAATCTGTTTTCCATTTTAATGCAACATGTTTCGCATACCACAATAACAACCTTGTGTCCTCAGCTCTCATCCAAACACAAGGCCACATCATTTAATGAACCTATTCCCTGCGTGCGTCAGATTGATCCTATGGCCAGGTTTTTTTCCATCTTATTCCTTGAATTCCCACCATATGTTTAATATACCTGCGCAGCTAATGGACCCGGTGCTGCTGTTTGCACCCCCTCCTTGTCAAGCCCAGTTCATTTACACTGCAGTCTTTACTATTTCCACCCCCAACTTTCATTCTCCATTTTATTTCTTTTCTTCTTTATTTCTTTTATTCCTTTTTACTTTCTAATTATTAAAAATACTTCCAGTCATCCAAAAATTCCAAAATAATTCTTGTGTGTTCAATTGAGTTTTCCTTAATTTTCTATATTTTTATTTTCCATTTTTTCCTATTATACACGTGTCATTAAGTTCTTCATTTCAATTAATTCATTTTTAAGTCCTTTTGATGCAATTTGTCTTGTCCATTTTCCATAGCGTTCATTATTTTGAATTTCTTGTTGATTCTTTTTGCTTTGGATTCCTAAGATGATGTAGTTCTTGTGTGTTTTTTTCCCTGATTTTTAGAAATTTATTCATTGGGTCTTGGTCCTTTGGTTTGTGAAGGAAGTTATTAACCCTAGTTCATGTTCTTGCCTTCTCTTGACCTATCTAGCTTCTGAAGTTTTCCCAATCCTTTTGGCTCATTGTTATATCATGTTTGAGGATCATTTGTATTAAGTTGTGGAATTTTTAGATGCATGGTTGAATTAATTTGAATTTTTCTTGGACCTTGTACCATTTTGCTTCCTTTTGATCACTAGCTCTCTTATAAGCTTAGAAGGGCACTTGTGCCAACTTCTTCTTCTCATTTGGGGTCCCTTTGGGGTATGGGTTCCATTCTGGTCTTGACTTAGGGTTTGTGTCTTAGAAATATTTGTGTCTTGCTTGCTTTTTAAAGTCTTTCTTTCTTAAGTGCATTCATGTCATCTCCTTACTTATTTCATTTCATATTGTGATTGTTTGGTCTTGTTTGTCTCTTCTCTTCATCTCTCTTACTTCTTAAGCATCTCTTTGACTTGTTTTGGTTCTGGTTGTGTGCCTTGAGTCCATGTTTGTGCATTTTTCCTTGCATCTTTCTTAAGTTTGCATTTGTTTGCCATTTGTTTCATGTTGCATCACATTAGCTTGCATGCTTCTTTCCTCATTCTTGTAGCTTGCATATCCATTGAGCATTTGTATATATGACTTCATTTCTGTTTGTATGATGTTGGCATGTCATTAAGTTCATTTCATTTCACTTGTATGCATGTTACTAACCTTGTAGGGGCTATGGTAAGTGAGAGGTGTGGAATTGATTTCCATATCTCCAAATCCCATCTCTTATTCTTCTTATTTCTTTATTGTGCTAACCCTTTGCTTGTTGGGCTTAGGCCTTACTCATCTCATCTCTTCTTCTTTCTTCTTCTTCTCTTCTTTCTTCCTTCTTCTTTAGGATAGAAAACCACACTAACCTTAGGATATCCATGCATGACAACACTTAGGTTTCTTTAGACCCCCATTATACTTTTGCCTTTGTGATCCTTTGGTTCTTCTTCTCTTCTCATATCATAATCTTAAAGAAAATACTTAATAAAGTTTGAAGTAATACCTTGAGCAATAGCCTTATCCCATGAGGTACTTGTAGTCTTCCCATCTTGGGATAGTACAAGCTTACTTTATGATGCACAAGTCTGATCAAGGTATCCTCTTCACCAAGAAAAGCATAAAAAACACTTCCTCACTGTAAATACCAAAAACACTTAATAAGTTAATAAGTTAGTGAGCTTAGGCCCTAATCTCTGGGTTCAAGTTTTGGGGATCTTCTCCTTACTTGAGTGTGCTTGTTCTATTATTCCATCTTGGAATGCAGTGACAAGTACACATTCCATGGAAAAGAGCTTGAGTTCACTTCCTTGTGACACACTCCTAAAAGCTTCATAAAAAACACAAACAAACAATAAGCGTCTTTCCTTCGGGAATTCTCTTCTCATCTCGTTCGCTCCGTACGCGAACTTGCTCCTACTTGTCATTTTTCAAGACGGTTACGCACTTGTCGTCCGAGTCTGCAACACCTGAGCATTGGCATAGGCAGTTCAAGCCTTAATTCACAAGCAATTTCTTTTATACCCCTATTTAGGGGAACTATGGCGTCTCTGATCCTCATTATCCTGATGAGGTACGTAGGCAGTGGGGTAGGGCCCGTTCGAGCACAATCTTTATTTTCCCTACATTTTTCCTTTTCTTTTCTTATTCAGTTCCTTTCTCAGTTTCTTTTCCAGTTCAGTTTCATTTTCTTTGCAGCAGCTTTCATCCCCTCACCCTTTTGAAACAGTTTTCTTTGCAAGCGTGGATCCCGTCGGGTACGGCGGACGATCTGGGTGCTAATACCTTCCCAGGTCGTAACCGACTCCCGACTCAGTCTCTTTGGTTCGCAGGACCCGTGTCCTTCCTTTTCTTTTCTTTTGGTTTGTGCAACATTACCATTCCCTTTCTTTTGGGATAAAAATGCCTGGCTGGCGACTCTGATTCTTTTCTGCGCCACTTTCGCGTTTGTACCAGGATGGAAATCCGGGGAGCGATACTATTCCTTAATAATAGGGATAGTCTTACTCTTGAAAAAACATAAAAGAACTTGAATGACTTAGCTTAGGGTAGGTACCTCATAGTTACTTGCTCACACTTTTAAACTACTTTTCACACCTCACAATATTTTCAAACATTTTCAAATGAGGCTTTGTATACATCCATACGAGGATCATTACAAAGTACTTAGAAAATTTCTAATCACACACTACACTTTTCAAAAACAATTAAAGTGAGCTAAGTAACTAAGAGCCCATGGATAACCATGGATATAAAGGGTGCTAACACCTGCCCTTTATATAACCTACCCCCCGAACCCAAGTCTTTTCAAAACAGTATTTCCTGTTCTTTTATGTCCCTTCCTTATGGATAAAATAAAAGTCGGTGGCGACTCTTTCTATCCGCAACATGACTAAAAGTCAGATTTCCCACCGTGTTACACAGTTGATATGCACAAAGTTAAATTCTAACCAGTTCATTCCCAGCATAACATCCATATGGCGCAAAGGAGAACACACTAAATCCATCAAGAAATCCTTACCATAAATGGTCAAGGGACACTTCAAACACACACGGTTAGTCGTAACTGAACCGTCAACAGGAATTTTAATCAACATATTACCATTCATAGCAGTCAAAGGCAAATTCAACCTGGTCGTGCACTCAATCGAAATAAACAAGTAAGTAGCTCTTATATCAATTATAACAATCAACTCAACCTCATTAATAAAACAAGTACCTCTAATCAATTTGTCTTTCTTTTGAGTGTCTGAGAGATTCAAGGAAACCATTGTACCAGTAGTTTGAGCCGCAATAGCAACCTTCTTTGGTTTCTGACACTGAGTACTGATATGCCCCTCTTCGCAGCAATTAAAGCAAGTTGGTTCAACACTCGTACATTCATTCTTCATATGGCCCTTCTAACCACACTTATATCATCTTATCATAGTAGTAGTGCACACATCAGACTTGTGACCTGCTTCACCACACTTGTAGCACTTGAGAGGAATTGAACCCGCTCCCCTACTTGGCTTCTTCCCATCATTACACTTCTACTTCCCCTTGTCATTTGGAGTCGCATAAGGCTTCCCTCGAAACCGACCATTGTCCCTCTTCTCACTCGCCTGCTTATAGTGAGTAGATTGAGCTCGACTATCCTCATCATAAATCATGCTCTTATCCACAAGTTCAACATACCTGCAGATTTGCTGACAACCAATCGCTTGCTTGATTTCCGGTCTCAGCCCATTCTCAAACTTCAAACACTTGGACAACTCAGCATCATCACGGTTGTAGTGAGGAAAAAACTTCACCAATCTATTGAACTTGGTGGCATACTCAGCCACTGTCATGTTCCCCTGCTTCAGTTCCAAGAACGCTACCTCTTTCTTGCCACAAGCTTCTTTAGGAAACTACTTACTAAGAAATTATCTCCTGAACACAATCCAAGTAATGGCAGTTCCAGCCCCTTCCAATCTTTGACGGGTAATATCTCACCAATTCTCATCCTCATCATCCAGCATATGGGTGCCAAACTGCACCTTCTGAGCATCAGAGCACGCCATAGTCCTGAAAATATTCTCAATCGCCTTCAACCACTTGTGCACGTTCTCCGGTTCATGAGAACCCTCAAACTTAGGCGGATTATTCCTCTGAAAAACCCCCAAGGCATGAAATTCATCTCGAACATTATTCTACGTCGTATCCCGAGCAAGTGCAGCTATCGCATCCGCAAGAGCACGATTCGAAGTCATTATACAAATCACTAACAACATCAGAAAACAACTCAACCTCAAAGCACTCAAACGCATTAATCGACACGACCGATAACGACACGACCGGAAAAATCGACCTGCTCTAATACCACTAATGTAACACCTTTCTACCCCATCACAAAATAGGCAATTTAAAATCATATATCAGAGTACAACTCATTAAAGGTCATCACATTTCTTCATAAAATCGAAAATCATGACATCACATAGAGTCCTGTCCCGTAACACGGGTTCATAAAATCATTAACAACACTATAAATCGTTTCTCAATAAATATGCAGCGGAAAACATTAATAAGTCATAAATTCCTCTTTTATAAAACAAAACTCATAATTCATCTCAATTATCATTTTATCAAAATATTTAACCAAAATTCAACATCTTAATCAAAATAAAACATAACATTAAAAAAAAAACCATCATGATGTTACTGGACACAGGGCATGACTCCACTTATAACTAACTCGACAACTCACTATCTCCGAGCTAAGAACGCATCGAGCTAACCTTGATTATCTGCAGGATGGCATAATAGACCATCACCAGAAGGCAGGAAGGGTGAGTAAATTCACATTCCATAAAATAATATAGAAATAAGAATTTAAAACATAACAATAACAACAATCTATCATTTTCATTACATCATAATAATGTTCATCATACTCATTTATACACAACATTAAATACTTCACATCATTACACAAAATCAATGCAACTCATGCTATGTCATTTAGAATGAAATGCAACCTCTTAATAATGCATGTGGTACCGAAACATCCTCATGTGATGGACACTCGGCCATCAACCCTCCTCTAAGGGAGCACATCATAAACATCATATCACTTCAATCCACACAATGGGATTGAAGCTACTAATGGACCGAAGTCCTTTCATAAATTCAATGCCATGAATGCAAGAATCAATATACATACATCATCCTCAAAACATCATAACATTGCATCTGCATTCATTATTAAACAATCATTCCTCATACTCATTCATAACATCATGTACATACTCATGGAACATCATACAACAAAATCATCCTACATCATATCTCTACATCATGAAATCATACATCATAACTCGAAGGAAATCAAATAATTCTTCATACATCACTTAACTACTAACTCTACTCATATAGCCTCTTAAAACATATTATAAGACAACTCTACAACATCATAGCATACTAGAACATATCACCTCAAAACAGTTTTCAAAATAAAAGCATTTTTCGAATTTTCTCAGGGCTCGCTAAGCGAGACATCACGCTCGTTAAGCGCCCAACTCACTGACTCTTCTCGCTAAGCGAGCTTCGCGATTCTGCATAATTTTTCTGTGATTTCCAACCTTCTCCTTCTGCGATAAAAACCCCTCCAAAACCCATAGTTTAACAGCATTACTTCAGAAAACCTCATTAACATCAACATCCATTATAATAACATCATCTACATCATGTACATTATTGTATTGATCAAAAGAATCATGAAATCATCATCAAAAACACAAAATGATCAATCAAAACCCTATTCCCTAAACTACACCATAAAACCCCCAATTACATTCCCACATTATAATATCGAAAGAAAAATACTCCCCATACCTTAATTTCCGTAAGCTTTCGATAAACTCTTCGTAAATCTCTCCAACCTTCAAGCCCTAGCTTTTCCTCTTCTCCAGAGCTCTTTTCCCAAAAGTGTGATCATTCCAAATGGTCGTACTCTCCAACTTTCGCCTCTTTTGTCACTCTTGCTCCTAGGACCTCTTTAGTCTTTTCTCATTAAATCCTCACTAATTCTCCACCAAAAGACCATAATGTCCTTATCCTCTAATTCCTTTTATTTTATTCAATTTAATCTCAAATAATAAAATAAACCACTAAACTTAATATTTCTTATATTACTAATATATTAAGTTAACCCCCAAATTCCTCAAAACATCAATAAACATCATAATTCACAAGAAAACACATCCATATAATTAAAATCGACTTTGGGGTGTTATAATGGGTGCGAAAATAGTGTATTATGTGTAATAGCGTGTCAATACGCGTATGAACATGGATTCTACAGGGCTCTCTGCCCATTCTAGTAAGCTACACATGAGAAACCAAGTCAATATGCGTAATGTGCAGCGTATGGGAGTGCAGTGCACATAATGAGAAACATATGGTGATGGAATATGTGTATGGTGGATGTAGGAGTGCGTAGAAGCTAGCCCATACGCGTATGGCCTAAGGCAATACGCGTATGACTAGGCCTGTAGGGCAAATTCTGTTGTTTCGCGATCTCTGTCCTGATTTCGCATATGTTGTCGATTTCTTTGATATGAGGCATTGATGTAGACCTTAGGATATATTTAATCGAGTATTGGTGTGGAGATTTTAATTAATGATGAAACTTAGGTGGATTTTACTATAAGATTAATCGGTTAATTCATTTGAGGATTATATTGGTGATTGTGTGGAACTATTGTTGCATATGTGATCAAATGGATCATGTAGATGTATAATATGGTGGTTATACATGTTGTATGCATATTCATGGTCATGCATACATTGAAATATTATTGTTGGGATGAATCCTTGTCGGATGGGCGTATGTGGTTCATCCGTACTCCACTGTCGAGAATGGTGGGATAATCTTTGTCGAATGGGTGTATGTGAGTTTTCCGAGTTCAATTGAATGAACAAAATTGGTACCACGTGCATTGTGTTATTGTTGAGTCACATTGCATAATTATTGTTGTTTTGTTGTTGCATAATTATTGGTGTGATATTGTTGTATATGTTAATTTGTGTGAGGAACTACCTTTGATGTGTTTTATGCACCATTTATATTTGAATTTGTTTATCACCCCTTTGTTGTTGTTTCATTTGTGATTTCTTGGAAGTAATAATAATCTAGGTACCTGAGTGTGCGTTGGAAGTCGTGTTGCTTGTTCGAGTCATAGGACTTCTCTAATACGTAACATGGAATGGGGACTTTTTGATGTTTTGTCTATTTTAGTTACGTATCTTATCATGTTGTTGGAAACTTTATTAAACAAATTATTGAGGATTATTATTGATATTGGCATGTTGCCTTAAGTCGAACAAATTATATTTTCCGCTATTTTAATCAAGAAAGTTGTTGACTATTCTGTTGATGTGGCATTCCACTTGTTTTAAACTCTGGTTTTTACTAATTATTTAATATTTTATATTTGGAAAAAGTGGGGTGTTACAATTGGTATCAGAGCAGTTCGATCCAACCGGCCAGATGTTGTAGTTGAGTCAGTCCTTAGAATAAGATTTGTCGTGTTCTAACTTGAGGTGTTTGTTGTATCAGTATGGTAGGAAGGAATGATGATGCTCTTACTGCTGTTATGCAAGCCATGGAACAAGCTATTGAGAACATTGGTCCAGCGGTATGGAATGCTGAGTTTCATGATCTTGATTAATTTAGAAGTAACAAGCCGCCTACTTATGAAGGGGGTATTCTTGATCCAGAGGCTGCACAGAAATGGCTGAAGGCTGTTGAGAAAATCTTCAAGACCATGGGGCGCAACAATGATCAGAAGGTGAGGTTTGGTACTCACATACTAGAGGGAGAAAATGGAGTCTAGTGGGACAAAAATCGCCAAAGGTTGGAAGCTGCAAGTACTACTGTTACTTGGGTTGTGTTTCAAGGGGAGCTTCTGGAGAAGTATTTTCCGGAGGACATTCGTAGTGCTAGGGAGGTAGAGTTTTTAGAGCTTAAGCAGGGTAGCATGATTGTGGCTGAGTATGCTGCCATGTTTGATGAGTCAGTGCAGTATTGTGCACGCAATAACACTAGATATGTTATTACTTCAAAGTATCTAAAATTTGAGAACGGGTTGTGTCCTGAAATCAAACCGGGAATTGCTTGTCAGAAGATCAGGAATTACCCAGAGCTGGTGAGTAGGAGCAGGATTTATGATAATGACAATAGAGCTCGGATTGATCACTTCGAAGTTGTGAATGACCGAAAGGGTAAGCAGAGGTTTAGGGGTACTCCTTATAGTGCTCCAGTTGACAAAGGTAAGCAACAAGTTACTGCTGACAAGAATCCAAGTGGGGGAGGGGTAAATCCCAATCCTGTGAAGTGTTTCAGATGTTGGAGCACGGGTCATCTTGCTAATACTTGCCAGAATGAAGTGAAGAAATGCTTCAAGCGTGGACGAACAAGTCATGTGGCGGCAGATTGCAGAGCTATTATGCCTACTTGTTTCAATTATGGTGAACAGGGTCATATTAGTACGACTTTCCAGAAACCGAAGAAGTCCCAAGGAGCTAATGGTAAGGTGTTTTCTTTAGTGGGAGCCCAATCCACAAATGAGGAGCGTTCTTTCAAAGGTATTTGTTTTATTAATAGTACTCCCTTGATTGTTATTATTGATATGGGTGCAACCCACTCGTTTATTTATGTTGATTGTGTGAAGAGATTAGGAATTGTACCGTCTACTCTAGATCAAAGGATGACAATTGAGACTCCGTATATTGGTTATGTGGTTACATCTTTAGTGTGTTTGAAGTGTTCGTTGACTATTTTTGGTAGAGATTTCAACGTGGATTTTATTTGCATACAACTTGGTAATTTGGATGTTATTTTGGGGATGAGCTGGTCAGAATTCAACCGGGTCTATATTAATTATTATAGGAAGAAGTTTTTGTTTCTTACTCCTGAAGAGGAAGCGTTGGCTAATTATTTATCTACTAAATTGTTGAGAACTTTGTTGGAAGATGAGGCTAAGATGTTTGCATTTTTCGCATCTTTATCTATTAAAAGAAGAGTATCAATTAGTGAGTTTCCAGTTGTGAATGAATTTCCAGAAGTATTTCCTGATGATATTACAGAATTATCTCTGACAAGAGAGTTGAATTTACTTTTGATCTGATTCCTAGTACAAGACCTATTTATATGGCACCGTACATGATGTCTGCATTAGAGTTGGCTGAATTGAAATCTCGGATTGGAGAGTTGCTTGATAAGAAGTTTATTAGGCCAAGTTTGTCGTCGTGGGGAGCTCCATTGTTATTGGTAAAAAAGAAAGATGGTAGTATGCGTCTATGCATTGCTTACCGTCAGTTGAATAAAGTGACCATTAAGAATAAGTATCTGCTTCTGAGGATTGATGACTTAATGGATCAGCTAGTTGGTGCCCGTAATTATAGTAAGATTGATCTGAGGTCAGGTTACCATCAGATTAGAGTGAAAGAAGGTGATATTCAGAAGACTGCATTTAGAACTCGTTATGGACATTATGAATATGTTGTGATGCCTTTTGGAGTGTCTAATGTGCCATGTGTATTTATTGAGTATATGAATCATATCTTTCATTCTTGTTTGGACCAGTTTAATATGGTATTTATATATGATATTCTTATTTATTCTAAAATTGAAGATGGTCATAGAGAGCATTTGAGGATTTCATTGCTGGTGTTGAAGGATAACAAGTTGTTTGCGAAGTTATCAAAGTGTGAGTTATGGCTTAAGAATGTGAGTTTCTTAGGTCATGTTATTTCTGGTGATGGTATATTGGTGAATCCTTCTAAGGTAAGTGTTGTGTTGCATTGGGAACCTCCAAAGAGAGTTACAGAGATTAAAAGCTTTTTGGGCTTAGCAGGTTATTGTAAAAGATTTATCCAAGGGTTTTCTAATTTGGCATTATCATTGACTCAATTGACTAGAAAGAGTCAAGCGTTTATTTGGGATACAACTTGTGAGGAAATTTTTGAAGAATTGAAAAAGAAATTAACTACGGCATCAATATTGGTTTTGCCAACTCCCGGTGAACCTTTTGTTGTATATTGTGATGCATCCAAGATGGGACTAGGTGGAGTTTTGATGCAAGATGGTAAGGTAGTATCTTATGCTTCCAGACAATTGAGGGTGCATGAAAGGAATTATCCTTTTCATGATCTTGAATTAACTGCAGTGGTCTTTGTGTTGAAGATTTGAAGGCACTATTTGTATGGATCATGATTCAAAGTATTCAGTAACCACAAAAGTTTGAAGTATTTGTTTGACCAAAAAGAGATGAATATGAGACAAAGAAGATGGTCGAAATTTTTGAAAGATTATGATTTTAATTTGAGCTATCATCTAGGTAAAGCTAATGTAGTAGCAGACACATTGATCCATAAGACCATTCATATGTTGGCATTGATGATGAAAGAAATGGAGTTAATTGAGTAGTTTAGAGATTTAAACATGGTTTGTGAGACGACACCTGAGAGTGTTTGGCTTGGAATGCTGAAGGTGAATAATGATTTTTTGGATGTGATTAAAGAGAATCAGAGACTTGACGTGAAATTGGTAGACTTGATGCCTACAGGAGGAAGTGATCCTGATGGTGATTTCCAAGTAGATAATTCTGGTGTATTGAGATTCCAGGGCGGAATTTGTGTGTCGGACAATGTTGAACTGAAGAAGGCAATTTTAGAAGAAAGTCATTGAAGTAGATTGAGTATTCATCCCGAAGCTACAAAGATGTATCGAGACTTGAAGAAGTTATTTTGGTGGTTCGGTATGAAAATAGACATAGCACAATTTGTGTATGCATGTTTGGTCTGTCCGAAATCAAAAGTGGAGCATCAGAAGCCTTCGGGAATGGTGCAACCATTGAAGATTCCAGAATGGAAATGGGATAATATTACTATGGATTTTGTTACTAGTATTCCAAATACGGCGCAAGGATTTTATGCTATTTGGGTGGTTGTGGATAGACTTACGAAATCTGCATATTTTATTCCTATCAATATGAGTTTTCCGTTGACGAAGTTGGCAGAGATTTATATTAGGATAATTGTGAAGTTACACGGTGTTCCTTCGAGTATACTTTCGGGTAGAGATTCGAGGTTCACTTCTGAATTTTTGAAGAGTTTGTAAGAGGCTTTGGGTTCAAAGTTGAAATTGAGTTCGGCTTATCATCCGCAGACGGATGGTCAATCAGAAAGGACTACTCAGACATTAGAGGATTTGTTGAGGACTTGTGTATTAGAAATAGGTGGTGTGTGAGATACTCATTTGCCTTTGATTGAGTTCACGTACAGCAACAGTTACCATTCTAGTATTGGAATTGCACCTTTTAAAGCTTTGTATGGTAGGAGGTGTAGAACACCTCTGTGTTGGTATGAGACTGGAGAAAGTGTGGTGCTTGGACCCGAAATTGTGAAACAGACTACTGAGGCAATTTAGATGATCTGTGAGAAGATGAAAGCATTTCATATTAGAAATAAGAGCTATCATGATAATTGGAGAAAATAATTAGAATTTTCTAAAGGTGATCATGTGTTTTTTAGGGTCAATCCAATGACGGGTGTTGGACGCGTGTTGAAATCGAAGAAGTTGGATCCTAAGTTCATTGTACCGTATTAGATTTTTCAGAAAGTTGGCACTGCTGCGTATAAAGTGGCATTACCGCCAGAGCTTTTAGACTTGCATGACGTGTTTCATGTGTCGCAACTTTGGAAGTATGTGTCTGACACATCTCATGTTATTCTGAGGGATGAGGTGCAAGTCAGAGATAATCTTACGGTAGAAGAGATGCTGATAAGGATTGAAGATCGTAAGATGAAGCAACTCAGAGGTAAAGAGATCCCTCTGGTGAGAGTAGCTTGGGGAGAAGCTGCTAGTGGAAGTGTAACCTGGGAGTTGGAAAGCAATATGTGGGAGTCGTATCCGGAACTTTTCGCATCAGATACATTTTCAACGACGAAAATATTTTAGGTGGGGGAGAGTTGTAACACCCCATTTTTAATACTTGTTCGTCGGGTATTTTTGATGCATTATTGACCTTGTTTAAGGCGTGTGTTTTATTGTTTTGGTGTAGTGTCCTAGTGGGATGTGTAGAATTATGGTGGGTTTAGTAATAGGGGGTGTGAGATTAATAGTAAGACTAATTAATAACTATTATTATTATTATTATTATGAAAATACTATTAGTAATATTAGGATTAATATTATTATTTGGTTGTAATTAAAATAAGGACAATTTAGTAAAACTATTATGGTGAGGGTTTTAGGAAAAAGATTAGATTAATTAGAAAATTAAGGAGAGAATTAGTCATAATTTTGTGAAAGCAACAAGGAGGACTAGGAAGAGGAAGAACAACTAGGGCATCTCCATAATCAGAAGTTCGCAGGAAAATTCATCCAAATTCGAGGTAAGGGGGGAGAAAGGGATTCCCATTAGGTGATATAACATGATGGGGGTAGTGAGTGGTCCTTCCCTCGTAGGAATTTTTGTTGTTTATGATGAATTTGTGATTGTATGAATGTTGTTGCGAATCTGTGATTGTGATTATCTGATCTTGTTGAACATTGGTGAAATATTGTTGTTGATGATTCTGTATGTGGTATTACTTGCTTAGATTTTGTTGTTACAGAAGAATGGTTACGAATCCAGATCTAGAGCATTAACATAATTGAATTAGTAATAATAGTTGAAAGAATAGAATGACTAAGAGTGTAAAATATGTGTAGAAACCATTTTGAAGACTGGTATGAAGTGTAGGAACAAGAATCGTAGGAGTCAGATGCAGATTGTATGAGAAAACATAAAATTTGGATAGCCTTTGTCTTACGCGTAGTAACATGCCCTTACGCATATGGATGGGCGTGAAAATAGGGTATTATGTGTAATAACATGTCAATACGCGTATGAACATGGATTTTACAGGGGCCTCTGCCCATTCTAGTATGCTACGCGTGAGAAACTAAGTCAATACACGTAATATGCAGCGTATTGGAGTGCAATATGCATAATGAGCAACGTAGGGTGATGGAATACACGTATGGTGGGCGTAGGAGTGCATAGAAGTTGGCCCATATGCGTATGGCCTAGGACAATACGCGTATGACCAAGCCTGTAGGGAAAATTCTTCTATTTCGTGATCTCTGTCCCAATTTCGCATCCGTTGTCGATTTCCTTGATCTAAGGTATTAATGTAGACCTTATGACATATTTAATCGAGTATTGGTGTGGAGATTTTAATTAATGATGAAACTTAGGTGGACTTAACTAGATGATTAATTAGTTAAGTCACGTGAGGATTATATTGGTGATTGTGTGGAATTATTGTTGCATATGTGATAAGATGGATCGTGTAGATGTATAATATGGTGATCATACATGTTGTATGCATATTCATGGTCATTCATACATTGAAATATTATTGTTGTGATGAATTGTTGTCGGATGGGCATATGCAGTTCATCCGTACTCCGTTGTGGAGAATGGTGGGATAATCAATGTCGGATGGGTGTATGTGATTTATCCGAGTTCGATTGAATGAACAAAACGGGTACCACATGCATTATGTCGTTGTTGAGTCACATTGCATAATTATTGTTGTTTCATTGTTGAATAATTATTGGTATGATGTTGTTGTATATGTTGATTTGTGTGAGGAATTACCCTTGATGTGTTTTATGCATCGTTTACATTTGAATTTGTTTCTCACCCCTTTGTTGTTGTTGTTGTTGCATCTGTGCATCCTTGGAAGTACAGATAATCCAAGTACCTGAGTGTGCGTTGGAAGTTGTAACACCCTAAATTTGCCCTCTTCATTTTAAGCATTATCTCATATCATATTCATCATACTCATATCATTTCCTCAGCATCATTCCATGGAAATATGAAGCATAACATTCTCATGTCCTAGCATTGGGCATATGATCATCTGTGGGCGGATTTGAGGCCCAGTGGATTGGTCCAAGTCCCATGAAGAATTTATATGGCATTTACAAGTTCAGGATCAGTCATAAAAAATTCAGGAATGGGAGAATATCAGAGAACTCAAGCTAAGGCAAGCTCCTACACCATGATCCCACATTAGGATTTCACTCTCAAGCATGAGATGTTTGTGACTTTGGCCATTTCATCTGGGCAAAGTCCCTCATATGACAAGAGGATCCTAGGGATGAGATTGGGTGAGAAAAGTTCCTTAGGGAGATCAGTCATTTCATCAAAAGTTCAAGAGCACAACTTTTCTCCTATATAAGGGAAATCCTGATTGAGGTTATGGACCAGATCCTCATATGTCCTTAATTTTGACTGTTTCTTATGGGCAAAGGCTTTCATTTGGTCTGCATGGCTTATATATGAAGTTTGAGGCAAAAATTCATTGAAGAAGTCAGGACTTGGTCTAGTTACTTGAAGGTGAAGCAAGAAAGTCAATTGCACAGTCAGAAAAGTCAACATGAAAATTTCAAGGTTTTTTATCAGGATTATCAATTTGTGAGGTCATATCATGTCAAGGAATAATTCAATTGAGCTTAAATGTCAAAAATCGGGAATATGCAAAAAGGTACTAGATTTGGAAATTTAGAAGTTTCCAATTTTTTTGGAAATTATTGGTCCCGAAACTTCGAGCTATTATTTCATGTGCTAAAAAGCTCCGAACGATTTTTCAGTGAACACGAAAGTTGTAAGGCATAATTTTCCCTTTCCGAAAAGTCGTAGAACACCTTCATAGCATTTGTAGAACTCAAGTTACGATTTTTTGAAGTTTGGAGCATTTTAGGGTTTTGTGGCTGGACACGTGTCATTTTGTGATTGGTTCATTTTTTGTATTTTTCATTTAAGCTATGTGAGGCATGACATGTTGATTTGTTCACAAATATTGTTAATGGGTCCATATGCTAATGGTTGTGACCAAATATTGGAATAGTCAAAAATATAATAATGGTACTTGGTAAGGGATTATGTGGAAAATAATGTGAGAGATTCATCAATTGGGCTTAATTAATCTTGGCCCATCACGTTCTTGGAAGGCTTCCAGCATGCACATTTTTCTCATTCAATATCAGTACATGCCGAATTCATTAATGAAGAAAAAAGAAGGTCACGTTTTTACTCCCTCATACACAAGCAAACTGCACCAAGGATAGAAAAGCCAAGGTGTCCACGTGTTCCATGCAACACCACGCATGCCTGGGTGTAATTTCAAAACAATAAGCTGGGAAAGAGAGTGAGAAGAATTTAGACACGTGGCATTTCGGGAAAACAAGATAACCGAATTGAGGCAGCCACCCTCTACACTTCAACCGCACACCCCGCATGATATACAGCTCAGCTTCATTTCACACGGGAGCTTCTTGAATTTTTCTCTCTTCTCTCTCATCACGGAAGCAACAGAAAAAGGAAAACGAGTTTTTCGCTGCATCATACTCTCACTTCCTTCTTGCTCGTGAACACTTTTTCCTCATGAATTCACGGATTCTTCACAGCGCATAGCAAAAACAAAGAAGAAGAGAACAAGAGCTATCTCTCTCGGTTTCGTTCGCTTGACTTCTCATAGCAAGAGCGATTTTCGGATCTGAGTTGCACAGTTTCACTCATTCTGTTCATTGTTATCCTAGCATCATCATTATCATCGGCGAGTCTTTATTTGACCAACGCGTGTGGGAGTTCGGATTTTTCGAAGATTTCAAGAAAGGCTTCGAAACAGGTTTGCATTCTCGATCTATTTGTTATGAGTTTAGTGATGTTATAGTGCGCTTTGAATTGTTAATAACTGTTTAGTTGTGCTTGACTTGATTGATGTTAATAAGTAGCTAATGTCGAAATTTCGATGTCGGTACTCCGTCTTGTTTCGCTTAATTGGAATCACGCAGTGGTTTTACGGAGTCCTAGTGGTATATTGATGATCCTTATGATCTATGCGTCATGTGGATGAGCGTTTTGTAAGTTTCTGGAATTTTGTCCGCGGCGACAATCGAACGCGTGCGATGGCGTTACTTTAGCATGATATATCTGTGTGTTGAGTCTTTTGTTTGAGTTTATTCCAGGCCGGTTGCGTTGTCCTCATTCCGTAGAGCATTTTTCATTTTTATATCATTGAATTCCGTTGAGTTTTAAGGGAGATATGGGAGGCCGAAGTTGACGGAGCAAGGTGGTTAAGCCGCGAAATTCTGCATTCTTGCTGCAGGTTTCACGATCCCATTCATGTGCATGGGGAAGAAGAGATGATGTGGCTTTACATGATTGGTTGTGTCTATTTTCAATTTAGTTATTATTTAATTTATTTTTGTTCTTTAAGTGATAAATTGCACCAATTGATCCAAAGTTTACATGGCCTGTGTATCATTCCCGTGTCATAATAATATCTAAGCATGACCTCTCATTATTAATTTAAGCTGGGCTACTTCTTTTCATTGTTTAACTCTTTTTTTCTTTTGTTTTTTTAATTCAATTTCATTTTAACTCATTAAAATTAGAATGGAGTTTAGTTAATAATAGTTAGAATTCATTAGAAATAGTTAGATTTGTTTAGAAATAATAGTTAGAATTCATTAAAAATAGTTAGATTTGTTTAGAAATAATAGTTAGAATTCATTAGAAATAGTTAGATTTGTTTAGAAATAATAGTTAGAATTCATTAGAAATAGTTAGATTTGTTTAGAAATAATAGTTAGAATTCATTAGAAATAGTTAGATTTGTTTAGTTAATAATAGTTAGAATTCATTAGAAATAGTTAGATTTGTTTAGAAATATTGTTTAGAAATTGTTTTAGAAATATAATATAGTTTTTAGGATTAGTATATTGTTTAGAAATTGTTTTAGAAAATATAATATGGCTTTAGGATTAATATCATGTTTAGAAAAATTGTTTAGAAAATAAAAAGATTTTAATTAGTTGAGATTAATTAGGAAATAATTGTTAGAAAATAGGATAGTTTAATTAGTTAGCTTTTCTTTTAGGAAAATATAATAATTAGAAAAAAGGAGACTGTTAGGACATAATGTAAAAAATGTTTAGAAAATTGATTAGTAAAAAATGTTAATTAGATAATTGTTTAGAGAATGAGAAATTTAAGAAAAGTTGCTTGTGTGTTTGAATTTGGGCTGGTGAAATTCCTGGGCCCAGTGTTTGTTCTTTTCGCACCCCATCATTCAGCATGTATCAACCTTTGTTTTTTTTCAGTTTTTTTTTATTTTATTCGAATCCTTTTTCTTTTGGGCGCGCATCTTGGGCTTAACCCAGGTGCTATTCGCACCTCACTCGTCCCAGGCCCATTCCAGTTACACTTCCAAGCCCTGCTTTTAGCAACTCATTCTATTTCCTTAAATTCTTTTTCTTCCATTTATTTTCTTTTTATTTCAGTTTGGTTTTAATTCGTATAAAATAGAAATATTCATCTAAAAATTCCCAAATAAATCATGGATGTTCCTTTGTGTCTCTAAAATTTTGTCATATTTTTATTTTATTTTTTTTCATTGATTAGCGTGCCAGAATTAATTCATCTTTGCACCTAGTTTCATTTGCTTCATTTCTTGACCAGCCTGTCTTGTTGATTTTCCATAGACTTCAATATTTGGAGTTTTGATCCCATTCTTTTTGCATTGTGTTCCTAAGATCTTATAGTTTTCATGTGATTTTTCTCAGAATTTTTAGAAATTTATTTCTTGGGTTTTGATCTGATGTTGTGTGATGTAAGTTTTCTGTCCTAGCTTGTGTTTGTACATCCATTTGACCTAGTTCCTTTCTGAATTTTTGCAAATCCTTTTGGCAGGTTGATATAATGTGTTTTAAGATCATTTGGTTCCAGTTGTAGAATTTTTAGATGGCTGGTTGATTATTTATGGATTTTTGTTCTTACCTTGTCCCATTTTGCTTCTTTTGGTTCATTAGATTTCTTATAGGCTTAGAAGGGCACTTGTGCCAACTTTTTCTTCTTTTTTGGGGTTCCTTTGGGGTATGGGTACCTTCCTGGTACTAGGATAGGTCTTGGTTCTTCTAAATTTTTGAGTTTGCTTCATATTCAAGTCGTTTGTTTCTTTAAGTGTTTAAATTCCATTTTTTGGTTCCATAGCTTTTATTTTGATATTGTTTGGTATTGTGTGACTTCTCTCTTCATCTTGCTGGACTATTAGTCTCTTCTTTATACCATTTTGATTCTGGTTTTGAACTTTGTGCTTGTATTCATTTGTGTATGCTAACCTTGCAGGGGCTATGGTAAGTGTGAGATGTGGGAATTGAGTTCCACATCTCTAATTCTTATCTCTTCCCTTTATGTTTATGTGAATTAACTATCTTTTGTTGGGCCTAGGCCTTTCTCATCCCTTCTTCTATCTTCTTCTTCTCTTCTTCATTAGGATAGAAACCTCACTAACCTTTAGGATATCCATGCATGTGAATACTTAGGATTATTTTAGTCCCCCTTTAGAATTTTTCCTTTGAGATCCTTTGGCGCTCTCTCTCTTCTCACCTTCAAACTTAATTTTAAGTCACTTAATAAAGGTTGAGTACTTTCATGTGACGTGAGACTTTTCTATGAGATGCTCACATGCGTTCCATTTCGGGGCGAGGTGTGAGTCATCACTCGTGGTGGATAGGTCTTAACATGAGTACCTCACAGAGAAAAGCTAAAAAAACACTTCTGGACCAAAAAACCACAAAAACACTTAATAAGGGTAATAGGCCAGTGTGCTTGAGCCTTCACTTGTGGGACTAGCTTTGGGGATTTCCTCCATAGATAGGTGTGCCTCTTGCGCATTCCATTTCGGGATGATGTGAGATGTACACATCCCATTGAGTAAGACTTAGGTACACTTACCTATGCAAACCTTCACAAATAAAAGCTTCATAAAAATCTCAAACAAATAATAAGCGTCTTTCCTTCGGGAATTCTTTTCTCACCTCATTCGCTCCGTACGCGAACTTGCTCCTACTTGTCACTTTGCAAGACGGTTACGCACTCGTCGTCCGAGTCTGCAACACCTGAGCAATGGCATAGGCAGTTCCAGCCTTTAATTCACAAGCAATTTCCTTGTTACCCCTAGTTAGGGGAACTACGGCGTCTCTGATCCTCATTATCCTGATGAGGTACGTAGGCAGCGGGGTAGGGCCCGTTCGAGCACATTCTTTATTTTCCCTACATTTTCCCCCTTCTGTTCTTTCTCTTTTCCAATTCCCTTTCTCATTTCTCATTCCAGTTCCAGTAGCAGTTTTATTCAGCAGCATTCTTTATTTCTCACCCTTTGAAACAAGCAAGCAAGCGTGGATCCCGTCGGGTACGACGGACGGATTGGGGTGCTAATACCTTCTCAATTCGTAACTGACTCCCGAACTCAGATCTTTGGTTCGCAAGGCCTTGTCCTTTCCTTCTTCCTCAGGTTTGTGCAACATTACCTTTCCCATTCTTTCGGGATAAAAATGTCTGGCTGGCGACTCTAACCTTTCCGCGCCACTTTCGCGTTTGTACTAGGATGAAAATCCCGGGAGCGACAGCTGGCGACTCTGCTGGGGACTGCACACCAGATGATCTCTGGTTCCCTTGTGAGTCTCTCCTAGCGCTTGTTTGTTTCTGTTTCTTTGGGTGATGTTTGTTTGTTGTGGCTTGTTATATCGTATTGTTGTTTGTTTACCGCTTTTGTTTACAGCTTTATTTACAGTTTTCAGTATTTATTTTCTGCATCATGTATATCATACTGGACTGTCTGGACTGGTTTTCTGTTTGGTGGGTTCGGGTGATATTGTTTCTGAGAGATAAGCCAAGTACCCGGCTTGAGTGCACCTTAGAATTAGAGTGGACATATTGTACTCGCATGTGACATGATGAGTGGCGATGTGTTTCACGCCCAGATTGCGACTGTCTTGGAAATATCTTGTGTGGGGATTTCCTCCACTTCGGGATAGGACCTTGATAGTTATGTGCATCTGGGGACCGATCATTGAGAACCTTTGTGGAAACAACCCTCTCCAGTGGTGACAGTGGCAGACCACATTTTGTGGCAAACCCATTCGCACCCGAGGGTCCACTGGGGACTCGCATAGGATGGCCTGGTTCTCTTATAGGAACTCAGTCAAAGCATCTGGTCGTATGACATTAGTACTGTATCCTACGGGCTGAATGTACTATTGTTTCTCGATTTCAGTGCTTGAAGCTGGGAACCTGTAAGGGATGCTTGTTTTTCCCGGACTCAGCTGAGGCCTCCCTGCGTAGTACATAATGCCTAACCGATTCCCTGATTTGGTCATGAGCCATTTCTCGGAAATGGTGAAAGTATTATTGCTATTCGGCTTTGAGAGTCCGTGATGTTTGACCCGGAGCACACCCGTGAGATTGGGGATGGGTTTACAGGTTTGCAGGAACCCTTGACCTCATCATACCATTGTTATCAGTGCAGTTCATGTTATGATACAGTTACTTTGGTTCCGGAGTTCTGGTTTTCTGGTTCTGGTATTCGTGATACTGTGGTCCTGAGATTTTCTTCAGAGGGTTGTGATTATCAGAGAGTGTGACTCAGTGGACTTTTGGTTTGTCAGTTATTCAGAGGGACTTTGTCAGTGGCCAGACTCCAGACAGTCTCAGATGACCATGTGTCCTTGCATTTGCATCTGCATTGCATCATTGCATCATTAATCATTGTTTTTTGTTTTCATTCACAGGTTCATATCTCTGCTTCCGGTTCCGGTATTCTCTTCAAAGATGGAAGATCCTCGCAAGCAGAATATTCATTTCAAGTTCTTTGATATCAAAGTTGGTTTGTTGAAAAAGATGGTAAAGCTGATTACACCCAACCAGGTAGAGAGATTCAGAAAGGCTTACGGGAGTATTCTTGATGTGGTGATAGAGTTAGATTCTTCAGAGAGGAGTGCCATTCATACATTGCTTCAGTATTATGATCCTCAGCTCCGTTGCTTCACCTTTCCTGATTTTTAGTTGGGCCCTATGCTGGAGGAGTATGCTTTGATCCTGGGTGTGCCGGTTCGAGATCAGGTTCCTTTCAATTCTGAGATGAGTAGGCCGACACCTGAGGCTATTGCGGAGGCTCTTTATTTGAGCCCTCCTACTGTGAAGTCTTGGACGATTATTAAAGGAGGTGTGTCTGGGTTTTCTTTGGAGGTTCTGGTAAAGAAGGCGGAAGAATTGGCTGTTGAAGAGGAATGGGATGCTGTCTGTGCTATCTTGGCTCTTTCTATCTATGGTATCATTTTGTTTGCTGATATGGAGAAGTTCATAGATATAAACGCCATACATCTCTTTTTGCTGAAGAATCCTGTGCCTACCTTACTCGGGGATTTGTACTACTCGGTTCATTACAAGACTGAGAAGAAGAGGGGAGGTTTGGTCCGTTGCTGTGCTCCGTTATTTCACATGTGGTTCATGAGGCATTTGCCCAGTACGGGAGTGTTTAGTGACCATAGTCTGATATGGGCTCAGAAGCTGGAAAAGTTATTGGCCAAGGATGTTAGATGGTTCACTCAAAGGCTGCAAGGGGCACGTTTTATCACCAGCTGCGGAAGTTATCATAGTGTGCCTTTGTTGGGAATAACTGGAGGGATTAATTATAATCCAATCTTGTTAAGAAGACAGTTAGGATACGCTTTGAGAGATGTGCCTGAAGATTTGAAGCTGACCCCTATTTTCTACTTCTCAGTGAAAGATAATATGCCCTTAGTGAGGAAGGTTGCGGGGGCTTGGAAGAGCATCAAAGGAGAAGGAATAGCCAGTTTCGGGAAGTGCAACAATCAGACATTCCCAGGGTACGAAGCTTGGTTGAAAGACAGAGCCAGAAGAGTTTTGTTACCATTTTCAGCACCAGTTCCTCCAGTTGCTGAGTCCATTGATATTGTGCCTTTAGAGGAATTCAAAAAGTTAGAAGCCCAGTTACATGCAGTTAGAGTTGAAAATACCGAGATGGTAAGCTTGTATCACCAAGCTAACAGGGCCAAGAAGGAAGCTGAGGAGAAGCTGCTGAAGATACAGACGACTTTGTAGGCTAGGGAGAAGGACTTTGCAGGAAAAGAAGCACATTTCCACAGATTAGGGATGATGGAAGCCCAAAGAGAAGTTGAGCGCAAGAAGAAGTCAAAGACTCTCAGAGATGCTCGTCAGTCTATTGTCTGGTTGAAGGGACAAAGAGAGAAAGAGTTGAAGCAATATAAAGAAAAAGAAGAGTTCTTTGAGACTCAGATGGCTTACAAGAAAGAAGAGGTGGAGCAGGCCCACAGGATTCGCAGAGAGAAGACCCAACAGCTCGCAGACAGTCAACGAGCCCTCGAAGCAGCACTCAAAGAGATTGAAGACCTCAAGTTGATGGCGGGAGTCAAGAAGGTCAGGACTGATGATGGAGTTTCAGGATCCTCAGGCGATGGTTGTGCTTCTTAGTTTGTTTTCTTTGTATTTGGATTACCTACAGGCATGTTGTAGGAGTCCTAGCTGTTTGTTTATCCTCTGAAAGAACTCGTACCCTATGGGGAATTCTGTTTTATTGTGCCTAATGGGCTGATCTTTGTTATGATGTTTCTCACCATTTCTTGGTTTTCTTGCTATTATGGTTTGAATGTGGTTTCCCGCAAAGGTTTCTGAAAGTCGAGGATCAGTGCCCATCTGGTTTTCTCTGCTAAATACCGGAACCGGGGCATAAAATGACCTGTGATTGGAAACATAAACAACTGCATTGCATCCATATAACTTGTTTGTTGTTTTGCAGGTGTTGCATCAGATACTAATGTGTTTTGTGATAACAGGCACTATAGCTCCTCGAAAAGTTCGAGATCAACCAACAGTGCACAGATACCCAACCAAGACTAACAGAGAGCGAGCCATGGATCAAATGCAGGCAGATTTGGCAGATCTAAGGCAGAGAATGGACAACTTCATGACATTAATGGCCGGTATGGGGCAGAATCAAGAACGTTTGCGAGAGATGGTTGAAAATCAGAACCGGAATGCTGCTGCTGCTGCTAATGCTGATAATCATGCTGGTGCGGGCGCACGACAGGGTGGAACTCCAGCTACACAACCAGGAATGAATATAAACAACGACGGGATGCATCACATTCAGATGGACAACCATGAGGATCAGTTTACTTTACTTGATGAAGCCGAGGGTCAAGGGGTAGAAATGAACAAGAGATTTGAAGAGATGGCCGAGCAAATCAAGGCTATTCAGTCCCAGAGTTCTTTGGGATTCGATATAACAGACTTGGGCTTGGTTCCTGGAGTCAGGATTCCGTACAAGTTCAAGGTTCCAACTTTCGAGAAGTATAACGGCACTGCTTGCCCAAAAACTCATCTGCAATCATATGTGGGGAGAATTGCCGCGCATACAGACGATGAGAAATTGTGGATGTATTACTTCCAGGACAGCCTGGTGGGAGCTTCCCTTGAGTGGTACATGAAACTCAGCAGGGTTAATGTCAAGAGCTGGAAAGATCTCGCTGAGGCCTTCGTGAAGCAGTACCAATATAACATGGATATGGCTCCGAATCGCACCCAGTTGCAACATATGGCTCAGACAGCAAGAGAAGGCTTCAAAGAATACGCCCAGAGGTGGCGTCAGCTAGCTGCCAGGGTGCAACCACCATTTTTAGAGAATGAAATGGCCGATATGTTTATGGGTACTCTCCAGGGGGTATTTCTTGAAAGACTGGCGTCGAGTTCTGCTACAAAGTTCAACGATATTGTCATTGCGGGAGAAAGGGTCGAAACATTATTGAAAATGGGGAAGATACAAGACCCAGGTGCTAGTAGCTCAAATGGAGCGAGGAAAGCTTTTAGCGGACCTCCGAGAAGGCGAGAAGGCGAGACCAATGCTGTATTTGGACGAAGCCAGGGTCATGGTTATAGGAGGCCTTATGAACATATGGCTGCCGTCACCATTCCTGCAGCTCATGTACAACAAATGCTACCTCCACCACAACAACATCAGCAACAACAACAACCTCGAACCAACTACCAGCAAAGACCATATCAGCCAAGGCAGGCTCGCCCGGCTAACAGGGTGATTGAAGCTATTCCGATGACGTATGCTGCCTTGTTGCCGAGACTACTAGACTTGAACCTTATTCAATTGAGGACTTTGGCACCACCACCTCCTGGAGAGCTTCCAGCTGGTTATGATGTCAACGCGCGATGCGCTTTTCATTCAGGAGCACCCGGGCACTCAACCGAGAAGTGCAGGGCGCTGCATCATAAAGTTCAGGATCTTGTGGATTCTAAGGCAATCAACTTTGCGCCGCCACCGAATGTCAACTCGAACCCTATGCCTAACCATGGCGGGGCAAGAGTCAATGCTGTTGAGAGTGATGATAAGTTGAGTTTGGTGCTGAGAATTGATGAAGTCAAGACGCCGTTAAGGGTGGTGAAAGAGAGACTGTTGAAGGGTCAAGTGTTTCCTGGTTGTCGTCTCGATTGTGAAGATTGTATAAGCGCTGTGAATGGCTGCGAGAAATTGAAGACGGGTTTGCAAGGGTTAATCGATGATGGGTCTCTGCAATTTAGCAAGGTTAGTAATGAAGAGGCTGATGATGTGTCAACCATTACTATCTTTTACGATGAAGATGACATGCCCGTCAGACAAGAGCCGGTTACCATTTACGCTCCTCAGATTAGTCCTGTGACTATAACTGTACCTGGGCCGGTGCCGTACACCGATGATAGGGCCATTCCGTGGCATTATGGTTCCGATGTCTATGTGGCGGGACAGAAGATGGAGAGTAGACCTGTTGCTGATTTGACCATTGAAAATGTGGGAGGTGTTGGAGGTTTTACTCGAAGTGGCCGTTTATTTGCTCCCCCTGCACTGAGAAAGGATCCTGAGGCCGAAGCTTCGTCTAAGGACAAAGGAAAGCAGACTGCGGTTGACGAGTCAACTACTCCTGTGAATGGGCAGGGGACGTTTGAAAAGGAGGTAGAGGAGTTTATGAGGATCATCAAAAGGAGTGACTACAAGGTGGTTGATCAACTGAATCAGACGCCTTCAAAGATTTCTATCTTGTCACTGTTGATGTGCTCTCCCGCGCACCGAGAAGCCTTGCTGAAAGTACTTCAAATGGCTTATGTTCCTCAAGAGATCACTGTCAATCAACTCGAAGCTGTTGTTGGGAGTGTCAATGCTAGCCATGGCTTGGGTTTCACTGACAGGGACCTCACTTCGGAGGGAAGGAATCACAATAAAGCACTGCATATCACGATGGAATGCAAGGGCGCTGTGTTGTCCCATGTTCTTGTGGACACAGGCTCTTCTTTAAATGTGCTCCCGAAAAAGGCGTTGATGAAGCTTGACATTGATGGGATTGTTCTGACGCCGAGTGATCTGGTGGTCAAAGCTTTCGATGGTTCAAGAAGATCAGTTTTCGGAGAGGTTGAGTTGCCTGTTAAGATAGGTTCTCAAGTCTTCAAGAGTGTCTTCTATGTCATGGATATCCAGCCTGCGTATAGTTGCTTGTTGGGCAGACCGTGGATACATGCAGCTGGAGCTGTCACTTCAACCTTGCATCAGAAGCTTAAATATGTGGTGGACGGCCAGGTCATCACGGTTTGTGGAGAAGAAGATATATTCGTCAGTCATCTGTCAACGTTTAAATATGTAGAAATGGACGGAGAAATTCACGAAACTTTGTGCCAAGCTTTTGAGGCAGATGTTAGTATCTTGACTCCGGTGAAGAAAAACAACGAAGGCACGTCAATTCATTCTTACCAGGAAGCAAAGGAGGTCGTCCAATCAGGCAATGCTCAGGGCTGGGGCAAGCTATTGGAGCTGGAAAAGAAGGATGACAAATTTGGCTTAGGGTATCAACCTGGAGGGTCTACTCAGAGTGGTAAAGCTATCTCATTTACAAGTGCTGGGTTGCTCGACCGCGATCAAATTTGTATGGCAAGCCAAGACGGAGATAGTGACCGAGACTGGAACAACAACTGGATCCGCCCGTGTGCACCCGGCGAGGAGCTAGGAAATTGGTCTGCGGAAGATATTGTCCAAGTCACCTGGCTCTCAAAGTAATTGTTTGTTTCCTTTTATTAGCATACTGCATCGTCAAGTTCAGCATTTTGCCCAAGATGCTTGGATCCATTGTATTGGGCCACCATGTTTTGTATCGCATTGTTATTTTGCTATGAAATAAAAGGACATTTTCAGATAAACTGTGTTCTCTGTCTTTGTTTTAAACTTTTTCACAAAAAAATATATAAAAATGCCAATGTGTTTTTTCATTTTTTGCTTTGTGTTAGCGTCTCTTTTTCAAAATAAGCAGATTCTGAATAAGCACATCATTTGTGCAGTGCTGATCATCCGGATTCCACGGATAATATTCCTGCTATGACTATGCATGACTTTGATAATCCAGTCTACCAAGCTGATGAAGGGGTTGAGGAAGACTGTGACCTCCCTGAAGAGTTGGTCAGATTGTTGAAACAGGAGGAACGGGTTATTCAGCCTCATCAAGAAGAGATTGAGACTATCAACATTGGCAGTGAAGATGCAAAGAAAGAAATCAAGATAGGGGCCAATCTGCAGGCCGACGTCAAACAAGAGCTGATCAGTATGCTAAGAGAGTATGTGGATATCTTTGCTTGGTCATATCAAGATATGCCAGGTTTAGATACCGACATTGTGATGCATAAGCTACCCTTGAGAGAAGACTGTCCTCCTGTAAAGCAAAAATTGAGAAGAACTCGCCCGGATATGGCGATGAAGATCAAAGAGGAGGTACAGAAACAGTGGGATGCCGGATTCCTTGCCGTGACTAGTTACCCACCTTGGGTAGCTAACATCGTACCAGTACCTAAGAAGGACGGCAAGGTCCGGATGTGCGTTGACTATCGAGATTTGAACAGAGCAAGCCCAAAGGATGATTTTCCGTTACCACACATTGACGTGTTGGTCGACAATACTGCTCAATTCTCGGTGTTCTCCTTCATGGATGGATTCTCCGGTTATAATCAGATAAAAATGGCGCCGGAAGACATGGAGAAGACAACGTTCATTACCCCGTGGGGAACATTCTGCTATAAAGTCATGCCCTTCGGTCTGAAGAACGCAGGGGCAACTTATCAACGGGCGATGGTCACGTTATTCCATGACATGATCCACAAGGAGATCGAATGTTATGTGGATGATATGATCGCAAAGTCCAAAGACGAAGAGGAGCATTTGGTTAACTTGAAGAAGTTATTTGATAGATTGATCAAGTACAGGCTGAGGTTGAATCCGAACAAGTGCACTTTCGGAGTGCGTTCCGGAAAATTGCTGGGTTTCATTGTAAGTCAAAGAGGAATTGAGGTAGATCCTGCTAAGGTGAAAGCTATTCAAGATATGCCTGCACCGAGGACAGAAAAGGAAGTGCGCGGGTTCTTAGGTAGATTGAACTATATTTCTCGGTTTATATCTCACCTAACTGCCACGTGCGAACCGATATTCAAACTGCTAAGAAAAGAGCAGACAGTCAGGTGGAATGATGATTGTCAAAGAGCTTTCGACAAAATAAAGGAATATTTGCAGGAGCCTCCGATTCTGATGCCTCCAGTGGAAGGGAGACCATTAATCATGTACTTGACCGTGCTAGAAGGGTCGATGGGGTGTGTGCTCGGCCAACATGACGAGTCTGGTCGAAAAGAGTATGCCATTTATTACCTTAGCAAAAAGTTTACCGACTGTGAATCCCGATACTCACTGCTCGAGAAAACTTGCTGCGCTTTGGTATGGGCTGCTCGCCGACTGAGGCAGTATATGTTGACCCATACCACACTTCTTATTTCCAAGATGGATCCTGTCAAGTACATTTTTGAGAAACCAGCATTGACCGGAAGGATTGCTAGATGGCAGATGATTTTAACTGAATACGATATCCAGTACACTTCTCAGAAAGCCATCAAAGGAAGTGTATTGTCGGAATACCTTGCTCAGCAACCTCTTGAGGATGACTATCAGCCGATAAGATTTGATTTCCCTGATGAGGACATCATGTACCTCAAAACAAACGATTATGAGGAACCACTTCCGGAGGAGGGGCCTGACCCTGAATCCAAATGGAAGTTGATGTTTGATGGGGCTGTCAATATCAATGGTCGTGGAGTTGGTGCCGTACTTATTACTCCTGAAGGTGTACATTTACCTTTCGCTGCCAGAATTACTTTTGGCTGCACCAACAATGAAGCGGAATACGAGGCGTGTATAATGGGAATAGAGGAGGCAATTGATCTTCGGATTAAGAACCTCGACATATTCGGAGATTCAGCCCTCGTCATTAACCAAATTACCGGCAGGTGGTATACACATCAAGAACATCTAGTTCCGTACAGGGATTATGCTAGAAAACTGTTGACATTCTTTACGACAGTTGAGCTCAAATACATACCACGGGACGAAAATCAATTTGCCGATGCTTTGGCCACTCTCTCTTCGTCGATTAAAGTCATGTGTCGGAATTTTGTGCCCAGAATTGACATCTCCAGGCTTGACTCTCCAGCTTATGCTTTCTCTGTAGACGCCGTGTCTGACGAGAAGCCTTGGTATTTTGATATCAAGTTATTCCTGGAGAAGCAAGAATACCCAACAGGGGCATCTTCCAAAGACAAGAAGACCTTGAGACGACTTGCTGCTAGTTTCTTCTTGAACACAGACGGGGTTTTGTACAAGAGGAACTTCGACATGGTTTTGCTCAGATGCGTGGATAGACACGAAGCAAGCCTGTTGATGCAGGAAGTTCATGAAGGATCTTTTGGTACCCATGCAGGAGGGCATGCTATGGCATAGAAACTGCTGAGATCAGGGTATTACTGGATGACAATGGATGCAGACTGTTGTTCATTCGCTCGTAAATGCCACAAGTGCCAAATATATGCAGATAAAGTGCATGTTCCTCCTAACCCGCTCAACGTCATGTCATCTCCTTGGCCTTTCTCTATGTGGGGCATTGACATGATCGGGAAGATCGAGCCAACTGCTTCGAACGGTCATCGCTTCATCCTGGTTGCGATTGATTACTTTACCAAGTGGGTAGAAGCAGCGTCTTATGCCAATGTCACTCGTCAAGTGGTGGCAAGATTTCTGAAAAGAGATATCATATGCAGATATGGAGTACCCGAAAGAATCATTACTGACAATGGTTCTAATCTCAACAACAGGATGATGGCAGACTTATGTCGGGACTTCAAAATACAGCATCATAATTCTTCTCCTTACCGACCAAAGATGAATGGTGCGGTAGAGGCAGCTAACAAGAATATCAAGAAGATTGTGCAGAAAATGGTTGTCACCTACAAGGATTGGCATGAGATGTTACCGTTTGCTTTGCATGGGTACCGAACGTCGGTCAGGACGTCAACAGGGGCAACTCCCTTCTCTCTAGTGTATGGCATGGAAGCAGTCCTGCCTGTGGAAGTAGAGATTCCTTCACTGCGTGTGATGATGGACGTCAAACTGGATGAGGCTGAATGGGTGTGTGCTCGTTACAATCAGCTATGTCTAATTGAGGAAAAGAGATTAGCGGCTATCTGTCATGGTCAGCTTTATCAGAGGAGAATGAAGCGGGCATTCGATCAACGAGTACGTACTCGAGAGTATCGAGTGGGAGAGCTTGTATTGAAAAGAATCGTTCCTCCAGGTTCAGATAACAGGGGCAAATGGACCCCAAATTACGAAGGACCATTCATAGTGAAGAAAGTATTCTCAGGAGGGGCACTGATGCTCACCACTATGGATGGAGAAGACTTCCCATCCCCTGTTAACTCGGACGCAGTTAAAAAATACTTCGCATAAAGAGACCCGCTGGACACAAAAACAGAATGTAAGTCCAGGCAAGAAAAGGGCATCCCGGCGAGCTAAAAACAGAATAAAAAGCTTGGGCAAAAATTAGGGAAATAAATATTAAAAAATGTACACCCGCTGAGTTGAAAAGCCACATTGGACAGCTCAGGCAAAAAGGGGTATCCCGGTGGATTGAAAACCCGAGAGGGCGATCCACGCAAAATAAGGGAATAAGCGAACAACTGTGATCCAAGTTATCTGAACTACATCATTGTTTCGTACCTCTTGACAATGTCAGAAGGATAGGAAGCAGTTCCCTCGTCCTCTCAGAAGGCCGAAACAGAATGGAGAGTCTTGAAGACGTGCAGGTCATAGCAGAAATGGAACTCCTTGGAATGCCATGTACATTGCCATTAGGATAGTTTCTTTTCTCAATTTTTATAGTGGCTACCTCTTTCCGGGTGGTTGCTTCCTGATGTAGATCTTTGCCTATTCAGAGGCCATTCAATAAAAATAATATTCAGTCAAAAAGCTGTGTGTGTTTATTTTTGTTTGCAAAATGTCCTGAATTTTTGGCAAAAATAGCATTGCATCTAAATATGGTGATAATCTTGAAAAGAAAACTAACATGCAGGGAAACTGTAACCCTCTTTGAGTGTCGGATGATGATGGATGAACTGATCATTCCATGCAAATCCCCGGGACACACGTGTGTTTTCTGTTGGTGCAGGTTGCAGGATGGTGTCACATTCTCTCAAGCAATTCACTCTCCCCCAGTAGAGTATCTCCCCAGGCAGAGATTTCTTCTCCCAGCCGGTATCTGAAGCCTGGCATTTCTGACAGAGATTTTATCCAGCTAAGTCTGGGCGGCAGCCCAAGCAGGTTCTTCTTCCCCAGTGAAGTAGCAGCACATTCTTCCCCAGTGGAGTATAGCCAGCAGGTGCCTGAAGACCTGATGTCATCAGAGATGGAATTAACAGTATTCTTTCCCTAGCAAGAGTCCTTGCTTATCGGGTACTTGAAGGCCTGATATCCTCTCAGAGTCTTGAATCATCAGATGCTCTCCCCAGCCAGAGTATTTGCCCAAGAGGCTTCCCCAGCCAAGTCTGAAGATGATATGTCCCCACAGAGTTCATATTTGAGTTTCATCTTCGTCCGTTGAAATACTTCTCGAGCAAAGTTGCCCTATTGTTGTTTTATTTGATGATACAGCCAGGTATTCATCACCTCAGTCAGAATGGGTATCCAGACCTTTTGAATTGTATCCCCCTGCAGAAGCGTATCTCTTGTCGCCGATCAGGCATTCGTTTGCTGCTCGTCTGCAATCTTCAACACTCGTATGTGTTATCCCTAAGCAAGTTTTCCCCAGCAAGGATATATTACTGCTTTATTGTCGCTCGTCTGCATCTTTTAACACTCGTCCGTGTTAGCCTGTTGGTTTTGCTCATTGGCTTTCCCCAGCGGTGGTTTATGATCACTTTGATTTTGCTTGTCTGCAATTCCAAACGCTCGTCTGTGTTTGATTGTATCAGTGATCGATTGCTCGTCTGCAAATTCCAGCACTCGTCTGTGTTTGGAGATATATCATTTTGCTGCTGACTCTCAACACTCGTCTGTGTTGCGATACCTCTGTTATTGCTCGTCTGAAATTTTCCAACACTCGTCTGTGTTTGGTTATGATAGTTGCTCATCCGCAACTCCTCGATACTCGTCCGTGTTCCGATGATATTTGCTGTTGCTCGTCTGCAACCTCCCAACACTCGTCTGTGTTTGGTATTGGATCCTTTGCTGCACTCGTCTGTGCATTGACATGTATTCTCTATTGTTGCTCGTTTGCAACTGTCCAGCACTCGTCTGTGTTTGGTTATGATAGTTGCTCGTCTGCAACTCCTCAGCACTCGTCTGTGCCTTGATATGTGTTCTCTATTGTTGCTCGTCTGCAATGGTTCAGCACTCGTCTGTGTTTGCTTGGAGCTCGTCTGCTTTTATTCCCCAGGAGTCGTATGTGTTTGTTTGAAGCTCGGATACTTGTCTGTATCGTCTTCAGCACTCGTCTGTGCTAGTTTATATCTGAATGTGAAGAGTTGTGGCTTACCCTGATATTTCAGTATTGCTACTTCAAATGCTCGTCTGTGTTTGAATTTCTGGTATTCGTCTATACCAGTGGCTGATACTCGTCTGTATCATTGCCTGAGACACTCGTCTGTGTTTCTCAGATCATCGTCTGATACTCGTCTGTATCATTGACTTGTGGCACTCGTCTGTGTTATCTTGATGATCATCCAATACTCGTCTGTATTGAAGAGGTTTCAAATCCTGACAGTGGGAATTAAATGTCGAAATGATTACCGGCCCTGGCGCAACAGGAAAATCCGAAGGAGGCTCGTCTGTCTCAGGCACCAATTATTGTTGTTGCTGCACCTGGCGTAACAGGTTTGTTAAGAAGACTCGTCTGTCTTATACCATATATCCGCGGATAATATATGAAGAAGGTTCGTCTACCTTGATTGCATGTCTATCCCACAGACTTATATGCATTACCGGAACCTGCGTAAGGGTTATCCGAAGAAGACTCGTCCGTCTTATTCCACTTATCTGCGTAAGGATTAGTGAAGGAGATTCGTCTATCTCAGGCTACTTTGAGGATCCTTAAGGGCTCGTCCGTTCTCTACACCTGGCGTCACAGGTCATTCGAAGACTCGTCTGTCAACATGTTATGATTCCAGATATCAGTTTCAACTTGGACGAAGCTCGTCTGCTTCTTCTCTCCTTCTTATCCCCAGAGCGTCATCTGGTTGGGTTTATTTCCCAGTGTTGCATTCTTCGTCAGAGTGCAAATTTCAGGTCTTCTTGGTATTCAATCACAGTTTATCTCGAATGTCTGATAGCCGTTGCTTTCACCCTTTTCAGATTAACAGTTGATTGAATAGGGGCAGCTGTAACACCCTAAATTTGCCCTCTTCATTTTAAGCATTATCTCATATCATATTCATCATACTCATATCATTTCCTCAGCATCATTCCATGGAAATATGAAGCATAACATTCTCATGTCCTAGCATTGGGCATATGATCATCTGTGGGCGGATTTGAGGCCCAGTGGATTGGTCCAAGTCCCATGAAGAATTTATATGGCATTTACAAGTTCAGGATCAGTCATAAAAAATTCAGGAATGGGAGAATATCAGAGAACTCAAGCTAAGGCAAGCTCCTACACCATGATCCCACATTAGGATTTCACTCTCAAGCATGAGATGTTTGTGACTTTGGCCATTTCATCTGGGCAAAGTCCCTCATATGACAAGAGGATCCTAGGGATGAGATTGGGTGAGAAAAGTTCCTTAGGGAGATCAGTCATTTCATCAAAAGTTCAAGAGCACAACTTTTCTCCTGTATAAGGGAAATCCTGATTGAGGTTATGGACCAGATCCTCATATGTCCTTAATTTTGACTGTTTCTTATGGGCAAAGGCTTTCATTTGGTCTGCATGGCTTATATATGAAGTTTGAGGCAAAAATTCATTGAAGAAGTCAGGACTTGGTCTAGTTACTTGAAGGTGAAGCAAGAAAGTCAACTGCACAGTCAGAAAAGTCAACATGAAAATTTCAAGGTTTTTTATCAGGATTATCAATTTGTGAGGTCATATCATGTCAAGGAATAATTCAATTGAGCTTAAATGTCAAAAATCGGGAATATGCAAAAAGGTACTAGATTTGGAAATTTAGAAGTTTCCAATTTTTTTGGAAATTATTGGTCCCGAAACTTCGAGCTATTATTTCATGTGCTAAAAAGCTCCGAACGATTTTTCAGTGAACACGAAAGTTGTAAGGCATAATTTTCCCTTTCCGAAAAGTCGTAGAACACCTTCATAGCATTTGTAGAACTCAAGTTACGATTTTTTGAAGTTTGGAGCATTTTAGGGTTTTGTGGCTGGACACGTGTCATTTTGTGATTGGTTCATTTTTTGTATTTTTCATTTAAGCTATGTGAGGCATGACATGTTGATTTGTTCACAAATATTGTTAATGGGTCCATATGCTAATGGTTGTGACCAAATATTGGAATAGTCAAAAATATAATAATGGTACTTGGTAAGGGATTATGTGGAAAATAATGTGAGAGATTCATCAATTGGGCTTAATTAATCTTGGCCCATCACGTTCTTGGAAGGCTTCCAGCATGCACATTTTTCTCATTCAATATCAGTACATGCCGAATTCATTAATGAAGAAAAAAGAAGGTCACGTTTTTACTCCCTCATACACAAGCAAACTGCACCAAGGATAGAAAAGCCAAGGTGTCCACGTGTTCCATGCAACACCACGCATGCCTGGGTGTAATTTCAAAACAATAAGCTGGGAAAGAGAGTGAGAAGAATTTAGACACGTGGCATTTCGGGAAAACAAGATAACCGAATTGAGGCAGCCACCCTCTACACTTCAACCGCACACCCCGCATGATATACAGCTCAGCTTCATTTCACACGGGAGCTTCTTGAATTTTTCTCTCTTCTCTCTCATCACGGAAGCAACAGAAAAAGGAAAACGAGTTTTTCGCTGCATCATACTCTCACTTCCTTCTTGCTCGTGAACACTTTTTCCTCATGAATTCACGGATTCTTCACAGCGCATAGCAAAAACAAAGAAGAAGAGAACAAGAGCTATCTCTCTCGGTTTCGTTCGCTTGACTTCTCATAGCAAGAGCGATTTTCGGATCTGAGTTGCACAGTTTCACTCATTCTGTTCATTGTTATCCTAGCATCATCATTATCATCGGCGA
The DNA here is from genome assembly GCA_963966055.1 of Lathyrus aphaca. Taxonomy (NCBI): domain Eukaryota; kingdom Viridiplantae; phylum Streptophyta; class Magnoliopsida; order Fabales; family Fabaceae; genus Lathyrus; species Lathyrus aphaca. Next base: position 466,644,469 of record OZ014522.1, on the reverse strand, counting down.
GTCTTTATTTGACCAACGCGTGTGGGAGTTCGGATTTTTCGAAGATTTCAAGAAAGGCTTCGAAACAGGTTTGCATTCTCGATCTATTTGTTATGAGTTTAGTGATGTTATAGTGCGCTTTGAATTGTTAATAACTGTTTAGTTGTGCTTGACTTGATTGATGTTAATAAGTAGCTAATGTCGAAATTTCGATGTCGGTACTCCGTCTTGTTTCGCTTAATTGGAATCACGCAGTGGTTTTACGGAGTCCTAGTGGTATATTGATGATCCTTATGATCTATGCGTCATGTGGATGAGCGTTTTGTAAGTTTCTGGAATTTTGTCCGCGGCGACAATCGAACGCGTGCGATGGCGTTACTTTAGCATGATATATCTGTGTGTTGAGTCTTTTGTTTGAGTTTATTCCAGGCCGGTTGCGTTGTCCTCATTCCGTAGAGCATTTTTCATTTTTATATCATTGAATTCCGTTGAGTTTTAAGGGAGATATGGGAGGCCGAAGTTGACGGAGCAAGGTGATTAAGCCGCGAAATTCTGCATTCTTGCTGCAGGTTTCACGATCCCATTCATGTGCATGGGGAAGAAGAGATGATGTGGCTTTACATGATTGGTTGTGTCTATTTTCAATTTAGTTATTATTTAATTTATTTTTGTTCTTTAAGTGATAAATTGCACCAATTGATCCAAAGTTTACATGGCCTGTGTATCATTCCCGTGTCATAATAATATCTAAGCATGACCTCTCATTATTAATTTAAGCTGGGCTACTTCTTTTCATTGTTTAACTCTTTTTTTCTTTTGTTTTTTTAATTCAATTTCATTTTAACTCATTAAAATTAGAATGGAGTTTAGTTAATAATAGTTAGAATTCATTAGAAATAGTTAGATTTGTTTAGAAATAATAGTTAGAATTCATTAGAAATAGTTAGATTTGTTTAGAAATAATAGTTAGAATTCATTAGAAATAGTTAGATTTGTTTAGAAATAATAGTTAGAATTCATTAGAAATAGTTAGATTTGTTTAGAAATAATAGTTAGAATTCATTAGAAATAGTTAGATTTGTTTAGTTAATAATAGTTAGAATTCATTAGAAATAGTTAGATTTGTTTAGAAATATTGTTTAGAAATTGTTTTAGAAATATAATATAGTTTTTAGGATTAGTATATTGTTTAGAAATTGTTTTAGAAAATATAATATGGCTTTAGGATTAATATCATGTTTAGAAAAATTGTTTAGAAAATAAAAAGATTTTAATTAGTTGAGATTAATTAGGAAATAATTGTTAGAAAATAGGATAGTTTAATTAGTTAGCTTTTCTTTTAGGAAAATATAATAATTAGAAAAAAGGAGACTGTTAGGACATAATGTAAAAAATGTTTAGAAAATTGATTAGTAAAAAATGTTAATTAGATAATTGTTTAGAGAATGAGAAATTTAAGAAAAGTTGCTTGTGTGTTTGAATTTGGGCTGGTGAAATTCCTGGGCCCAGTGTTTGTTCTTTTCGCACCCCATCATTCAGCATGTATCAACCTTTGTTTTTTTTCAGTTTTTTTTATTTTATTCGAATCCTTTTTCTTTTGGGCGCGCATCTTGGGCTTAACCCAGGTGCTATTCGCACCTCACTCGTCCCAGGCCCATTCCAGTTACACTTCCAAGCCCTGCTTTTAGCAACTCATTCTATTTCCTTAAATTCTTTTTCTTCCATTTATTTTCTTTTTATTTCAGTTTGGTTTTAATTCGTATAAAATAGAAATATTCATCTAAAAATTCCCAAATAAATCATGGATGTTCCTTTGTGTCTCTAAAATTTTGTCATATTTTTATTTTATTTTTTTTCATTGATTAGCGTGCCAGAATTAATTCATCTTTGCACCTAGTTTCATTTGCTTCATTTCTTGACCAGCCTGTCTTGTTGATTTTCCATAGACTTCAATATTTGGAGTTTTGATCCCATTCTTTTTGCATTGTGTTCCTAAGATCTTCTAGTTTTCATGTGATGTTTCTCAGAATTTTTAGAAATTTATTTCTTGGGTTTTGATCTGATGTTGTGTGATGTAAGTTTTCTGTCCTAGCTTGTGTTTGTACATCCATTTGACCTAGTTCCTTTCTGAATTTTTGCAAATCCTTTTGGCAGGTTGATATAATGTGTTTTAAGATCATTTGGTTCCAGTTGTAGAATTTTTAGATGGCTGGTTGATTATTTATGGATTTTTGTTCTTACCTTGTCCCATTTTGCTTCTTTTGGTTCATTAGATTTCTTATAGGCTTAGAAGGGCACTTGTGCCAACTTTTTCTTCTTTTTTGGGGTTCCTTTGGGGTATGGGTACCTTCCTGGTACTAGGATAGGTCTTGGTTCTTCTAAATTTTTGAGTTTGCTTCATATTCAAGTCGTTTGTTTCTTTAAGTGTTTAAATTCCATTTTTTGGTTCCATAGCTTTTATTTTGATATTGTTTGGTATTGTGTGACTTCTCTCTTCATCTTGCTGGACTATTAGTCTCTTCTTTATACCATTTTGATTCTGGTTTTGAACTTTGTGCTTGTATTCATTTGTGTATGCTAACCTTGCAGGGGCTATGGTAAGTGTGAGATGTGGGAATTGAGTTCCACATCTCTAATTCTTATCTCTTCCCTTTATGTTTATGTGAATTAACTATCTTTTGTTGGGCCTAGGCCTTTCTCATCCCTTCTTCTATCTTCTTCTTCTCTTCTTCATTAGGATAGAAACCTCACTAACCTTTAGGATATCCATGCATGTGAATACTTAGGATTATTTTAGTCCCCCTTTAGAATTTTTCCTTTGAGATCCTTTGGCGCTCTCTCTCTTCTCACCTTCAAACTTAATTTTAAGTCACTTAATAAAGGTTGAGTACTTTCATGTGACGTGAGACTTTTCTATGAGATGCTCACATGCGTTCCATTTCGGGGCGAGGTGTGAGTCATCACTCGTGGTGGATAGGTCTTAACATGAGTACCTCACAGAGAAAAGCTAAAAAAACACTTCTGGACCAAAAAACCACAAAAACACTTAATAAGGGTAATAGGCCAGTGTGCTTGAGCCTTCACTTGTGGGACTAGCTTTGGGGATTTCCTCCATAGATAGGTGTGCCTCTTGCGCATTCCATTTCGGGATGATGTGAGATGTACACATCCCATTGAGTAAGACTTAGGTACACTTACCTATGCAAACCTTCACAAATAAAAGCTTCATAAAAATCTCAAACAAATAATAAGCGTCTTTCCTTCGGGAATTCTTTTCTCACCTCATTCGCTCCGTACGCGAACTTGCTCCTACTTGTCACTTTGCAAGACGGTTACGCACTCGTCGTCCGAGTCTGCAACACCTGAGCAATGGCATAGGCAGTTCCAGCCTTTAATTCACAAGCAATTTCCTTGTTACCCCTAGTTAGGGGAACTACGGCGTCTCTGATCCTCATTATCCTGATGAGGTACGTAGGCAGCGGGGTAGGGCCCGTTCGAGCACATTCTTTATTTTCCCTACATTTTCCCCCTTCTGTTCTTTCTCTTTTCCAATTCCCTTTCTCATTTCTCATTCCAGTTCCAGTAGCAGTTTTATTCAGCAACATTCTTTATTTCTCACCCTTTGAAACAAGCAAGCAAGCGTGGATCCCGTCGGGTACGACGGACGGATTGGGGTGCTAATACCTTCTCAATTCGTAACCGACTCCCGAACTCAGATCTTTGGTTCGCAGGGCCTTGTCCTTTCCTTCTTCCTCAGGTTTGTGCAACATTACCTTTCCCATTCTTTCGGGATAAAAATGTCTGGCTGGCGACTCTAACCTTTCCGCGCCACTTTCGCGTTTGTACTAGGATGAAAATCCCGGGAGCGACAGAAGTCATGTTGCTTGTTCGAGTCATATGACTGCTCTGATACGTAACATGGGATGGGGAATTTTTGATGTTTTATCTATTTTAGTTACGTATCTTATCATGTTAAACTTTATTAAACAAATTATTGAGGATTATTGTTGATATTGGCATGTTGCCTTAAGTTGAAAAAATTATATTTTTCGCTGTTTTAATCAAGAAAGTTGTTGATGTGGCATTCCACTTGTTTTAAACTCTGGTTTTTACTTATTATTTAATATTTTATATTTGGGAAAAGTGGGGTGTTACACGACAAATCACACACATACTTCCTCAATAGCGACACGTGAAACACATCATACAAATTCATAAGCGACGGTGTAACGCTATTCGATATGCTACCTCCCTGATCCTTTGTGAAATCTAATACATACCAACAAAACGCGGAGTGAAATTTCTATACTTCAAAGCTCTCCCAACACCAGTCACCGAGATAACCATCAAGAACACATGATCTCCCTCTTGGAACTCAAGTGCCTCCTTCTCTTATCATGGTGACTCTTTTGACGACTCTACGATGCCTTCATTCTGTCTTGTATCATTTTAATCTTCCCGGTCGTCTCTTGTACTATCTCAGCTCTGAGTACAACACTGTTGCCTGGTTCATACCAACACAACGGAGTCAGACAACGTCTACCATACAATGCCTCATACGGTGCAATGCCAATACTTGCATGAAAATTGTTGTAGTAGGTAAACTCAATCAATGACAAATGATTGTCCCAAGCTCCTCCATGGTCCAACATACATGCCCTCAACAAATCCTCTAAAGATTAGATAGTCTTCTCTGTTCTACCATCCGTTTGCGGATGATACACGAAACTCATACTCAACTTAGGTACCCAAAGCATCTTGCAAACTCTTCCAAAACCTCGACGCAAACTGTGAATCTCTATCTGATAGTATACTCGATGGTATTCCATGCAACTTCAAAATCTCCTCAATATACATATCAACTAGTTTCTGTCACTCCCCGGATTTTCGTCCCGGTGCAGACGCGAACCGTCGACAATGTTGGAGGTTGAGATTGAATAGAGTCGCCAGCTAGGCATTTTTATCCCGAAGGAAAGGTAATGCTGCATAAACCTAGAATGAGATGGATAAGACGGTTGTGAACCAAAGAGACTGAGTAAGGGGGTAGGTTAGGACCTGGAAAGGTATTAGCACCCAGATCGTCCGTCGTACTCGATGGGATCCATGCATACATGATTGTGTTTAAAAGGGGATAGTGTATATGCTAATAGTGTACGAAAGAAAAGGATGTATAGGGTGATGGTATACAAAGAACGGGAGTTCAAAACTGAGGCTAAGAAAAGAAAGCTAGAAAGAGGAGAAAGGGGAGACCTGAAGACTATTTGTTCGATAATTGTTAAGTTAAAGGTTTAACACTAAGGATTAAAGTTATACACTCCATCCTAAGATAAGGATACAGGCATAACCCTAATTCAAAGTCCTAAAGCTTTAAGTGTTTAGCCTCTGATTATGAGATGAGAAGAGAGACTCAAGAAGACTCAAGGTAAAAAGCTAAGGGGAAACTATATACAACCCTACAATTATCATGCTTGGATGTTCCTATGGTTTGTGAGGCTTAAAAAAAGATCTTCAGGAGGCCACCAAGGAAGAGAAGCAGATGAAAAAGAGAAGAGAGAGGAGAATAGGTTACTTACTTCCTGAAGAAGATAAGTAACCTAAAAGAAAGAGGAAAAAGCAAGAGAGCACAAGTGAAGAAAGTTCACTTCAAATACATATAAAAGATCAAATGAAAAGATAAGAAGAGGTGGCATGTGAAGGCAAATCCACATCCCAAATAACTTACCATAAGCCCCTGAAATGTTAGTGTGAATGCATAAGATACAAAGCAAAAGGAAATAAAGCAAATGAAGGTGCAAAGACCAAGACCAGAAGCAATCATGCAATTTTTATATGTCATGAGATGATGCAAAGACATGTGAGATGCTTATGAATGTTCATACAAAGGATGAGATGCAAAACAATCATGGTTAGAAGCTTAGAAACACATGGATAAACATGAAATGTAATGAATGCAAAGCATATCACATGAATGAAGAAATGATCAAGCAATGTTCAAAAATGTTCTAAGATGTCTAAAATGGCATACAAGTGAATGAAATGCTATGACAAGTTCATGTGATGATGATATGCAAATATGAATGCAAATGAACATGAGAAATTAGGGTTTTATGAATGTATGAGATGCACATGATCAAAACAGAAGCATACATCATGATAAAAATTTGAAACTGAACTCAAACAAACCCAAAACACACACAAGAACACTCCCCACAGATGGAGGTCAGAAGCTAAACCTAGAGGAAGTTATGGATTTTCTAAGTTAGCTAGGGTTTTTGGGTGGTTCTTCATGAAAAATGAAAAACAAATTGAAAATGAAATGCAAAATTATGAGTTAAATAACCTAGATACTAGATGCAAAGTATGAAACAATGCAAAAAGAACCAAATGCAAACTCATCATGGTTGATCAGAAATGATTTTTTCAAGTTAGGGTTAGAAAATAAGTCATTTTAGAAACCCTAATTCATGATAAATTGTGAAAATATGATCAAACCTAAAAATAAATTTGTGTGATGAGTTTGTAAATTGTTCTAAATGTATGAGAATGCTTCATGATTTTTTTATGATTTTTAGATACCTAAATGTATTTTTAATTAATTAAAATCAATTAATTAATTAAATAAAACATTTAAATGATTTAAAAATACATTTTTAATTCAAAAATTAAAAATAAATTTTTTTTTGAGTTTAGAAAAATATTTGAAATGAAAATGCAGAAAAAGAGATTTTTATAAACATTTTTGCTATTTTAAAATAAATATGAAAACAAATGCAAAATAAAAATAAAATAAAATGAGAAGTATGCAAAAGGAGAGGCTAAGATCTAAAGTTGAGAGATCCAATGGTCCAGAAGCAAAGCCCATGTGACTTCTAGTATGGAAAATCAAAGGTTGTGGTTCAAACTGGGGTTTGGCGCGTGATCCTAAGGTTGGGATTTAACCTGAACTAATTAAAATTAATTAATCTAATTAAATGTGATTAGGGCTAAATGGATCAATCTGGGCCATACATGTGGTTAATTAATCACTCATCCAATGGTCCAAATTCAAACTGGCAAATTAATCAGGATTAGGGCAAACTGATCTCAGGCGACCGGAGGTAAGCTCCAGTCATTTTCTCCGGCGGCTCTCTCACCTGAATCCCTCAAAACGCCACCCCAATCCCTCTAAAGCTCCATAATCAATCATCTAACAACCCTAAACATGAATCCAGCAACAAAATTCATTTATCAAGCATCAAACTCATGAATCGAACAAGAACAAGTTTTAGGTCAAACTTTCAGAAGCTTCATACATGCTTAATTTTCAACCATTTTCAAAAGTAAACATATCACAATGACCAACATATCATATAGAATCAATTTGTAACTTAAAAATCAAGTTCTGGAAAAATGTTTGAAGGTGGTTACCTGAGATGAAGCTTTGCAGTTTGGTGCTTTCTGGCCCTTTCCTTGATGCTAACCCACTCCAATGATCATCCTGATGCTATTGAGAAGCTTAGAACAAGTTTGTTTTGGCTGGTTTGAGTGTTTCAGTTCTGATGAAGCAGAACTCGTGTTTTTGATTGAGGAGCTTTCAGGCCATGGCAATGGGTGGGAAATGATCTTTGAGTGTTTTTGAGTTGATTGGTGGAAGAAGTTTTAAGTTTTGATGGTTATGTGATGTAATTCGAAGGAATGAAGTTTTTTGCAAGTTTTGTGATTCTGAGCTTATGGATGGATTCAGGCTTGTATGTTGTGTGAAATGAGGTCCTTAGGGTTTGCATAAAGTATTGTGATTGGCCAGAGAGTTGTTGTGACACATGATGATTGGTATGGTGTGTTTTGCAAAAAGTCAAAGTTTGTGTCATATAGAGCATGGTTGTGGTCAGAGGTAATTTCAAGCCATGATCTGCTTCAGCTAAGTTTGAGGAGGGCCCTTGGATGGGATTTTGTGAGTTGTAACACTTGATGCAAGAGATATCATAGGTTTTGCATTTTTCCCTCTTTGAGATTTTTGAGAAAATGAGGCATGGTTTCTTGTGATCCAAGGCACAAATTTGGTCTTGCAATGTTGTATGAACATGTTATGGTACTTAGAAGTGGATTAGAAGTCATTAGAAGTCTTAAAACTTGGTTTTGCAAAAATTCCTCTTTGGCACATACTTGAAAATTATAAGAATTTTTCCAACTTTGAAACATCATATCTTGAGTTCTAGGATGAATCAAGAGGAGTTCTTGTACTTTTTGAAAATGGGAAGATCCAATCTACAACTTTCATTTTTAAATATTTTTCATTTGAAGCCTTTTTGTCAAGAAAGAGGAGGTTGAAAATCTTTCCCAAAATGGAAAGTTTTCATAACAAGTCATGTCCAAAAATGGAAAGTTTGTAAATGGCTTGAAATTCTTCAATTTTGTGAACTTCTAACCACTTATAAGATTAAATAAAGATCATAGAACCTCAAAATGATGAAGATGACCCTTTGGTACCATTGGTGGTGGCCTCAAATGCCCTGATTCTGACTTTTCTTGCACAATAAGTTACCAGTTGATCAGATGACTTCCACAATGAATTTCTTCATCAAATTTGGTACAAATGCTCCTTATAATATATTAAGACCAATGGAATCAAGAATGACCAAAAAAATTAAGGTTAAGGGCCTCAAACCCAAAACCCTAATTTTAGGTCATCTGTGTAGGAAACTGCTCAGTATGCTTCTATGTCATTGCAATGCTTTGTGATCTCTTGACTTTTAAGAACCCCGGGGAGCATATTATGATCATAGAACACACATGGACCTTTTTGACAAGCTTCAAGGCCTTTGAGATGGCTCAGATCACTTCTTGGATTCTCCTGATCACAAACCCTAACTATGCAACTTATGTAGTGAAATAAACTATGCAGTGGGAGATGATATGCTTATGCAAATGCAATATGAGAGATCATAAGCCAAGGTGTGAGAAAAAGAGAGGGAAAATTTGGGGTGTTTACAGCTGCCCTTATTCAAGCATGAGTTAGCTGTGCAGGGTGTAAGTGCCTGGCTTAACAGACAAACAAGATAACTTGTGGTTGAATTCCAAGACAGTCCGAAATTTGCACTCTTTTAAAAAAAGAAGAAAAGGGATATAAATTGTAACAGGAAATATAGTATGAGTATCAAATGAAAGTGATGGAGGACGACCATCGAGTAGAGGACGACTGTTGGAGATAAAAAATGGTAAGTAAAGCAATGACGGGGACGACCATCATGCTGGGAAATAAAGAGACCGCGACGGGGACGACCATCGGGTTAAGAAATAAAATTCTCTGGGGATTAAAGAAATGAGGAAAGCACTGACGGGGACGGCCATCGGGTTAAAGGGTAAATAAACCGCGACGGGGACGACAATCGGGTAAAAGAATAAATGAAATAATGATGAGGGACGGTCATCAACAAGTGAAGGACGATCACCTAGCAGGGGACGGCTGCTGAAAATATCACGACATATGACGAATGCCAGATAGAAAAGATCAACGATGGGGACGGCCATCAGATAAGCATGATGAAGGACGATCATCAAGAGGTGAAAGACGATCACCTAGCAGGGTACGGCTGCTCTAGGGATTATCTCGACATAGGACGAATGCTGGATAAAAGGATCCACGATGGGGACGGCCATCGGATAAATGATGAGGGACGGTCATCATAAGGTGAAGGACGATCACCTAACAGGGGACGACTGCTAAAAAGATATCGCGACATAGGACGAATGTCGGATAGAAAGTTCCAACAATGGGGACTCCATTGGGAAAAGGATGAGGGACGGTCATCCAAAGGTGAAGGACGATCACCTGGCAGGGGATGGCTGCCGAAAATATCATGACATAGGATGAATTCCGGATAAGAGGATCAATGAAAGGGACGACCATCAGATGAAATGATGAGGGACGATCATCAAAAGGTGAAGGAAGATCACCTGGTAGGGGACGGCTGCCGAAAATATCACGACATAGGAAGAATGTCGGATAGAAAAACTGCTTTGTTGGTGACTTACTGGGGAATGGTAAACACAGACGAGTGCTTACACTTTAAAATAAATGGTATAAGTGTTTGACAGTGTGTATAGACTAAAGATGCGGACGAGCATCCTTAGGACCATGATATGGACGAGTATCGATAGAAACAAACGCTGACACGTGTTTAAGGATGATGATACGGACGAGTATCAATCGATTAGGCAAGGAACACAGACGAATGTTGATCTGCTGAGGGGATGATACATACAAGATACAGACGAGTATCAGAGGATTGTGTATAAGCATGTACAAGTGTTTGACCTGTTGGGGAAATATGTGCAAGATACGGACGAGTGTCAAAAAGATTGAGCAAGGGACACAGACGAGTATTTGACTTGCTGGGGAAGTATGACACGTGCGAGTGTCTATGACACGTGCGAGTGTCAAAAAGAATATGTACAAGTATGAACAAGTATCTGTATTGAGAGTACAAAAAGTATTCTGGCTTTGTCTACGGGGGATAAGTTTTGTATATTGTTGGTAAAGTGATTTTGATGTTTGCAGGTGATTGGCTTGAACCTGGCTTATGATCATGCAAATGTTTGATTTTTGCTGTAATGCTCCGTATTAGACGGAATGCTACGCTTATTTTTTTGGAGAAAATGATGTGAATTCTATGATTATGCAAAATGAGAGAACCGATCCGAGATCCGGATCCCGCGGGGAGAAAGATCTTTGAGTGATCTGTCTGAAGGGAGAACTCCGCTGGGGAAAGAGATCATTGGCCGATCTGTGGGGAGAGAGGATCATCGAACGATCTTCCTAGGGAACTTTGTGGGGATCTCGGCTGGGGAAGCTTCTGTTGAAGAGACTCGTGCTGGGGATGAGGAGGCTTCGGCAACTCCGCTGGGAGGAACTGGCAACTCTGATAAGGAAACAAAAAGTCTTGGCGACTGGATGAGGAAGGCGACTCTTCCCACTCTACTGAGGATGAGAAAATCCTGGCGACTCCGTTGAGGAAAAGAAGATCCTGGAAAATATACTGGGGAGGCAACTTGCTGGAGATGAGAGGATCTTGGAAACTTAGGTGAGGAAAACTCTGGCGACCTCACTAGGGAAAATACGACTCTGGAAACTCTTTGGGGAAAAAGAATTTCCTGGCGACTTTTCTAGGGAAAAGGAGTTCCTGGCAACTTCGCTGGGGAAGAGCAGTTCAGGCATTTCTCGGGAGATCCTCCTTGGGAAGAAGAGAACTTCTGGGAAGTAATATGTTGTAACTCCTTCATCCAAGCGACATATTGGGGATTTAATGAGTTTCTCGAAGGATCCTCTGAGGGGATGACAGCTTCGTGGGGGAAAACTCCTGTCAATCAACCTTGCTGATGAGGTGATTGCTGACTTGGCTGGGTATATGAGACTTGATATACCCCATGCTACGAGATTGTCTGCCTTGAGTACCTGCAACCTGTTAAACAAATGAAAAGTACAAGTATCTCGAGGTATCCTCAACCGGATTCTGTCATAGGAGTTAGATTTGCTCAAGAGTGCATATTTCCTGCAAGCATATATTGAAAATGGCTTATATGTTTTCATGCAAGTGTTGTATTATGAACTTTGGACATTTTGCAAACGAAACAAAAATGTACAAAACAAAGTGTAACTGAATATCCTGATTTTATTGATTTGTATGCCCTGAATGGGAAAGTACAGTGAAGAAGCGAATCCCTGAAAGGAGGAGATTGCTGTAAAATTTTGAAAATAAAGGTGTTGGCAATGTTGAAGTTGACGCTCCAGTGAGCTTCCTTTGCTATGACCTGTATGAACTTGACGTTCTTCTTATCTTGCTTTTCTGAAGAAGGTTGATTCTGACCGACACTTTATCCTTTCGAAGCTTGCCATGTTGTGAGTGATACAGACGAATTCAAAATGCAGTTGTTCGCTTATTCCCTGATTTTGCGTGGATCGCCCTTTCAGGTTTTCAATCCTCCGGGATACCCATTTTTGCCTGAGCTGTCCAATGTGGTTTTTCAACTCAGCGGGTGCACACTTTTTTCCCTTATTTTTGCCCGAGTCTTTTATTCTATTTTTGACTCGCCGGGATGCCCTATTTTTTCCTGGACTTACATTCTGTTTTTATGTCCAGCGGGTCCTTTATGCGAAGTATTTTTTAATTGCATCTGAATTCACAGGAGATAAGAAATCCTCGCCATCCATAGTAGTGAGCATCAGTGCTCCTCCAGAGAAAACCTTCTTACTATGAACGGGCCTTCGTAGTTTGGCGTCCATTTGCCCCTGTGATCTGTATGAGGAGGAAAAAGTCTTTTCAGAACAAGCTCTCCCACTTGGTATTCCCGAGGTCTGACTTTCTGATCGAAGGCTTTCTTCATTCGCTTTTGATATAACTGCCCATGACAGATGGCTGCTAATTTATTTTCTTCAATCAGACTCAGTTGATTATATCGAGATCGGACCCATTCTGCTTCATCCAGTTTCACATCCATCATTACCCGTAAGGAGGGTAGTTTAACTTCAACAGGTAGGACAACTTCCATACCATACACAAGCTGATAAGGTGTTGCCCCAGTAGATGTTCTGATAGAAGTTCGGTACCCATGCAAGGCAAATGGTAGCATTTCGTGCCAGTCTTTGTAGGTGACTACCATCTTTTGCACAATCTTCTTAATGTTTTTGTTAGCCGCTTCAACAACGCCATTCATCTTTGGCCTGTAAGGAGAAGAGTTGTGATGTTGAATTTTGAAGTCCCGGCAAAGTTCTGCCATCATCTTGTTGTTCAAATTGGAACCATTATCAGTAATGATTTGTTCGGGAACTCCATATTGACAAATGATATCCCTTTTCAGAAATCGAGCTACCACTTGCCTGGTGACGTTTGCATATGAAGCTGCTTCAACCCATTTGGTGAAGTAATCGATGGCTACCAGGATGAATCTGTGACCATTTGAAGCAGTCGGTTCAATCTTTCTGATCATATAAATGCCCCACATGGTGAAGGGCCAAGGTGAAGACATTACATTCAAAGGATTCGGAGGCACATGCACTTTATCTGCGTAGATCTGGAATTTGTGGCATTTTCTGGCATAGGTACAACAGTCTGCATCCATTGTGATCCAATAGTAACCCGATCTTAAGAATTTCTTTGCCATTGCATGTCCTCCGGCATGGGTACTGAAAGAACCTTCATGTACTTTGTGCATCAGTAGGTCTGCTTCCTTCTTGTGAGCACATATGAGCAAGACCATGTCGAAGTTTCGCTTGTATAAAGAACTATCAGTGTTGAGGAAGAAACTGTCGGCTAGCCTTCTTAATGTCTTCTTATCGTTTGACGATGCCCCAGGTGGGTATGTCTGAGTTTCCCAGAAGCATTTGATGTCATGGTACCAAGGCTTGTTATCAGTGACAGTGTCCACAAAGAATACATATGCCGGTCTATCTAGTCTGGATACCAAAATCCGAGGTACATAATTGGCGACCTGTACTTTGATCATGGATGAAATGGTAGCCAAAGCGTCTGCAAACTGATACTCATCTCGAGGGATGTATTCAAGCTTAACTTTTGTGAAGAAGGTTAACAATCACCTTGTATAGTCACGGTAGGGAATAAAATGCTCTTGATGAGTGTACCACTTGCCGTTGGTCTAGTTGATTACCAAAGCTGAATCTCCGAATACATTCAAGGTTTTGATCCTGAGGTCAATGGCTTCCTCAAGACCCATGATACAAGCTTCGTATTCTGCTTCATTGTTAGTGCATGCAAAGGTGAGCCTTGCTGAGAAAGGCATATGAACCCCTTTTGGTGTAATAAGCACTGCACCAACCCTACGACCGTTGCAATTAACTTCCCCGTCAAACATCATAGTCCATGCTTCTTTTGGACCAAGCCCTTTAGTGTGAATAGGCTTTTCACAATATTTTGCTTTTAAGAACATGATGTCTTCATCAGGGAAGTCAAATCTCATAGGTTGGTAATCATCAATGGGTTGCTCAGCTAGATAGTCAGACAATACACTACCCTTGATGGCTTTTTGAAAGGTGTACTGAATGTCATATTCTGTTAGAATCATTTGCCATCTTGCAACCCTTCCGGTAAGTGTTGGCTTCTCAAATATGTACTTGATTGGGTCCATCTTTAAGATCAATAAGGTAGTATGAGTCAACATATACTGTCTTAGTCAGCGAGCAACCCATGCTAAAGCACAACAAGTTTTCTCGAGCAGTGAATAACGTTGTTCACCGTCGGTAAAATTTTTGCTTAGGTAGTATATTGCATACTCTTTTCGACCAGACTTGTCATGTTGGCCCAACACACACCCCATCGACTCTTTTAATACTATCAGGTACATGATTAGAGGTCTTCCTTCGGCTGGAGGCATGAGAATTGGAGTTTCTTGCAGATATTCTTTGATCTTGTCAAAGCTCTCTGACAGTCATCGTTCCACCTTACTGTTTGTTCTTTTCTTAACAGTTTGAACAAGGGCTCGCAGGTTGTAGTAGATGAGATATGAACCTTGAGATGTAGTTCAATCTACCTAAGAACCCTCAAACTTTTTTCTCAGTCTTAGGTGCAGGCATTTCCTGAATAACTTTGACTTTGTCGGGATTAACCTCAATTCCTTTTCCGCTTACAATAAAACCCAGCAGCTTACCAGAATGTACCCCGAATGTGCATTTGTTGGGGTTCAACCTTAACTGATACTTCCTCAGTTGCTTGAACAATTTTAGTAAATTCACCAAATGATCTTCTTCTGTGAGGGACTTGGCAATCATATCATCCACATAACACTCGATTTCTTTATGGATCATATCATGGAATAATGTTACCATAGCTCGTTGATAAGTTGCACCGGCGTTCTTCAGACCGAACGACATTACTTTGTAGCAGAATGTTCCCCAAGGCGTGATGAAAGTTGTCTTCTCCATGTCTTCAGGTGACATCTTAATCTGATTGTATCCAGAAAATCCATCCATGAAAGAAAATACCGAGAACTGAGATGTGTTATCCACCAATACATGAATGTGAGGTAATGGGAAATCATCTTTCGGGCTTGCTCTGTTCAGATCCCAGTAATCAACACAAATACGCACCTTGCCATCCTTCTTAGGTACGAGTACAATGTTAGCAACCCACGGCGGGTAACTAGTTACAGCAAGAAAATCGGCGTCCCACTGCTTTTGTAATTCTTCTTTGATTTTCATGGCCATGTCTGGGCGAGTACGACGCAACTTCTGTTTAACTGGCGGACAATCCTCCTTCAATGGCAGCTTGTGCATGATAATATATGTACCCAAACCCGACATATCTTGATAAGACCAAGCGAACATGTCGACATATTCTCGAAGCATACTGATGAGTTGTTTTTTCACTAGAGCTTGTAGACTAGCCCCGATCTTCACCTCTTTCACATCTTCCTCAGTACCAAGATTGATAGTCTCAACCTCCTCCTGATGAGGAGCAATCACCTTTTCCTCTTATCTTAATAATTTGGCCAACTCTTCAGGCAAATCGTAGTCTTCATCAACCCCTTCATCTGCTTGATTAATCGGATTGTCGAAGTCATACGAGGTCATAGCAGTGTCGTTGTCGGTGCAATCTGGAAGGCTATCTCTGCAAGGGTTGAGATTTTTTCATTTTAGTGATTGATTTTTTCTTATTTAGAAAAAGTGAATGAAGTTTATTAAGAAAACATTGCAATTTATTGCTTTATGCGAAAACAAAAATGAAAAGACTGTGAGCGAAAAGATTGTTTGCAAAAGATGTCCATTGTTCATTAATTTCAATTTGCACAAAATACATATATGGCCCTATTACAAAATGAGTCCTGACACCTTGGGCAAAATGCAGGACTTGATGCATGCTTAAACAGGAAATAATAATTACTCTGCAGCAGTAACCGATATAATTTCCTGGGAAGACCAGTTGAGGACTTGTTGGCCCAGGACTCTTGGACGAATCCAGCTTTCCAGGTTGTAGTCGCTTTCAGCCTCGTCTTCCATATTGTTGATAGCATTCGGGGTCAGCATTCCCCCGCTCACAAATTTGGGGAGCTTCAGCAGCCTCCTCTTGGACCTGTCGGGATGGTCTGTAACCCAAACCGAATTTATCTTCTTTTATCTGAACTTGTAGCAGCTTGCACCAGCCTTGGGCATTCCCGTCTTCAACAACCTTCCGAGCTTGTTTGTAAGAGGCAATTGAAGTACCCGACACTTCAGTTGTTGCTTCATTGATATTAAGAGCTTCAAAGCCTTGACTCATTGTCTCATGGATCTCCCCATCCATCTCAATGTACTTATAGGTGGACAGATGACTGACAAAGATGTCCTCCTCTCCACAGATGGTGATAACTTGGCCTTCCCACTCATATTTTAACTTCTGGTGAAGGGTCGATGTTACTGCGCCAGCAG
This sequence comes from Lathyrus aphaca, assembly GCA_963966055.1. Taxonomy (NCBI): domain Eukaryota; kingdom Viridiplantae; phylum Streptophyta; class Magnoliopsida; order Fabales; family Fabaceae; genus Lathyrus; species Lathyrus aphaca. The sequence continues at coordinate 466,628,097 of OZ014522.1, read as the reverse complement.
CATGAATCCAGGGTCGACCCAAGAAACAGTTGTAGGCAGGCTGAATGTCCATCACATAAAAGGTAGTTTTGAAAATCTGTGGGCCAATCACCACAGGCAGCTCAATTTCTCCGAGAACCGATCTTTTAGAATTGTCAAAGGCTCTGATAACTAGGTTGCTTGGACGGAGTGCAAGACCATCATATTCCAGCTTGACCAAGGCTTTCTTTGGAAGGACATTGAGAGATGACCCAGTGTCAACCAAGACATGAGAAAGTACAACATATTTGCACTCCAAGGTGATATGTAAAGCCTTATTGTGATTACGGCCCTCCGTCGTCAGATCAACATTGGTGAACCTTAGTCCATGACTAGTATTGACATTTGAAACCACCGTTTCTAGCTGATTATGTGATCTCCTCAGGAACATAAGTTGCATGCAAGACCTTGAGCAATGCATTCCTGTGAGCTTCGGAACACATGAGCAGAGATAATATAGAGATCTTGGAGGGAGTCTGGTGAAGCTGATCCATAACCCTGTAATCACTCTTCTTAATAATCCTCATGAACTCGTCTACATCCTGATCAAAGGATGTCCTCTGAGTTTCCTTGGCAATTGGTTCTTCAGGCACCACACTCTTGCCTTTTGCTTTGGTAGCAGTTTCTGCTTCAGCATTAACTCTCGGAACTTGTGAAGCAAAGGGACGTCCGCTTCGAGTGAAGCCTCCGCCTCCCCCGACATTATCAATCTGTGGTGTAGAAGTTGTAGAATCAAAAGTGACTTTCTTTCCATTGCAATATAGATCTGAGCCATAGTGCCATAGCACGGCACTGCTGCTGTCATATGGAACTGGTCCAGGTACCGTGATGGTTACCGGACTGATTGCTACAGAAGAAGGAGTTGTGACAGTATGAGGATCATAATAGATTGTGACAGGAGGTCTGATTGGAGATGGCACAGGTGCAGGAAGTTGTTGATGTTGATGTTGATGAAAGTTGTTGTCAAGAGAATCTGGAACATGAATGGTTGTTGGGCATAATAAATGGTGACCGTTGAGATGTCGTGATTGATGGTTGATGTTGTTGTAGTAGACTCTGTTGTAATGATGTTTGTTGATGTTGTAGGAGATACCTCTGAAATGATGTTTGTTGGTGTTGTAGGAGAGATGTTTGTTGAAGTTGTAGAAGAGGGAACCGTTGATGTGATCTGCAGGATGCCTTCTTTGATAAGACTGCTGATACCATTCTTCAGGTTTACACAACCATTGGTAGAAACTTTGCAAGCTTCACAACAGGCCTCACAACCTGGAAACACTTGGCACTTCAATAGCTGAGCTTTCACTTCGGCCAGTGGTGTTTGAATGTTTGCAATGTCATCAATCAGAATTGCTGGTTGGTCTTCCTCAATAGCATTAATCCTCGGTCCACCATGATTCGGTATTGGATTCTTTGTCACATTTGGTGGAGGTGCAAAATTAAAAGCTTTTGAATCAATCAGATCTTGGACTTTCATGTGCAATGCCCTACATTTCTCTGTTGTATGGCCAGGTGCATTGGAGTGGAAAACACATATGGCGTTGACATCATAATTCCTTGGAAGATTCAGAGGATCTGGTGGAGTCAAGGTTCTCAATTCAATCAGGTTGAGCTTCAATAGTTGTGGAAGTAGAGCTGCATAAGGCATCGGGATGGGATCGATAACCCTGTTGATTTGTGAAGTCCTTTGCTAGAACGGACGTTGTTGTTGGTTATTGTTGTTGTTGCTATAAGATCTCTGTTGTTGAGGAAACTGTTGTTGCTGTGGGAAGTGTTGTGGTTGGGGTGCTGGAGTAGGGATAGTGACAGCAGCTACTGATCTTTGCAAGTACTGGGGTCTACCTCTACCCATATGTACTGAATTGGTTTCACCTGTTCTCCTAGGTCCGGAGAAGGGTTTCCTTGCATTGCTGGAACTTGCACCGTTGTCAGAGATCTTACCCATCTTCAAAAGACTTTCAATTCTCTCACCAGCTATAACCACATCAGCAAAACTGGTAGAAGAGAAAGCAGTAAGCCGATCAATGTAGGTTCCTTGCAATGTATTCATAAACATGTCAGCCATTTCTCTTTCAGACATAGGTGGCTGGACGGTAGCAGCAAGTTGTCTCCACCTTTGAGCGTATTCACGAAAACTTTCTCTTGAAGATTGAGACATACCCATCAGGAGGGTCCTATTGGGAGCCATATCCAGGTTGTACTGATATTGGTGTATAAAGGCCTCGGCTAAGTCCTTCCAGTTTCTGAGAATAGCCCTTGATAGGTGTGAATACCACTCTCTGGATGCCCCGGTTAAACTATATTCAAAGTAAAACATCCACAGTTTCTCATCCATGGTGTATGCTTTCAACCTTCCCAGAAAAGATTGTAAATGGGTACGAGGACAGGAGGTACCATTATACTTCTCAAAGAAAGGAGGTTTGAACTTGTGAGGAATCCTTACTCCTTCAACTAGGCCCATATCCATCACATAAAATCCCAAAGATTTTTGGGATTCCAAGGATCTTAACTTCTCTGATATCTTGTCCAGACGACGATCATAAACTTCATCAGCTCCAGCACCTAAAACTGTAAACTGCTCATCCTGAGGATCTTCCTGTAGAACATGATCTCCAGTGTTTCTTTGGGTATTTCCAATAACATTGATTATAGGGTTGATGTGGGGACCAAACTCTGGTGGATTTGTTTGCGGCTGATCACGCGCGTTGTTACTTGTACCCCCAGTGCCTGCATGGTTATCTTCTGGAGTTTGCCGCTCGACTAACTCCCTCAATCTTTCCTGGGTCTATGCTAGCCCAGTCATCACGGCCATGAATTGATTCATCTGAGTCCTCACTTATGTCCTTACATCAGTCATTTGAGTCCTCACATTTGTCAGTTCTTGTTGTAACTGATCCATCTGCAGACTCGGAAGGTTGTTACGGGTCGGATATCTGTGGATGCGATTGACGGGAAAGACTCTCCTACGAGCAATATTTCCCGAAACAAGCAGCAAAGTGAGAAAACAACAACAAAACTCCTGCAACAAAGAATATGAAGTTAGCATGCAATGCAATATGTCTATTTATCTTCCAAGGGTATCTGGTTTGGCTCCTGGTTTTGACCTTCCAGACCTCTGGGTATGATGGAGATGTTGAAGTAACGAAGTCCAAGAGAAGATCCAAGTAATACATAAACCATAACATTACAAAATGCCAAAATACATAGTTTATGATTACAACAAGTTCCCATGGTGGGTCAAAATACAATCAAGTCAAGAATACAAACAAAATCACCATGGAGAATTAAAGTACAACCAAAATAAAATACAAGTAAAGGAAATCAAACATCCAGCCCAAAGTCATCCTCCTTGACTTCCTTCAGCAGAGCATCGGTCACTGGTCCAACTGGATGCTCTGTGATGGTCCTGATGAGAAGGTTTCTGGTTGCAATGGCACTTGTCATCTTCTGGTACTTGTCTTGTTCTTTTGATCTCTTCAACCCGCCCGGAGTTTTAGCTCGGAGATTTCCTTCCGTGCTGCCAACAGGGCTTCCCGACTCTTCTTCTCATTGGCTTCCAACTGCTCTATCTTAGCCTGTGTCTTCTGATCTTCTTGCAAACGAGCTTTAGTTATTCTGATCTATCTAGCCTGACTTTCTTCCAGATAGTGCTCAGCTTTGGCTTTCTGAATCTTTGCTTCCTTGCAAGCATTCTTCAATACCAGTTCTCCCGCTCGGGCTTTTCTGATGAAGTCCTCTGTTTTCTCTATCTTAGTCACATGCTCGATACAGAGCTTCTCTAACCTCTCATTGTCTAGACGACCATCATTTCTTTCCCAAAGGGTCTTTTTAAGGGCTTCAGCAAGTTGGGCATTCCTCTCTTTCTGCTTCTCAAATTCCTCCAGGCTTACTGTGGCTATGAGCTTTACTGCTAATGGCCCTAGCACATTCTCCAGGGTAAATGGCATGCGAGTGATCTGTCGTCTGATGCGTGACCATTCAATGTATTGAGAAGAAGCTATGCTGTTACCCTTACCCAGAATAGCAGTCCCTTTTTTCTGTATATTGTCCGAAGCCCAGGCTGCTTGTCGGACAATGGCATGATTGTTCAGAATAGCACAGTAAAGGGACTCTGCTGAGTCCTGCTCCCTTGGTGGATGTACCAGGGCATACCCCAACTGTCTTCTGAAAAGCAAAGGATTGTAATTGATGTAACCCTTTACTCCAATAAGAGGCACATTTGGGTATTGCCCACAACTTGTTATTATGTCCCTGCCCTTGGTGTTCTGAGTACACCACCTGATATCTTCTGAAGTAAGGGCAATCATCCTCTTAGCCCAATTCCTTGACTGATGTGGATTCAGGAAAGCTTCCGTCTTCGGCATATGTCTTGTCAACCAACTGTAGAAGAGAGGTGCACAACATCTGACTAGTCTCCCTCTCTACTTCTCATTCCTCTGATGAACTGAGTAGTAGAAATCTCCTAGCAAGTTAGGAACTGGATTCCTGAGCATAATGATGTGGATGGCATTCTTGCTTATAAACTTAGGCTCATCTGCAAATAAGATGATACCATAGATACTGAGAGCTAGGAGAGCACACACAGATTCCCAATTCCCTAATGCAGCTTGCTTTGTAGCCTGAGTGATCAAGAAATCCAGATGGAGGCCTGGGATTCCAGCCTTGGAAGTCATGTGTTCATCAATGATAGTTGCTTCCAGATGTAAATCTTTGGCTGTGTCTTCATTCTTTGGAGCAGTCATCTCAGGGTTGAAAGGAATTCCTCTTCTGATAGGCACACCCAACAACATAGAATACTCTTCCAATAGAGGACCTATCTGAAAGTCTGGGAAAGTGAAGCAACGGAGATGAGGGTCGTAAAACTGAAGACAGGTGTAAATCATGCTCCTCTGTAATGGGTATAAGTTCATGATCAAGTCCAAGATACCACCATAATGCTCTCTGAATAAGGGAACATGATCAGGAGTGATAAGGGCCTGTATCGGCCTGATGCCTGCCAGGGGATACTCAAAGAAATGGTAAGTGATGTTGCTCTTTCTGGTTGAATCCATACTGACAATGGGTACTGATGAAGATAACCGAAGAAGATAACTGATGCAGGTAGTTGATGCAGATAGCTGAAGAAGACAGCTGAAGAAGTGTTGGAGAAAATATCTGAGCAGAAGAATGGTCAAAACCAAACCAATAGGAAGTGGATACCCTGTAAAACAAATAGAAAAAATGTTAAATGATGCAGTATGATGTATGCTGAATGATATGCAAGGGTTTGTGATCAGGTGCTGAATTATCAGTTACCTTTGATAGGGTCCATGAGTGTTCAGAATTCCGGATGAAGGCTAGAGAACCAGTAACCAAGTGGGGGACTCAAATAAAGAGTCACTTGTCTAGGGTTTAAAAAGATCAGTCTAAAATAGTACAACCTTAAAACAATCCAGTAGCAGGGTATGATGAGGTCAAAGGTTCCTGCAAACCTGTAAACAACCCAACCCACTCACAGGTATTGTTCTAGAACAAAGATCCTCAGGTTCGGATCTATTATGAGAAGTGTAAACACTTCTAACCCGGAGGTACAATGTTTACCCTAATCATAAAGGATCCTCCTCTAATTCACTTCAAATAATGAATGTTATCTAAAAAGGTCATCCAGACTTAGAAGGCTTCCCAGATAGCCCTAGCACTACAGGAAATCCGTAGCACAAAGTTCTCAAGAACAAACCCATGTCTGAACCGTGTTTTCATATTCCCGCACCAGACGAAAATGGAATGGGAAAGAACATAAATCCACTCTAATCCTATGTCTGTCACTCAGGCCTTTATGTTGAGCCTTTCTCACTGGAATACCCCTCCCACCAAAGCAACAATCTAGCACAGATGATATGATAATAGTAAATGAAATGCAGAAAGCAGTAAATGAAAGTGATAAAGTAAATGCAATAAATACAGTTGTACACGAAGCAATAAATAAAGCAAAAACAATAAACACAAATAGCACATAACACCCCAGATCAACACAAACAAACAAGTGCTAGGAGAAACCCACAAGAGAACCAGAAGCCCTGGTTGCAGAGTTCCCTAGAAGAGTCGCCAAGCTGTCGCTCCCCGAATTTTCGTCCCGGTGCAGACGCGAACCGTCGGTGATGTTGGAGGTTGAGGTTGAATAGAGTCTCCAGCTAGGCATTTTTATCCCGAAGGAAAGGTAATGCTGCATAAACCTAGAATGAGATGGATAAGAAGGTTGCGAACCAAAGAGACTGAGTAAGGGGGTAGGTTACGACCTGGGAAGGTATTAACACCCAGATCGTCTGTCGTACTCGACGGGATCCACGCATACCTGATTGTGTTTAAAAGGGGATAGTGTATGTGCTAACAGTGTATGAAAGAAAAGGATATACAAGGTGATGGTATACAAAGAATGGGAGTTCAAAACTGAGGCTAAGAAAAGAAAGCTAGAAAGAGGAGAAGGGGGCGACCTGGAGACTTTTTGTTCGATAAATGTTAAGTTATGCCTACGTATCCTCTCGTGCAATGAGGAAGTCAGAACACCGTAGTTCGACTCAAAGAGACTGAAATGATTTGGTGTGAACTACTTGCTTGTCTATGCTCAAGTGTGTGACTCGTCTGGCTCGACTGCTAACTGTCTTGCATTAGACGGAAGAAGAAAGTTCTCGTTTTTAGAGTGAGTGTGATGAGAAAAGAATCCCGGAGGAGACGTTTATTGTTTGTTTTTGTGTTTTCAATTTTTATTGTTTTTGGTGTTTTGCATAGGATAATGAGCTTAAGCCTAAATCAAGGGTTGCAAACTCATTATATCCTCCCTAATTAGGGATAATGAGCCTACTCAAGCATGAGATGAAGATCTCAACTTAATTACCATGATGATATAGGATTAAGATCATTAACCTACTTGTGATTATTAAGTGTTTTTGGGTTTTGTTTAGTGTTAAGTAATGAGTTTAATCTCTAATCAGGGATTAGTGAACTCATTACACCATCCTAAGAGAAGGATGATAGATGAGAACACTTAAGCTGAGGAAGACTCCTCAACTTAATCCATGGTTAGGGACTAAGTTCATTATATAACAAGCCTTGATTAAGTGGATTTTAATTAAAGGTGGGATTAAGAAGTGGATTTTATGTTTGTAAGACTAACTTGAGGGGGACTTGTCCATTAAACACTAGGGTTAGTCCCTCTTAACCAAAAGGAAGAGATGTAACCTTAATATAAGGCCCAAGTTATAAGCTTAAGTATTAATAATTATTAGGTGTTTTGATTAATAGGTGTAAACAAATTAAATGTTTAACACTAAGGATTAAAGTTATACACTCCATCCTAAGATAAGGATACATGCATAACCCTAATTCAAAGTCATAAAGCTTTAAGTGTTTAGCCTCTGATTATGAGATGAGAAGAGAGACTCAAAGGTAAAAATCTAAGGGGAGACTATATACAAACCTAAAATTATCATGCTTGGATGTTCCTATGGTTTGTGAGGCTTAAAGAAAGATCTTCAGGAGGTCACCAAGGAAGAGAAGCAGATGAAAAAGAGAAGAGAGAGGAGAATAAGTTACTTACTTCCTGAAGAAGATAAGTAACCTAAAAGAAAGAGGAAAGAGCAAGAGAGCACAAATTAAGCAAGATCACTTTAAAGACATATAAAAGATGCAAATGAAAAGATGAGAAAAGGTGGCATGTGAAGGCAAATCCACATCCCAAACAACTTACCATAAGCCCTTGAAATGTTAGTGTGAATGCATAAGATGAAAAACAAAAGGAAATAAAGGAAATGAAGGTGCAAAGACCAAGACAAAAAGAAATCATGAAATGTTTATATGTCATGAGATGATGCAAAGACACGTGATATGCTTATGAATGTTCATACAAAGGATGAGATGCAAAACAAGCATGGTTAGAAGCTTAGAAACACATGGATAAACATGAAATGTAATGAATGCAAAGCATATCACATGAATGAAGAAATGATCAAGCAATGTTCAAACATGTTCTAAGATGTCTAAGATGGCATACAAGTGAATGAAATGCTATGACAAGTTCATGTGATGATGATATGCAAAGATGAATGCAAATGAACATGAGAAATTAGGGTTTTATGAATGTATGAGATGCACATGATCAAAACAGAAGCATATATCATGATAAAAATTTGAAAATGAACTCAAACAAACCCAAAACACACACAAGAATACTCCCCAAAGATGGAGGTCGGAAGCTAAACCTAGAGGAAGTTATGAATTTTCTAAGTTAGCTAGGGTTTTTGGGAGGTTCTTCATGAAAAATGCAAAACAATTTTAAAATGCAATGCAAAATTATGAGTTAAATAACCTAGATACTAGATGCAAAGTATGAAACAATGCAAAAAGAACCAAATGCAAACTCATCATGATTTATCAGAAATGATTTTTTCAAGTTAGGGTTAGAAAATAGGTCATTTTAGAAACCCTAATTCATGATAAATTGTTAAAATATGATCAAACCTAAAAAGAAATTTGTGTGATGAGTTTGTAAATTTTTCTAAATGTATGAGAATGCTTCATGATTTTTTTTTGTGATTTTTAGATACCTAAATGTATTTTTAATTAATTAAAATTAATTAATTAATTAAATAAAACATTTAAATTATTTAAAAATACATTTTTAATGCAAAAATTAAAAATAAAAATGTTTTTGAGTTTATAAAAATATTTGAAATGAAAATGCAGAAATAGAGATTTTTATAAACATTTTTGCTATTTTAAAATAAACATGAAAACAAATGCAAAATAAAAATAAAATAAAAAGAAGTATGCAAAAGGAGAGGCTGAGATCTAAAGTTGAGAGATCCAATGGTCCAGATGCAATGCTCACGTGACTTCTAGAATGGAAAATCAAAGGCTGTGGTTCAAACTGGGGTTTGGCGCGTGATCCTAAGGCTGGGATTTAACCTGAACTAATTAAAATTAATTAATCTAATTAAATGTGAATAGGGCTAAATGAATCAATCTAGTCCATACGTGTGTTTAATTAATCACTCATCCAAGGGTCCAAATTTAAACTGGAAAATTAATCAGGATTAGGGCAAACTAATCTCAGGCGATCGGAGGTAAGCTCTGGTCGTCTTCTCTGGCGGCTCTCTCGCCTGAATCCCTCAAAACGCTACCCCAAGCCCTCTAAAGCTCCAAAATCAATCATCTAACTACCCTAAACCTGAATCCAGCAACAAAATTCATTTATCAAGCATCAAACTCATGAATCGAACAAGAACAAAATTTAGGTCAAACTTTCAGAAGCTTCATACATCCTTAATTTTCAACCATTTTCAAAAGTAAATATATCACAATGACCATCATATCATATAGAATCAATTTGTAACTTAAAAATCAAGTTCTAGAAAAATGTTTGAAGGTGGTTACCTGAGATGAAGCTTTGCAGTTTGGTGCTTTCTGGCCCTTTCTTTGATGCTAACCCACTCCAATGATCACCCTGATGCTATTGAGAAGCTTAGAACAAGTTTGTTTTGGCTGGTTTGAGTGTTCAGTTCTGATGAAGCATAATTCGTGTTTTTGATTGAGGTGCTTTCAGGCCATGACAATGGGTGGGAAATGATCTTTGAGTGTTTTTGAGTTGATTGGTGGAAGAAGTTTGAAGTTTTGATGGTTGTGTGATGTAATTCGAAGGAATGAAGTTTTTTGCAAGTTTTGTGATTCTGAGCTTATGGAAGGATTCAGGCTTGTATGTTGTGTGAAATGAGGTCCTTAGGGTTTGCATAAAGTATTGTGATTGGCCAGAGAGTTGTTGTGGCACAGGATGATTGGTATGATGTGTTTTGCAAAAAGTCAAAGTTTGTGTCATAGAGAGCATGGTTGTGGTCAGAGGTGATTTCAAGCCATGATCTGCTTCAGCTAAGTTTGAGGAGGGCCCTTGGATGAGATTTTGTGAGATGTAACACTTGATGCAAAAGATAGCATATGTTTTGCATTTTTCCCTCTTTGAGATTTTTGTGAAAATGAGGCATGGTTTCTTGTGATCCAAGGCACAAATTTGGTCTTGCAATGTTGTATGAACATGTTATGGTACTTAGAAGTGGATTAAAAGTCATTAGAAGTCTTAAAACTTGGTTTTGCAAAAATTCCTCTTTGGCATATACTTGAAAATTATAAGATTTTTTCCAACTTTGAAACATCATATCTTGAGTTCTAGGATGAATCAAGAGGAGTTCTTGTACTTTTTGAAAATGGGAAGATCCAATCTACAACTTTCATGTTTAAATATTTTTCATTTGAATCCTTTTTTATTAAGAAAGAGGAGGTTGAAAATCTTTCCCAAAATGGAAAGTTTTCATTACAAGTCATGTCCAAAAATGGAATGTTTGCAAATGGCTTGAAATTCTTCAATCTTGTGAACTTATAACCACTTCTAAGATCAAATAAAGATCATAGAACCTCAAAATGATGAAGATGTCTCTTTGGTACCATTGGTGGTGGCCTCAGATGCCCTGATTCTGACTTTTCTTGCACAATAAGTTACCAGTTGATCAGACGACTTCCACAATGAATTTCTTCATCAAATTTGGTACAAATGCTCCTTATATCATATTAAGACCAATGGAATCAAGAATTACCAAAAAAGTTGAGGTTAAGGGCCTCAAACACAAAACCCTAATTTTAGGTCATCTGTGCAGGAAACTGCTCAGTCTGCTTCTATGCCATTGTAATGTTTTGTGATATCTTGACTTTAAGAACCCTGGGTAGCATATTATGATCATATAACACACATGGACCTTCTTGACAAGCTTCAAGGCCTTTGAGATGGCTCAAATCACTTCTTGGATTCTCCTGATCACAAACCCTAACTATGCAACTTATGCAGTGAAATAAACTATGCAGTCGGAGATGATATGCTTATGCAAATGCAATATGAGAGATCATAAGCCAAGGTGTGAGAAAAAGAGAGGGAAAATTTTGGGTGTTTACAGTTTCTACATAGAATGATTCATCTTCATTGGCAAGAAATGAGCCGACTTGGTTAATCTATCCATAATCACCCAAATAGAATCATTTCCCTTCGCAGTCTTCGGAAAACCCGACACAAAATCCATGGAACTACAATCCCATTTCCATTCTAGAATATTTAATAGTTGCATCATTCCATACGTTTTCTGATGTTCTGCCTTCGATTTTTTACAAACCAAACACTGATACACAAATTTAGCAATATATATTTTCATACCCGACCACCAAAATAATTTTTGCGAATCTTGACACATCTTCGTAGCACCAGGATGAATACTCAACCTACTACAATGTCCTTCCTATAAAATACTCTGCTTAATCTCCTGAACATCTGGAACACACACTCGATCTCAGAACCTCATTACTCCATTCTCATCAATTCACAATTCACCTCCGTTACCTTGGTTAATCAAAGTCAATTGATAAACCAACTTCAAATCAGATTGTTGTCCTACTCGGATCTTCTCTACAATATCACTGCTCAATTTCAACACTCCCAACTTCACACTATCGGAAGTAGTTTCGCACAACAAACTCATGTCTCTGAACTATTCAATCATCTCAAATTCTTTCACCATAAGCATCGACATATGAAATGTCTTCCTACTCAGAGCATCTGCAACCACATTCGCCTTACTAGGATGGTAACTTAAATCAAAATCATAATTTTTCAACAATTCTAACCACCTTCTCTATCTCATTTTCAGTTCCTTCTGATCAAACAGATATTTCAAACTCTTATGATCACTAAACACCTCAAATTTTGAACCAAAGAGATATTGTCTCCAAATCTTCAACACAAACACCGATGCTGCCAACTCTAAATCATGTGTAGGGTAATTCCTTTCATGAACATTTAGTTGTCTGGAAGAATAAGAAACTAATTTCCCATTCTGCATCAATACTTCTCAAAGTCCCATCTTCGACGCATCACAATACACCACAAAAGACTCATTCGAATTAGGCAAAATCAACACTGTAGCAGTCGTCAATTTCTTCTTTAGTTCCACAAACTCTTTTCACATGCAAAGTCCCACACATAAGCTTGACCCTTTCGAGTTAATTGTGTCAATGGCAACGCCAACATAGAAAAACCTTCAATAAACTTCTGGTAATAACCTACATATCCTAGAAAACTTTGGGTTTTTGTAGCAGACTTCGGAGTCTCCCAGTTCAACACAACATCAATCTTTGAAGGATCCACCGCTATTCCACCATTTGAAATTACATAACCAAGGAAACTCACTTCCTTTAACCAAAATTCACACTTTGACAATTTCGCATACAACTTCTTCTCCCTCAAAATCTGCAAAGTAGTCCTAAGATGTTCTGCATGTTCTTCTTCGGACTTAGAGTATATCAAAATATCATCAATGAAAAACAAAACAAACTCATCCATATATTCATGAAAAATATAATTCATGTACTCCATAAACACACTATGTGCATTAGAAAAACCAAACTGCATCATAGTATATTCATAGTGACCATATCTTATCCTGAAAGTTGTCTTCAGAATATCATTAAGCTTAACACAAATCTGATGATAACCAGACCTCAAATCAATCTTGCTAAACACACAACCTCCCACCAACTAATCCATCAAATCTTCGATCCTTGGAAGTGGATACTTGTTCTTAATAGTCACCTTATTCAATTGTCGATAATCGACACACAACCTCATACTGCCATCTTTCTTCTTCACTAACAACACGAAAGCACCCCACGGAGAAACACTTGGTCGAACAAATTTCTTCTCAAGTAATCCCTTTAGTTGTTTCTTCAAATCTTACAATTCGGACGCTGACATCCAATAAGGAGTCATCGAGACAAGACTAGTATCTGGTACCAAATCCACCGCAAACTCTACTACACGTTCTGGAGGCAAATTACTTATGTCATCCGGAATCACATCTGGAAATTCACTGACAATTGGTAATTCAACACCCCTAGTTTCCTGATCAACTTGCAATGATGCAAACATCTAAGCTCCGTCTCTTAGAAGTTCATCCACCCATCTAGCCGACAAGAACATCAACTCACCATGGTTACCAACTTCTGAAAACTCTACCATCTTTGCATAACAATTGATATGCACAAAATAGAACTCTAACTAGTTCATCTCCTAAAATAACATCGATTTGGTGCAAGGGTAAATACATTAAATCCATCAAGAAACTCTTACCAAAGATAGACAAAAGACAACTTAAACACACACGATTAGTAGTGACATAACCATTTGTAGGAGTTTCTATCACCATACCACCATTCATATCAGACAGTTTCAATCCCAACCTGGTCACACTCAAGCGAAACAAACAAATGAGTAGCACCAGTGTCAATTATAGCAATCAACCCAACATCATTAATAAAGCATGTACCTCGAATCAAGTTATCCTTCTTTGGAACTTCCTAGCCACTCAAAGCGAACACTCTTCCATTGGTCTGGGCAGCTGTAGCAGTTATCTTCGGTTTCTGACATTGAGTACTGATGTGTTCCTCTTCACCATAGTTGAAACAAGTTGGTCCTTCATTTGGGAAATCACCAAATTGATGACATCTCTTACCACATCTATATCATCTCACCACTTGATTGTTACACACATCATACTTGTGACATGACTCTCCATATTTGTAGCACCTGAGAGGAACAGATCCTAATCCCCCACTTGGCTTATTCCCATTTGAAACCTTTTGTTTTCCCTTATCAGCTGAAGTCACATAAGGTTTTCCTCGAAATTGGCCTTTCTCTTTCTTCTCACCCAATTGCTTATAGTTAGCTGATCGAGGTTGGCTATCCTCATTATAAATCCTACTCTTATCCACCAACTCAGTTTACCTATGAATCTGCTGACATCCAATCCCCTGCTTGATTTCTGGTCTCAACCCATTCTCAAACTTGATACACTTAGAAAGTTCAGCATCTGTACGATTATAGTGAGGACAAAACTTCATCAGCTTCTCGAACTTTGCAGCATACTCTGCTAGAATCATACTTCCTTGCTTCAACTCAAGGAATTATGCTTCCTTCTTGCGACGAGCATCCTCAGGAAAATAATTTCCCAGAAATTCTACTTTGAACACAACCCAAGTCACCACAGTTGCAACATCTTCCAATCGCTGACGGATATTATCCCACCATCCCTTAGCTTCTTCCAACAACATGTGAGTACCAAACTGCACCTTTTGAGCATCATTGCACACCATTACTCGTAAAATCTTCTCAATCGCCTTAAGCCACTTCTGTGCATTATCCGGGTCATGAGTACCTTCAAACATCAGTGGATTATTCCCATTGTACTTGTCCAAAGCACGAAACTCATCAGGAACAGTGTTCTGAGCTGTAGCTTCAGCAAGTGCAACCACCGCATTTGCAAGAGCACGATTTGCAGTCATTCTGTATATCACCGATAACATCAAAAGAACAAATCATCAACACTACACTCATAAGCAACAATCTACAAAGGGCTGACAACGACACAACATGACTCGATCAGACAGACCGACCTTCTATGATACCACTAATGTAAGACCCTTTTACCCCACAACAATTATACAAAAAATTAACAATTAAATTAGAGTAAAACCACAAAGGGGGTCAAATTTACTTTAAATCAACATCAAATACAACTATGTCCTTTCCCGTAACACAAGTTAAATCAAGTTTATTCATTTACTAATTAACTATGCAGCGGAAAACTCAAAACTTCAAATCATAATCATTAAAAACCTCAAATAGTTCAACATGCTTCAAATATTATTAACCTCAACATAATTCTAGTTCAACTCAATTTTTACTCATAAAACAAAATAAAACAAAAAAATAGAACACCAAGGTTCACAATCGTTCCCGACCCGATGTTACATGACACAAAGTGTCGCTCCCGCTAAAGGACACCAAGGTCAGATAGGGTACAGACGCGAACGGTCGGTGAAAGAGAGAAGAAATGAAGATGAACTGAAAAGAGTCGCCAGCTAGGCATTTTTATCTCGAAGGAAAGGTAATGCTGCATAAACCTAGAAAGATATGGATAAGACGGTCGCGAACAAGAGAAACTGAGAAAGGGAGTTGGTTACAACCTGGGAAGGTATTAGCGCCCAGATTGTCCATCGTACTCGACGGGATCCACGCTTGAAAGTTTGTGTTTAAAGGGGTAGTGTCTGTGCTATCTGTGTGCAAAAGTTGGAAAAGAATGTATAGGTGTTAGTGCAAGAAAGTGAAGTGAGGTGCTCAGGAATGAGCCTTAAAAAGAATAATACTGAAAGAGGGGGGGAAGAGACAGAGACTTTTGTTCGATAACAGTTAAGTTATGCCTACGTATCCTCTCGTGCAATGAGGAAGTCAGAACATCGTAGTTCGACTCAAAGAGACTGAAAGATAAATTGACTGATGAACTGCTTTCTTGTTTATGCTCAAGTGTATGACTCGTCTGGCTCGAGTGCTAACTGTCTTGCATTAGACGGAAGAAGCAAGTTCTCGTTTGTGAGTGAGGAGGATGAGAAAAGAATCCCGAAGGAGACGATTATTGCTTTGTTTTTGGTGTTTTCAATCTTTTATTTCTTTTTGGTGTTTGTCATAAGTTAATGAGCTTAAGTCTAAACCAAGGGTTAGTAAACTCATCATATCCTCCCTTTGACTAGGGACAATGAGAATACCTTAAGTAGGAGATAAACACCTCACATTTAATTACCATGATGTAGGATTAAGATAATTAACCTACTTGTGATTATTTAGATGTTTTTTGGGTTTTTGTTTAGTGTTAAGTAATGATTTTAAGCCATAATCAAGGATTTAGTGGACCCATTACACCATCCTAATAGAAGGATAATAGATGAGAACACTTAAGCTGAGGAAGATACCTCAACTTAATCCATGATTAGGGATTAAACTCATGACAAAACAAACCTTTATTAAATGGATTTTAATTAAGGATAAGATCAAGAAGTGAATTTTATGATTTGTAAGACAACTTGAGGGGGACTTGTCCATTAACACTAGGGTTAGTCCTTCTTAACCAATAAAGGAAGAATTAGAACCCTAATGCAAGGCCCAAGTTACAAGCTATTGTCTTAGTGATTATTAAGATGGATTGATTAAGAGGTTTAAACACATTAAGGGTTTAACACTTAGGATTAAAGTTATACACTCCACCCTAAGAGAAGGATGCAGGCATAACCCTAATCACAAAGTCTTAAAACCTTAAAGGTTTAGTCTCTGATTATGAGATGAGGAGAGAGACACAAAGAAAGAAACAAAGGTAAAACTAAAGGGGGACTAATCACAACCCTAATTATTGTCATGCTTGGATGTTCCTATGGTTTATGAGGCTTGCAAGAGATCTTCAGAGAAGCCACCAATGGAAGAAGCAGATGAAAGGAGGAGAAGTAGATGAAACAAGTTACTTATTTCACTGAAGAAGATAAGTAACTTGAAGAAAGAAGGTGGGTGATGAACATGAATGAGCAAGCTCACTCTAAAGCAAAGCAAAATTCAGCAATGATGCATAAGAGAGATGAGAAGAGAAATGAGAAGTGAAGGCAAATTCACTTCTCAAATTACTTACCACCTGAAAAGGTTAGCATAAATGAAAGAAATGAAATAAAAAAGGAACAAATGCAAAGGCCAAACCAAAACCAGAAGCATAAATATGATGAAAATAAATATGATGAAAATGATGCTATGAGATGATGCAAAGACATGCCAAATGTTGTGAATGTTCATACAAGAGATGAGAATGCAAATGATGCATGCTTTGAAGTTTGAAAGTTCATGAAAGTTCATGGAATGAAATGAATGCATATCATTGAAAATGTATGAATAAATGATCAAGAAATGTTCTAATGTGTCCTATGATGTCTTAGATGTCATGTGAATTCATGAAATGTCATGGCAAGTTCATGAATGGATGCATATGCAAGATGTATGCAAATGAACATGAGAAATTAGGGTTTTAATGCAACATGAGATGCAAAAGTCAAAAACAGAAGCAATACATAAGATAAAAAATTGCAAATGAACTCAAAGGAACCCTAACCCCATATGATATCACACCCCAAAGGAGAAGTTCTAACTCTTAACCTAAAGAAAGTTGTGATTTTTCTAAGTTATCTAGGGTTTTAAGGTACCTTAAGAGGAAAAATGCAAATAAAATGGAAATTGCAAGATACATTTGTGGCAAAAATATGCTAGATACTACATGTCATATGAAGAACAATTCAAAAAGAACCAATGTCAAACCCTTCATGGTTAGGCAGAAAAGAATTCTTGAAGTTAGGGTTCAAAAATAGGATTTTTATGAACCCTAAATTCAAGAAAAATGTCAAAGTGTGTTCAAAACAAAAAAGAAATTTGTATGAATGGTTTGACAATGTTTCTAAATGTCCTAAGATGCAATGTGAAATTTTTTGGAATTTTTAGAAACCTAAATGATATTTTAATTAATTAATTTCCATTAATTAATTAAAATAAACATTTAAATATTTTTAAAATGGTTTTTAAATGTAAAAAATAAAAATAAAAATGTTTTTGGATGAAGAAAAATATTTGAATTAAAAATGCAGAAGGAAAATATTTTTTGGAATTTTCTAAGTATTTTAAATAATTATGCAAAACAAATGGTAAAAAATGAAATAAAAATGAATTAAAACAAAAGTATGTTGATCTGATGGTTCACATTTGAACTGAGAGTGGAGGGAAAGACCTGACGCGCATCTCAACGACCAGAATTCAAACTTATTAAAACCTAATTAATCAATTCATTAATCCTAATTAAATCTAATCCGAACTGATCCTAGCCATTCATTTCAAATTTAACCTAATCCAATGGCCCAAAACACGCCTGACTCACTAAACCCTAAAAATTAACCCTAATCCATTTCAGGTGACCGGAACAGTGTTCTGGTCATCTTCTCCGGCAGCACCCCAAGAACAAAATCTTCCCTAGGCCATTTCTGGAGCTCTAAAGCTCCAGATCAACTCCTCTCACCTTCCTAAACTCAAATCTACCCTCAAAACAAATTTCCCATGGCTCAAGAATAAGATACAAATCAAAACTCAAAAACTGGAAAAGTTTCAGAAGCTCAGTACATGCTTATTTTCCACTCATTTTCAAAACTAAATATATCACGATGACCAGCAAAGCATAACGAACAATTTAAGAACTTAAAATTGCATTTCTGTAAAAAAGTTTGAAGGTGGCTACCTGAGCTGGAGCTTTGCAATCTGAGCTATCTGGCCTCCTCTTTTGTGCAATCCTGCTCCAATGGACTCCTTGATGATGTTGAGATGCTTTGCAAGAGTTTATATGGCTTGGTTTGGGAGGTAGCAACTCAACTGGTCCAAAATCGTATTTGTGTTTGGCTGGCTTTTAGGGCTTAGCAATGGTTGCTTTGTGTTCTATAGATGATTTTGAGATGAATGGTGAAATTTGTTTAGAGTTTGAGTGGCTGAGTAGGGAGAATCGAAGGCTTGAAGGTCTCTTGAGGATTTTGGGAAACTTGAGCAATCTGAACATTCAGGCTTGTGTGTGTTGTATTATGAGTTGCATAAGGTCCACATATCATGCTTTGATAGGTCAAGGAGTGGGTGGTGGCCTTAGTTGATTGGTATGGCCTGTTTTGCAAAAAGTCAAAAGTATATGTACCACAAGCATGGGCTGGAACAGAAGTGGTTTAATGGGGTGTCTTGCTTCAACATGGTTTATGGTGAGCCCTAGGATCAGAAGAATGCAGCTGGATGGCTTGGATAGCAAGATGGCATAGATTTTGCATTTTGCCTTCTTTGAAGTTTCTTGTGAACCAAGGCATGAAATCTTGTGCAATTCTGATCACAATGAGTCATGTGATGTTGTTATGATGCTTTGAGACAACTTAGAAGTCATACCAATCCTTAGAAATCATTCTTGCAAGAATCCCTCTCTTGAGAATTTTGTGAAAAATGGCTTATGGACACTTGTGATCCAAGGCATGATTTTGGGCTTGCAATGTTTCATTGTCATGTAATGAAGTTCAGAAGTGAATTAGAGGTCACTTGAATGCTTGAAATGTGAAATTGCAAAAAATCCTCTTTGGTGTGAAACTTGAATTTTTAGGATTTTTGCCAACATTGAAAGATCATAACTTGAGTTCCATAATGAATTAGAACTTGTTCTTGTACTTTTTGAAAAGGGAATGATCCAATCTATAACTTTCATGACCAACAATTTTCCATTTGAAGTATTTTTGGTTGAGAAAGAGGAGGATGAAAAACTTTCCCAAAATGGAAAGTTTACATTACAAGTCATTTCCATTTTTGGCAACTTTTGGTTTAGCTCACTTTTATTCAATTTTGTGAACTTCCAAGCACTTCAATGATAAAATAAAGATCATATAATTTCAATTTGATGAAAAATCCACTTTGGTTCCATTGGTGGGGGCCTCAGATGCCCTGATTTTGCTCTGACTTGCTCAAGAAGTTACCCAGTGAACAAATGACTTCCACAATGAATTTCTTCATCAAACTTGGTACACATGATCCTTATAACATATTGAGATCATTAGAGCAAGAATGACCAAAAAAATTGGAGTTATGGCCTCTGAAACCAAAACCCTAATTTCAGGTCATTTGTGTAGTGAAACCCTAGCTCTGCTTCCATGCTTTCCCAGTTCTTTGTGATTTCTTGACTTCCTTTATCCTGGAGGGATATAAAATGATGATATAACATACATGGATCCTCTTGGAGTGATTGGAGACCTTTGGAGTGGCTCAGATGGATCCTTGGATTGCTCAGATCACAAACCCTAGATGCAGATGAACTTGAACTAATGCAGTGAAATAAAAATGCAATATGAGATGATATGCTTAAACTAATGCAAAGATGAAAGATCACAAGCCATGGTGTGAACTTAGTGAGGGAAAATTTGGGGTGTTTACACAAAGCAGGACACTATTCCTTACACCTAAACGGAAACAAATAGATACGAAGGACATCCACTTGACTCCACGCACCAAAGCTATCATTCTTGAGTATCTGCGTGTTACCCACGTAGAGGCAACATTACAACAGGCATGGTGAGTAGTCACAAATTAATATAAACTGCAAGTAAAGATAAGCAAGTGATCATTCATCATATAACAACACATCATAATCTCACCCAACCTCTTACATAACTCATCAAAACATCAAGTCAACAAATGCTTCATGTTATGCCACCAAGAATGAAATGCAAACTTCAAAGATGCATGTGGTACCGATTTCAACATGTGATAGACACTAGACCACCTACCCTCCACAACAGAGCACAACATAAACAACATCACCCCGAATTCACACAAAGGAATTCAAAGCCTCAAATCAACATATGTATGTCATGAATGCAAGACGCAAAAACATCATCATATCAACATGTTAACCCAACAATTGCATCAGCATTAATGAATAATTCTTCGTTAACATTAAACTTACTCCTCAATGTAACACCCAACTTTTCTCAATCTAGAAAATAATGAATTAATACGTAAAATCAGAGTTTTATTCAAACTGGAATGCAACATCAACAATAATAGCAATCAAAAGCTTCTTATTTAAAACAGTGGAAAAAATAGAATCATTCAACTCATGGTAATTTACCAACATCAAGAATATTCATCAACATCTCTTGGTTTATAATGTTTCAGCAAAAAAATATGATATGTAACAAAATAATGAAAAAGAGTAAAACATCAAAAACCCTCAAGTCTCGTGTTACGTATCAGAGAAGTCATATGACTCGAATAAGCAACACACAGTCCATGCACTCTCAAGTACCTGGATCATCTGTACTTCCAAGGAAGCACAGATACAACAACAACATAAAAGTGGTGAGAAACATATTCAATAATTAACGGTGTATAATACATTTCAAGAATAGTATCTCACACAATCAACAAAAATAACAACAATTAGCAACATGACTCATGATTCAACAAAAATTAATATGCAATGTGACTCAACAATGACACAATGCATGTGGTACCAATTCAGCTTAGTTCATTCAATCGAACTTGATTCATATAGAATCCAGATAAATCACATACACTTATCTGATAATGATTTATCTCCAACACTCTCCATAACTGAGTACAGATGAATCACATACGCCCACCCGACAATGATTCATCCCCAACAATAATCACCAATAATACCTCAATGTATGCATGACAATAACTATGCACACAAACATGTATAAACACATTGTTATACATCTTCACGCTCCATCCGATCACATATGCAACATACAAGTCCACAAAACCACCAACAATACCTCACACTAGGGATTTAAATGGATATCCATGGGGACGGATACTATGATATTCGTATCCACCCCGTTAGATAAAAATGATATCCATATCAGTCCATCCATGCGGATATCCATTAAGCGGGTAATCCGCGAGTTTTACAATATCTGCAGATATTTACAGATATCCATGGATAATATTTTTAATTTTTTTTTTAAAATTCTTTTAAAGACCCAAAAATTTATTATCATATAACATTCATACAATTCGCTCTTAATTTAATAGCGGGCGATCGAGGAGTAGGAAAAAGACATTGGTTTGACAGAGGAATGACGACACTAGTTGGTTGCAAAGTGAAATTGTTGAAATGAGGTATGAAATATTGAATAGTTTAAATATGAAATGGCTAATAGAATTTGAATGAAATGTGAAAGATTTTCTTAAAAGAACATTTAAAAAAAGTAAGAAATATAAGAAGACTAATTTTTTATAGATGAAAAAAATAAGGTATAATAAACTAATAATATTTAAATGATTTTTATAATTTATTAACGGATATGGATATCTGCGGGTATGGATATCATTAAACTCATATCCATATCCATTAACAAACAGATATTTAAAATATCCATTTATTTTATCCGTGGATATCCATTAAGTTATCCGCCCCATATCCATTACGGATTTTATCCGCGGATATCCATGGGTACGGATAATTTTGTCATCCCTACCTCACACGACTTAAGTAATTAATCATCTAATTAATCCACCTAAGTTTCATCATTAATTATTTTCCATCACTAATCCTCGATTAAATTATTCTTAATACCTATTTAAATACTCCAGATCAAGGAAATCACCACCGAACGCGAAATCGGGACAAACATCGTGAAACACCAAAATTGCACCACACTACTGGTCATACGTTGCACAAGGGCATACTCGTATTGCCTAGCTGCTATGCCCCCTAGCCCTTACGCCCTCAATATGCGTAATGCACCAGGCCTTAGCCTCATACGCATATGGACAACCCCTTACACGTATGGGCAAAGCCATTTTCCTCTTAAAATTCTTTCAACATAGACTCGATATGTGTATCACCCTCTCATACGCGTATTGCCCAGACTTCTTACGTATAGTCTACGTATTTGAGCAGATGGTCGTGCCACAAAGCTCCCCTTGCGCGTAATGCCTCCCTATTAAGCATAATGGAATAGTTCCACGCTCTTCCATACGCGTATGGCTTCTCTTTTACACGTATGGGCAGAATACCAGTAATTTCTCACAATTTCTCCTTCAGTCTGAATTTGTTCACTATGGGTCTCGTTTTCACACTTCATACGAGTCCTAGAATGATTTCTACATCAGTTTTACACTCTTATTCATGCCATTCTTTCATCTAACATTACTAATCCAGTTTCATAAATTACTAGATATAAAATTGTCACTCATCATCTGCAACAACATAAGATCTGCATACACCATAGATTTTACAGAACAACAACAACAACAATAATTTATACAAGGAATAAATAAACTCAAATCGATTTCACAACAACAAATCAACATGGAAACAGAATCAACAAATAACATCATACACATAAAATCCTACAACGTAAAACACCCCTCACTACCCTATCATGTTATTATCACCAATTATGGACCCTTTTCTCCCCTCTTACCTCAAATCCTTGACAAAATCCTACGAATTTGATCTTGGGAGAATGCCCTAGAAGATGTTCTTCCTCTTCCTAGTTCTCCCTCTTGGTTCCAAAACTGTTGTTATGACTAAACCCCTCTTAATTTTTCAGATTAAGGCCTAATTTCCATTATTACCCTCACCATAATTTTTTACTAATTCAACCCTTTTATTTTAATTAAAAATAAAATAATAATAATAATAATAATAATAATAATAATAATAATCATAATAATATTATTAATATAATAAGAATAAGAATAAGAATAATATCTAATTAAGGCATATTATTATTACTACACCTCACAAATACTAACAATACCTTAATTCTATCTGTCCCACTAGGACTCTACACCAAAACATCTAAGCATACACACCTTAAACAAGGACAACAATCACAAAAAATACTCGACGATAAATAATTTAAAAATGGGGTGTTACACTTAACATGTCATCTATACATCATTAAACATAATGACCATTTTTCACATAGTATTCCTCATCAAACAATCATCAACTAGTTTCTAAAACATCAAGGCGACACATTTCAACCAGTATAATACACCATAGCATCATTACCTCATGTCTACGTATTATTTCCTAATTTTCTACAATTAAAACAAAAAAAATTCAACTTCCAGGTCGCGCTAAGCGCCCTGGCATCCGCGCTAAGCGCGCTACTCTTAGCCTCGAAGAAGCAAACATTTTCCATAACGCACTAAGCGGGCTCGACCGTGCTAAGCAGGCTCTGCGATTCTTGCAGAACACCATGCGATAACATCATCTTACATGCCACGAAATCTACACCAAAACTCATCCAATTTGCACATTTTACTACATAATTCATCATCAAATCATATATCTAATACACTTACAACATTATCAACAAACACCAACCATCAATTCACCAAAACTCATAAAAAATCCTAGGTTTCTACCCAAAAACCCCAAATACCCAACTATCTCCACCATACATCGAAAACATTGAAAAGCAATACTCCTCATACCTTACATTATTGCTTCCTAATCGTCTTCCCTCGAAATCACTGAAGATTCTCTAGCCATAGCCTTTTCTCCTTGTTCTTCAAACCTTTTCTCCTTTTCTCCAAAAAGGTTACAATACCTCAAACCCTTCTCACTACTCAGTATAACACATAACCCTAATACTCATTCCCCATAATACCCTCAACTTAATTTCCACAATTACCAACATGCCTTCAAGATCTCTAATTCCTTTATTTAATTAAATGATAATAATTTTGGAATAATCTAATATAATTACCCTTGCTATTAATATTTATTAAATAATTTCTATTAATCTCATCAACCAACACAACAATATTCAACAAACACCAAATAATCGAAAACAACAAGTTACAACATTAAATCGTGAAATCAGGGTGTTACATAAGGCACAAGCTATAAGATTTACATACCTAAGTCTAGGAGGTGGCTTGATGACTCTTCTCGATCTGTCTTTTGCCAGCAGGTAATCATTATCAGTCTCCTCATCTTCGAAAGCAGTTTTCGCTTCTTCTTCGACTTCATCTGCGTCATGCAATTCAACATCACTATGCTTCACCTCAACAGGAATTTCTCCCTGTTCCAGCTCTTCGTCAACATCATCAGTTTTCTTGAAAGTCATCTCAGCTTCATTGAAAACTACATCACTACTGGTGATACACCTTTTGTGACATGGATCAAGGCACTATAGCCTATAAGCATTGACTCCTTCAGGGTATTCCATGAACATGAATTTTAGAGCTTTAGGTTCGACCTTGTCTTGCCTAATGTGACATATGCCACACAGCCAAATACTCTCAATTTATCGAGATCTGGTGGATGTCTCGACCAAACTTCTTCAGGTGTCTTCATATCTAACGCATTCGAAGGACATCTGTTTATTAGATATGTTGTTGTCGAAACAGCCTTAATCCAAAACATCTTCTTCAATCCAACACTAACCAACATGCATTTAACCCTTTCGAAGATTGTTCAATTAAATATCTCAGCTAGACCATTTTGCTGAGGAGTACCTGCTACAGTCTTATGCCTTGTAATCCCAGACTCGAAAAATAATTGTCAAAAGATTCATTGCAGAATTCAAGGCCATTATTGGTTCTCAACCTCTTGACCTTTCCGCCTGTTTGAGTTTCGACCAGAACCTTCGAACTCTTAAAATTCTCAAAAGTTTCATCCTTAGTCTTCTGAATGAAACTTCTAGACTTTGTCACCACCTAACAGGTTTCGTTCCCTAGTTCAACCATGCCTCTTTTGTTGACATGGTGTAACATGGTGGAAGAAATGACATTTAGTTTTTTGTCGCAAAATATGTTGTAGTAAGCAAGAGTCGCTACCGACTTTTATTTCATCCAATTTAGGAAAGGAATAAAAGAACATGAAAGACCTTTAAAATATTTTGAGTTCCGGGGGTAAGTTATACAAAGGGAAGGTGTTAGTACCCTTTATATAGATGGTTATCCATGAGCTCTTAATTGTTTAGCTCACTTTATTTGTTTTGTTTGAAAAGTGTAGTTTATGATTAAAATATTTTCATAAAGATTTAACTTTGTAATGATTTTCGTATGAATGTATACAAAGTGTTTACTTGTTTGAAAGTATTTTGAGCAAGCTTTTAAGAGTTACTTACCCTAAGTTATAAAGTCTTTCTTGTCATTTTCGTTTCCTTAGGGATAAAACGGTCCCTACTATCAGTTAGTAAGTAGTCTTATTCTTGGATTTGGAGGGACAAACTTAGGGTCATCGAATGGTCATAGAAGGCAACATGTAAGGATACCTTAGCAATTCGAAGGGACTATCATCATTTTTCCGTAGGGTCATCGAGGGACGAGATCATCTTTTTGTAGGCAACTCGAAGGGTCATCGTGGGACTATGATCTTTTTTCGTAGGGTCATCGAGGGACAAGATCATCTTTTATTCGAAAGGCATCCATGATGATTTATTTCTCTAGGCAACAAGTTAATGTATCCTTACGTTTGAAGGACTTGACCATATTTCATAAGGCAACAAAGAGAGGTTACCCTAGATGTGTGAGTGTGCAAGTGTATTTTGTTCAATTATTTTAGTCTTGGAAATTAGGGTTTGCTAACGGTTGATTTTAGTCTTACCATATAATCCTATTAAGCATACATCTAATAGTTTATAATGCAGAAAATAAAACCCTAATTTAAACTATTACATGGCTTTGGGAGAGATACATAAATAAATAAATAAACCTGACAGAAAATGTAAAGTGCGGAAAATAAACCTAAACTATTACATGGCTTTAGCAGTTACATTATTTGAGAAAAGAAAATCGGGCGAGAAAAATAAATCTAATTATTACAAGTTTCGTGCATCCTATACAATTATTCTAAAAAAATCGAGAAGAAAAATATAAAGGAAAAAGTTTTAGATATTGATCAATTGATTTGATTTTTTTTATTTAAAAAAAATTGATTAAAAAAGAATTAACTTGATAAAAATAAATCTAATTTGGTTTAATTATGTAAAATACATTTTTTTTTTATTTTATGATTTTTTATGAAGAAAATATTATTAGATTATTTATTTATTTTGTTGGTAAAAAAAGAAATTAATTTGAGTTAAATAATTAATAAAAGAAAAGAAATTAAGAAAAATAAACAAAAAAAGAAAATAGGAAAATAAGGGGGGACGCTCGGATCGAACCCAGGTCCCTGAGGTTACCAGCGCGCACTCTTACCACCAGGCCACGTTGCTTCTGTTGTTAACGAATAACACACAATTATTATATAATAAAAATAAATTCAAAATGTCCAAAAATGCGCGCAACTTCGTCTTCTTCCTCCAGTCGTCCAGACTTTTACCTACGGACAAAATTCGTTACTAGAGCCTATAGCGACGGTTTTATCCGTCACTATAACACCTGCAAATTGCAAAAATTCAAATGATGCATTATAAATACAATCTAAAGACATATATCAATTAGAAATTGTCCTCTGAGTCCATTGGTCCATTCAATTTGGTATGAAATCACCTCTAGCCAGGGTTCCCTAAAATCATAACCTTGAACCCTAATAATGGTGATTCACGATTCCTGCACCTAAACTCCAATTGGATTGTTCAGAAAACTTGCAAACATCATAAGAAACACAAATATGCAATTAAATTAGATGTATCATGTGTATATGAATGAAATCGAAAATTTGAAAAATAAACCAAAAACCAAGTTTCGGTTATGGCATTTTATGGGTCTTTGGAGGATGGTGATGATTAGGAAACCTTCAGAGGGACTTCAGGAATGTGTTTAAACCTTCAAATCTCCTTGAGAGTGGCTGCAACCTCAAAACCGAATCTCACCTATTCTTGAATTTGTTTTAAGATTTTTGTGCTCTTTTTTATCAGAATTTTCGTCTCCTTGACATCTGCAATTGTTATGTATATATAGAAGATTGTATTTGGTCAACTTGTAGGCTTGGATTCAATTTATTTTTGGATGATAGGATTTGATTGAAATTTGATTTGAAAACTGTATTTTGGCCATTATTGTGCTATCATGACTTTCTCTCTTGTTGTGCACGAATTTGGATCATATATCATGTCAATAACTTCATAATCTGATCCCAAAATAATACAAATATCAAATATTTGATTTTTCAATATTTATTTTGATTAAAGTTGAATTTAAATGAGTTAAATCCAATAAACTATAAAATAAACAAAGAAAATCAAAATATATGACTTATAGGTCTTGGATCATCTTAAGACTAAGTTTGGATTGTGAAAAGATAGGCTCATTTGGCAAAAACTTAAGTTTTGGTCATTGTTTGCCTTATACACCTCCTCAAATTTGCTCAACTTTAACAATGCACAACTCTCTCAATTTTTATCATATGAAGGTGCTCTTGGACTTTTTAGAAAGCTTAAAGTGTCCTTTAATCACTTCTTTTGGTTCCATGTCCATTTTATCTTCCATATTCAATTTATGAGCTTTTGAAAAAGTTGACTTTTTGTTGACTTTTTAGAGGACCTGTAATGTCTTGGCCCATATCTCTCAAATGAAGCATTTATGTCATTTGCTTGTGAGACACAGTTGTAAAGAATTGAATTTCCTTCAAAATGAGCTTTGGATCGAAAATTCTCATGAAGCTTGTGAAAGTTAGAGCTGGTCAAAGTACAATTGACTTTCTCCTTAAGGAACCATAATTTAGCAACTTTTGAGTTGTGGTGAATTTGAGATTTTCTTGATGAATCATGATCAACCCTTGATCAAATGATGAATCTTACTTCATAATCTTGATGTTGACCAAAAATATTGAAGTTTGACTGTATTTTGACCACAATTGACTTTTTACTAATTATTGATTATCTGAGCATCTGACTGGCCAAACTTGTAGGGCAAGTCTTGAAACTTGATATGAGGATCCTCTGAAGTATATGGAATATCATGAAGTCCTCTTGAGGATTTGGAAGTTCAATTTACTTTCAGAAACACAAAATCCTAATTTGTGATCTATTGCTTAGGAGGAGGCTTTGTCTGATGAAACCTTGAGTCCCTTTGAGCAATTGAGAATCTTATGACCATTAGGAGACCTCTTAAGACATATTGTCTTGAAGATATGAGGGCAAACTTTGGGGTACAACACATGGCCCAATCTCATGTGCCATGATTTTGTCTTCGACAATAATTTCATGGATGCAACATTTGTTGAACCACTTACAACTCCATCCTCAATGGTATACAAGCTTTGTTTTTTCACACCTCTCAAGACTTCCTTCGACCCCTTCATGACTCTTAGGATACTTTTCTCTCCTTGAAAAACATATCCCTTCTTGTCGAGTTCACATGGAGAAATCAAATTTCTTTTCAAGTTAGGTATATACCTAACTTCAGTCAATAACCTTATTGACTCATCACGGAGCTTGAATTTCACAAATCCAATACCTGCAATTTTACAAGCTTTGTTATTTCCCAACAACACTGATCCACCATCTTGATCACATAATTCCTCGAACAAATCTTTGTTTGGAGTCATGTGCCAAGTACAACCTGAATCCATAATCTACTCTTTTCTTGAGTCGCCACTTGAAACCACAAGAACATCAGATGATTCAAAATCATCTTGAACAATGGTCATTTTGCCATTATCCTTTCCTCCTTGATCGTTCAGGCTTTCAGGGCACACCTTTCGAATGTGGTCCTCCTTCTTACAATGATAGCATCAAACACCAGATGCTTCACCACCATAAGACTTATGTTGACTTTTACCCTTCTTCTTGTCGAACTTGCCATCCTTTCGCAAGAATTTCGCCTTAACGACCAAACTTTCACCAACCATCAAAGGTTTATGCTCATTTTATTCATTCAAATCCTTAATTACAAGGAAGATTGAAAATTTTCAAAGGTCAGGGACTCTCTTCCATACAATATGGTTTCTTTGAAGTGAGCATGTGTTTTGAGGAAATCGCATAACAACAACAACACTTGATCTTCATCATCGATATTCACATCAATATTTTCAAGATCAAAAATTAGTTTGTTGAACATATCCAACTGCTCAGCCAACACTTTGTCTTCGCTCATCTTGAATGAATACAAAACTTGTTTCAGGTAGAGTCGATTCACCAATGATTATAGAGTAAGTTAAAAAGATTTTATATATATATATATATATATATATATATATATATATATATATATATATATATATATATATATATATATATATATATATATATATATATATATATATGCGAATATAAGTGTATTTTTTAATTTTTTTCAAAATTAAAATAATAATAAATAAAATGTCAATATGAGATTTTTTTTTTAAAATAATCTAATTAAAAAAAATTCCAAAATAACACAGTTTTCTAAAATATTACCAAAGTAACGTAGTTTGTATATTTAGTCGCCATATGGATTGGCGAATGATAACAAAAATGTACAAGCATTCGCCAAATCATTTGGCTAACATGCGTTGGTCAGATTTTTATTTTTATTTTTTAAGTGGATTCACCATATGGATTGGTGAAAGTGTATTTTTTTTAGTGGATTCGCCATATGGATTGGCGAAAGTGTGTATTTTTTTAAGTGGATTCGCCATATGGATTGACTAAAGTGTGTATTTTTTCAGCATTACCAGTTATTGATTAATCACAATCTAAAAAAAAATACACACTTTCACCAATCCATATGGCGAATCCACTTAAAAAATGAAGAAAAAAAAATCATGACCAAAGCATGTTAGTCAAATGATTTGGGGAATGCTTGTACACTTTTGTTCTCATTCGTCAATCCATATGGCGACTAAATATACAAACTACGTTACTTTGGTAATATTTTGAAAAACTAGGTTATTTTGGAATTTTTTTTATTAAATTAGATTATTTTTAAAAAAATATATATATATTCTCAATGACATTAGAATAATTTAAATATAAAAAAAAAAAAAAAAAAAAAAAGAGAAAACTACATTATCATTTTTGAATAATCAACACGTGACATAGACACTTGAAGTGTATATCTTCATAGAAATGACATGGAACAAAAATATTATTAACCCTTTATTTTATAAAGCATGCTTTGATATATGGTATGCTACTCCTTGCTCGTGCTATTATTTTATTTCAATTTCAAAGTAATTTACGCCTCTAATATAGCACACTCCATGCCACAATGAGTATAGAAAACGATGTTTATCTGTTTATTAATCAACACTCATTGCGATTGTCTTGTAAGGACAAATTAACATACCAACTTTCCGATTAATTTAAGCAAAATTTCATATTAGTGAAAGCCATCCAAAACCTACTTGACTAGTAGATAGGAATATCACCACTATTGCCCTTCATTATTGGCTTTCAACCCGTGACGTATGGCAATATATTGTATTCACTAAGCAAGTTTTATATCATTTATCTATTTTTTATATTGAACTAGCCCTAGTATTTGAATTAAGTTATTGATATTTTATTCTTTTATAATAACTTGGTAGGTATTAGTCTCAGAAGTAAAATGTTGCAATGATAATTAATACACTAGGGTACATGTTAGAACTCTCAACCCTCAATTTTTTTTGCATGAGTCAATGTTACAATTGGATATACTCTTGATCGACTAAATATTCATTAAAATTTATTAATCACACGACTTCAATCATTTGATTAACTATGTCAACATCCGTTGTATATACTAGCGTGCATGTGTCCAATTTGGTTGTTCTCTTATTTTGTTTCCATACCAATCTTCTTGTCTCTTTGATTAGATAATAGACAAGTGAAAAATAAAAACTTACATTAAGGGTAAAAATTGAAGAAAAATAAAATTGAAACAGTTACAATAAGGGTATTGTTGTAATTATAAAGTAATAAATAGCATAATTAAATACATAACAATTGTTTTATTCCAATAATAAATAGACATTGTTGTGTGTGAAGTATTGTAGTAAATAATTGAAAATAGGTAACGTTTCGAGAAATGTTAATTAAAACAATTAGGCAACGCTTGTTAATTAAAACAATTAGGCAACGCTTGTGATGTGTTACATTTAGAGAAAACTTATTAAAAAATATTATTGAAAGGATATGTTTCATCAAAGATCGCAACCTTATAAAATAATTTATTTGACTTATAAATTGATCATTTTGGATTCTGAAAATCATATAACAAAAATATGTTCTTCATCGCTTAATTTCAAAACAAAATTTATATATTTAAGTTTTCATGTTTTGTGCAAACTTTAAATAATCTAAATTATCTAAGTATTCTCGCGTGTAGACTCTAGAACAATTTAGAGAGTACCTAAAAATAATATTAGAAAAATAATTACATTCACGATTGTGATCTTGATACATTCAACTTAGAAATAATTTCTAACAATCTAATAATATCTCAAATAATAGCTATCAAGACTTAGTTTTAAGTATCAAAGAAAAAAACTCAAGGCATAACACAAGAAAAATTGGTATTAAGAATCCAGATACATTTTATTGTTTCTCAAAGAAATTAAAACATTGTAAAAATTATAATATCAAATTCTAAATAAAATTTTACTAACAATTGGTATCAAAGCCTTGATTGAACGATTAGCTAATTGAACAAACATTTTTGTCGGCTTCGGGCTTCCTAGGTTTAGTCATTCACTAATTGAGATGAGCATTAAGCTTACACTAGCTCCTAAATCACATAGTGATTTATCGATAACAAAATTGTCTAAAACACAAGGGATAAAGAAACTTCCTGGATCTTTCAGTTTCAAAGGCATTTTGTTTTGTATGATAGAACTACACTCTTCAGTCAGTGCTACAGTACTATCATCGTCAAGCTTCCTTTTGTTTGACAAGATTTCTTTAAAAAACTTGACGTAAGAGGGCATTTGGGTAATAGTTTCAGAGAAAGGGATTGTTATATGGAGTTGCTTGATAAGCTCTAATAACTTCTTGAATTGACCCTCAACTTCAGATTTAGCTAGTCTTTGAGAGTATGAAATGGGTGGTTTATATGGGGGTGGAGGGATATAAGGTTTATCTTTTTCTTGGCTCTCCTTATTCTTGGGGTCTAACCCATTTGTCTCCTCTGGTTCTCCTTCAGGGCCATTATCTACCGTTCTCTCTGGTTCTTTGTCTATTTCCTCAACTCTCTTACTAATTGACTGGAAAGAATTGGCAAAGATCCAACAAAAAATCATGTGGGATAGGTCAGATTTAAAAAAGAATGATTCATTGGTTTAGCTAGCAAAACATTTGCAGTGCAAACAATCAAGGAAGTATAAGGATAAAGAATTTTGAAGAATTTGACATATCTTTCTTGTGAAAATAGAAGTGGAGAGTTGGTGGGAAAGGATGTTATTTGATCTAATATTCTTAGATTCGGGTATGGAAGTGGAGATATGATTGGAAAAAATTCTAAAGGAGGGAGCGTGATGGAATCTATTTGGAGGAAAGACCAAAAAATAGTGGGAAGGAAAGAAGAGGTTGAACTAGTAAGCTTTGCAAGTAATGTGCATTGTTTATTAGGGAATGACATAAACAACCTCTTTTGGAAAGAAAATCAGAGTCTGTAGAGAAAGTTTCCTGAGTTGTATGAAGTCAGTAGGTACCATGATGTTTCAATAGTAAAGAAGGGCAGATGGTGCATTGAAGAGTGGATTTGGATGTGTTAGGAATTGGAGAACATTTGGAGGTCTTTGATCATTAATAGAGTAGAAGACCTGCTGAATTTGATGTATGATTTCAAGCCCAATATTGAAGTAGAAGATGTTTCCTTTCAACGCCTTTGAAAGGATGTTTCCTAACACTTCTTGTTGTCCATGTTGTAAATGTTTCTTTTCAACGTCTAGTGATCCTAATTGTATCAAAACACCTTTGACTTGAATTTTCCATAGGTCAAAATAAATTCTTCCATCAAATTTCTCTAAGTCAATTTTCATTGCACTTGAAAAACTTGACATTGCAACCAAAATCTTTCCTGCAGCAAAAGAAAATTTTCTCAACCAAGACAGAGTATAAAACTTCTTTTATGATGTGAAAGATCAGCAAAAACTGCAACCATAAAGCATACTAAAAAATGTTATATCCCACAAAGCCAAGGCTCTTTATACCACTTGT
Source organism: Lathyrus aphaca (assembly GCA_963966055.1). Classification (NCBI taxonomy): domain Eukaryota; kingdom Viridiplantae; phylum Streptophyta; class Magnoliopsida; order Fabales; family Fabaceae; genus Lathyrus; species Lathyrus aphaca. The sequence continues at coordinate 466,594,530 of OZ014522.1, read as the reverse complement.
TAGGAAAAATAATTAAAGCATGGATAAAAAAGAGGAACACAATAACAACACATGATATTAACATGGAAACTAAAAATCCTAGAGAGAAAACCACAAACATTGTCATTGGACAACCAAAGAATAACAATATGTGAAAATTGTTACAACACAGACTATCCTCAACAACCTCATATCCCTAATACACATGCACTCTCCAAAGAAAATATTTAACTACCCCTTACAACACTCTAAAATAAGAGTATAGGAGAAAATATATTTAAAAAAAGTCAAATACAAGCTTTAAGTGCTTTTGACGGGTGCATCTTGGAATGAAGAACTTGAATCTTATATTTAGTCTTGGACTCCTTTTTCCTTCACAAAACTAAGCTATGTGGGACTTCAAAGAACTTGTATCTTATATATAGCCTTGGACTCTCTCTTCATTCACAAAACTAATTGATGTGAGACTTCTTCAAATGTATATTTTCAACCAAACCCAACAAATTCCACCTTGATTTAAAATAATACATAAGCTTTTATTGTCTCCACTAACAATCATAATCCACCATAAAGAGTCCAACATGTATATTTTCAACCAATCTCAACAAAAGTAATGTTTATTTTGTTAAGTTTAAAATGTGATATTAAATTTTATATGTGGGATTTATAAGTTATTTAAGTATGTGAATTTAAATAATTAAAAATATATTTGGTTTGTGGTATATACTTGAATGTAAATTACATATTAAATATTACACTTTTATGCAAGTAATTTATTTTTATTAATTTTGGTTCAAGTTTGATCGTTTTTGGATATCAGAATCTAAGGTGGGCCACAAACGTTGGTGATGATGCTCGGTCGTCGAGGAGAGAAGAGGAGTGTACATGCAAGACACTCCAATGCCAAAGTAAGACATGACAAAAGAATGAGCAAGTACGAGAAAGTGAGTTATGAGAGTGAATATTTGATACCTGGCCCTCTCAAGTGATAAGGTTTATATAGAGCCCCCAACTCTTGGATATTGGTCCCTATTTTGGGCCTGGATCATGGATCCCCCGAAAATAGATAACTGCCAGAAACTTATCGTTAGGACGAGTAGCCTGCTCGGATACGATGCTTGTCGGACATGAGGTGAACTGAGCCGGAGCCATCTTTGGCTGAATTTGGGTGACTTCCCCTAGATGTCGGGCAGAAGTCTGAAAGAAGTAGAGGAATCCGACCACAGGTAACCTTGGTCAACAAGGCCTCCTCGGTTAAGGGGCAAAAACTAGTGGGTCCCTTCGGAATTGGGTTATTGGGTCGTCCTGGATGCAGGAGTAGATTGGATCGTGCCTAGTCATTGGGCCAGTTTGGAATAGGAGCCCCCAAGTCGTTGCTTATGGTCGCAGAAGTGGTGACTTAAGGGTGGCTTGTTACATATGGGATGGAACCTGAGACTTGTAAGAATTCTTTGTCAGCTCGACTAGGGGTGTGTTCGATTAAGCTTGGGAGTTGCGACATGGTCGAGGGATGAGGAGCTCAACAACTGAATGCATGTAGAAGAGTCACCGTATGCATACACCTTGGGAAGCATGCATACTTAATGTGTAATGATGGATAGCCTATGATTATCCCTAGGTCATGAGTGTGTCATTCATAGATCACAGGCTACACCTGCTCACACACGTGTTGAGGGAGTCTATAAATAGGATAACGTAAGCCATTATCATACTTTTTCGCCTATTGTCTTCCTGCTCGACGACGACTACACTCATCATCTCACAATCCTTTGTAGTGAACCGTTGTCTTCCGCCGTAGCTACCAAGGATACTCAACCGATCACTCCCAAAGCTTCCAGAAACGCATAAGTTTTCATAACTTTCTGTCTTTAGGGTAACGTTTCGCCTTTTTTCAGTAGAAATGCAAGCGGTTGGGGCCAATTATAGGGTTTAGAGGACCTTATGTAGTTGATTGTAAGTGTCCTCCGACTATATTATAGGTTTCAGTTATGGCGTCGCCGCTTTCGTTGGCCGGGCGATGGATTTCATCAGTCGTTGATGCGACGAGTAAAGTCCATGAGGGTGTTTCCTTTGCTTCTCCGCGGTGGCTTTAGTTGAATTTCAACCGGAGTTCAGGGTTTTGTTTTCTGAAGAAACTATGCTCCTTATGAGTTGAGAGTTTTTTGTTCGTGAATTTCTCTCCTCGCGCGATTTTTCGGGCATACTTTCGAGGACACAATCATGGGTCACTTTGAATAAGGGCTTTGGTCGAGGACATCGTCCCGGTTCCTCTGCACGCCCTTTCACTTGATTAGTAGTGGAGGGGTGGATTTGATTTAAAGCATCGAATTCACGTTTTCTTTCGCTGCTTTTCAGGTGCAAAGATGTCTGCAAAAGACCCTGGCTACATTTTCGTGGAGGAAATTTTGATGACACGAACTCAACTTCCAGTAGTTCCAAAGGAACTGCTTCAAAACAAACTGCTTCCGAGGAAACTGCCTCTGCTAACCCCTAGAGGAGAACTCCGTCAAGAAGGAGGTTATTGTCGAAGATTGGGATTCCGAGGAGCCTCTGCATATTCAATTTGTTTACTCTAAGCCCCAGGAGGGTCCTGGCCCAGTGATCGGGATCCTACAGACTTGTATGTTTGATATCTTGACACAGGAGATCTAATTTTCTCGCTACACAGACCCAACAGGTTTTCTATGTACGACTATATTTTCAAGGAGCTCAAATCCAGGCTCTCGTTCTCGAACTTCCAAACGTATGTCTTTGTCTACTTGGAGTTGGATCCTTCACAACTCTATCCAAAATCTTTTACGTTTTTGAAAGCCATCGAGTTGACCTATGGGTACTTAAAGATTGGGGAAACCCTTCCCCTGTTTTCCATGTCTTCCACCTTCAAAGGCAAGTTATCCAGGGATAATACAGATGGGTTTCCCTTAAGCAAAAGATGAAGATTTTTAAAGCTTACTCAGAGTTGATCAGGAATTTTAAAAGATAGATACTACCTGGTAGAGTCGATATCAAATCGTGCTCGGGATAATACTACCTAGTAGGGCATGTGTTTTGAGGGCTTGCCTACTTTCGTATCTAATGTCGAATTCAGATAGTTATAAGGACCATCTGAGCATTCTACCGACCATGTCTGGTCGACCAAGAAGTTGTCGAATGGGCTGATCGATTCAAACGACGACCTTGTAGGCCAGAAAATAGTGTCTGAGTTTCCTTGATGCATTGAGGAGAGCCAGCGTGACCTTTTTTGATCTGATGGTACCTGAGCTCGGGTCCTTGTATGGCCTTGCTCGTGAAGTAGATTGGTTCTGTTGTAACACCTTTTACCCCACAACATAATAATGTGAAATTTATTCAATAAAAATCAGAGTTTTCAACGAAAAGGGTATCACATTCCAACAAACATCAATAAAATCATCATTGTGTCATGTCCCATAACACGGGTTACAACATGCATTCATAATTAAAAACAACAATATTTATACGCAGCAGATCATCATTCATTAACTTAATAAACTCCAAATAAAATTAAAATGTTAATCCAAAACATCATCCACTCAAGATTAAAATAATCGAAACCAACAAATTCCCAAGCATTCTCGATGTTACATGACACAGAGCAGGACACCACCCTAAACTCTATAAACGACAAAAGACAGACACTCCAAGCTACGTCCACGCACCAAGCTTATTCTTGAGTATCTGAAATATGACATAATAGACCATCACCAAAGGCAAGTAGAGTGACTAATTTCAAATTCAATATAAATAATAAAAAGAAGGAATTACGAGTCAACATGCATCAATAGATAAATAATTTCAAGTCTCACCCGTCTACAACAAAATCTATCACATCATCACATAAAATACAAATGCAATCACGCTATGCTACCAAGAATGAAATGCAATCATCATAGTATGCATGTGGTACCAAATCATCATCATAGATGGACACTGGGCCATAAACCCTCCACAAGGAGCACATCATAAGCAATATATCACCTCAATCCACATGATGGGATTGAAGCTACCAACAGACAAAAGTCCCATCATAATTATGCCATGAATACAAGATGCAATACAATCATATATCATCAAAACTCATCAACCTATTGCATCTGCATTCATTACCATTACTTATTCATCATCCACACATCTAATACTTTGCCTACTCATATCATTCAAATGCTATATATCCTCATGATACAACAAAAATCATATAAACATCATTTAATCACAAACTCCTACACATTTAGCCTATTACATCATGGCAAGAATTCACACCAACCTCATAGAAACTTAAGACAACAAAACAAGTCATTTCAAATCATTTTCAGGGATAAAATATTTTTCAAAAATGCCAGGTCTTGCTAAGCGGGCACCGGGCTCGCTAAGCGACCTGTTCTCGGGTTGCAGGAAGTTTAGAATTCCACTTGCTTGCTAAACGAGCATCTGCTTGCTAAGCGAGACGACAATTTCACTCAGAAAAACCTGCGATTTCAGTACGACTCTGCGATAAAAATCATCAAAAATCATATTTTAACAAAATAAAAATGCATATTTCATTCATGTAACCTACTACCATCATGTATTCATCAACTATAACATCTAACATCATAGTTTAGTCAAACTCTTCCAATACTCCTCCTAACCCTAAGATTTCCTCAAAACCCCCTTTCTCATAAGACCTACCTCTACATTATGAATATTGAACAGAGAATACTCCATGTACCTTAGTTAATTTGAACTCTTTCAATCACTTCTTGAAGAATCTCCAACCTAGCCTCCTTAGTTCCTCATAGAAAATTCCCTCAACTTTAGAATATGTGTTATGAGAATCTATTGCCAATTTTCTTCTCTTAACCTTCCCAAAAGACAAAACTACCCTTAAGACCTCTAACTCCCTTATTTTATTTTAATAATAATATTTAGATAATATTCATAATTATTCTAATATGACTATCGAAATAAAATAATTTGATCACCACAACAAATACACCAAAATTACCAAATTATCATAATAATTACTTAAATAATTAAATTATGAAATAAGGGCATTACAACTCTCCCCCACTTTATGAATTTTCGTCCTCGAAAATTTACCTGAAGCAAACAGAGTCGGATATGACTCCTTCATTTGATCTTCACATTCCCAAGTCCAACTTTTACCTGCTAGTCCACCCTGCAATACCTTTACCAAGGCAATCTCTTTTCCTCGTAAGTGCTTCATTTCTCGACCGTCTATCCGCAATGGTAGTGCCTCAATAGTCAGATTATCTCTTACTTGTATGTCATCCATCTGAATCACATGCGATGGATCACACACATATTTCCTCAATTGCAACACATGACACACATCATGCAAATTGGTAAGCGACGTTGGTAATGAAATTCGATATGCTACCACTCCGATCCTTTGCAAAATCTGATACGGACCAACAAAACACGGAGTGAGATTTCTAGACTTCAAAACTCGCCCGACATTAGTCACCGGAGTAACTCTCAAGAACACATGGTCTCCCTCTTGGAACTCAAGAGCTTTCCTCCTTTATCATGATAACTCTTCTGTCGACTCTGAGACGCCTTTATTCTTTCTCGTATCATTTTAATCTTTTCATTTGTCTCCTACACAATATCAGGTCCACGCATTGCACTCTCGCCTGATTCATACCAATACAAAGGAGTTTGACATCGCCTACCATACAACGCTTCATACGATGCCATTTCAATACTAGCATGGTAAATATTATTGTAAGTAAACAATCAACGGAAAATGACTATCCCATGATCCTCCTTGATGCAGCATACAAGCTCTCAGTAAATCCTCTAAAGATTGGATAGTCCTCAACTTAGTACCCGAGGCATCTTGCAAACTCTTCCAAAACCTTGATGTAAACCACAGATCTCTATTCGATATGATACTCAAAGGTATCCCATGCAACTTGTAACACGATGGGAGAACTGACTTTATATAAATGTTGCGGATAGCAAGAGTCGCCACCGACTTTTATTTTATCCAAAAGGAAAGGGCATAAAAGAACAGGAAAGACCTTAAAAAGATTTTGAGTTCGGGGGGTATGTTATACAAAGGGAAGGTGTTAGCACCCTTTATATCCATGGTTATCCATGGGCTCTTAGTTACTTAGCTCACTTTAAATTGTTTTGAGAAAGGTGTAGTGTGTGATTAAAAATTTTCTAAGTACTTTATAATGATCCTCGTATGGATGTATATAAAGACTTTGTTTTGAAAATTTATTTGAAATGTGAAGTGTAAAATGTATTTTGAAAGGGTGAGCTAGTAATTAGGAGAAACCTACCCTGTGTTAAGTCTTTATTGTTCTTATGTTCGTTCAATGGTAAGACTATCCCTATTATTAAGGAATAGGTAGTCATTACCTTGGATGTTTAAGGGACATGTGAAGGGACATCTAAATTTAGGCAACTGCAAGGTGTCTTTAGCAATTCGTAGGGACTATCATCTTTTATTCGAATGGACAAGATCATTTATCGTAGGTAACCTCGAAGGGACTTGATCTTATAATCTGAAGGGACTTGATGATATTTTATGAAGGGACTTTGCTTAAGACACCTTACTTGACCTTAGAAATAGGCAACATGAGAGGTAACCTTAGAAAGTGCAAGATAGCGATCAAAGATCGACTTACGTGTGTGAGTGTTCATATTCAAGTATTTATCTTAATTAGTTATTCTAAGTCAATTTTAATCACAAACATGTTATGCACACCTTAGAATTACTAACCACACAGTTAATATATTCACAATAAAAATAAAGCAAAAATATAAACCTAAGCTATTACAAGGCTTTGGGATAGTTACAATATATAATCGAAAGAACGATAAATAATAATAAGTAAACAATAATTTAAATGGTTAGTAACAATTATAATAAAAAAGAAAAGGGGTTAGCAAAAATATAAAGGAAATAAAATTCAAGAGAAGATATTATTTTAAAGTTAAATAAACAATTTAGAATTTTTTTGGAAGAAAATAGAATAATTATAATAATAATAAACAAATACTAATTATTTATAACAAAACATGATTAATTATTGAATTATACATTAGAACAAAAATTAATTAAGTTAAATGTTAAAATTAATAAAAATTAGGGTTAATAAAAAAACTAGGGTTTTGAAAAACATTAGGGTTTAGATTTTTATTTTAAGAAAAATTAGGGTTTAAATATTTTAATAATTAATTAATTATTTACAAATTATGAATAAATAAAATTATATACAAAATTATTTTATAAAAAAAACATATTATGATTTTTGTAAAATATAAAAATTTGATTAATATTAAAATAGAATTACTAATTTTAATAATCTAATTAATAATAATAATATAACTTATATAATTAAGAAAATAAAAGAAACAAGCTTTAAAAAAAAATAGGGGAGGCCTGGATTTGAACCCAGGACCTCCCCATTACCTGGAGGAAGCCTTAACCACTGGGTCATGCGTACAAGCTTGTCATCAGGAGGGATCTTGCATAATATATGTGAAGAAATCTGGAAAAACAATGAATTAAAAAAAATTGGCCTTCAACAGGATTCGAACTCAGGCCTTTCTCACTTTACATCCAAACCTTTGCCAATAAGCCACATGGGGCGCGTCTGATAATAGAATAACTAAAGAAAATTATATATTAAATCTATAAGAAATCAATGAAATAAGAAAGAAGAAAAATGCTTCGTTCAAGGATCGAACACACGCCCTGAAGCCTACAAGCACTAACACTCCACCAACTGAGCTATGCGCGCGTGGTAACCTTCATATGAAACACATATATTATAAAATAAAACCAATTTTTGAAATTCAGAAAATCGCGCCAAAGGACTTCATCTTCTTCCTCTGAAATTCGTAGGTTTTCCTGCGAATTTTCTTGCGACTTTTCTTACGAGTTTTCCTGCGTACGATAACCTGCGATTCTTAAACACCATCCAACAAGCACAATTGAATCAAATTGATAACATAAAATGATTTCCCATGACCTATATAGTAAAACCATGTCATTAGAATCTCTTTAAATCATTTAAATTGCAAAATCCCAATTAGGGAGTTCAAACCCTAGCTATGGCATAATCTAATCCAAACCATGAAACTCAAATCTAATTATCCAGACATCGTCACCACATCAAAACAAGTCAAGTTAGATAATCAAAATCAACAAACAACACACAAATTCATGGAATTGAAAACAAGCTAAACATGTCATAAAACCGATTCGGTTTGAGGTTTATGTCATGCTTTAGTCAATGATAATGATGGCAATGCGTTCAGGAGTGATCAATGAACCTATAGCAACCTGCAAATTGTTTGGGAGAGGTCTCTAGAGTGGAATTCGAATTAAGCTTTTTGTATGAATTTTTGAAGTTTGAATATGATGCTCTTGGATGCTGCCATTCGTCCTCTTCATTAGTTTATGTTGTATATATATCATAGAACATAATTAGGTCAAAAAATCAATCTTTACTTTGGACTTTTGGATAGTTTGAGATTGAAAAAGATATGCCTTCAAAATATTGAAAAAACTTGATATATCCTTGCCATTTTGGTTGATCTGATTTTCCATGATCTCAATCACTTTTAATTAACCTTTAAGACTTTCTAGAACCAAAATTCTATCAAATATTGAAATTTTTATATTTTATTTTGATTTAAAATGATTTTTAATGTAAAAAATCATAATAAATAAAATAAAATGAATAAAAATTTGAATAAATAATTTTTAATTCGTGCATGATGTCATGGAAGTGTTTGGGTCATAAAAATGCAAGCCCATTTGGAGAAATTTGGTTCTAAGGTCCCCTTTGCTTCATAAACCTCTCAAAAATTTCCCAACTTTGCAAAGACACAAATCCCTCAATTTTAATGCTATGAAGGTGTTATTGGACATTTTGTAAAGCTTAAAGAGTCCTCTAACCAACCTCTTTGGTCTCATGTTCATATATTTTACCATTCTCAAGTTATGCCCTTTGGAAGATGTTGACTTTTTGTTGACTTTTAAAATGACCTATAATGTATTAGCTCATACCTTCCAAATGAATCATTTTTGGGATTGGCTTGTGAGACACAAAGTTGTAGAGAATTCAATTTCCTTCAAAATGAGCTTTGGATGGGAAATTTTTGATGAAGCATGTGAAAGTTATGGCTGGTCAAAGTTCAGTTGACTTTTCCTGTGAAAACCCTAATTTAGAAACTCCTGATTCTTGATAATCTGAAATCTCTTTGATGAATCATGATCAACCCTTAATCAAATGATGAATTTTACTTCAAATAATTGATGTTGGCAAAAAATCATGAAGTTTGACTTTGGTTTGACCACAGTTGACCTCAGTTTGACTTTTTAACTGCTTTGAATGATTTTTGCATATCTGATCATCTGACTGAGCAAATCTTTTGGGAAAGCCTTAAAACTTGACATATGGATTCTTGAAGACATATAGGATGTTATGAAGCTCACTTAAAGCCTTGGAAATTCATTTATCCTGATGAAATCCAAAACCCTAGTTTAGGATGCATTGCTTAGGAGGATGCATTGTCTGAGGGAATTGTCAAACTTTTTGACTAATTGTGAATCTTGTGAACCTCTTGAGATACCTTGTGAACCTTGTGAACCTCTTGGGACACCTTAGTACACAATGTCTTGTCTAGGTGAGGGCAAATTTTGGGGTGCAACACAACTTCACAATATCTTTAATATACATCTCAGCTAGCTTCTGCATAGAATGATTAATCTTCATCGGCAAGAAATTGGCCGACTTAGTCAATATATCCACAATCACCCAAATAGAATCATTTCCCTTAGCATTTTTCGACAAACCCATTACAAAATATATGGAAATGCTATCTCACTTCCATTCTGGAATATTCAACGTCTGCATCATACCTAACGGTTTTTGATTTTCAATATTCGACGTTTGGCAAGTCAAACATGCATACACAAATTCCGCAACATCCTTTTTCATACCTGGCCACTAAAACAATTTCTGCAAATCATGGTACATCTTCGTAGAACCAGGATGGATACTCAATCTACTTCGATGTCTTTCTTCAAAAATACTCTTTTTAATTTCTAGAACATCAAGAATACACACTCTATCTCGGAATCGCATCACACCATTCTCATCAACTCGGAATTTACCTCCATTATCCTGGTTAATCAAAGCCAACTAATCAGCCAACTTCAAACAGATTGTTATCCTTCTCTGATCATTTCCACAATTTCACTGGTCAACTTGAGCATTCTGAACTTCACACTCTCAGAAGTAGTTTCACACAATAAACTCATGTCTCTGAAGTGTTCAATCATTTCGAGTTCTTTCACCATAAGCTTCGACATATGCAATGTCTTCCTACTCAGAGCATCTGCAACCATATTCGCCTTCCAATGATGGTAATTCAAATCAAAATCAAAATATTTCAACAATTACAACCACCTTATCTGCCTCATATTCAGTTCCTTCTGATCAAACAGATGCTTCAAACTCTTATGATCACTGAACACTTCAAATTTCGAACCAAATAGATAATGTCTCCAAATCTTCAATACAAACAAACAACTGCCAACTCTATATCATGTGTAGGGTAATTTATTTCATGAATTCTTAGTTGCCTAGAAGCATAAGCAACCACCTGACCATTATGCATTAAAACTCCTCTAAGTCCCATCTTCTATGCATCATGTAACACAGTGGGAGAACTGACTTTGTCATTTTAGTTTTCACAAAAACTATGTTGCAGATAGCAAGAGTCGCCACCGACTTTTATTTTATCCAATAAAGAAAGGCATAAAAGAACAGGAAAGACCTTTGAAAAATATTTGAGTTCGGGGGGTAAGTTATACAAAGGGAAGGTGTTAGCACCCTTTGTATCCATGGTTATCCATGGGCTCTTAACTGCTTAGCTCACTTTACTTTGTTTGAAAGAAAATAGTGTAGTGCGTGATTAGAAAATATTTTCATAAAGACTTTAACTTTGTAATGATTCTCGTATGAATGTATACAAAGTGTTTAGTTTGAAAGTATTTGAAAATGTGAGGTGTAAAGAGTATTTTGAAAATTTGTGAGAAAGCACTTAAGAACTACTTACCCTAAATTGTAAGGTCTTTCTTATTATTTTGTTTCTTTAGGGATAAAATTTTCCTTACTATTAATTAGTAAGTAGTCTTATCCTTGGATTTAAAGGGACAAACGTAGGGTCATCGTATGGTCATAGAATACATCAGGTAAGGGTATCTTAGCAATTCGAAGGGACTATTATCATTTTTCCGTAGGGTCATCGAGGGATGAGATCATTTATTCGTAGGCAACTCGAACGGACAACGAGGGACTATGATCTTTATATCGAAGGGACTTGATGGTTTTTATTTGTAGGCAACTTGCTAAGATACCCCTATATTCGAGGGACTTGACCATTTTATAAGGTAACAAGAGGAGAAACCCTAGGGATGTATGTGTGAGAAGTGTGTTGTATTCAATTATATCAGTCTTAGAAATTAGGGTTATCTAAGTCCGGTTATTTTGTTCACATACATTCTTTTCACACCCTATTATTACTAACCACGCAATTAATAATTTATGTAATAAAAAACGGAAAGTAAACCCTAGACTATTACATCATGGGGAGGGGATACATGTTTGAAATTAGGGGAGTGTGGAAAGTAAAAGTGAAAAAAATTTAAATCCTAATTAAGCTATTACAATCCAGGAGCAGATACATAATCGAAGAAAATAAATCTACGCTATTACATAAGTCGCATATCCTATACAATTTTCTAAGGAATAATAATAATAAAAATAAAGAGAAAATTAGGAAAATGTTTTTTAAAGTCCTAAGAATCTAAATTAATAAGTCTTTTATGGTGATTAATTTTAATAAGAAAGAAATTAACCAATTAATTAAAATTTTATTAAGAAAACAATTTCATGTTAAAAGTATTAATTATTTAAGATTATGTCAAAAGATTAGCTAAATTAGGGTTCGATTAAAAAAATTAAAATTGGTTAAACCCTAATTACTAGGTTAAAAAAATTAATTATGAAATCAATGAACAAAATAACTTAAAACTAATTTTTTTGTAAAAAAAATAAATTTATTAATCAAGAAAAAGATAATTAAGTTAATGATTAGTTTAAGAAAATATTTAATTATTAATTAAAAAAAATGATTAACTTATTAATCTAATTAACTAATTAAAAGGAAATAAAATAAAATAAATACTAAAACAAAACAAATAAAGAAAAGAAAGAAATAGGAAAAATTAGTAAAAATAAAGGTTGCAGTCCTGGGATCGAACCCAAGACCTCCCCTTCAACATGCGCGCCTCCAACCACTGGGCTATCGTGCCTATGTTGCAAATAAATAGAAAACAAAAATTATATAATAAAAATAAAATTTAAAAAGCCAGAACGCGCCAAGGGTCTTCGTCTTCCTCGTCCGTTCATTAATCTTTACCTACGATTTTGTGTCGTAGCTAAAACCTTTAGTGACGGTGTTTTTCGTCATTAAATCCCCTGCATATCTTAAAACATAAAAACAAACACGATTAATGCAATTTAAAAGCCTATATCAATTGAATATCGTCCTATGAGTTTATTGGTCCCATCAATTTGGCTTGAAATCGCATATGCCCGAAGTTCCCAAAATTCATGAAGATGAACCCTAGCTATGGCGTATCCTTATTCTTGCAATTAAAACTCAATCTAACCATCCAGAAAGCTTCTAAACATCAATACAAACAATAATATGTGATCAAATTCAATTTATAATGCATATGTAGTAAAAATCGAAAATTGCAAATGTGAATGAAAACGTGAATTCAGTTTGGGCAAATTGTGATGTTTTTGATGATAATGATGATTAATATATGTTCTAAAGATCCTCAGGAATGCATTGAGACCTTCAAAACTTCTTGAAAGTGGTTGTGAGTGTAAAACCGAATTTGACTTTTCTTTGGATTTTTTGAAGTTTGATAAGGGTTCTTTTGATCAATTTTTCGTCCCTTGTCCATATGGCATTGTTGTATGTTTATAGAGAAGCAAATTAGGTTAAAATCTTTGGGCTTGGGTGTTGAATTTTTGGTTGCTTTGGAATGAAGAAAGGAAGTTTATATTTTGGTAAAAAAATTGGTGTTATGACCTTCTCCTTTGGTTTGCACAAATTTGGGATCCAAATTATGATCATAAACATCAAAATCTGATCCCAAAATAATCCTAAGATCAAATATTTGATTTTTCAATATTTATTTTAATTAAAATTGATTTTAAATAAATTAAATCCAATATAATATAAATAAATATAAAAAATTAGATATTATGACTTATGGGTCGTGAATTATCTTATGATTAAGTCTGGGTTAGAAAAATATGGGTCCATTTGGAAAAAAACTTGAGTTTTGGTCATTACTTGCTTTATACACCTCCTTAAATTTACCCAACTTCAACAATGCATAACTCTCTCAATTTTTATCTCATGGAGGTGTTCTTGGACTTTTTAGAAAGCTTAGAGTGTCCTCTAACTACTACTTTTGATCCCATGTCCATTTCATCTTTCATGTTCAAGTTATGAGCTTTTGAAAAAGTTGACTTTTTGTTGACTTTTTAAAGGACCTATAATATCTTGGCTCATATCTCTCAAATGAAGCATTTCTGGCTTTGGCTTGTGAAACACAAAGTTGTAGATAATTAAATTTCTTTCAAAATGATCTTTGGATGTGAAATTTTTGACGAAGCATGTAAAAGTTATGCTGGTCAAAGTACAGTTGACTTTTCCTACAAAAACCCTAATTTAGTAACTTCTGGTTCTTGATGAATTTGAAGTTTCCTTGATGAATCATGATCAACCCTTGATCAAATGATGAATTTCACCTCATAATATTGATGTTGACCAAAAATCTTGAAGTTTGACTATATGTTGACCACAATTGACTTTTTGACCAAGTTAATTGATTTTTGATGATTTGAGCATCTGACTGACCCAACTTGTAGGGTAAGCCTTGAAACTTGGCATGAGGATCCTTTGAAGTATATGGGACACCATTAAGTCCACTTGAGGCCTTAGAAGTCTAATTTTCTTTGAGAAACTCACAACCCTAATTTAAGATTCATTGCTTAGGAGGAGGCTTTGTCTGATGAAACCTTGAGTTCCTTTGAGCAATTGAGAATCTTATGACTATTAAGAGGCCCCTTGAGACATATTGTCTTGAAGATATGAGGGAAAATTTTGGGGTACAACACATCACAATACACTACAAACGGTTCATTCGGATTAAGCAAAATTAACACTAGAGCAATTGTCAATTTCTTCTTCAACACTACAAAACTCCTTTCACACACAACGTCCCACACATAAGCTTGACCCTTTCAATTCAACTGAGTCAAAGGTATAGCCAACTTCGAAAAGCCCTCAATAAACTTCCAGTAATAACCTACCAAACCCAAAAAACTTCTAATCTCAGTAGAAGACTTAGGAGTCTCCCACTGTAACACTACATCAATCTTCGACGGATCTATGGAAATTCCACTACTGGAAATTACATGTCCAAGGAAACTCACCTCTTGCAATCAGAACTCACACTTTGACAACTTAACATACAACTTCTTCTCTCGCAACACTTGCAGCACAATCCTCAAATGCCCTGCATGTTCCTCTTCTGTCTTAGAATAAATCAGGATATCATCAATAAAAACTACCACAAATTTATCCAAGTACTCATGGATGATTCGATTTATGTACTCCATGAACACACTGGGTGCATTGGATACACCGAACGACATCACCATGTACTCATAATGACCATATCTCATTCTGAAAGTTGTCTTCGGAATATCATCGGACTTAACATGAATCTGATGGTAACCAAATTTTAGATCAATCTTGCTGAACACACAAGCTCCCACCAACTGATCCATCAAGTCGTCGATCCTTGGAAGTGGATATTTATTCTTAATAGTAACCTTGTTCAATTGCGATAATCAACACACAACCATATACTACCATCTATCTTCTTGACCAACAACACAAGAGCACCTAACGGAGAAACACTAGGTCGAACAAACTTCTTTTCTAGCAATTCTTCCAGTTGCTTCTTCAACTCACTCAATTCCAAAGCAGACATCCGATACGGAGCCATATACACATGACTTGTACCAGGTAATAAATCCACTGCAAATTCAACTTCACGTTCTGGAGGCAAATCACTTATGTCCTCCGGAAACACGTTTGGAAATTCTTGAACAACCGGTAATTCAACACTCGAAGTCTTCCCTTCGACTTGCAATGATGCAAAAATTGAAAACATATGAGCTTCGTCTTCTAACAGTTCATCTACTTGCTTATCTGTCAAGAACAGCAATTCACCATAATCACTAAGTTCAGGAAACTCCACAGTCTTTGCATAACAATTAATATGCACAAAGTTGAACTCTAGCCAGTTCATCCCAAGAATAACATCAACTTGATGCAAAGGTAAGCACACCAGATCCATCAATAAGTCCTTCTAAAAAAATGTCAAAGGACACTTCAAACACACATATGTGGTAGTAACAGAACCATTAATTGACGTTTCTATTACCATACCACCATTTATACTAGACAGCACCAAACCCAACTTAGTAGCACATTCAAGATAAATAAAGGAATGTGTAGCACCAGTATCAATAATTGCATTCAACTCAACACCATTAATAAAAACATGTACCTCGAATCAAGTTATCCTTCTTAGGAACTTCAGAACCACTCAAAGCAAACATCATTCCATTGTTCTGAGCAGTAGTAGCAGTTTTATTAGGATTCTGACAATGGGTGTTGATATGCCCCTGTTCGCCGCAGTTAAAACAAGTTAGATCTTCATTTGGACAATCACCAACCTGATGACCTATTTTGTCGCACCTATAGCATCTCACCACTGGATTGCTGAATACATCAGACTTGTAACCAGATTCTCCACATTTGTAGCACTTGGGAGGAATGGAACATGCTCCCCCACTTGGCTTCTTCCCATCTGAAACCTTCTGCTTCCCCTTCTCATATGGAGTCACATCAGGTTTTTCTTGAAACTGGCCTTTCTCTTTCTTTTCACTCAGTTGCTTATAGTGAGCAGATCGAGCTTGATTGTCTTCATTATAGATCCTGCTTTTGTCCACCAACTCAATATACCTACGGATCTGCTGGCATATAATCCCTTGTTTAATCTCTGGTCTCCATCCATTCTCAAACTTGAAACACTTAGAAAGTTCAACATCAACACAATTGTAGTGAGAATAATACTTCATTAGCCTTTCAACATACTCTGCCACCGTCATGTTTCCTTGCTTCAACTTAAGGAACTCCACCTCTATCATCCCATGAGCATCTTCAAGAAAATACTTCCCCAAAAACTCCCTCCTGAAAATTGCCCAGGTCACCAAAGTACCGGCATCCTCCAAACACTGACAAGTTTTATCCCACCAGTCTTCAACCTCCTCAGACAACATGTGGGTACCAAATTGTACCTTCTGTGTATCGCTACATGCCATCATTCAGAAAATCTTCTCAATTTCCTTGATCCATTTCTGTGCACTATACGGGTCATGATCTCCTTCAAAAGTCGGTGGACTATTACTCTAAAACTTCTCCAAAGCACGAAACTCATCTTGTTCGATGTTTCGAGCTGTAGCCTTAGCAAGTTCGGCATCAACTTCAGTAAGAGCACACGTGTTGTTTCCAGCCATTCAACACAACACTCACAACATCAGAAAAGAAAAATCGTTAACAAGCAATGACCGACAATATACCAACAACAATGACACATGACCGGAAAGACCGACCTGCTCTGATACCAGTAATGTAACACCCTTTACCCCACAACATAATAATGCAAAATTATTTAATAAAAATCAAAGTTTTCAACGAAAAGGGTATCACATTCAAACAAGCATCAATCAAATCATCATTGTGTCATGTCCTGTAACACGGGTTATAACATGCATTCATAATTTAAAACAACAACATTTATACGCATCAGATCATCATTCATCAACTTAATCAACTCCATATAAAATTCAAATGTTAATCCAAAACATCATCCACTCAAGGTTAAAACAATCGAAACTAACAATTTCCAAGCGTTCCTGATGTTACATGACATAGAGCAAGACAACACCCTAAACTCTATAAACGACAAAAGACAGACACTCCAAGCTACATCCATACACCAAGCTTATTCTTGAGTATCTGTAGGATGACATAATAGACCATCACCAAAGGAAGGCAAGGTGAGTAAATTCATATTCAATATAAATAATATAAAAAAGGAATTACGAGTAACCATGCATCAACAGATAAATCATTTCAAGTCTCACCCATCTACAACAAAATCTATCACATCATCACACAAAATATAAATTCAATCATGTTATGCCACCAAGAATGAAATGCAATCATCATAGTATGCATGTGGTACTGAATCATCATCACGGATGGACATTGGGCCATCAACCCTCCACAAGGGAACACATCATGAGCAACATATTACCTCAATCCACACGATGGGATTAAAGCTACCAATGGACCAAAGTCCCATCATAATTATACCATGAATGCAAGACACAATACAATCATATATCATCAAAACTCATTACCATATTGCATTTGCATTCATCATCATTCCTCATTCATCATCCACGCATCTAATACTTTGCCTACTCATATCATTCAAATGCTACATAACCTCATGCTACAACATAAATCATCTAAACATCATTTAATCACAAACTCTTACACATTTAGCCTATTACATCATGGCAAGAATTCACAACAACCCCATAGCAACTTAAGACAACAAAACAAGTAATTTCAAATCATTTTCAGGGATAAAATATTTTTCAAAAAGTGTCAGGTCTCGCTAAGCGGGCACCGGGCTCGCTAAGCGACCTTTTCTCGGGTTGCAGGATGTTTAGAATTCCACTTGCTCGCTAAGCGAGACGGCGATTTTACTCAGAAAAACCTGTGATTTCAGTACGAATCTGTTGTGATAAAAATCATCAAAAATCATATTTTAACAACAGAAAAATGCAGAATTCATTCATGTAACCTACTACCATCATGTATTCATCAACTACAATATCTAACATCATAATTTAGTCAAACTCTTCCAACAATCCTCTTAACCCTAAGATTTCCTTAAAACCTCATTTCTTATAAGACCTACCTCTACATTATGAATATTAAACATAAAATACTCCTCATATCTAAGTTAATCTGAACTCTTTTAATCACTTCTTGAAGAATCTCCAACCTAGCCTCTTTGGTTCCTCATAGCAAATTCCCTTAACTTTAGAATACGTGTTATAAGAATCTATTCCCAATTCTCTTCTCTTAACCTTCCCAAAAGACAAAACTAATTTCATGACATCTAACTCCCTTATTTTATTTTAATAATAATATTTAGATAATATTCATAATTATTCTAATATCACTATCGAAATAAAATAATTTCATCACCATAACACCACAAAAAATACACCAAAATTACCAAATTATAATTATAATTACTTAAATAATTAAATTATGAAATCAAGGCGTTACATCTTCCCCTCAGGTGTCTCTCGGATGAGGGTAGCACTCATATCCTCGTTAGCGACGACCAGGTATAGAAACAAGGTTTCACTAGAATCTGGTCGGGAAAGAACTGTAGGCTCTGATCGAGCTTTCTTGATATGGGTCAAGGCTTACTCGCACTCTTCCGTCCACTCAAAAGAAGCCTCTTTGTAGAGGAACTTGAAGAAGGGGAGAGCATGTTGGGCGAATTTCGCCACAAAGCGAGATAGCGAAGTGAGGACCCCGTTTATCGATTGAATGGATTTCTTAGACTTTGGCATGGGTGTTTCAGTGAATTCTCGACATTTTTCGGGGTTGGATTCAATTCCTCTTTTGGTTAGATAGAAATAGAGGAATTTGCCCGTGCAAACCCTGAACGTTCATTTTTCTGGATTAAATCGCATTTAACATTTTTGGGCTTGGTCAGATTTTTTTTTTTAAATGGAGAGCATGATCGATTTCCTCGTGGGATTTAACGATCATGTCGTCCATGTAGACTTCGAGCATGTCCCCGATTTCCGCTCTAAATACCTTGTTCATCATGCCTTGGTAGGTTGCGCCTGCTTTTTTCAATCCGAATGGCATTACATTGTTGTAATAGTTTCCTGATTTGGTCATGAAGGAAGTGTATTTCTTGTCAGTCATGACCATGGGTATTCTATTATACCTGGAATACGCGTCAAGGAACGACAATAATGTAAAACTTGCAGAATTATCTACCAATCTATCTATGTTAGGTAAAGGATAAGCATATTTTGGGAAAGCCCGATTGAGATCGGTGTAGTTCATGCAAATACCCTACTTTCCATTATTTTTCTTCATTAATACAACGTTTGAGAGCCAGACAGTGTACCTGGCCTTAGTTACAAAATTAGCCTCTATGAGGTCTCTAACTGCATGCTCGGCAGCCTCAATTTTCTCTGGAGACTTCTTCCTCCTATGTTATGCCACAACTCAGACAGCGGGGTCAGTTGTTAGATGATGACAAGAAGTTTCTGGATTCAAACTGGGCATTTCAACTGCACTCCAAGCAAATAAATCTGCATTCTCCCTAGGGCATGCCTTCAATTGCTTCCTCGCTAGATCGGGGAGATATGCTCCAATTTTTACCCCTTTGCTAGGGTCTTCACCGAGCACAATCAACTCAAAGTCACCGTCGGGCACTGGGCGTGTCGAATAGGAACTGCTTGCGGCCAACTACGCTTCTTTCTCTTCCTCGTTGAACCTGCTGTCAAGGTCGATCGAATAAACTCGAGGGATTGGTTTTGGCTCCTCATAGCTGCTAGGTAGAGCGGGCTTGGTGGTTATCTTTGGTTTGGTGACGATGGCATTGAGTCCTTTGGATGTAACTTCAAAGCACCGACAACTAGCCTCAATGTTCCCGTGTAGAGTAGCCACCTACCCAGATCTTTAGTACAAACACCACTACTGCCAACTCCAAATCGTGGGTAGGGTAATTCCTCTCATGAATCCTCAACTGAAATGAAGCGTAAGCCACCACTTGGTTATTCTGCATCCATACTTCTCCTAAAAACATCAGAGAAGCATCACAATACCCACAAACGGCTCATCTGGTTTAGGAAAAATCAAAATTGAAGCTATAGTCAATCGCTTCTATAGATCAACGAAACTTCACTCACAATGAATATCCCACACAAACGCCTTACCTTTACCGGTTAACTGGGTCAACGGAAGAGCTAACTTCAAAAACCCCTCAATGAATCTTTGATAATAGCTAGCTAATCCCAAAAAGCTTATGATCTCGGTCACCGACTTTAGAGCTTCCCATTGTAGAACTACATCTACCATGGATGGATCCACTGCAATACCATTACTCAAAATGACATGTCCAAGAAAAACCATCTCTTCTAACCAGAACTCACACTTAGACAACTTCGCATAAAGCTTTTTATCCTTCAACACTTGTGATACAATCCGTAGATGTTCCACATGTTCTTCTTATGACTTAGAGTAAATCAAAATATCATCTATGAAAACAACCACAAATTGATCCAAGTACTCATGGAAAATCCAATTCATATACTCTATTACTCCAGGTGCATTAGTTACTCCAAACGGCATCACCAAATATTCATAATGTCCATACCGAGTCCTTAAAGTTGTCTTCTGAATATCCTCATCCTTTACACATATTTGATGATAACCCGGTCGCAAGTCAATCTTTTTAAACACCCGTGCACCCAACAACTGATCCATCAAGTCATCTATTCTCGAAAGTGGATACTTATTCTTGATCGTCACTTTATTCAACTATCTGTAATCAATGTACAATCTCATACTGCTATCTTTCTTCTTTACTAGAAACATCAGAGCTCTCCAAGGTGACACACTTGGTCTCACAAATTTCTTCTCTAATAACTCTTCCAATTGTTTCTTCAACTCCGATAGCTCTGATGCCGACATGCAATACAAAGCCATAGAAATAGGTCTAGTACCTGATACAAGATCAATACTAAACTTTATTTCCTGTTCCGAAGGTACATCAACAATATCATCCGAGAATACTTTTGTAAACTCTCTCACCACTTGCAACTCATTCACTATAGAATCGTTCTCAACCACCAAGGATGCAAACAAAGCCAACACATGAGATTCTTCATCCAAAAGCTCCTTAAACTCTTTAGTAGATAAGTAACCCCTTTTCCTTCTCTTCTTCCAGAGGAAGGAATCGCACAGTTTTACTGTAATAGTTGATATGAACATGGTTGAACTCCAACCAGTTCATTACCAAAACTATATCAAGACCCTCCAACGGCAAATAAACGAGATCGAAACTAAAGTCCTTACTATAAATCGATAAAGGACAATGCAAACAAACCAGAGAAGTAGTCATTGATCCCTTCCTAGGAGTTTCGATAACCATTCCTCCTTTCATCGAAGAAACAACAAGACCTAATCTTTTTACACAATCAGTAGCATTAAAATAATGAGTTGCACCAATATCAATCATAGCAATCAAAGGCGTATCATTAATGTAGCAAATACCTCTTATTAGTCGATCCTCAATATAAGTCTGAGTTCCTGTCAAAGCAAATACTTTCCCTCCAGTTGAAGCTTTCTTCGACTTCGGAAAATGAGTGTTGATATGACTTTGCTCTCCACAATTATAGCAAGTCACCATGAGAGTCTTAAAATCTACGATCAAATGCCCATGTTGTCCATATTTTCAGCACTTCTTCACGTCACCTGTGCACTCACTAACACGATGACCCAACTCACCACATCTGCAACACTTCAGAGGAACAGATGCTCCTCTCCCACTTGACTTCTTACCATCAGCAATTCTCTGCTTACCTTTATCAACTGGAGATGCATAAGGCTTCCCACGGTGCATTTGTTGCTTTCCTCTCCTCTCAGCCAAACCTTTTAAATGCTCTGATCGAGCCTTGCTATCTTCCTCAAATATCCTACAACAGTCAACCAAATCTGGAAATATTTAGATCCTTTGATAGCCAATATCTTGTTTGATCTCAGGCCTCAAACCATTCTATAATTTCACACACTTAGAGAACTCAGCAGTTGCCTCACTGTAAAGCCGATAGAACTTGGCCAAAATATGAAAACTTAGCAACATACTCTGTCATTGACATGTTACTCTGCTTCAACTCTAGAAACTTTGTCTCTTTCTTACCTCGAACATCTTCAAAAAAATATTTCCTAAAAAACAACCTCTTAAACACAGCCCAAGTGATTGCCTCACCTAACATTTCTAATCGTTGCTGAGTACCGACCCACTAATCATCAGCTTCTCCTACTAGCTTGTGAGAACCCAACCACACCTTTCGTGCCTCAGAACATTCTATCACCCGAAAGATCCTTTCGATCTCCTTGATCCACTCTTGTGCCCCATCTGGGTCATGCTTTCCCTTGAAAGTAGGCAGATTATTCTTTCGGAATTCATCATTCTCGTTGGTCCTAGCATTCAGCGGATTCTGCACAGCTTGAGCCATAGCATGCATAATGGCAGCAAGTGCAACATCATTCCTTCCAACAATTCTCAACCGCTAAGCAACAACAACAACAAGAAACAATAGTCAAAACACCTATACACACAATTTCCGACTATCACAGACCTAAACTACAACAACGATAATAACTCGACGACTCGACGACTTGGTCGGACAGACTGACCTGCTCTGATACCAATTGTAACACCCCGAATTTTTCCTACAATTTTTAATAAATAAAATACGAAAATATTAGAGTAAAACAAAATTTTCAATTCAAGGTGCTACTTTAAATCAACATCAAACATGCTCTTAAAATTTGATACATAACATGAAATGGAAAATTATTCAAATTAAGCAGCGGAAAAACCAAATTTTAGCAATATCCTTAAAATAGGAAATAGTTTGAAAACTTCTAAAATAACGTCATCATATTCCAAAATATAATAAAATAACTAAGGCAATAAAACGACGTTCCCGACTCCCATGTTACGTATCAGAGCGAACACCACGACCACGACTACTCCTAAGTATCTGCACGTTACCGACATAGGGGTAACATTTAAACAGAAGGGGTGAGATATTAAATCTATTAAAAGAGAAAAATTATATAAATGTAAGGCATATATCACATAAGTACAACAACAACAACATATTCATCACGACAAGAATCACAACCCAGCTAGACATCTACAACAAACACATCAACAACATATACATCCACATCATACACATCAACAACAATTCATGCAAATAAGACTCAACCACATACTCAATGCGTGTGGTACCAAGAATCGATCCCTATTTCATGATCCAGATCCTGTCGGAACTCTCGAACCCCTTTCCATGGTCCAGTGCAACCCCTTTTTCATGATTACACCCTCGACCCCTATTTCATGGTCCAGCATGATCCCAATTTCATGATCACACCCTACACCGCAATTGAACACAATCACCTCACCAACAACGACAACATGCAACAACGATGACAATATACAACAACAACAACACTTCATGCATATTCTTTCTCATACTAACAATTTTTAGTCAACAACACATAAAAATCTAAACATATATCATGCATTCAAATGTTTCAGATAACAACATTCAACATCGTCAAAGTACACATACACCCTCTCTAAAATTGCTCCCACCGCCTCATTAATACACCAACCTTCCTAAAACATAAAACATAATTTTTCATGAATTTTAATAAATTAAAAACACATTTTCTCCCTTCCAGGTCTCGCTAAGTGGTCCCTTTTCTCACTAAGCGCACAAGCTACTAACTTTAAGAGTAAAAAATTTCCAACTACTCGCTAAGCGACCAAAGCGATTTTAGCAGAAAAACCCTGCGATTTCTACACTTCTTCCCTGCGATTCTCATCCGAAAACAGTGTATAAAAATAGTCCCAATCCTTATTTCTCACTAGAAAATTCACATCTAACACTACCAACATAAACATACAATTCAAGCATCCAATCCCACTTTCATACTACATTCATCAATTTATCAATCACCCAATCCCACTAACATACTTAAGGATATCTACCCTAACATTCATATAATAATACCCTTAAACGATGAAAGAGATCCCACCCTTACCTTAATTCGATGCAAAATCTCTTCCTTTCTTACAAAATCCTTGTCTATAGCCCTTCTTCTCTTCTCTCTTCCCAATTCCACAATCAGTTTCTGCAAAAACTGACTTCTCATTTTCCCAATTCCCAACATAACCATTGGACCCCTAATATGGAATCCCCATCTTTCCCTCACTATTCCCTCGTCTAATTACAAACCTACCCCTTTCACTTAATATTCCAATATTTATTTCAATATAATATAAATTATTTAAACTTATATAAATTAAAAATAATACCATCCCTTCACACAACACACCACCAAACTTCACAATTCACACAACACAAAAAAAAAATTCAATTAGTTAAATAAAATAAAATAAATAAACTGGGTCGTTATACCTAGGTTCTCGACACTTATTTGTTCAACCCTTGTAGGTCGGATCCTACGTAAGGTGTCAAGTGTGTCTCGTTGAGATGGAGGGTGGCAAAGAGCTGAGAATACATGATGTCCACAGAGCTTCCTCGGTCAACGAGGATTTGTCAGACATCAAAGTTATCCATATGTGCCTTGATGAGCAGGGGATTGCTGGTGTTGGGCGCGCCACCGAGGAGCTCTTCCTTGTAGAAGGATATGGGAATTGACCCTCCCCGAGGAGGATCAAGTGTGGAGTTCTGGTTAGAACCTGTGTTGATCAGTTGGTCGAACATGTGCTTCACCGAGCCAACTGTGACTTTGTTGTAGCCCCCTTGAGATCTCCGTTGTCGATAGAAAGAACTCCCAAGGACTGTAAGCAGCAAAGTAGGTAGGGCCGATGAACAGTTCGGTGACATAAAAGTCTTTCGGTCTGGTGATGCTAAGAGCGATCGGGAGGCTGGCATCTACGGCTAGGGGAGTTGCTTCTTCGACCTTCTGAGACTCTTATACCTCCTGTTGGGGAGCCTCTTTCCCCTTTTTAAACTACTTCAGGTGACCATCTCTGATGAGAATCTCGATGACATCTTTTAGGTGAATGCATTCATCAGTATTATTCCTGTGCGATTTATGGAAATGACAGTACTTTGTTTTGTCTGTATTGGCCTTGGTCGGTAACTGCTTAGGGAACCGGACGCCAGCCTAGAGGAATTCTGAGTTGGCACACTCAGAGAGGATATTTTCCCCCAACACGGTTAGATGAGTGTACTCATGGAAGCGCCCTGAAGGTCCTTTGTGCTCCCGTGGTTTGCGAGAGCAATAATCCTTTATTTTTTCACTTCCCCGACGTGTTGTCGATGAGTCTTCATTTTTAGAGGGTTTGGCATCCTCTTGATGCTTGGTGTCACAGGAAGTATTGGTTTCCTCATTCTCCTCGTATTGTATATACGCCTAGGCTTTGAGGAGAAAAGCGTCAAGCGTGGTTGGTGTTTCAATGCCAACGACCTTGGCAAAATCACTATGGGGATGAAGCTCACGTTTGTGAAGGTAATTCTTCATGTCATTGGTGGTTGAGACTTGAATGGCCTCCTAGTTGAACCTTTTGATATACGCCTGCAAGGATTCATCTTTGCCCTGGATTATCGCCTTAAGAGAGGCTTCGATTTTAGGATGTCGACGAGAGGCGATGAAATGTCGGGAGTATCCCAAGAACAAGGTTTTAGTTGAGCTTAGGACTTGACATAGTTTGCGACTCTTAGGAGTGATATATTGGAAATAATCCCACTTTTAAGCCCACCAAGCAAGGTAATGCTTAGTCTAGCTTATGAGACATTGTGTCCCTCAAACGAGGCATTTGGCTTTTCTGGCGAGACTTCCATCGAGCCCTCTAGCAAGATTGAAAAATTAATTCTTAGAGGCTTGAGGTAGATTATGCCTCATAGGCGTGATATATTGGAAATAATCCCATCAAAGGAGACACTAAGACCCTTAGGAGAGGTAATACATAGCCCAACTTATCAGACAATAAGTCCCTCAGACGAGGCGTTTGACCTTTCAGGTGGTACTTTCATCGAGCCCTCTTGCAATACTTAAAATCTAGTCTTTGGGGCTTTACATAGGTCACGCGTCTTAGGCAAGTTTCATTGGAAGAAATTCTGCCCAGTGGGACAATAAGTCCCTTAGGCAAGTATATTCTTGTTAATATAGCCTGGAGGGCGGTGATGATCCTTTGACGAAGGTCCAACATAATGTACATCGCCTCTATGGGCGGCAAGGATCCTCGTTATAAACTCCATCTATGTGTATTGCCTCTAGGGGGAGGAAATGATCTTATCTATGAAGTCCATCTACGAGTGTTTCCTCGAGGAGCAACAAGGATCTTCTTGAAGGGATTTAATAGGGGTTTTATAACATTTTGATCCTCTTAGCAGAATATCCTGATAAAAGGATATTGATTAAATAATTAATTTCAAATCAAACTCATCAAATAAGGATTCAAGAACTACCTCTTGAAGCATGTTTTATCTTTGATCACGAACAACGAAAGATAATCGCGTCTCTATGTAGTCCACACGAGTGCAAATTGGAAGGAGGTGCTAGCCGTTTTTAGAGAATGAAAAAATTGACAATTAGGATTGCAAGGGAAATATCTATCTTTGATGGTCGTAATTAGCCAACTGTTTGGATACTCATCATCCACACCAAAACAATTCAACAAATCAAATCATCTATTTTCCCCTTAGTGTGATGTCAAAACTTTTTCTCCAACTAAATATCCTTCGTCCATTCCAAGACAATGAAAATAATGCTTCATTCTACCATGTGCGAGTTATTTAGGAACGTTTTCTGCTCGAATGCAATCAGAACATAAATATGTGAGATTCTATATTATGTTGTTTATTTTGACGCAATGCAAATATTCACTTCTCCATGTTTGGGTAGCAAGCAATGTTTTCTACTCGAATGCGAACTAAGCACCATTCTCTAAAATCGACCAACAAATAAACATTTGCTACCCATAACTATGTAGCCTTGAGTTCTCCATTGCACCTATGGATACGTAGGAGCAAGATTCAACGTCTTGTCAAGCACCCTAATAAAACTTATTATTTTAGTCTTTTTATTTATTTCTTTCAAATTAATAACTTGAAGAAATCAAATAAATGAAAGTTAAGACTCATATTCACAAAACTAACTAAATGGTTCCCTTTGAATACAACGGATGTGAGGAGTGCTAATACTTTTCCCTCACATAACCGACTCCCGAACCTGAATTTGGTTACGACGGCCATATTTTTGTTTTTAATGGTTTTATTGATATTTTCCATTTTCTTTTTGGAATTAATAAAATTCGAAGGCGACTCTATATTATTTCCGGCGTGTGAACTCTCGTGGTATTTTTCGCACCACGACATGCCTAAGGGTTCGCTCCGCCCTCTTCTTTTTTTGCAGGGAGGGTCAAGGTTTTAGACTCGAATACTCAACTATGTTTACCTCAGCCCACCCTATATTTTGTGAGCTTTTTGCATGATCGGCATAAACGGGACATACATTGTCCATTTTCCACCCCTAAGTGATGTTGAATAGGTAGGGTGTCCCAATTATCGTCGATCTACCACTGGTTGGTGCATGCTTCTTAGTTCTTCATTGATCTCTTGGAAAAGTAAAAAGTAAGTAAAAGTCTCTAAATTTTCTACTAAATATGAGTTATGTGCCATGCATGTTGCTTGTTCAAAAATACTTTGGCTTCATGGTCTTTTAGCTGAAATTAGATTTCCCTAAATGGAGTTAATTTCACTTTATGTTGAAAATACAAATGTCATTTAAATTGTTGCAAATCTTGTTTTTCATGAACACACCAAACATATAGAAATTTATTGTCATTCGAATTGTGTCGCCTATAATATCACTTCCTTATATTAATACTCAGTTGTATATCACATATATTCTTATCAAAGTTGTTCTGCATCCACAACATCAATTTTATGTTAGAAATTTGGTGTTCTTTAACCAGACACATCTATTTGAGCTTTATTATGAAAAATTAATTTGCATCACTCACTTATTAAATGATCAACGATCACTGATTTTAGGCAAAAATATATTTTTAATTTCTAAATGACAACCTCTCTCTCTCTCAAACTTTTATGCTTTTTAGTTTCATTTTTTAATTACACTAATAACAAACATGTGCTATCACACGATTCTCGTTTGGATTCATATTACATGTCTACCAAATCACCATATTTAATTAATTAGTTAACATTGAGATAGTTAAACGTTTTTATCAAACCACTGTTGTTTCAGAAGATAAAAATTTCAAATTTTTAGAACCAAAAAAATTTCAAAGTAATTTAAAGTGTCGCATAGTTAGACATTTTTATCAAAATATATATATTATAATCCATAAATGATATATTTTAGGCATATTATACTCTATGTTTCGAAAATGATTTGTCAAACTTTAAATATTTTTTCTGACTAACAAATTTAAATAATATATATAATTGATCAGATTTACAAATAAATAAAAAATTACCATATATAATACAAAATATTAGAAATAATCAAAATGACAATAAAAAGTTATCGTATTTAATAAAAAATATTATAAATTAAATAAATGATAATTATTGTTACAATAAATTTTTAAACTATACTTATTAATTTAATGAATTGAAATTTATTACAATTATATAAATGTTAAATAAATGAAAACATGAATTCTAATATAACAAATGAAAAATAAAAAATAAAAAATACATTGGAATAATTTAAAAATAAAAATAATTTAAATAATTAGAGATAAAAAATTTCATGGCAATTTAGGACAATATGCAAAAATAAACCCCCATGTAAACCATACATAAACAGATAAGTTCGATTTAGAACATTTTAGGCCCAAAAATCAAAATGATCATATTGTTAATGATTTTACATAGTTGATCAAATCTAAATTATCATGTAACATTTTTCACTTTTTGGCGATTTTGCATGTCTCATTCTGAAGAACAACAATGGAGGGTTCGAAAGATTTGAATTGCGTAAGAGAGAACGAAGCCAAAATTGAGGAGATGAGGTAAATCTCTTAATTGTAATCTATTATAATATCAAAAGTTCTTCGTACAGACGAAAACATTTGTCGTTCTAACTGGTTTAATGTGATTTCATCTTTGAATCTCAATTGTTGGTTTTAAAAAAGCACATCGTTTCATTAGGTATTATGTATATATTTCGTTTCAATGGAGATAGTAAAAACAATGGTGATGGAGGTTGGTGGAAGGCCATCCTTTACAAAAGCTGTGAAGAAAGGGAAAAAAGGTGCAAAACGAATAACAAAGATGGTGGCACGACAAGAACCAAAGCAGCATCATCACACACTAATTCTATCTATTATTTATCTTTTAAAATTCAATTGCATGAACTACCAATATTGTCTTTTCATCACGATTTAATTACATTAATAAAAGGGCAATTTGGTAATCAACTAATGTTTACTTTTTTTAATTCTCATCTTCTATTACATTAGCAAAAGGTTCCCCACTTAATTCTTCTAAGTAATACACTCTCGTGTCAGTTTTCGATTTGACACGATATGGGCCTTCCCAGTTGGATGCGAGCTTGCCTTCACGTGAATCCTTTTGATTTATGCGTAGGACGAGGCTGCCCACCTGGAATTTAGTTCTTACGATCTTGTGGTCGTACCTTAACGCTATCTATTGCTATAGGGTTTCCTCGCGTAGGGCTGCCCATGAACGAACCTCTTCTACCAAGTCAAGTTCCTCCCTTAAGGCCTCGTTGTTGAGTTCCTCTTCCAAGGGCACTTCTGTTCGTCTAGAAGATTCTCTGACTTCTACAGGGATGACAACTTCGGTCCCGTAGGTCATTCGGAATGGAGTTTCCTCGGTTGTAGAATGTGGGGTGGTTCGGTAAGCCCACAACACGTTATGGATTTCCTCGACCCACATGTTCTTTGCTTCGCCTAACCTTCGCCTGAGACCCCGTAGAATGACTCTGTTAGCGGCTTCTGTCTGCCCGTTCGTTTGAGAGTGCTCAACAGATGCGAAGTGCTTCTTGGTGCCAACGAAATCTTGAAAGTTTCTATCTGTGAATTGGGTGTCGTTGTTTGTTATAAGGGATTGGGGCATGCCAAATCTTGCGAGGATGTTCCTCTTATAGAACCGGAGGATGTTGAACGCGGTGATCCTGGCCAGGGCCTCGACCTCAATCTATTTGGTGAAATAATCGACTGCTACGATCAGGTATTTTTTTTGGAAGGAACCTTGCGTGAAGGGACCGGGGATGTCCATGCCCCATTGCGCAAACGGCCATGGCGACGACATGGTTTTCAAAGCGTCCGGGGGTGTGATATGCATGTCTGCGTGGCGTTGACATTTTTCGCTTCTCTTCACGTGTTCCTTCGCATTGTTCTGCATGGTTGGCCAATAATACCCGGCCCGCAAGGCCTTGCGTGCCAGTGATCTTCCGCCCAGGTGTTGGGCATTGATTCCCTCATGTATCTCATGCAATATGTCGGACATTTTTTCCTCTTCGACGCATCTTAAGAGTGGAATGGAAAATCCTCGGCGATACATCTTTCCATCCACCAGAACGTAAGACAAAGAGCGGCGTTTAGTGGCGCTGGCCTCCTTCTTGTCGTCGGGAAGTTCTCCGGTGGTTAGGAACTTGAAGACGGGGGTCATCCAACAGCTGATGTCTCCTACCATGTTGACGTCGAGGATAGTCTCTGTCTTTTCGATGCTTGGTCTGGGAAGGATTTCCTGAATTACGGATTTTTTACCGCCCTTCTTGCGTGTTCTTGCTAACTTGGACAGGATGTCTGCTCGTGAGTTTCGCTCGCGTGGAATGTGTTGGATGTCCTAGGTTTTGAACTGCGCAATTATTCGCTGGACCAGTGCTAGATACTCAATTATATTGTCACTCTTTGCCTGATACTCCCTTTTTACCTTGGATGCGACCAATTGTGAATCGGTAAAAATCGTAACTTCGTGAGCTCCCAAGTCTTTGGCGAGGTGTATCCATACTAAGAAAGCTTTGTATTCAGCTTGATTATTCGATGTCAGGAAAAATAGAATCCAAGATACTTCGACTATGAGGCCTTCCTCGCTTTCGAGGATGATTCCTGCCCCACTTCCAGAGGGTCCGGAAGCTCCGTCGACGTAGATGAGCCATTTGCAGCTGCTCTCTGCGTGAACCTCTGCGGGGTCATCTCAACGAAAAATCCGGCTAGTGCCTGGGCCTTTAAAGCCTTTCTGCCCTCGTATTGTATATCGAATTCGGTCAGCTCTAACGACCATTTCAGCATCCTATCGGCCATATCTGGTCGCGCCAAGAGTTGTTTAATGGGTTGGTCGGTTCTTATGATCACCGTGTGTGCTAAGAAATAATACTGCAGTTGTTTAGCAGGGCTTACAAGGGCGAGGGAGATCTTCTCGATCTGCTGGTACCTTAATTTTGGGCCTTGTAAGGCTTTACTCATGAAGTATACGAGTTTTTCCCGTCAGCGTCTTCTCTGATCAGTGTTGCACTAATGGCTTCGGTGTTAACTGCCAAATATAAGTAGAGTATTTCCCCAGTCGTTGGCCTTGAGAGGACGGGGGGTTCAGATAAGGCTCGCTTGAGGTGATGTAGAGCCTTCTCGCATTCGTCTGTCCACTCGAACGTAGCTTTTTTACGGAGCAGCTTGAAAAAAGGGGAAGCATGCTGAGCGGATTTTGCGATGAAATGAGATAAGGGTGCGAGCATATCGTTTAGTGATTGAATTGATTCCTTCGAATTGGGTGTAGGAAATTTTGTGAATGCACGACACTTTTCGGGTTTGGCCTCGATACCTCTTTCCGTAAGGAAGAAACCGAGGAACTTTCCGGCTCGCACGCCAAAGGTACATTTACCAAGGTTGAAATGCATTCTACATTATCTGGCTTGATCGAACACATTCTGCAAATGGGAAGCATGATTGGCTTCCTGGAGGGATTTGAAAACCATGTCGTTCATGTATACCTCTAGCATGTCCCCTATTTGTGATTTGTAAACTTTAGTCATCATGCGCTGATAAGTGGCTCCTGCGTTTTTTAACCCGAAGGGCATTATAGTGTAGTAATAGTTCCATGTCGGGGTCATGAATGCGGTGTGCTTTTTATCTTTTTTGGCCATGGGTATCTGGTTATACCCTGAGTATACGTCCATCAAGGATAACAATTTAAAACCTGCAGATTTATCTACCAGTTTGTCAATGTTAGGCAAGGGATAGGAGTCTTTCAGGTATGCTCGGTTACGATCGGTATAATCAACACAGAGTCTCCATTTTCCATTTGATTTCTTAATAAGTACAGTTTTTGAGAGCCAGGTGGTGTACCTGGCCTCGGTTATAAATTTTGCCTCTATGAGGTCCTTAACTAGTTTCTCAGCGGCTAAGGTCTTTTCCTCGGATTGTTTGCGCCTTTGTTGTGCGACTGCGCAGGCAGTTGGGTTGATAGTGAGTTTGTGGCATGCAATTTCCAGAGAGATTCCTAGCTTGTCGGAGGCGCTCTAGGAGAAAATATCGGCGTTACTGTGCATGCACTACTTCAATTGCTCTTTGAATTCACTGGATAGTCCTGCTCCGATTCAGACTCCTCTATCAGGGTTATCCCTGAAGGTCACAACTTCGAAATTCCATGCGGGCAAGGGGTGTAACAAGGTCGATTTGTCCGAAGGAGTATCATCTTCCTCATCTGCATGGATACGAGGGTCGAGCTCGATAGCGTTGATCTGGAGAGTATGCTTTTTCTCGGGCTGAGTATCGTCGGATGGAGGGTTTTCCTCTTTTGCACGCTTCTTGTTCTTTGGTGCATTCTCTATCGCTGTTTGGCCCTTGGTTGCTGCCTCGAAACACATTCGTGTTGCCTCGATATCTCCGTGCAAGGTAGCCATATAGCCCTTCTCGGTGTAATACTTCATTTAAAGGTGGATTGTCGAAGGTACAATGATGAGTTTGGCCAATATGGGCCTCCCCAGGATGCATTGATAGAGCGAGGGACAATCAATTACCAAGAAGTGCGTTTTGATGGTTTTAGACGCATCCCCTTCCCTGAAGGTGACGTTTAGCTCGACGTAACCCCATGGTCTCACCATGGCACCGTTGAACCCTTGTAAGTCGGAGCCTACGTATGGGGATAGGTTCCTCTGATCTAGTTGTAAAGCCCGTAAAAGCGAAGTGTACATGATGTCGACCGAGCTTCCCTGATCGACGAGGATTCTCCGGACATCAGTCCTCGCTATTTTTGCACGAGATAACAGAGGAATGTGAGAGTTGGGGGATCCTCCGAGCAGTTCCTCTTTATAATCGGTTGAGACTTCCCTTTGATCCTTTCGATGGACCACAGTTGAACTAGGGATGAATCGACCAAGTGCTCGAGCTTTCGTCGGATGGATCCAATGGTCATTTTGTTGTATCCTCCACCCGAGATGAGCATGGCCGATGGGAAACATTCCCACGGGCTGTGTGATGTCAGGTATCCTGTATGTAAAAGGTCTTTAGAAATATAGAAGTCTTCGGGTCTGGTGATAGAAAGGGCTACTTGTACTAGGATGGTTTCTTCGGTGACCTCGTCGACCCTTATGGCTTCCTCCTGCCGAGGAGCTCCGTCTTTCACGTATTTATTAAGGTGTCCTTCTTTGATAAGGATTTCGATGGAATCCTTGAGATGGATACAATCCTCGGTGACATGCCCGTGGCTGCGATGGAAACGACAATATTTGCTTTTGTCGGTGTTGGTCTTTGAAGTTGTAGGCTTGGGGAATCGAACGCCTCCCTGTTTGAATTTTGTATTGATTCACTTGTTGAGGATCTTTTCACGCGGAGCGGTGAGAAGGGTGTATTACGCGAATCGGCCAGCTGGTCCCCTGCTCTCGCGAGGGCGATCATCCCTAGGTTTCTCGCGTAGAGGTGCGTCGTCGCCCTCCCTATGCCTCTGGGCTTTTGTATTCTCGTGATTCCTCGAATCTCTCGTCTTATACGCGACCTCCTTCTCTTTGTATTGAATGTATGATTGGGCTTTATGAATCAATTCTGCAAGTAACTGGGGAGGTTCGATGCCTACGGCCTTTCGAAACTCGTTGTTGGGGCGCAAGCCCTTCTCTAAGTTGTATCGCTTCATGCGGTCGATGGTTTGTACTTCCACGGCCTCCTTGTTGAATCGGTTAATATAATCTCTTAGGGGTTATTCCTTCCCCTACACGATACCTTTGAGGGTGGCTTCAGATTTGGGATGACGGTGAAATGTCTGGTGAAATGGATTTTCAGAACTCTCCATGAGGTGATCGACCCTGCGGGAAGATGCTTGTACCAAGACATGGCGCCTTTGGGTAGGGTGATCGGGAACAACCTGCATTTGATAGCACCTTCCACGTTCTGATAATGGAGCATGGCCTCGAGGTTCTCAATGTGATCGTCGAGATCAATAGTCCCGTCGTAAATGGCCAGATGAGGGGGCTTTTCTAGTCCTCGAGGGATGCGGGTTTCCATGATCTCGAGGCTGAGAGGGCCGTGGTTGCCCTCTTCATCACTACTTTCAGAGTCATGATAATGGGACCTGCTCTGGTGATGATCATTGTCATAATGAGTCTTCTTGTCGCGGTCTTGATCTTTCAGTGAGTGTTCGGGTCTGCGCGAAGGAGATCAGGTGCGCTTTCGCACACGCTCTAGATGCGACGTTTCGGGCGGATCTTGGTCCTTGAGAGGAGAAAAACGTTTGGATTCTTTCCCTTTGCGACCTCGTTGTGGAGATCGAGATCTTCGGGGAGAACCTCTGCGACGGCGTCGCCCGGATGGAGATAGAGATCGGTGGCCCTGTTCGAGCACCTGCATACGCTCATTCTGCTAAAATTGGGTGAGGTTTGCCTTACTAAGGGTAGTTGTAAGGGCCTGAGTGGTAGCATCTGCCTCCGTTGGAATGGGTATTGGTTCGAAGACGGGGTCGACATGAACGAAGGACGGCTGTTTCAAGTTGTTTGAGGTCGGGGAAGGAGGGTGTCCTTCGCCGTTATTGGTATTGGGCTGAAAAACTCATTGGCTACCGGTGTTGTCGCCATCGCTGAGGAGGATGATGGGATGATCCTTGACAGTCTCGAGCAATTGGGCTGCCATGAAGACGGAAGAACGAGCTTTGGTCTCGCGGTGAAAGGGAATCTTGATCACGAAAGACGGGGGAGTTGTTAATTTCCCACAAACGGCGCCACTGTACAGAAAGGATCCGGACAGGTCTTCGCGGCCTTCAGTTGGGACTGTGATCTGTTGGTAGGAGAAGGTGGTGGGGTACTTGCAAGGTACTCCGACGCTCAAGTCAATAAATGGTCAACTAAAGCGTAAGTGGAAAAGGTAGAAAGAAAGTGAATACCTGACTCTCCAAAGGTGGAGAGTTTTATAGGAGCACTTGTCAGCGTGTTCCGAGCGCGTGTCTTTGACTAAATGCAACTGCCTTAACGAGTTTATTGGGCAGTTGGTCGTTTAGACGCGTAAGGTGGAGGTCCCCAACGACTCTATTTAGTAACAGTCATGTCCTCGTGGATCCAGTATTGGGCTTGTCCACTAGTTATTGGATTGGGCCTTGATTTTGCGTTGGGCACCTGCTAGGCCAGCCCAGAACAATGTATAAACTTCCTACAACAAGTTTAGCCACATTTTTCGATAACAGATTGGATGGTACAATTGCTTGTATCATATCCAGTTTCATAAAAAAATCCAAAACGTGGAAACTATATTTCAGATGATTAATAACTAAATATATATAAGTACGAAAATGAAACGATAACAAACAAACAGTGAAAACATATACCTTCGAATCAACCAATATTAGTTCGAGGTGTTCTTTGTTTGACAAACTTGTCAAGTCCACATATGTCTACAACGAACATCAATCTTCCACAAATCTTTAGAATCATTAATGTCCCTCACGAATTCAATAGGTCGCGCCATTTTTGTTGTTAATTCTGAAAAACATGCAAGGTAATCAGCATGAAAGAATAACTTGAACAATTTCTAAAAACATAATCAAAGAAAAAGGAGTAGGGTTTAGGGTGTTCCACCTTGGCGAAGTTGAAAGAGAAAGATGAAAATCTGAAACAAAACATGAATGAGTGAAGGATGAGTGAAGGTAGAATAAATCGCAGACACTAAGAATTTGGAGAGATGTGTCTTAATGTGGTTTTACAAATTCCAAAACCCTTTTGTCGCGGTGAGAATCGGATACCAAGCTATTAAGTGAGCTTGAATCGCAAAACATTTATGTTCACCACCGACTTTAATTTAATCCAAAAGGAAAAGGGGAAAAGATCGTAAAAACCCTAAATGAGGAGAAACTAGGCTCGGGGGTTGAT
Organism: Lathyrus aphaca; assembly: GCA_963966055.1. Lineage (NCBI taxonomy): Eukaryota > Viridiplantae > Streptophyta > Magnoliopsida > Fabales > Fabaceae > Lathyrus > Lathyrus aphaca. The sequence continues at coordinate 466,558,113 of OZ014522.1, read as the reverse complement.
TATACCTTAGGGAAGGTGTTAGCATCCTAAGCATCCGCAGTATCCTACGGGAACCTCTTGTTAATATTTGTATTATTGTTATTTATTGCTTGCTAAAATTATGGGAACCTAAGGTTTTATTTCTAATGGTGCTCGCACAACATCGCATCGATGCCTACGTATCGGGTATAGAATCAGAGCACTCGTAGTTCTCCTAAGGATTAACGAACACTTGGTTACGCTCAAGGTTCGCGGGGGAAGGTAAGTGTTATGGCAAACACTCACGTGACTTTAAGAAAGTCACAAAAAGTTGTAAAATAAAAAGCTAAGGACCTAATGGCTAAGGACCTAAGGATGATGGACCTAATTGCTAAGGTCAAAATGGAAATAGGGATTGCTAAACTTCCTATGACATTGAGTCAACTGCAGGAGTCTTTCCCTTTTGGATCAAAAAGCATAAACAAAAATAAATAAAGGTGCAAGCTCCTAAGACTAGGCAAAGGCTGCTACTTGCAAAAATAAATCGAATAAAGTAAATGGAATACAAGGTAAATGGTTTAGTAACCGGGCTATGGCTCGACATATGGATCGAGAATGCTGGGGTGGAAAACAAGCGCAGTGCGACAATTTGCCTTAAGTTAGAAAAGCTGTGCAGTGTAAGGAACTGTGCAGATGGCGATCGTAAACGACCGACTTACGTGTGTGAGTGTATGTGAAGTGAAGTTCACTTGGCGTTGGACCAAGGAATTATTATTTTGAAAATTAAATTAAATGGTGTAAACTTGCGAGAAATAAATAAAAAGTAAAGTGAAATAAATTGAAAATAGAATGAAATAAATTAAATAAATTAAATAGAAAAAAATAATGAAATAAATGGAAAGAAAATAAATATATGGAATAGAAATAAAATGCAATGGCCTCATATGGGTCACGATTAATCGGAAACGATTTATCGTGACCTTCGTGATATCATCGGCCCCTAAAAAGAGAAAAAATAAATGGATAGATTATTAAATAATTATCTAACGTATATTTCTTTTTTTAATAATTTTTTTAAATAAATTGAAAATAGAATAAATTAAATAGAATAAAATAAATAGAAATAAAATAAATAAATGGCCTCATATTGGTCACGATTAATCGGAAACGATTTATCGTGACCTTTGTCATATCATCGGCCCTAAATAGTTAAATAAATTGAGAAATCGATAAATAATAAGGAAATGGAAAAGTTTGGCCTCATATAGGTTTAGATAACGTCGATTACAAATATCGAATATCGATAAACCCTTAATGATATCATTGGCCCCAAAAGAATAAAGAGATAAAATTAAATTAAAAGAAACAAGTGATTCACTAATTTTTTGAACATGCTTTAGATATTTAATAAAAAATAAATTATATTAAGGGTTAAAAAAAAAAATGAAGAAGTTATAATAATAATAAAGTAAGAAAAAAAGGTGAAGTATCCTAATTCATTAAACAAACAAAATAATAAAAAAAATGATCTTTACAGAAAACAGAGAGGGAGGCGTGTACAGTATGCAAACAGATGGCTTCACAAAAAACAAAGGGCTATGAATTCCCTTGATAGAAAAACAGGGTTCAAGTGTTAACGAAGAAAAATGAAAAATAGCGACTCAGAGAAAAAAAGAAAACCACAGTAATACAGAAACCTACCCTTGATAAAAAACAGTGTCAACCGAAGATCTCTCTCAATGATTCACAATTTTTCACGGTGAGTTTCTCTCAACCTTGCGCGATGCTCTCTCTCAGTGGTCGCTTGGTTCGCGTTTTGGAGAAGACGAATCTTCTCCCCTCAACCAGTTCGGCGGCGGCTCTCTCGAAGGTCTCTCTCGCTCACTCGCATCTGAATCTTTTGTCTTACGACACAGTTCGATTTCATGGTGGTTATGGCTTGAATCTCTCTCGGTTTTCGGCGTTTCAAGAGATATCTCGATTCAGTTCTCACTCGGCGATGATTTGATGTTTGCGATTCAGTTTTCAGAGTTCAATTCTTTCCGTCCCTTTCTCACTCTGTTTTTCTTCTCACGCTGGTTTTTTTTTTTAGGGTTTGTGTAAAGTTTGTGGATTGTTTGAAGGGAGGTTAGTGGTTCTATGTTTTTTGGATTGAAGATGAAGATGATGTTTACATGGTTTGTTGTGGTTAGAAAGTTATGCAGGATGTTGAGGATACTGTGTTTTTTTTTTGAAGAAATGGTTTGAAAAATGGATTTGTTATGGCTGGGCTTTTTGATTCTCACTGCGGTTTATGGTGGTTTGAGGTTTCTGGTTTTGTTTCACAGTAAGATTGTCGCGGATTTGTTTTGGTTGGTGTGAAATTTGTGGGGAACGGTGACTGTGTTTTTTTTGTATTTTGCAGGAAGTGTGCTTGGTTGTGGCTGGATTTCTGGCGTGGTGAGCAGTGCGGCGGATTTGTGAGAGATGAAGGATGCAGCGGCTTTAGGGGATGAAGCTGGAGGTGATGATTTGGGTGGTGATGGCTGTCTTATGGTGAAGGGTCGGAAGTTGGCCGGTGATGGGGGAAATCGAGCGAAGAGGAAGATGTTATCTCTCTCTGTATTCTCTGATTTTTGTTTAACTGGTTTTGTGTTCTTTTGGATGCTCTTTTTTTGGTTTTTTTTTTTAAGTTGACTGGTTTTTGTTATGCAGGTTATGTTGCAGGTTTGGATTTCGGTGGAGTTGATGGTTTCAGTTTGTTCACGATGATGGTTTGGTTTTGAGGGAGAATGGTTTAAGATCGGGTACGTGTTCTGTGTCGGATTCGACGAAGGTGGATGATTGAGAGGTTCAGTCGCATTTGGTTTTCGCGGTTGCTTACATATGTTCTGAGTTATGGTGGAAATGGTTGCTGTGAGGGGTTTATCTGCTGCATTTGCTTTGAGTCATTTGAACGGTTTAAGGAAAATGTACGTGTAGGGTGCGAGGGTTTTACGAAAAGGTTATGTTGGTTATGTTTTTAGATTTGTGGTTATGAGCGAAGCTTGGTTTATGGAAGGTTTATGATTTGTGAGTTTGAAGATGTTGAAGAAGATGGCTCGGTTCGAAGGTTCACGGTGAGGCGCGGTTTTTGATTGGTTCGTCTGGTTTTGTTTGAAGAAGAACAGGTTGCAGGTTGGTTTGAAAGGTGATGAAGGTCGAAATACAGATGGTTGAGTTTAGGTTTTTTTGGATTTGTGACAGGTTTTGCCTCTGTTTGTTTCAGTTGGATCCCCTCTCTTTTTTGAAAGCAAGTTGATGGAATTTGAAGGGTCCTCTTATGAGGTTGCTGGCTTTATATTTTTTTTGCAGAAATTTTGAAGTTATAGTTTTTTTGAAGTTTTTTTTTTATATGAAATTTGTTTTATATTGTGCAGATTTGAAAATAAAGATGAGAAAGAAAACTATGCTATGGTCAAATGCTAAAAAGAAGTGAAAGGAAAAAAGACGATACCGACCCGAACGTTATCGGGGTGAAGAGTCCACGAGTAGTAAGTCTCCTTCCTTTGATTGTTGTTTTTGCTGATTTTTGAAGTTGTTCTTGACTTTTTTTGCTGATTTTTGGGACTGTTTGGGATGTCTTTGATGCTGATTTTTTGGTTATGTTTGATGCTTGTAACAGGGTCTGTTTGGGGCTTTTTGTGTAGTTTTATGCTGCTGATTTTTGGATGGGTTGTGGGGGGCTGTTTTGAGTTGTGTTTGAGGCTGAGTTTGGGTGTATTTGGTGCTGTTTTGTAGTGTATTATGGGGCTGATTTGTAGTTGTTTTTGATGCTGGATTTTTGGGTTAAAGGGCTGTAACAGAGTGTTTTTGTGAGTTGTTGAGGGCTGCTTGCAGTGTGTATTTTGTTGTGTTCAATTTTGATATAACAGTGTGTTTTATGCTTGTAGGTGAAGGGTTTCAAAAGAGGGACAAGGTCTGAATTTTGCAGTTGTGGTGGAGCAGGAAAATGCAGCTGTTGGTGGCTGCATGCTTGCTGTGGGGCTGATTTGGAGCAGGCTGCATTTGTATTGTAGTGCAGAATTTTGTACATTTTTTTTTTATGTAATTGTAATAAAAACAATAGATATGAAATAAAGATTAAATATTTACACTAAGTTATGATTTATACTTGGCACTTAATATTGAAAATGAAAGTTTTAAATTAGAATCTAAATATAATACTTAAATTAGAAATGGAATGAAAAAGAATTAAATTTAAAAATTAAAAATAACTTATAAACTTAAATAAATAAACTTGGAACTAAAATGAATAATAATAAAAAAAAAGAAATTGGAATTAAATTAAAAATGAAATCTTAAAAAGAAAAGTAAATTAAAAAATAAATTAGAAATTGAAATCAAATTAGAATAAACTAAAAATAAATTGGAAATTGAAATTAGATTGGAAATAGAAACTTGAAAATGAGATAAAATTAAAAGTTGAAGAATAGAAAATGAGTTTAGAAACTAAAATTTGAAAATGAAATAAAAATTAATATTAGGAATGAGGACTTGATAATGAAAAGAAAATAACAAATAAGTTTAGAAAATTTTGAAAATTGAACTAAAAAAAAAAAAAAAAAAAATTAGATATAGAAATTGAAATAAAATTTTAAAAATAGGAATTTACAAATAGAACGAAAATAGAAATTAAAATTAAAAATACGAAAATGAATTAAAAAGTCATAAATAAATTAAATTAAAATGGAAGCTAGAAAATGAGAAGAAAACAACAGAAAATAAATCAGGAAAAATCCCTGCAAAAATGCGATAAAAGTATGATTATGATATGAGCGATTAGGGGTAAAATTTGGGGTATGACAGTTGCCCCTATTTAAATAACTTTACCAGATGGCGTGAATGACGGAGGACACTCAGGCGATCATGGTGAAAGGTATTTAAATACAGAAATAACCGGAAATTTTGCCCCTAAATGCGATGTTATGCTGGACTACAAATCTATCTAAACCTGCAACTCTTATGCAATGAAATGATGGTTATGGTATGAATGATTAGAACGAGAATAAAACGACGACCACAAGCCAAAACTCACTGGGGATGACAGACACTGGGGATAAATAAACGAAAACGGGGAAATATTCAAAGTGATAAATCAACAGGTTCAAGTGTAACTGTTGACACTAAGAATAACAAAAGACGGGAACAAAAGGAAATCCAAAGCGTTGGATCAACGAACACAGACAAAACAAAATACAATTCAAAGTGACTACACAGTGGCACAATGCGACCAACTGACACCAAGAATACAAATAAGGCAAGGAAATAAATCGAAGTGGTTGACCAATGGCTCTATGCGACCAAATGACTGTGAGAAGTAAAAAGCAACAACATATTCAAAGTGAATGCGCAGCGGCTCGATGCGACCAACTGACACTAAGAATAACAACAAGCTTATTCAAGGTGAATGCGCAGCGGCTCGATGCGACCAACTGACACCATGAATAACCAACAAAAATAAACATTCGAAGGGAATATGCAGCGGTCCAATGCGACCAACTGACATCATGAATAATCAACAAAAATATTCAAAATGAATACGCAGTGGCTCGATGCGACCAGCTAGCATTGGGAAAGACAAACAGCTTATTCAAGGTGAATGCGCAGCGGCTCGATGCGACCAACTGACACCAAGAATAACAAAATAAATACTCAAAAAGAATGTGCAGTGGTTCAATGCGACCAACTATCATTGGAAAATGGAAACGACACAATATTCAAAGTGAATGCGCAGCGGCTCGATGCGACCAACTGACACTAAGAATAGCAAACTAACATCCAAATAGAATGTGCAGCAACTCGATGCGACCAACTGACACCAGAAATAAAAATCATAATATTCAAAGTGAATGCGCAGCGGCTCGATGCGACCAACTGACACTAAGAATAACAACAAAAATATTCAAAGCGAAATGTGCAGTGGCTCTATGCGACCAACTGTCACTGGAGATAATAAACATAATATTCAAAGTGAATGCGCAGCGGCTCGATGCGACCAACTGACACTAAGAATAACAAAAAGCTTATTCAAGGTGAATGCGCAGCGGCTCGATGCGACCAACTGACACCAAGAATAATCAACAAAAATAAACATTCAAAGTGAATGCACAGTGGCTCGATGCGACCAACTGTCACTGAGAATGGCAACAAGCTTATTCATGGTGAATGCGCAGCGGCTCAATGCGACCAACCGACACTAAGAATAATCAACAAAATAAACGAAGTAGAAGCACAATAAGTTCGAAACCTATTGACACTACAAAAGAAGACCAAGATACACTCAAAGTGAAAGCGCAACAAGTTAAAAACCGGTTGACACTAAGAATGATAAAGACAAAATAGTCAAAGTATTCAAAACGGTAAATTAGCAGGTTCAAATGTAACTGCTGACACTGAGGATAAGGAAGGAAATCACATTGATTTAGTAGCGGCTCTATGCGACCAGCTAGCATTGGGAATAGAATGGAGATCACCCAAAAATGAATCAACGGCTCTAAGCGACCGGCTAACGCAAAAGTAACAACAAAACATGTTGGAGTTTTCAAATAAGACAACACATCCAGCCTCTGGAAATTCCTTCAGGAACCATCAGGAGAAAGGTGCGAGTATGTACAAAATCAAATGGACTTGGATATAAAACAAAGGTTTCAGGACCTGCTTAAAAGATTTGTGCCAATGACAATTGGACTTCAAGGAGACATTGGTGGTCATAAAGACAAATACCAACCACAATTAGAATTCCACGGGGAACACCAGCAATTACTGGGGACAAAACAAATGGTAAACCACTTCGGGTACCAACAACAGTGAATTTTCAAATTGAACACCAATGATATCTGGACTTGGAGTTAGACAGACGACAACTGGGTAAAGACAAATGCTAATGTCAAATGCGCATGATTGAGCATGATGCGAATGATCATGATATGCAAATGTTGACTCAAAAGAGACAAAGAGTTTTGACAGGACTCAAAGGGGAAGTAGGCTCTCAACACCAATACTTAGATGAGCAACATGAAAAACACTGGGGAGATGTCTTCGAACTTGGAAATCACACTTGGTCCAAGGATCCATCCAAGAGTGTTATCAGTTTTGAACTTCTATGTGGATTTCTGTAATAATAGTATAAAGGTGTTGTTGCAAACCAGGACTTCTTGGGGAAACAGAAGGTTCTTTTTTTTCAATTTTCCAAAAGTCAAAGAAACTTAAAAGTTTTTCAGTAAAAAAACATTTCCTAAAAAAACTTGTCATTTTCAAAGTTAAATTGTAATCAAGTGATGGCATTTTGCATAACAAAAGAAAATAAGAAGCTAAACAACAAAATTCAAAGGCAAAGTTTGTATTTTATTCAAGAATGGTAGCTTGCCAATGACAAAAACTCCATGGGAAATTACAATTTGAAAATGGCAATGGGGAAAGGTCTACATTGAATCCAACGACCACTACAATCCCTAATAACTAAGACTGCCCGACATCTTGCTTCTGACAAGAGCAAATGAATCGATCTTCCAGTATGATTCTTCAGTAATGGTAAACACCATCTGATACAGTCAAATGCCTTTGTCCCTAACTTTTGCCTGGACCGCCCTTTCGGGTTTTCAATCCACCGGGACGCTCTTTTTTGCCTAAGCCGCCCTTTCGGGTTTTCAACTTAGCGAGCTCTTATTTTTCATTTTTATCCCTAACTTTTGCCTGGATCTCCTTCATAGGTTTTGATCCACCGGGATACCCATTTTTGCCTAGGTCGCCATTTCTGGTTTTCGACCTATCGGGTTTTATTTAGGCATAATATTTTTTGACTGCATCAGAATTCACCGGGTGTTTCAGCTGTTCACCATCCATAGTTGTAAGGATTAAGGAACCTCCGGAGAATGCCATCTTCACAACATATGGGCCTTCATAGTTAGGACTCCATTTTCCACGCATGTCTTTGTGGACTGGCAAGATTTTCTTGAGTACAAGATCTCCTTCCTTGAATTCTCGGATACGGACTTTCTTGTCAAATGCTCTCTTGATGCGCTTTTGGTACAACTGGCCATGGCACATGGCGGTCATTCTCTTCTCGTCAATGAGGTTCAGTTGGTCGTATCTGCTCTGGACCCACTCAGCTTCCTCCAATTTGGTTTCCATCAAGATTCTCAAAGAAGGTATCTCTACTTCAATAGGGAGAACTGCATCCATCCCATACACCAGAGAGAAAGGGGTTGCCCCTGTTGAAGTGCGCACTGATGTTCTGTATCCGTGTAAAGCATATGGCAACATCTCGTGCCAATCTTTGTAAGTTTTTACCATCTTCTGCAGAATCTTTTTGATGTTCTTGTTTGCAGCTTCAACAGCTCCATTCATCTTCGGACGATACGGAGAAGAGTTATGATGTTCAATCTTGAATGTCTCACACAGCTCTTTCATTGTTTTGTTGTTCAAATTAGTCCCATTATCTGTTATGATTCGGTTTGGGATTCCATAACGGCAGATAATTTGGTTCTTGATGAAGCGGGCAACCACTTGCTTTGTCACATTGGCGTAGGAAGCTGCTTCTACCCATTTGGTGAAGTAATCAATTGCGACCAAGATAAACCGATGACCATTGGAAGCTTTAGGCTCAATTGCCCCAATCATGTCAATGCCCCACATTGAGAAAGGCCAAGGCGATGACAGAACATTCAAAAGTGTTGGAGGTACGTGCACCTTGTCAGCATAAATCTGGCATTTATGACACTTTCTGGCATACTTGAAACAATCTGATTCCATGGTCAACCAGAAGTATCCAGCTCTCAAAATCTTCCTGGACATGGCATGTCCATTGGCATGTGTTCCAAACGATCCTTCATGGATTTCCCTGATCAATAAGTCTGCTTCGCGTTTGTCCACACATCTGAGCAGAACCATATCATGATTTCTCTTATAAAGCACATTGTTGCTGAGGAAAAACTTGGACGCCAATCTTCTCAGAGTCTTCTTGTCTAGGTTGGTTGCATTAGCTGGGTACTCTTGATTTTGCAAGTAGTTCTTGATGTCATAGAACCACGGTTTCTCATCAGTTTCTTCTTCGACCAGTAGACAGTAGGCTGGTGCAGTCCTTCGCTCGATTGTAATGAGTGGAGCTTCATTAAGAAATCTGACTTGAAACATAGATGCCAACATAGCCAAGGCATCTGCAATTTGATTTTCTGCCCTTGGAACATGATGGAAAGTGACTTTATCAAAGTATTTGATCAATTCCACAATGTGAGCACGGTATGGGATCAACTTCTCATCACGAGTCTCCCATTCACCTTTAACTTGGTAGATGACCAAAGCTGAGTCTCCATATACATCAAGGATCTTGATTCTGGTATCAATTGCAGCTTCGATACCCAAAATACATGCTTCATACTCTGCGATGTTGTTTGTACATTCGAAACATAATCTGGCTGTGAAAGGAGTATAACCACCATCAGGATTCATCAGAACAACTCCTACACCATGCCCCATGTAGTTAGAGGAACCATCAAACATCATCTTCCAACGAGACCCTGGCTCGGGACCTTCATCTGGACCTGGAACTTCATAGTCCTTTATCAACATAATGTCTTCGTCCGGGAAATCGAATTTCAGAGGTTCATAATCTTCGACAGGATGATCAGCAAGGTATTCGGATAAAACACTGCCTTTAATTGACTTCTGGGTTACATACTGGATATCATACTCGGATAACAACATGTGCCAACGGGCGAGTCTTCCAGTCAAAGCAGGCTTCTCAAAGATGTACTTTATTGGATCCATTTTCGAGATCAACAAAGTAGTGTGGCAAATCATGTACTGCCTGAGGCGTCTGGCCGCCCATGCCAAAGCACAACAAGTCTTCTCTAAAAGGGAGTATCTGCTCTCACAGTCTATGAACTTCTTGCTTAAGTAATAAATGGCGTGCTCCTTACGACCAGTCTCGTCCTGTTGGCCTAATACGCAACCCATAGATCCCTCGAGCACAGTGAGATACATGAAAAGAGGCTTCCCTGGAGTAGGTGGGATCAAGATAGGAGGTTCTTGTAGATAAACCTTAATCTTCTCAAAAGCCAGTTGACAATCAGGACTCCACTCAATTGCTTGATTCTTCCGGAGTAACTTGAATAAAGGTTCACATGTAGCAGTCATGTTGGAGATGAATCTGGAGATGTAGTTCAGTCTTCCGAGGAAACCCCTTACTTGCTTTTCTGTTTTGGGAGCTGGCATCTCTTGAATTGCTCTAACCTTGTCCGGATCTACTTCAATTCCTTGCTGACTAACAATAAAACCAAGTAACTTCCCTGATCTGACACCAAAAGTACACTTAGCTGGATTCAGGCGCAGTTGGAACTTTCTGAGACGCTCAAATAACTTCAAGAGATGATCCAAATGGTCCTCCTCACTCTGTGATTTGGCAATCATATCATCCACATAAACTTCTATCTCTTTATGCATCATATCATGGAAAAGGGTGACCATTGCCCTCTGATAAGTGGCTCCTGCATTCCTGAGACCAAATGGCATAACCTTGTAACAATAAGTGCCCCATGGTGTGATGAATGTAGTCTTTTCTATATCGTCAGGATCCATCTTGATCTGGTTGTATCCTGAAAACCCATCCATGAAAGAGAAAACAGCAAATTTAGCAGTGTTGTCAACCAAAGTATCAATATGCGGAAGAGGGAAATCGTCCTTCGGACTGGCTTTGTTCAAATCCCTATAGTCCACGCACATTCTGACTTTGCCATCCTTTTTAGGGACTGGCACAATATTAGCTACCCACTCAGGGTACTTTGCAACTGCGAGGAATCCAGCATCAAACTGTCTTTTGACCTCTTCTCGAATCTTCAGAGCCATGTCTGGTCTTGTTCTTCGAAGCTTTTGCTTTACAGGAGGACAATCTGGTCGAAGAGGTAACTTGTGGACCACTATGTCTGTGTCTAAGCCGGGCATATCCTGATATGACCATGCAAACACATCTACATATTCTCTGAGAAGCTTGACCAATCTTTCTCTGATGTCTGCCCCAAGTGTTGTACCAATCTTGACTTCCTTCATGTCTTCATCAGTGCCAAGATTTATGGTCTCTACCTGCTCCTTATGTGGCTGAAGATCTGTGTGCTCATACTCAACTAATCTTGCCAGTTCTTCAGGAATGTCACAATCTTCCTCACTTTCCTCTTCCGCTTGGTAGATGGGCGAATCAAAGTTAGGAGAGAATGTAGAGTCATTGGATTCAACAGGGTTTTCGTTTATTCTGCATATGATAATGATTTGCTTTTATTAAAAGTGGAAAATAGAGAAATGCAAGAGAAAAAACTTTTTTATTGGTTTTGAAAGATTGCCATTTTCTTTTAAAAGTGAAAAGAGAGAAAAACAGTAAATGATCAAAATAAGAGTTCAACAAAATGCCTTCATTGATAATAACTTTAAAAATGAGAAAGGGGCCCTACAAAATACTCCCATAGCCTTGGGCAGAGCTAGGGAACTTTGAAAACATTGAAAAAACAACAAATTACTTTGACAATGGAAAAAACTCTGGGATCTCGACTGCCTCCCAATTGTCCAAGGCTTCTTCACACTGATACACCAAGTGATTCACATCTTCATCTTCAGAAACTCCATCAATTGCGTTGACCTGATAACCAGCACTGGAAAACACTTCTTGGATGGTCTTCAGACGTCCTTTAACGGAGGTTGACGCTCCTTCCTTCACATGAGTTGGTTTGTAACCCAACCCGCAACGATCCAGCTTCTGCTTGACTTCGATGACATCACCCCAGCCTTCATAGCTTCTTTCTTCAATGGTGGAAATGGTACTCTTCAGCGATGCAAAAGATGGGATACCCTTCCCTTTTGGTTCCTCTACTTCCAGAAGGACAGCATTGGCTATCTCAAGAGCTTGGAAAGAAGTTTCCAAAGCATCTTCGTCAGCCTCAATATAACTGAAGGATGAAAGGTTACTAACCATGAGGTCTTCTTCCCCAGATACGGTTACCAGCTTGTTATCAACCACAAACTTCATCTTTTGATGTAGGGTAGAAGTGACTGCCCCAGCCGCATGGATCCAAGGTCTTCCCAGCAAGCAACTGTAGTTAGGATTGATGTCCATAACCTGGAAAGTGATTTTGAAGACCTGTGGCCCGATCAGGATTGGTAGGTCTACTTCTCCAATAACGGTTCTCCTTGACCCATCAAATGCTTTCACGATCAGTGCGCTGGGTCTCATCTCTGCCCCTTGATAAGATAACTTTGCAAGTGTTCTTTTCGGCAAAACATTTAATGAAGATCCTGTATCCACGAGAACTCTTGCTAAAGTATCCTCTTGACATTTCACTGATATGTGAAGAGCACGGTTGTGGTCCAAGCCTTCCTTCGGGAGATCCTCCATGCTGAAACTGAGGTTGTTACACGCAGTGATATTGGCAATGACACCATCAAACTGATTCACTGTTATATCATGTGTAACATGTGCTTGAGCTAGCAACTTCTGAAGCGCACTTCGATGAGCCGGAGAATGCATAAGCAGTGATAGGATAGATATTTTGGAAGGCGTTTGATGTAGCTGATCAATCACCTTATAATCACTCTTCTTTATGATTCTGAGGAACTCTGCATCCTCTTCTCCCAAGACTACCTCTTTATCTTTGTTGACCCCAGCTGGTATGACTTCTTTAGGCGGAGCCGTGTTGGCTTGCTGGGTATAAACACGACCACTACGGGTCAAACGACCTGCACCCGCTATATCAGTACTCGCAACTTTTGAACCTTCCTTCTGGCTAGCTTTATCAGTCTTCTGATGAACTTTCCCTGTATCGTACCTCCATGGAACTGCTTTAGTGTCTTCATAGCGGGAAGAGTTACTCCTTTGTTCAAATCTTGGCTCAGGTATGTTGAAAATTGGCACCACAGATTCTGGAGTATTGAAGATAGGTTGAGCTCCTGAAGATTCAGGCAGGTTGAACACTGGCACCCAAGTAGAATTAGATTCCGGCAAGTTGAAAATTGGTTCAATTACTGCCACTTCATTCTTCTTCATATGACTGCTCACTTGTAAGACACCTTCATCAATCAAATCTTGGACATCTTTTAAGACCGATTCACATCCCTTCGGACTATCAACACAACCTTCACAATTCTGATGACAACTCTTTAGTATACCCGCCTCTACTAACTTCGCATGGAAGTCTCTGAGCGGGGTCTTGATTTCGGTGGCATTGAAAATCAAACCTTCTTCGGACTCATCAACAATAGCATTTATAGACCCATGCTTGGGTAAAGGATTATCTTTGACATTCGGACCAGTATTCCCAAATGACAGAATGTTCTTCTCCATCAAATCTTTCACTATGTACTTCAAAGCATAACAACCCTCCAAATCGTGCCCCGGGGCACCTTCATGGAATAAACAGTGAGCATTTGGGTTGTAATTTGGTGGGAGCGGACTTGGTGGAGGACCCAAAGGCCTTGGAGTAACCAAACCCTTCTTCAGCAGTGAAGGATATAACTCAGTATAAGTTATAGGGATTCGAGGATTAGGAGGCCTTCCACCTGTTCTTCTGTTCTGAAAATTTGGATTTGGATGAGGAGCTGGAGTCCTCGGCTGGTAGGCTGAAGCATTGGGTGCTTGTTGATAGCCCGGATTGTTGATCATTGGTTGATAAGGTTGAATCAATGGAGCCGCTTGTTGGTACATCGGTACTGCTTGAGTTGGCCGATACATGGGGACTTGTGGATTAAATGCTGGTTGAACCGCCGCTACATAAGGATGTTGGGCATACTGTTGTTGATGAGCATACTGCTGTTGACGAGGATACTGCTGTTGAGCCATAGGTGAAGGTCTCTGCCAAAGTGGATTTCTTCTTTGACTTGTCATTATGGCGTTCGTCTCACCCTCCTTTTTCTTGTGGAAGTTATTGGTAAATTTCTTGCCAATATTCCCACTGCCAGTGCTGGAACTGCCAGATGCACCGCTCATCTTTCCACTTTTCAAACCGAGTTCTACCTTGATTCCCACAGCCACTAAATCAGAGAAACTAGCAGTTATACTCCCCACCATTCTCTCATAGAATTCTGGTCGCACAGTGTCAACAAACCAGTCAGCTAATTCTTTTTCAGTCAATGGGGGCTCTACTTGAGAAGCGGTCCCTCTCCACCTCTGAGCATACTCTTTAAAGGATTCAGACTCTTTCTGGGACATGCTTAGCAATTGCCTCCTATCGGGAGCGAGGTCCATGTTGTATTTATATTGTTGGATGAAAGCATCGGCCAAGTCTTGGAAACTACGAATCTTTGACTGGTCAAGCGTCAAATACCATTTAGAGGAGATTCCCTTCAGGCTGTCTTGGAAGCAGTGGATCATTAACTTATCATTGTCTACCTGAGCAGCCATTCTTCGATAGTACATCAGGAGATGGTTCTTAGGACAAGTTGCACCCTCATACATATCAAAGGTGGGTATCTTGAACTTCGGAGGTATTACCAATCCAGACACCAGGCACATTTCTCTGGCAGCAGCACCAAAGATCTGGTCACCTTCAATCGCTCTTAACCTTTTTTCAAGGGTATCAAAATTCTCCTGCATCTTCACATGTTTCTCATCTCCGTTTTCAGACATATCTGGCGCTTCATACCCCTGATGGTCATTAAAATACGGTTGGGCACGGGTGTGCACAATGTCCTGTGTAAAATTGGCAACTGCATGATTCTCTTCATTAGTCACAGGAACAGTTTGTTGAGCAGCAAACCCTTGAGGAGGAGGCACAAAACCTTGAAACGGAAATGCCATGCCCTGAGAGGGAGGTGCGAAACTTTGAGAAGCTAAACCTTGGGACGAAGGAAAGAAACCCTGAGCAGCAAATCCCTGGGAAGGAGGTATAAAACTCTGAGTAGCAAAACCTTGAGAAGGAGGGAAGAAACCCTGAGTAGCAAGTCCTTGGGAAGGAGGAATAAAACTTTGAGTAGCAAACCCTTGTGAAGGAGGTATAAAACTCTGAGCAGTAAGTCCTTGTGAAGGAGGTATAAAACTTTGAGTAGCAAACCCTGAAGAAGAAGGAATAAAACTTTGAGAAGCAAAACCATGAGGAGGAGGGACGAATCCATGAGGAAGTCCAAAAGGAGGCCAGGTCACAGGGGTAATGACTGATGATGTAGGCTGGGTCGTTGCAGTGACAACTTCAGTCGTTGCAGTAACAATTTCTGACACCACAGTCCGTTGGGTATCCATCTTCGCTCGAATGACTTGCAACATTTCCATCATCTGACCCATATCTCCACGAATATCAGAAAGCTCTTCGTTAACTCTGTCCATCTCTACGTCTCTTTCAGCCATCCTCTTTCTGGCTTGAGCTCGAGTGTAGTACTTGCGTGAGAGCCTCAGTGTGAAAGCTGAATTGAGAGCAGATGACGGGAATGAGTTTCATGAAAAAATGCAAATGCAATGCCAAATGTATGAGTGCAATGCAAAAATGAAAATCTATTCAAGGAACATAAGAAACAATTTGCAAATATCAAGGAACACATAATAATCAAAAGGATATGATTTCATTAAATTCAAAAAATGATACAAAGTCTTGAGTACACTTTCAAAAATCCCAAACAAAGCTTAACAAAGACGAAGACAAAGTCCTAAGGAGATTCTCCTAAAAGCCTCAAGTTGAGCTTCTCGATTTGTGCCTTCATCTGAGCCCTTTCAAGCATAAGTTGATCCACGATCGACTTCCAAGAAGTGTCCTCTTGAGTGCTGGAGGAAAATAAATCCTCTGGTGCTTTCCTTTTCTTGCTGGATAGCTCTTCTTCTTCCTTCATCTTCAGTTGTCTTCTAAGCTCTTCATTCTCACTGCTGATGATCTGATGTCGATTCTTCCATGCATTCTTCTCTCGAACCTCTTTCTCCAAATCAATCTTCAGTTTCTCCGCATCATCCATAAAGACCAGAATGGGTTTCTTGAAGGTCATAGGATCCTGGCGAGGGTAAGGCATCTTCAGAATGATTGCCCTATCTCGTACCCATTGGAGATAGGGTTCCATAGAAACACAATTCGGCTTTCCCAAGCTACTCCTCCCCTTCCTATGGATGCACTTCCAAGCTTGCATAATCTGTTTCTTGAGCTCTGGTTCTTCGTCATCCTTAAAGAAAATTCCTTCCACTTCAACACTCTTAGGTTTGTCTTTCAACGGATACCCGAGTTGACGGCGAGCCAAAACCGGATTATAGCTGATTCCTCCCTTAGTGCCAAGAAGAGGCACATTAGCAAAATCACCACAGCTATCAATAATCAATATTCCATCATAAGCACGATTGTACCAGCTAATGTCAGAGTGGGTAAGAGACATGATCCTTTGTGACCACCACAAACCATCCTTAAGGTTCCAAAATGAAGATGACTTAGGCAAGTGCGAAATAAACCACTCATATAGCAATGATGCACAACAAGTAATCATCCCTCCCTTGTGGTGATTCCTCAGATGGATGGAATGATAAGTGTCTCCGAGCAAAGTAGGGACCGGGTTCTTCTTCAGAAAGATCTTGATGGCGTTCAGGTCGACAAAGTCTTCAAAGTTTGGGAAAAGCAGCACTCCATATATCAGCAGAATAAAAGTCGCCTCAAAAGCTTTCATATCCTTCACATCAACAAAATTCTTGGCCTTTTCTATCAGAAACTTTGTAGGGAATCCAAAAATCTTTCCTTTATAGGTCATATTTGCCTTGACCTCAGGAACACTCAAATATGTCGCCTTTGCAATCTCCGCTTCTTCAGGGTCCTTCTCTAGAACAGGGAATGGAAACTCATCCTTAACACGTGATCCCACCAAAACTGAATACTCTTCCAAAGTAGGCGCCAATTGGTAATCAGGGAACGTAAAACAATGGTAGAGAGGATCATAAAACTGGAGCATCACAGAGAGCAACCTTCCATCCCAATCAGTCTTAAGCAAAGCTAAAAGTCTCCTATGCTTCTCCATGAAGGCATCTTGATCCAGAACCAAGTCTCTTAATTTCCTTAGGTCTTCAAGTTTGGGAGTTTTGAATGTGTACTTGACAGTCTTTCTTCTTCCAAAGTCCATGATGATACCCGTGATATTTGCAAAGATAAAGTTTCTGAGTTCCTTGAATAAATGGTAAAAATGATGCTTCATGATGCGTGAATGCAACAAACACAAACAAGGCTAAGGTTCAAAGCTTGCATGAGGTCAAAGGTTCAACCCTCCCAAAAAGGTATGTACTATGGGTTTATTTGTATCTGTACAACGGGTTCTAAAAGTTCCCAAAATCACTGTCCCATCTTTCGGATATTACCGACTTCCCAACTCGACTTGGTAATCAGTAATATTCTCGAGAGAGTCTCATCCGAGTGCAGTATCGCGTATCAACTATTTTGGATTTGCACCCTCATAGTCATCGCACTACATCCCTAAAAAGGCCAAGTGGGGGTAAATGTTCTACGGTCCTCAGCATTAATGGCTCTCAGGTCGAATATAGTAATGTTTTCACGACTGAACTCGATCAACAAAACTACATCCGAGGAGGCCTCCGCTGAGTGGTGGTGTCTCAAGTCAACTTGGTCGGGACTCAACTCCCTACAAGCCTTCTTGAATATACCACCGTCCTAACTTATTTTGCACTCAAGTCCGGGTTAGGGCTTATCTCACCACATATGGAACACCCAACAAAAAAAATCCAAAATAATAACAAGCAATACAACAACAAATATACAAATAAACAAGGTGGGCTTAACCCTCAAAAAATAGTTTCCCCAGTGAAGTCGCCATTTCTGTCGCGGTGAGAATCGGATACCAAGCTATTAAGTGAGCTTGAATCGCAAAACATTTATGTTCACCACCGACTTTAATTTAATCCAAAAGGAAAAGGGGAAAAGATCGTAAAAACCCTAAATGAGGAGAAACTAGGCTCGGGGGTTGATTATACCTTAGGGAAGGTGTTAGCATCCTAAGCATCCGCAGTATCCTACGGGAACCTCTTGTTAATATTTGTATTATTGTTATTTATTGCTTGCTAAAATTATGGGAACCTAAGGTTTTATTTCTAATGGTGCTCGCACAACATCGCATCGATGCCTACGTATCGGGTATAGAATCAGAGCACTCGTAGTTCTCCTAAGGATTAACGAACACTTGGTTACGCTCAAGGTTCGCGGGGGAAGGTAAGTGTTATGGCAAACACTCACGTGACTTTAAGAAAGTCACAAAAAGTTGTAAAATAAAAAGCTAAGGACCTAATGGCTAAGGACCTAAGGATGATGGACCTAATTGCTAAGGTCAAAATGGAACTAGGGATTGCTAAACTTCCTATGACATTGAGTCAACTGCAGGAGTCTTTCCCTTTTGGATCAAAAAGCATAAACAAAAATAAATAAAGGTGCAAGCTCCTAAGACTAGGCAAAGGCTGCTACTTGCAAAAATAAATCGAATAAAGTAAATGGAATACAAGGTAAATGGTTTAGTAACCGGGCTATGGCTCGACATATGGATCGAGAATGCTGGGGTGGAAAACAAGCGCAGTGCGACAATTTGCCTTAAGTTAGAAAAGCTGTGCAGTGTAAGGAACTGTGCAGATGGCGATCGTAAACGACCGACTTACGTGTGTGAGTGTATGTGAAGTGAAGTTCACTTGGCGTTGGACCAAGGAATTATTATTTTGAAAATTAAATTAAATGGTGTAAACTTGCGAGAAATAAATAAAAAGTAAAGTGAAATAAATTGAAAATAGAATGAAATAAATTAAATAAATTAAATAGAAAAAAATAATGAAATAAATGGAAAGAAAATAAATATATGGAATAGAAATAAAATGCAATGGCCTCATATGGGTCACGATTAATCGGAAACGATTTATCGTGACCTTCGTGATATCATCGGCCCCTAAAAAGAGAAAAAATAAATGGATAGATTATTAAATAATTATCTAACGTATATTTCTTTTTTTAATAATTTTTTTAAATAAATTGAAAATAGAATAAATTAAATAGAATAAAATAAATAGAAATAAAATAAATAAATGGCCTCATATTGGTCACGATTAATCGGAAACGATTTATCGTGACCTTTGTCATATCATCGGCCCTAAATAGTTAAATAAATTGAGAAATCGATAAATAATAAGGAAATGGAAAAGTTTGGCCTCATATAGGTTTAGATAACGTCGATTACAAATATCGAATATCGATAAACCCTTAATGATATCATTGGCCCCAAAAGAATAAAGAGATAAAATTAAATTAAAAGAAACAAGTGATTCACTAATTTTTTGAACATGCTTTAGATATTTAATAAAAAATAAATTATATTAAGGGTTAAAAAAAAATGAAGAAGTTATAATAATAATAAAGTAAGAAAAAAAGGTGAAGTATCCTAATTCATTAAACAAACAAAATAATAAAAAAAATGATCTTTACAGAAAACAGAGAGGGAGGCGTGTACAGTATGCAAACAGATGGCTTCACAAAAAACAAAGGGCTATGAATTCCCTTGATAGAAAAACAGGGTTCAAGTGTTAACGAAGAAAAATGAAAAATAGCGACTCAGAGAAAAAAAGAAAACCACAGTAATACAGAAACCTACCCTTGATAAAAAACAGTGTCAACCGAAGATCTCTCTCAATGATTCACAATTTTTCACGGTGAGTTTCTCTCAACCTCGCGCGATGCTCTCTCTCAGTGGTCGCTTGGTTCGCGTTTTGGAGAAGACGAATCTTCTCCCCTCAACCAGTTCGGCGGCGGCTCTCTCGAAGGTCTCTCTCGCTCACTCGCATCTGAATCTTTTGTCTTACGACACAGTTCGATTTCATGGTGGTTATGGCTTGAATCTCTCTCGGTTTTCGGCGTTTCAAGAGATATCTCGATTCAGTTCTCACTCGGCGATGATTTGATGTTTGCGATTCAGTTTTCAGAGTTCAATTCTTTCCGTCCCTTTCTCACTCTGTTTTTCTTCTCACGCTGGTTTTTTTTTTTAGGGTTTGTGTAAAGTTTGTGGATTGTTTGAAGGGAGGTTAGTGGTTCTATGTTTTTTGGATTGAAGATGAAGATGATGTTTACATGGTTTGTTGTGGTTAGAAAGTTATGCAGGATGTTGAGGATACTGTGTTTTTTTTTTGAAGAAATGGTTTGAAAAATGGATTTGTTATGGCTGGGCTTTTTGATTCTCACTGCGGTTTATGGTGGTTTGAGGTTTCTGGTTTTGTTTCACAGTAAGATTGTCGCGGATTTGTTTTGGTTGGTGTGAAATTTGTGGGGAACGGTGACTGTGTTTTTTTTGTATTTTGCAGGAAGTGTGCTTGGTTGTGGCTGGATTTCTGGCGTGGTGAGCAGTGCGGCGGATTTGTGAGAGATGAAGGATGCAGCGGCTTTAGGGGATGAAGCTGGAGGTGATGATTTGGGTGGTGATGGCTGTCTTATGGTGAAGGGTCGGAAGTTGGCCGGTGATGGGGGAAATCGAGCGAAGAGGAAGATGTTATCTCTCTCTGTATTCTCTGATTTTTGTTTAACTGGTTTTGTGTTCTTTTGGATGCTCTTTTTTTGGTTTTTTTTTTTAAGTTGACTGGTTTTTGTTATGCAGGTTATGTTGCAGGTTTGGATTTCGGTGGAGTTGATGGTTTCAGTTTGTTCACGATGATGGTTTGGTTTTGAGGGAGAATGGTTTAAGATCGGGTACGTGTTCTGTGTCGGATTCGACGAAGGTGGATGATTGAGAGGTTCAGTCGCATTTGGTTTTCGCGGTTGCTTACATATGTTCTGAGTTATGGTGGAAATGGTTGCTGTGAGGGGTTTATCTGCTGCATTTGCTTTGAGTCATTTGAACGGTTTAAGGAAAATGTACGTGTAGGGTGCGAGGGTTTTACGAAAAGGTTATGTTGGTTATGTTTTTAGATTTGTGGTTATGAGCGAAGCTTGGTTTATGGAAGGTTTATGATTTGTGAGTTTGAAGATGTTGAAGAAGATGGCTCGGTTCGAAGGTTCACGGTGAGGCGCGGTTTTTGATTGGTTCGTCTGGTTTTGTTTGAAGAAGAACAGGTTGCAGGTTGGTTTGAAAGGTGATGAAGGTCGAAATACAGATGGTTGAGTTTAGGTTTTTTTGGATTTGTGACAGGTTTTGCCTCTGTTTGTTTCAGTTGGATCCCCTCTCTTTTTTGAAAGCAAGTTGATGGAATTTGAAGGGTCCTCTTATGAGGTTGCTGGCTTTATATTTTTTTTGCAGAAATTTTGAAGTTATAGTTTTTTTGAAGTTTTTTTTTTATATGAAATTTGTTTTATATTGTGCAGATTTGAAAATAAAGATGAGAAAGAAAACTATGCTATGGTCAAATGCTAAAAAGAAGTGAAAGGAAAAAAGACGATACCAACCCGAACGTTATCGGGGTGAAGAGTCCACGAGTAGTAAGTCTCCTTCCTTTGATTGTTGTTTTTGCTGATTTTTGAAGTTGTTCTTGACTTTTTTTGCTGATTTTTGGGACTGTTTGGGATGTCTTTGATGCTGATTTTTTGGTTATGTTTGATGCTTGTAACAGGGTCTGTTTGGGGCTTTTTGTGTAGTTTTATGCTGCTGATTTTTGGATGGGTTGTGGGGGGCTGTTTTGAGTTGTGTTTGAGGCTGAGTTTGGGTGTATTTGGTGCTGTTTTGTAGTGTATTATGGGGCTGATTTGTAGTTGTTTTTGATGCTGGATTTTTGGGTTAAAGGGCTGTAACAGAGTGTTTTTGTGAGTTGTTGAGGGCTGCTTGCAGTGTGTATTTTGTTGTGTTCAATTTTGATATAACAGTGTGTTTTATGCTTGTAGGTGAAGGGTTTCAAAAGAGGGACAAGGTCTGAATTTTGCAGTTGTGGTGGAGCAGGAAAATGCAGCTGTTGGTGGCTGCATGCTTGCTGTGGGGCTGATTTGGAGCAGGCTGCATTTGTATTGTAGTGCAGAATTTTGTACATTTTTTTTTTATGTAATTGTAATAAAAACAATAGATATGAAATAAAGATTAAATATTTACACTAAGTTATGATTTATACTTGGCACTTAATATTGAAAATGAAAGTTTTAAATTAGAATCTAAATATAATACTTAAATTAGAAATGGAATGAAAAAGAATTAAATTTAAAAATTAAAAATAACTTATAAACTTAAATAAATAAACTTGGAACTAAAATGAATAATAATAAAAAAAAAGAAATTGGAATTAAATTAAAAATGAAATCTTAAAAAGAAAAGTAAATTAAAAAATAAATTAGAAATTGAAATCAAATTAGAATAAACTAAAAATAAATTGGAAATTGAAATTAGATTGGAAATAGAAACTTGAAAATGAGATAAAATTAAAAGTTGAAGAATAGAAAATGAGTTTAGAAACTAAAATTTGAAAATGAAATAAAAATTAATATTAGGAATGAGGACTTGATAATGAAAAGAAAATAACAAATAAGTTTAGAAAATTTTGAAAATTGAACTAAAAAAAAAAAAAAAAAAAATTAGATATAGAAATTGAAATAAAATTTTAAAAATAGGAATTTACAAATAGAACGAAAATAGAAATTAAAATTAAAAATACGAAAATGAATTAAAAAGTCATAAATAAATTAAATTAAAATGGAAGCTAGAAAATGAGAAGAAAACAACAGAAAATAAATCAGGAAAAATCCCTGCAAAAATGCGATAAAAGTATGATTATGATATGAGCGATTAGGGGTAAAATTTGGGGTATGACACCTTTTCATAGATCAAGGTGATATGCACAGGTATTGAAGCTATCAGACTCTAGGTATCCCTTTTTCTTCCCATTTATCCAATTTTGTGTTATTTCACCGTGAGAAAAATTGTATAATTTATACATCAGCATTATTAATTACAAAGTCCCTAATATTCATCTATTAAAATAATTAGTCAATAATATCCTTTTTATTTAGTTAAATTAAGTGTTTAATCAAAAGAGTACAATAGACCGTTAGTAAGTTCAACCTTTAATAATTAGATATTAGATTTATTAATTTCACTATCTTTTTGCTTTTCAAATTCTCTTCTTCTGAGTAATTGTATTTTTCAAAAAATTTATTCATGGCTATCGTCACAAAATCGTCTTTTCTTTTAGTCACTGAATCATAAAGTAAGAGTAATATATAAATTTATTTGAAAAATTTCATCACTCCATCTCTTTATCATTTTCTAAATTAAAGATGATTGATTTGGGGTTTTAAAACTTAAAAAAAAAAAAAAAAAAAAAAAAAATCGTACTATGTTATGCTGTTATGGTGATAAAATTGAAGAACATATAAAACTTCCAACCATTGTGTTCACTATAATTATCTACAAATACCAATAAGTTTCCATTTGAAGTGAATGAAAACTCTATTATATTTATGTTAATTAGCTATGTGTACTACTGTGCTATGTTCTTTTAATACATTCTAAATCACTATCAAATTAAATTGCTTTTTAAAATATATTAATATTTTTCTTTTCAATTATGTGATTGCTTTATTAATAATAGTAAATGCAAACATTTCTATATTGTAATGCTTCAACATCAACATTTGAGGAAAAATCTTTTTGTGATCAAATAATTCACGTTCAACTAGATGAGCAGTGATAGAGGCATGTAATAAGATATTGAATATATCTTAATTAGCCAATTAATAAGAGTTTAGTATCTTTCATCGGACTCAATGAGTTATCTTAATTATATGTTATTTTGTATTAGGTGCCATAGTATAAAATAATCAATATTTGGAGTGACGAATGCCCACTTTATAGTCCTTTGATTATAACTTGTGGCCCCTCGTCTAACCAAAATCTTTAACACATTATAAAATCATCAATCACTTTATATTATGATATACGTTAAAGTACCCATCTTAATTGCACTTAATCCAAAACCAATCAGCTAGATTTTCTTAAAAGAAGAAGAGGATTAAGTTCATACTTTATTTGATTAAATTGTGACGTATTCGTTTTCTTTTTTTGAAAAGTTATAGACAAATTACACACAACATATAATCTTATTTTGATACACATTCTCAATAAATTTCAATTAATAAATGTGTGATTTTAGAAGTATCATCTCTGTCTTACAATTAATTATTTATTTATGTAAGAAATAGTTCTAAAATAATGTAATTTTTATTTTTTAATTATATTATTTAATAAATATTATATGTATCACTGTTGATTTAATTTTATTTATTTATTTATGATTATTACAATCAAAATTTAATGTTTTAGAGTTGAAACAACATTTCAAACTACAGTTGTTAATATGAACAAATAAGGACTAAAGATGATTTTGAAGATATGCTTGTCTTTTTCCTATTTGTTTTGAGAAACAACTTTTGTTTTGTTGGAATATATTGTGTATGTTTTTTATTAGGTATTTGTTATGACTTGATTTTAATATATATATATATATATATATATATATATATATATATATATATATATATATATATATATATATATATATATATATATATATATATATATATATATATATATATATCACGAAGCACATAAGTTTAGGATGATGCACATGTTTGTTTAGAAGGGCGTTCCAGGATCAAAAGTGTCGATGTTTGACCCCCTTTCCATACTTTATAAATTCGAGAAATAATGGATCACTAATAAAGGTATTTCATCTTGATGGTGGCTAATTGGTTAAAGAAAGACTTTTGTACCAGCTATCTTAGTGGCATTTTCCTTTATTCAAGTCTTTCTCGTGAGTTTGTTCAAAATGCATGTGTATTAATTGTGTTACAACTTACAACTTTGACTTAGTAAAATATCTTAAACTTTTATTTTGC
The DNA here is from genome assembly GCA_963966055.1 of Lathyrus aphaca. Lineage (NCBI taxonomy): Eukaryota > Viridiplantae > Streptophyta > Magnoliopsida > Fabales > Fabaceae > Lathyrus > Lathyrus aphaca. Next base: position 466,533,358 of record OZ014522.1, on the reverse strand, counting down.
ATTTTCTCACCAGTCAAATTTACCAAAATGTAATATCCCTTCCCGAAATCGGTAACGAATATGTATGGCTCCTTCCAATTAAGGGAGAACTTCCCATCTAATATATTTTTGTTACCGATATCCTCCACTTTAACATTAGGTTTCCTAAAGCAAATTCTTTGGGAATGACATTGTGATACTTTGATGCCATTGTCTTCTCAATGGCATCACTTACCATGACTTAATCTTTGCATTCTTCTAACAATTATATCTCTTCTTCTCATCTTTCACATTGTAATCCTTATTTAAACCCCTACAAATATATTATCGATTCATCCAGGTGGACATAAAATAACCTAAAATTGCTCATGAGCATTTTGATACATTTAACATACAGTGCATAGATAACTTAGAGAATATAAACATCATGTGAAACCGAAATTAAAAAACACCATGCAAAATGAAAACACTTTGTAACACCAAATGGATAAGGTAGGTCGAGGAATGGTGTACCTTGAAATTTCTTCAAAAGTGATGAATATTAGAACCTATACAAAGAAAAATAAAAAATATATAGTATGAATAACATGATTACCTTTTAAAAGAAGAGAAAGAAGAAGAAGAAGATAGAGACAAGTTCGCTTGATGTGGAAGAGGGGTGATCTTACCTGATCAGAAGTGTCTTCCAGTTGTTGGCTGCAAACGTCACGGTTGATAGAAAGACGGAGGGGGTGTACCTGCAAGACACTCTAAAGCTCAAGTGAGTTTGGGTACAGAGATGGTAAGAGAGAGAATAGTTCAGAATACCTGACCCTTTAGTGAAAAAGGGTATTTATATATATTGAGCCCCCAGCGCTGGGACAAGGTCCTTTCTTGGGCTGGATTAGTTAGCCCAAGAAAGAACTTCCAAGGTATGCATAGAAGCATGTAAGACCTAGCATGTGGTCTTGTCCTTGGTCCAACTGCCCCTATCTTTCAAGAGATATGGGTGGAAAGTTTGGTGACATGGCGCATGCTGGAGAGACATGGTCTCCCTAGAACCTATATGATGAGTCGAGGAGGCTGCTCGACTTCCTAGTGGGTTGCCCATGTTATTGAATCCTGCTCGACTATTCCATGCATCTTCCCGACAGACTGGGCCTTGGCCCTAGGGGTTTTGGGCCTGCGCCCAGTTATGTCTTGGAGGCCCAGTCCAGAATAGGAGCCCCCAAGTCGAAGCTCTGGGACGGAGCGATGAGTTAAGAGAAAGTTAGTCGGACATGGTGAAATGAGTAGTCACGGGTCAAATGTTCGTGAAGAAAGGATTTAACCTATCGAGTTGAGGATTCGTTCGGGGAAGCAAGTTCGACGAGACGTGTGATGAGCATAAGATTACGTCGGAGACCACGCGAACATCATTTTTTGTCGAGGAGTTTCTCCTCATAGGGATTATTGAACGACCCGTAGATTGAATCCAGTTTCTCAAAAGCAGTTTTAGTCCAAATCACAAATCTCCCTAAGTGTCCACCAAGTGCAAGCTTCAAGGGATTTAACCTCTCATCAATGATTTCGATAGTAGGGATGTTAGTGTACGACACCGTTAGGTGTCGGGGAAGTTTACATGTGCTCGACGTCGTTCAGAATTCTCCTCGACAGTAAGGATGTCAGCGCGCGGCACCGTTAGGTGTCGGGGAAGTTTACACGTGCTCGACGTCATTCAGAATTCTCCCAAGTGACGTGTTAAGGAATTTAATGGGTGTTGCTTCGTTTCCTGTATTACGGCGCATTGAATTTCGGCCGACCTAGGAAACCTAGGTAATGATTACCTAGGCGCGTCCTTTCACGCATTCCTTTTGTATAAAAGGCGTGGGGGACCGCTTCATTTCACTTTTTCACTCCTATGGTTAATCGGACTTCCAACCAACAACTTCCCCTTTAAGCATAACCACCGTCGTCGCTGTCGTTCACTGCCGTTATTTCACCGCCATCACTATGTCAGGTAACTCTTCAAATACCCCTTTTCTGGCATTTTCTACGCTTATTAGGCAATTATCGCTGCTATCATTCGGGTCATAGAGACGTCCCTGGTTATGTCTGATGCTACTAACTCTATGTAAGAGCTGGAGGCTGCGGAGGAAGCACTCCGGACTATGAGGGCTGAGAGAGACACGCTCTCTAAGGATTTGTATGACTACAAGGAGGAGCATAAGCTCCAAGAAGGGTTTAGTTATGAGCTGGACAAGGTCAAGCGCGAACGAGATACCTTGACAGAAGAAAACAAAAGTTTGAAGGATCAGGCAGTCAAGCTCAACAAGGCTATAGATGAGAATGAACGTCTCCACACGAGGCTTGAGCTGCTGAAGGGGGTGATCTGTCATATGGATGATGAGACCGAGGAAGAGTTGTCCCCGCATGCTCACAGTGATCTGATTGGACGGATCAGGGAACTCAAGAAGGACATTGTGGTCGTCTTTAAAAAAGGCTTCGACAATGCTACCGACCAACTCAAGGGCGTGAACCCAGGGCTCGTGACCGAGGGGACGACTCACAACTATACTATGACCGACTGGGAGATTGTCTGTCCCTTCGTCCTCGAGGAGGAGCTGCAGGAAGAGGATGATGAGGAAAACAATGTGGAGGGGTAGGTTCGGCCAACGTGCCTTAGTTTTTTGAATTTTTGGCCTGCGTGCCTTTTCTCCTTTATTTTGATTTTGTTTTGATGGCCTGTGTGTAACTTTTGTATGTACTTTACCGATCAGGTTTTGGCCGGGACTTAAATACAATATTATGTTTGGTTTATATAATTTTGATGGTGTTTATTTTGTTAAGTTTGTTTTAACTTTGATTTTTATTTGAACTTGTTTGCTCGACTGTATAGGCTCGTTGGTTTAGGGAACCGGCGAGGTGGCGGGTTTTACGTCTGCTGCAAATCGGGACTAGGGTTGCGGTCGAAAACCCTGATCCCGGGGCATGGACCTTCCCATCGCAAGCTGGGTGCCATGCCGGAATGGTACTGCGACATTGGAATTCGTTTTGATCTGTCCAACCTCGGGGAGTGTTGTGCTCGTCTTATGCGACCATCCTCCTCCCTTTCGATCAGTGACGAAGGTTTGTGGTCGTACCTCCCACTCCTTCATAAGCTGTTTACTTATAGTATTACTTAATTTTTTTAGCTTTCATGGTCGAGCAAGTTCTTCACCTTGCAGGTTTTCAAGGTAATAGGCCCCGTTTCCCGTCTTATCTTGAACACAGTACGGGTTTTCCCATTTCGCGGCTAACTTCCCTTCCCGTGGGTTTTTCTGGTTCCGTCTGAGGACCAGGCTGCCCACTTGGAATTCTCTTTTTATGACTCTTGCGTCGTGGCGCAAAGCCACTTTCTGTTTAAGTGAAGCTTCTCGTAGGGCTGTCTTAGAGCGAATTTCTTCAACGAGGTCCAGTTCAACTTGCAGGGCTTCGTCGTTCAGTTCCTCGTCAAGGGGTGCCTCTTTGCGCTGCGTCAGTTCCCAAATATCTACCGGAATGATTGCCTCAGTCCCGTAGGTTAGCTTGAAATAAGTCTCCACGATTGTGGAATGTGGGGTTGTGAGATACGCCTAAAGGACGCAGTGTAGCTCCTCAACCTACGATTTCTTTTCTTCGCCGAGTCTACTTTTGAGCCCTCATAGGATTACCCTATTGGCCGCCTCTTCTTGGCCGTTTGTTTGAGGGTGTTCGACGGACGTGAAGTGTTTCTTTGTGCCTAAATTGGCGACGAAGTCTTGAAATCTTCTTTCCGTGAATTGTGTCCCATTGTCAGTGATGAGGACTTGGGGTATGCCAAAGCGGGCGTGGATATTCCTTTTGAAGAACCGGAGAATGTTCTGCACTGTGATTTTGGCCAGGACTTCGGCTTCGATCCACTTCGTAAAATAGTTCACCCCTACGATGAGGTATTTGTTTTGGTAGGAGCCAGTCACGAAAGGTCCGAGGATATCCATTCCCCACCACGTAAAGAGCCATGGGGAGGAAAGTGCTTTCAGCTCGTTAGGGGGAGTGAGGTGCATGTCATCGTGTCTTTGGCACTTATCACATTTCTTGACAAGTTCTTTGGAATCGTGTTGCATTGTCGGCCAATAGTATCCTGCTTGTAAAGCTTTGCGCACCAGTGACCTCACGCTGAGATGTTTAGCGCTAATCTCCCCCTGGATTTCTCCCAGGATGTTGGGGACGCTTTCCTCTTCGACGCATTTAAGTAACGGAATGGAAAATCCTCATCGATAGAGTTTGCCCTCGAGGAGGACATACAAACTTGCCCTTCTTTTGGTCGCGGCCGCCTTTTTAGGGTCCATAGGGAGTTCATCTTTCGTGAGGTAGTTGTGGATGGGCGTCATCCAGGAATGAGCGTCACCAATGGCGTTTACTTCGAGCGGAGGGGGTGACTTCTCGATGCTAGGTCGGGGAAGGATATCCTGAATCACGGACTTATTCATGCCCTTCTTCCGCGTGCTCTCCAATTTAGATAGGACATCCACTCGCGTGTTGTGTTCGCAGGGGACGTGTTGGACCTCCCACGCGTTGAATTTTTCGAGTTTGTCTTTTACTAGTGCTAAGTATTCGATGAAATTTTCATTCTTGGCCTGGTATTCTCCTCGTACCTGGGATGCCACGAGCTGAGATACAGTTGATAATTTTACTTATTTCGCTCCCCATGTCCTCGGCCAATCTTAAACCTGCGAGGAATGCTTCATACTCGACCTGGTTATTAGAAGTTGGGAAGGCCAATTCTAGGGAGACTTCGATCAAAATACCATCTCGTTTTCAAGGATGATACCTGCACCACTGTTTGTCGAGCTGGAAGCGTCGTCGACAAATATTGTCCACTTGTGGGCACCACTAGTTCTAGCGACCATTTCAGCATTCGACCGACTATGTCTAGTTGGCCGAGGAGTTATTTGGCGGGTTGGTTTGTTCGGAACTTAATCGTGAGGGCAAGGAAATAGTGTCGCAGTCTCCTCGCGGCGTTTATTAAGGCTAAGGAAACTTTCTCGATCTGTTGATACCTGAGCTCGGGACCTTGGAGGGATTTGCTCGTGAAATATAAAGACTTTTGTCCATCAATGGTTTCACGAATGAGGATGGCACTGACGGCCTCATTTACCACAGATAGGTATAGATATAAAGTATCTTTTTCTAGTGGCCGGGATAGGACCGGTGGTTCGGAGAGTGCCCTTTTTAGGTGGAGCAACGCTTATTCGCATTCTTCGGTCCACTCAAAGGTGGCTTCTTTTCGTAATAGTTTGAAGAACGAGAGGGTGTGTTGAGCGGACTTGGCGACGAAATGAGGCAAGGAGGCGAGCATGCCATTGAGAGACTGAAAAGATTTCTTCGAGTTTGGGGTCGGGAACTCCGAAAACACCCGACATTTTGTTGGGGTTGACTTCTATCCCGCGTTCGGTTAGGTAAAAGCCGAGGAATTTCCCTGTCCGAACACCGAATGTGCGTTTTTCAAGGTTGAACCTCATTTTGCATTGTCTTGCCTGCTCGAAAACCTTTCGGAGGTGTTGTGTGTGGTCGACCTCTTCGTGCGACTTTACGATCATGTCGTCCATATAGACCTCGAGCATGTCTCTAATCTCTCCCCAGAAGACCTTGTTCATCATGCGTTGGTATGTGGCCCTGACGTTCTTCAGTCTGAAGGGCATAACGTTGTAGTAGTAATTGCTCGTCGGAGTCATGAAGGTCGTGTGCCTCTTGTCTATGTCCGAAATAGGGATCTGATTATATTTACTATATGCGTCCATAAAAGACAAGAGTTTTAAACCTGCAGAATTGTCAACCAGTTTATCTATATTAGGCAAGGGAAAAGCATCTTTGGGACATGCCCTATTGAGATCATATACTCAACACACATACGTCATTTCTATTTTTTTTTAACGAGGACTACATTAGAGATTCAGGTTTTGTACTGGGCTTCAAATATAAAATTTGCCTCTAAGAGGTCTTTTACAGCCCGCTCGGCAGCCTCCGCTTTCTCGGGGGGACTGCTTGCGCCTACACTGTGTTATGGGCCTAATGGTCTGATCTAAAACTAACGGATGACAAGCGACCTCGGGGTCGTGTCCAGGCATCTCAGTTGCACTCCACGCGAAAAGATTTGCGTTCTCTTTGAGGAAAGTTGTAAGTTGCTTCTTTGTTGCTAGTGGTAGTCTGGTACCTATCTTCACGGTCCTGTTGGGGTCGTCGACCAAAGGGATAAGCTCAAACTCGCTGTCCAAAATAGGGCGGAAAGGATTAGCTGGCGTCGGCCCGTTGACGGGGCCCTGTGTTTCAGCGTCGTCTTCTCCAAGTCGATTGTCGAGATCGATGGAGTTGACATGCAGGGATGGCGGTAACTCTTCGACTCTAGACTTCTTGTTGTGCTTGAAGGTGTTAATTATGGCTTGCCCTTTAACTGCAGCGTCATAGCACCTCCTGGAAGCCTCGATGTCCCCGTGGATCGTGACCACACGACCCAACTTGGTATAGTACTTCATCTTCAAGTGGACGGTATATGGGACTGTTGTCAGTTCGGCCAGTGTGGGTCGGCCAAGGATGCAGTTGTAGAGAGAGGGGCACTCTATTACTAGGAATTGGACTTTGACTTCCCTGGAAGTTTCTTGATCTCTGAACTTGACTAGGAGCTCCACGTACCCCCACGGTCTGGTAGTGGCCCCATTAAATCCTTGGAGGTCGGATCCAACATAAGGGGATAAGTTCGTCTTGTCTAGCTTGAGAGTCTTGAATAGGTGGAAATACATAATGTCTATCGAGCTTCCTTGATCGACCAAGATACGTCAGGACGTTAAAGCGTGCCATTTTGGCTCTTATCAGTAGCGGGATGCTCAAATTGGGGGATCCGACGGGCAGTTCTTCGAGGAAAAATGATATTGGGTTGGATCTTCCCCGGGATTTTTTCAGGGTCGCTAATTGTTCAGGTGCGGTCAACAAAAGTTAATCGAATTTTTGCTTCACAGAAATGGCCGCGTTTTCGTTGTTCATCCTCCTCCAGAGATGACTAAGGAGGTGGGGAAATCTTCCCACAGGCTACGAGCAGCAAGTCGTCCTCCCATGTCAACATCGAGGAATTGGAAATCCTTGGGCCACGAGATGCACATTGCCACTTGGAAAGGAGATTCGTTGTCCGGGGAGTCTTCGCGATTTCTTTTCGCGGATTGCTCCTCACGTCGGGGAGTCTCGCTTCCCTTGACATATTGTTTGAGGTGACCTTCTTTGATCAGAATTTTGATCGCATCTTTGAGGTGGACACAGTCTTCGGTCACATGCCCGTGGCTCCTATGGAAACGACAATATTTGGACTTGTCGGTATGGGGCTTAGGTGTTGTAGGTTTGGGGAACCTTTCCCTGCCCTGCTTGAACTCAGAGTTGATGCATTTGGCGAGGATACACTCGTGGGGATCAGTCAGCAGTGTGTATTCGGAGAATCGCCCCGCAGGTCATCGTCCTTCACGGATCTCGTGAGGCTTATCGTATCTCCTTTTGTTCCCCGTGCGTCGAGGAGCGGTGTAGTCTTCATTTTTGGAGCTTCTGACGTCGTCGTGACCTCGGTTGCTCCGGACATAATGTGCAACCCGTTTCTCCTTGTACTGGATGTACGCCTGAGCTTTGTGAAAAAGCTCGTCAAGGGTGCGAGGGGGTTCTATCCTGAAGGCTCTACTGAGTTCGCTCCCAGGAAGGAGTCCCTTTTCGAGGAGGTACTTTTTCATGTAGTCAGTCGTATCCACCTCGACGGCCTCTTGGTTGAATCGCTCGATGTACGAGCGCAATGTTTCGTTCTTCCCTTGTACAATGGCTTCAAGGGTTTCTTCGGTCTTGGGGTGGCTTCGGGAGGCGGTGAAATGCCGTGTGAATGCCAACCTTATACTCCTCCAGGAAGTGATGGATTCAGGTGCTAGGATTTTGTACCACGCTATGGCTCATTTCCAAAGAGTTGTTGAGAATAACTGATACTTAACATTCCCGGTGATGTATTTGCGATAGTCGAGCATAACATTGATTTTGTCGACATGATCATCCAGGTCAGTCATCCTGTCATAACGTGTCAGGTTCGGGGGGCTTCTCCATGCCATTTGGGAGTGGCGCATCCATAATAGCTCGTGACAGAGGGTAGTGGAGGTCGTCTTCGTCACTCCTTAGTGGAGAGTAGGCTTCGTTCCTCGAGCTCTGATCTCGTTGAGGAGGACCTCTCGGTTGGTCGTCCACTCGTTCAGAGTTCCCCCTGGACCTGTTCTTCTTTGGTTTGGGGGAACTCCGCCCTCGCCGAGGAGGTGAGCGTTCCCGCTTCTTAGATGCCTTTGGTTGATGTCTTTCAGTATGGGGTCTTTGCTTGCGGCGAGGAGGCCCAGTTTGGCGGTTTGTCTCCAGCGCTATCAACCTCTCGTGTTGTTGAGTGAGCAGGAAGTTGGTTTGATTCAGAGCATGCACCATGGCTATTATGGTGAGGTCTCCGTCGACTGGCACCGATATAGGCTGGAAAGAAGCGGCTGGCTGAGGTTGGGGGACACCATTGTCCTCGGGCTCGGGAGATGGCGTCGATGGTTGCCTGTCACGCACGTCAGACTCGTGAGTGACGATCACGTCATCCTTATTGTTGTAGTTGACAATGTCCAGATTGTGGTTGTCACCGCGTTCGTCGGCCATGTTGTAAGGGTGAGGGGTGAGTGAGTTTTGATCTTCTGGAATGGAAGAAGAGGATAGCAATTTCCCACAGATGGCGCCACTGATCTTACCTGATCAGAAGGGCCTTCCAACTATTGGCTGCAAACGTCACGGTTGATAGAAAGATGGAGGGGGTGTACCTGCAAGACACTCCGAAGCTCAAGTGAGTTTGGGTACAGAGATGGTAAGAGAGAGCATAGTTCAAAATACCTGACCTTTTAGTGAAAAAGGGAATTTATATTGAGCCCCCAGCACTGGGCCAATGTCCTTTCTTGGGCTGGATTAGCTACCAAGGAAGAACTGCCAAGGTACGCGTAAAAGCGTGTAAGACCTAGCACGTGGTCTTGTCTCTGGTCCAACTGCCCCTATCTTCCAGGAGATAATGGTGGACAGTTGGGTGACATGGCGCATGTTGGAGTGATGTGATCTCCCTAGCACCTATATAAGGAGTCGAGGAGGCTGCTAGACTTCCTAGTGGGTTGCCCGTGCTATCGAATCATGCTCGACTATTCCATGCATCTTCCCAATAGACTGGGCCTTGGCCCTGGGGGGTTTTGGGCCTGCACCCAGCTATGTCTTGGAGGCCCAGTCCAGAACAAGAGGGATGTTAGGTTTCTGTGTTTTGAGAGAGACGACTGATCCGCTGTCGCACACGAATAAAAAACGAATCAATTTTAAATGTAGTTGCAGTAACGACAACTCGAGTATAGTATCGCAAGGATTATTGATTTTATTAACCAACTTAAACGATTATGGGGGTTGTTTTGGTTTAGGATCGATTAAGAAAATAAAGTAAATAAGTGATTATCAAAATAAGTTATTAAAACAGGTTAATCTACCGGTTCAATTTCCAACTTATCATTGGCCATTACAATTCCAATTTCCTAAGTGGTTCCAATTCTGATTCAATTGTAATATTGAAGAACACGCGTCGACAATACTACACGAGTTATGTTCCTGATAACCGAATTAAGCAAACAGTTAAAGATAGTGCGAATTAGCGAAAAAAGCTAAGTTAAATGCGATTAAAGTAAGTAACATACATCAATCAAATTAAATCCAATCTATTCTATAAGAAACGCATTAAGAAAATGAAATTAATAGAAAAAATTAGAAAGGAACTAAATTAAATTGAAATTGATAAGAACCTCAAAGTAGAATTCGAATTCGCCATACTGCCCCTTAGGATTAGTTCGCCATGATAGATTTGTACAAAGCAAAGTTTTATTGTGAATAATGTGTAAAAAAAATACTATAGCGTGGCTGAATGCCTTATATAAAATAAGGGTCTTCACTTCTAATTCAAATTGGGTCGAAAACATAAACCAAACCCATAAAACGACCAAAAACAAATTATTCTCTAAAGGTTGAAACTTCAACGAATTATTCGAGACTCATGCACTCCAGATCAGCTTTTGAGTAAAACATGAAAGTTGTAGCTCTCTGTCTTAGCTTTCCAAATACTGGTAGAATGCATAAAACAACATCACATGGCTTCAGTTATGAACCAAACAGTGGGCAAGTATCAAGTAACCGCTAAAACTGAAAAATAACCTGCAAAAATAGATTAAAGACAAACAAATATTTATTTCTAAAAATATAATAAAACAGTAAAATAAGTCAAACAAACAAGGGAAATTCCTACGTACAAACATAAGAGAATGTGCATCAAAATGAACTGATCAAATTCCTCCACACTTGAACTTTTGCACTCTGAGCAAAAAAATAACTTCAAAGAAATTGATGTCAGTGAGAAACTCTTCATGACATTTCAAGCAAATAGGAAAATCATATTACCAAAACGTACATCAAAAGCTGCAAGATCCTCACAGAATAAAATTTACTAAACTCTCAAGTATTTAGGTTAATTTTTTATACTCAAAGCACAACATGAAAGTTAGTACTACCATAAGCTTTAAAGTACTATAACATTTGCAATTTAAGTACATGTACACATAAATCCTAAGGACTTTTATTCGGTTGTAACTTGGCTAAGGTAAGGGTGAGATAAATCCTAAGGGGATACTAGGCTAAAAGTCAAAGGGTTAAGAGAAAATTGAAAGGATTATGGGATTTGAACTACATAATATATCAATTACTTCCAAACAACAACCTGACAACTTATTTCTCTTTGTTTTTTCCCTTTTATTCTTTTTTTTTTCCGGAAGGACTATGTAATGAAATCATTCTCTATTTTTTTTCCTTTTCTTGTTTTTTTCTTTTTCTATTTTTTTTCTTTTTCTTCCAACATTTGGAACATCACAGCAACATCATAAAAATGAAGTTTTTCAACCCCACACAACTCCATACAAGACTCTTTCAACCCTTGATTCAACTTGTAATGAGTTAATCACAAAAATGATAAAAAGGCTCAAAGGGGTTTTCAAACAACGGGATGATATTGATCAGAGTTGGCTTTTTTTGCTAAGTGGCTAAAATTAAAACAAAAACAAATCTTGATCATATTGTGTGCACAAGTAAACAAAAAGCTTCAGCAAGAGTCAATTCAAGTTCTAGAGACTAACAGACATGAGTGAATCACACAAGAAAGAAATAGATAGACTTTTTAGTATGTTATCCATATAAGGCTCAAAACTCACAAGGGTTAATGATCTACTACTAATGATGTACAATTCATATTTTAGTCTTAACTAACATACTAAGAATGCACATCAATTTTTTCACATCACATGATAAGGCTATAGTCAAGAGAGCTAAGAACAAAACTCATACTTGTAACTCGAAAATCCAAAGAAAAAACATGCTATTTTTTTTAAGAAAACTGAAAAACAAAACAAATAAAACAAAATAAATAAATGGTTCCCTCCCCCATGCTTAAAACATGCATTATCCTCAATGAAAGAACATAACTATTAAACAAGAGTGGGAGAAAGGAAAAAGTCCTCCCTGGTCAAGTTGTAGAGTAGGTGAGCATTTCCAAGGAAAGATCTTCCATGGTTGCATCTTCAGGTACCGAGCTTTCATGGAATAGCTTCAGGCGCTGCCCATTAGCTTTGAAACTCTCGTCAGTACCTGGACTTTTAATCTCTACTGCACCATGGTTTGAAAAAGTGCTCCCTGGTCAAGTTGCAGAGTAGGTGTGACGAGATATTTGATTTAATGATAAAAGATGGTCAAATTATTATTCAACCTAGTTTAAAAGACACCTTTTAAAACAAAAGAAAAAAAAAGGATTTTGCAAATTTCATAATTTCTTTGGTCATAAAACATCTCAATGTGTCCTTTTCGGGGATTTGGTGTAGAAGGCATTGAAAGATGGCAGGCTTCATTTTGGCGAAAAATCGAAGATGCAAGTCGACACATACCCTTTGAAGTTCGAAGAGGAATTGTACTCTGAGCTAAATGATTGTATGGTGGTGGAAGCTACTGAGGGTTTCCCAAGTCCACCTATGTTTGAGAATGTTGACTGCATGATGGTCGAAACTGTTGATGGTTCCGACAGAAAGACTGAAGAAGCACTTGAGGCAGTCTACCCTTAGGCTGGTGAGAGTCTAACTGACTTTCAAAAGAAGTGCAAAGTTGGTGGATTGAAGGCAGTGTTGTGCCCAAAATGCAATGCCGTTTTCAATGAAAAGGCAGTTGAAAGTTATGAAGCTGGCAGTAAAGAGGGCCTACCCGCTGGTAGGCCTCCACTCCCAAGGTTCATGTTTGATCAAAGGGGGACTCTTTGTTGAAACGAGGAATACAGGCAACAATTCCAACATGCTAGACCCAAGATGTTTGTGCCTTCATCAGACACTCCACGAGATAAGTGGGTAGAACCAATCAATCAGAAAGGTAGAAAAAGGCCTAAGTGGAAGGTGTTGGACCTGGAAAAATAAGCCAACATAAGGAAGGCTGAGACCATAGGCTATGTGGTTTCTCCCAAATACAAATGGAAAACTTCATTGACAAGAACCTAGTGGAGGCATTATCAAAGGAATAAGAAAGATGGAAAAGAGGCTTCGACATCTCAGTTGAAACCTGTCGAAAAACCAGGACAGAAAAGGCAATATCCATAAGCTAGATGGGTTGAAAAAGGCAAGATCATGGCAAAGCAGACCATGACTGTCGAAACTTCTAGAGAAAAAGGGACGGTATCAACCCAAAGCGCAAAATGCACATCTGCGGTTAAGAATGAGAATGAACCAGAATATACTCCTCAATCTGATGAGGAAGGACCTACTTATTTCCCCCAGTCTGAAGAAGAATACACTTTGTCACCAGAAGATGACTTTGACAAAGATATGTATGATGATACCAAAGATGACACGTATCGGGAAGATTTTATCGTGAACTGTGACATAGTATACATACTACCAACTGAAAATGACATTGTGTCAAAGGTGTCAGAGACATATGAGGATTTTGTGTCGAATGAAACACCGGAAGACAATCCGTTGTGATACTATGTCATGAATAGTGGGGTGGCCGAAGAGCAGAGAGTTGTGTTCAAAACGACCAGCCCTGGGATGATGTATCACTTGAAACCATTGTTCATCAAGGAAAAAGTTGATGGGACACCAGTCAACAAAGTGTTCGTAGACGGAGGCGCAACAGTAAACCTAATGCCTTAAACTCTATTATAAAGGATAGGGAAGATTGAAACAAACCTTCTCTAACACATCATGGTTTTGTCGAATTATGAAGGAAATACCAACAACATCTTATGGGTGATCCAAGTCGAGTTAGTCGTGGGTTCAACCATTAGATCGACATTACTCATGGTTATCAACTCAAAGGCCAAATTTAACCTGTTGTTTGGACGAGAATGGATCCATGGGATTAAGGCAGTACCTTCGACCCTGCACCAGAGAGTGAGCATCTGGAGGAAAGATGACATCATGGAAAACATTAAAGCCGGTCAAAGTTATTACAAGATGGAAGAAGGGAAAGATACGAAGAAATATTTTGATTAACACCTAGCCAAAGTCGAACCATGTGATGATGAATCAGGATTATATACTTCCATCGACATTGGTCGTGTCCTAAATCTTGATCTTGATCACTAATTTATTTGGGATGCTACCGACAAAACAATAATCTGTGAAAATGACTACTGAGTCAGAAAGCATGACTCGAATTTCGACCTACTTGGATGAAAACAAAAAAGAATTGGATTTGGAAGCAAACAAATATTAGAGCTCAATCAAAGAAGCCAACATGATAACACACACAAGTGGCCTGCCAGGCCAAACAATAGCTTCGAAAAGCCGGAGGCTCGATTGCATTTATGATAATAAGCCTTTGTGGTTCGAAAGGGACCCATCAAATGAGTTGCAGAGAATGCAGCCCCAAGACATACTTGAAGAGATAAATTTGGGAGATGTGACTATAAAAAGACTCACATACATTAGTATGAAGGTGGGGTCAAAAATGAAGACCAAGCTGATCGAAGTCCTGAAAAAGTACAAATATTGCTTTGCCTGGCTGGGACTATGGCGAGATGCCTGGTTTGAGTCAAAGTGTCGTAGAACACCAATTACCGTTACAACCAGGTAAAAAGCGATTCAAGCAACAACCTCGTCGATTTTTCCCAGAGGTCACGGAGAAGATCAAACAGGAGATTGAAAGGTTGCTCAAAAGTCGGTTCATCAGAACTGCAAGGTATGTCAAATGGTTGGAAAATATAGTTCTTGTGATCAAGAAAAATGGAACATTACGTGTTTGTATAAACTTTAGGGATCTAAAAAATGCCATGCTAAAGGATAAATATTCAATGCATGTGGCAAAGATGATAGCCGACTCTGCCGCATGGTTCGAGTATTTATGTATGCTTGACGGATACTCTGGATATAACCAAATACTTATAACGGAGGATGACATTCCCCAAATGACGTTTCAATGCCCTGGATCTCTAGGTACATACGAGTGGGTGGTAATTCCCTTTGGCCTAAAAAACATTGGGGCCACGTATCAAAGAGCCATGAATGCAATATTCCATGATTTTATTGAAAAATTTATGCAGGTTTACATTGACGATATAGTGATAAAATCCTCTCCAGAGAATGATCATTTAGATCATATTCGAAGCTCCTTTGAAAGGATGAGAAAATATGGATTAAAAATGAATCCACTAAAATGTGCTTTTGGTGTGCATGTAGGTGACTTTTTGGGTTTTGTAGTATACAAGAAAGGCATCAAGATCAACCAAAACAAGACGAAAGCAATCCTGGATCTCAAGCCTCCTTCAACGAAGAAACGACTTCAATATTTGTTAGGGAAAATCAATTTCTTGAGAAGGTTTATATCAAATCCAAGTGGCAAGATGAAGGTGTTTTCACCATTATTAAAAATCAAGAAAGACATTGAGTTTCACTTGGAAAAGGAGCAACAGGAGGCATTCGACGTAATCAAAGAAATCTTACAAAGCCTCCTATGTTATTTCCATATAGTATCAATAAGAATATGAGATTGTATATTGTTGTGTTAAAAACGACCATAGGAAGTATGTTAGCACAAGAGGATAATTATGATGTTGAGAGGCCCATTTATTACCTTAGTAGGATCCTGATAGATGCTGAAACTAGGTATAAGATGATTGAAAAATTGTACCTATGTTTGTACTTCTCGTGTATGCAATTAAAGCAATATATAAAGCTTGTTGACATTTACGTGTCATCTCATTTTGAAGTTATCAAGCATATGTTGTCTAAGCCTATTCTGCATAGTCGAATAGGGAAATTGGCACTGGCACTAACTGAGTTATCTCTAACCTATAAGACTTTAAAATCTATGAAAGGTCAGATCGTGGCAGACTTCATTGTCGACCATGTAGTAGTCGAACATCTAGTGTTCATGTTTGACACAAACCTTGGAAGGTATACTTCGACGGGTCGAGTCAAGAACATGGGACGGGCATTGGAGTATTGATAGTATCCCCCCACAAGGGATTCCAACCATATTCAAATGCAAGGTCGACGAAATTTTTTTATAATAACGAGGCTGAGTTTGAAGCCTTAATCACATGCCTAAAGATGCTAAAAAAGTTAGGGGCTAAGAAAATCAAAATCAAAGGTGATTCGGAGTTACTGATTAAACAAATCACGAAAGAATATAAGTGTGTAAAAGAACACCTTCTAGTTAATTTTGTTATCGTGAAATAGCCATTGGAACATTTCAACGTCACTAGCATCATAGATGTGCCTAGAATGAAAAACCAGCAGGAAAACGAATTGGCATAAATCGCCTTAGGATACAAGGTGTCGAAAGAGAGGTTAAAAGATTTCATTGAGGTCAGAGAAAAGATGGTGTCGAATATTCCACCATTACACATGTCGTACATCTCAGAGATTGAAGGGGTAAATCTCTCGACAGAAAGCTTCATTGAGAAAGCTCGACAACATGAGATCTTCGTCATTGACAATTTGTCCATGTCAGATTGGAGATGACCAATTATTGAATACTTGGAGGATCCTGCTGGAGGGACTGACAGGAAGATCAAGTATATGGCACTAAGCTACGTTTTAATAGGAAACGAATTGATGAAGAAAACTTCAGAAGGTGTTTTGCTCAAGTGTCTAGGAGATTTAGAGGCATATTTGACAACTTCTGAAGTTCATAGCGGGATGTGTGGACCCCACCAAGCTGGTCACAAGATGAAATGGCTCTTATTTCGAAAAGGCGTCTACTGGCTAAGCATGCTCAAAGATTGCATGGATTTCTCCAAGGGATGCCAAGATTGTCAAAAGCATGCAAACCTCCAACACATGCCAGCCAACAAGTTGCATTCTATCATAAAACCATGGTCTTTTGTAGGATGAGATTTAGACGTGATAGGGGAGATTCAACCGGCCTCGTCAAAACAACAAAGATTCACCCTAGTGGGAATCAACAACTACACCAAGTGGATAGAAGATGTACCCTTGGTGAAGGTGGATCAGGAGGCTGTTATTGAGTTCATCCAACGCCATATACTGTATAGGTTCGGAATCCCTGAAACCATTACCACCAGCCAAGGATCAGTCTTTGTGGGTCAAAAGATGCAAGAGTTTGCAGCTGAAACAAGTTTCAAACTAATCACTTTGACAATGTATTATGCGCAGGCGAATGGTCAAGTCGAAGCCGCAAACAAGGTGATAATTGGGCTCATTTAGAAACACATTGCCCAGAAACCTAAGAATTTGCATAAGACATTGGATCAAATCCTATAGGCATGTCAAACATCTCCTAAAGAGTCGACTAATTTGACTCCTTTTCGTTTGGTGTTTGGTCACGATAGAGTTTTGCCATTAGAAATATGCCTTCAGTCTGTCAGAGTCCAATATCAGAATGAAATTTTGTCAGAAGACTATTGGAGCATGATGTTTGTCAAGATAACAGAGTTGGACGAAGAAAGGGTAAAGGAATTAGATGTGTTGTTACGTCAAAAATCAAGAGTGGCTAAGATATATAATAAAAAGGTTAAATGGAAAACCTTTGAAGTTAATAATTATGCATTGAAAGTAATTTTTCCCATGGATCGAAAAGATTGAATGTTGGGAAAATGGTCACCCAATTGGGAAGGACCGTTTTAAGTAAGCAGGGTTTTTCGCAACAACGCTTACGAGATAAAAGAAATGGGCTTCGATCAGAGAATCTTAAGAGTAAATGGGAAGTACTTGAAAAAGTATAAACCTATGTTGCAAGAGAGTCAAATCAAAGCATAAATTTTTTATTAATATTCATTAGCCAAAATGGACTAGAAGCCAAGTTGGTTTACAAGGGGGCCGAAGCATGGCACATAACAAATTGGGAAAAGAAAAGAAAGGTTCGCATGCCGTAAAAATCACAAAAACTGAGGGGTGTTCAAACAGACACATATCATTCCATCTTAGAAACTGGCTAATCGCCCCAGCTTCCCCAGGTGAGAAAATCAACCAAGTTCTCTCCAACCTCCCGAGTTAAGGAAAGTCACCCACTTTTCATCAGCATTTGAATTGAAGTCGTGGTTATGAGCACGACTCTTGCTGAGAGACTTCATCTTGGTCGCAGAATTTTTCCCGGGTAAGTTTGCTCTAGTGGATGATCCAACAGATGCCACAACATTTGAGTCATGTTTCTTTTTTACCTTATCGGCCACCTTCTTGGCTACAGAGTTTTTGGAGGAAGTACTCATGTCAAAACTCGATTGGGTCATGGATATGAGCAAAGCAGATTACTGTCTTTATGGGGGGGGGGGGGTGAATCCTTTGATGGTATCAGCTAGACAAACGATGGAAATTGGGAGATGCGACATCCCCCTTGGGAGCAAACCACCGCCCAAAAAATGACATTTTCTATGTCATTGGAACTTGTTCCTTTGAAATACGAGTACTCCAAAGCAACACGATTTTCACTTTTTCCCAAAGTTGGCTCAAAACAGGCCCTGCCACATAAGTCGTGAAAGTTATAGGGTTGGAAGTTGGTATCTTTAGAAGGACCATCTGTTATCCCTAAATTTCGATGCTAGCAATTAATGAGGTTATTTGGCTGAATAAAAGAGTTTTCTTGTGATAAGCTAAAAGTAAGGTTTTCGACCTTACTAAGTAAAGGATGAAAGTCGAAGGAACCTACCTATAAGTTCATACTTAGTGAAATTCTAAGTTTGGAATATTTTCTAAGTGTTGGAGGGATTCGATCGAGTGTATGTTCGGCAAAGATGACAGTTACCAAGGTTATTGCACGTTCAATTTTGGAGGGAAAGTGTGTAGTTTTCAATTCAAAGACAGAGACAAGTGGCGCAAGATGAAGATTCTTCAACATGTATTGGGAAAAGTGTCATCATCTTAGGATAGTTTTAGGAAGAAACCGTCGAAAGAGATTACTTTGTAATGTATATAAATAGTTTAGTCTAATGCTAGAATAAGTGTGTGGAAATCATATGTACTAGTAACTCCGTATACTCAAAGTATACGCGTGTAGAGAAACGAGTGCTGTGAGAATGTACGTGATTGAAACACCACCAATTTATCTTCAATGCCAAATTTATCTTTAAGTCATCTACTTTTTAAGCCATTTATCTTTTACAAGCCTTTATTTTAAAGCAATTACTCTTCAAAGTCATTTATCTTTTCAGCAATTTACTGTATTTCCTTTACAATTCATGCCCCTTTACTTTTTCCAGCAATTTAACATTCCTTGCCTTGTCTTTAAATTTCATTTACATTCCTTGCCTTGTCTTTAAATTTCATTTAATTTCAAGCCTTGTATTTTACCTTAATCTACTTTGAAAGTCTTTGTCTTTTACTTTATTTTCCTTCAAAAAACAATCTCTGAATCCTGTCAAAGGATTCAAGACCCCCTTTTTTACCCAAAAACGTTATATACCAAATCAACCTTTTTAGCACATGTCCTAGGATCAATATGGTCGATCCTGCGAGTAACTGAGGGTATTTTGGTATCTTCAGAGGATCGGCGGTTGTTTACCAATTTTGGGGGTAAACACCATCATAACGAAAGATAAAGGAATCTCGTCGATTAGTTTGGTCGAAATCCCACAAGTAACACAAAATGTCGTTTCTCGTCCGACACAATGGTCCGTCAAAATTGGTCTTTTTGGGGGGAAATTTGTTAGCCACAGGATTTCGACCAGGTTGAGGTTGGCATCATGTTGGGCAGAGCCACGTCGACACAATGGAGGTCGTGTCGAGACGGCAGCCCCAGGCCAGCGGTCGACGCGACACTGAAGGAGTTTAGGCGGGAAAGATTCAAAATGCAACAGAGCATGGCAGTTGGTTTTTAGAGTAGTGGGACGACACATGGCATGACCAGAGTGGGCAAAAGGGTCTGGAGATTACTTTTTTAATGTCTATTTAGGCATTGTTCATTTTCAGAAATAAAAGTCTCATTTTTTACATTGTACAAGGGAAACACTCGAAGTATTGAGCGTCAAGAGAAAATTGTTAACCCCCTAAGTAAAATGTATGATAGCATCCAACACTTTATTCATTCAAGTCATTTAAATTACACGTCATTTTAACACTTGCACTTTTGTTTATCTTGTTCTTTATCTGCTTTTCATTTCGTTTACCAAGCAATTTTACCTTTCTTTAACAAACACCTTACGACCGTCTTAGACTATTAAACATTGCTTAAACTCAACACTATAAAGACATCAGTTCTGGGATTCGTGTGGCCGATCCCGCAAGTAAACCTTCGACAGGAGGCCAACGATCATTCGCGCGGAAAACAGGCGCGAATAAGTGTGGTCTTGGTCTTATGACTCCTTCTGCAGACACTTACTTGAAGCATTCTGGGCTGAATTTGCGGATTTGAAAAACCTGTTGATACACATTTCGTCGTGATGCGATGTTAAAGGCAGATTCATGTGGAAATTGGGTTGTCATAGTGTGTTTACAGTGAGATCTTGTTATCATTCCTTGTCTCTTCTGGCTGCGGTTTCGGATGTTGAGATTATTCCCAAGATTGTCTTGGAAGTCCTTTGGCAAACAAATGTTCCATTGAAAGCTAGAGTTTTTAGTTGGAGGGTGTTTTACGATAGACATCCTTCTATAGCTAAGCTGGCGTCCAGGTAAATAATCTCCAATCCACACAACATGATTTGTGTTTTTTGTTTCAATACAACTGAAAGTTTGAATCAGATTTTTTGTTCTTGCCTTTGTTCACTTATTGTGTGGCGGAAAATTGCGGATTGGGTGGGTATCTCTTGGTTGGAGGAAACCAAAGTGCAAGATCACTTCTTAGAGTGGTTCTTGAAGACGGTTGGGAAATCATCCAAATCTTCGGGTAGCATAATTTGGATCGCGGCGGTTTGAGCGATTTGGTGGACACGAAATCAAATCATTTTCAATGAGTGTATTGGCAAACATGAAGACATTGCCAAGGGAGTTATTTATATTTCTTGGTATTGGTTGGGGGGTGTAATCTTAAATCAAAAACAAAGTGTAGTTTTTACGAATGGTTCAAAATTCCTTATCATTTGATTTTCTTGCTAAAAAAAAGTATCATGTCAATAAAAAATAATTTGAATTTTATTGAGGGATTAAAACAAACAAAAAAAACTTAAAAATATGAACCAAAATTTATAATTTAAAATAAGAGAATCAAAATTCAAAAAATAAAAAATAGGGGATCAAATTACAATTTAGTTTAATAAAAAGTGGATATAATAGAAAGTGTTTGAAAAAAAGAGTTAATATTCTCCTTGTTAACAATTGTCAAAACTTGGGTCACGTATCATTAGACTAAGGAAGCAATATTTATCTAAAAAAACATGCTAAGACTTTGCATTGATTCTTATCTAAAGAACAAAAAGAAAACTCAAAATTGCTTATCATTTGATTACACCACTTAGATGGCTATAATGTGGTTCTATTTTAATATTTTTCTATCTTACGTAATACTACTTTTCTTCACATCCCACACATTTTCTATTTTAAATTCTCATACCTCATGTACCTTTTTATCTTTCTTTAGATGTAAGTATTCTTTTCTATTGACAATTGCATATATTTTATTTTGTCACCAGTGTTTATCATTGATTATTCATTCATCAAATCATTAGGCAATTTAATTTACCAGCACTCATATTTGTACACAAAGTTTTGATACCATATACCGTATAAAAATACATAAGTTTCAAAATAAAAAATAGTATAAAAATCCTCAGAATTTTAAACAGTTTTGATAAACAAAGCAACTCATAAATATAATTAACAAAAAAAAGAACAAGTATTATACATAAATATTTAATATTAATCGATAATAAATAAACCTTGTGGTTTTGAAAAAAATCAACAATATTTTCCAAAACCAGTCCTAGCTTTTCCCAAAAATAGCACGGAAAATCCCCAGACCTTTGACCTAATTTTAATATTTTACAGACAAATTATGATTTTGTCTTAGAATTTAATCATAATTAAAAACTTGATTAATCATAATTAATTTACTTTTGTTTATTCCACCGTAGTAGTGTTACATGTCCATGCAGTAGAGAAAGGTTGAAATTGTTGGTAAACCAAAATTTGAGTACAGTTGTTGATTCTTTGGTTTAACACGGTTCGCTCGGACCGGAGCCATTCGTTTTCGGTTCTTAAGCGGTTATAGTGAAACAGAATGAATTGCAACCGGTTTTTCAGTTCCCGGTTTTCGATTCTACACTTGTTCAACTGGTTCCGTAGATTCTCCACGTGTCTCTGTTTCCGCATCCGTGATCTTCGGGCAGATTCCCGGTTCGATAACATGCGTCTCCGCTTTCGCTCGTCTGTTATGACGCTGCGGTTTGGTTCGTCTGAGTCCGGTTTTTGTTTCTTTTGGGGTTGGTTTGGTTCGTCTGAACCGGAGCTCGAAGTGATGGGTAGGGGTGTGGTGGATTCCAGGTCGTCGGAAAAAAGGTCATGGAAATCCCAAGGTGGGAAACCGCCGGAGAAGGCGGAAAATGGGTTGTCGAGAAAAGGGTCGGAGAGAGGGAGGGTGGAGAGCATGGTGGCGGAAGTGGCGGAGGTTTTGGTAATTAGAGAGAGGTGAAAGGGAGGAGGGAGAAAGGGAAGAAAGGTAGAGGAGGGTACCCTTATTTATGGTGAAATTTTGGGGGTAAAGTTAGTAATTAATGTGAGTTAACAAGGGTATTTTTGTCTGAAATTTTATTTACAGTGCATGGCTTTTGAGTCATTTTGCACTATGGTTGTGAATCCTTGTGGGGCATTGCGTCACATCTCTTTTTAAAAATGGGACTGTTTAATGGACCCTCCTAAATATTGGCTTTAAGCATGTTGCAATTTTTTTTCAAAAGAAGAAGAAGCTTAGTACAAATTTAAAATCATGTAATATGCTATCAAGACACCATGTATTCAATAGTCAAACTGATCCTTCAAATTTTAAAATAGTTGTTTTTCATTTGCTATCCACTTATTTTTTTTAAGGCAATTGATTAATAATGAATACAAGGGTATTCAAACTCTTACAAAAAGATAGCAAGATAAATTCACTACCAATATCATTCTAGAGCTTAACGTGGGTTCATGCAAAACTCTAAAAAAAGATAGGTTGAAGTAGGGATCTCATCTACACAACACCATTTCCACACATAAATTTTGATGTTCCAATAGAAGTTATCTACATTGTATCTAACAGAATTAAATACAAAAGTATTTATATCCAACCATAATACCCAAATGCAAGTCAACCACAATGCTCCTTTAAAAAGAACTCATTTTCCTCCCCCCACTCCAAGCCAAAAAAATGAGGTGCCACTTCCAGGGGCGGAGCCATGATCAAAATTCAGGGGATTCCCATAATGAGTAAAATATACTAACAAAATGTATGAAAAAATTAATGACAAAAACTATGATAATATTACTTCATAAAAATGTATTAGTATTTCAATACAACTCAAAAATAGAAATCATTCTAGTCTAATCGTAAATGCATTCTTCTCCTGTTCATTCCTTGGAAACGCTTGATGATATCCATATCATCGATTGTATTAAGCACCTCTTTCTTCACAAATATCACTAAGCAATCATTTAGCTATTGATTATCCATTCTACTTCTCAACTCATTCTTAACATATTTCATCCCCGAGAATACTCGCTCAACACTTGCAGTAGCCACCGGTAAGGACAAATCTAGTTTGACAAGTGTGTACACAAACCTAAATGTCTTATGCTTCTTTGTTCGAACAAGAGTCCTACAAAGTTCCGATATGCCAGACAAATTGAAAAAGTGATTGTCCATCTTGACACTCTCAATATAAGTCTCCAACTCACTAGACAATTCCTTATCGGTAAGATCCTCAAAGTCATTTGGATACAATCTTGCCAATCTCACAAGTGATTTAATGTCAAACGCTTCAAATGAATAACAAGGACTCAAGCAAGCAACACAATTGATCAACTAAGTATTTTCAGGTGTAAATCGATCATTCAACTCTTTCAATACCACATTTATGACACGTAAGAAGCAATCATTCTTGAAATAATGAAATTTTGTAACAAAAGGAGCAAGTCGTTTGGATTTCTTATCCTTCACATACCGAGACTCCATGTCAGGAACATCAATTTCAACATTACCACAAGAAGCCATAACTTGCTCATAAAGTGTTTCCCATTCACCATCTTTAAATTCTTGTAACTTTTTCTTGCATATTTGGACAAGTTCCATGGCATGCACAATATCTTGAACCCCCTTTTGCAATGATTGTGACAAATTATTTGTCAAAGATAAAATCTCAACCATTAAGTGCAAATAAACACAAAACCAAAAGTTTGCATAACAAGTAACAAACTTTTTGGTTCACCCTTAGAATGACTATCACTTTTCAAATCTTTGAACACTTCAATAATTGGAGTAAACAAATCAACCAACCTATTAAGAGTTCGAAAGTGAGATCCCAACGTGTATCACCCGCTCTTGCAATGGACAAGTCTTGATTTAAACCAATTCTAGTTTCCACCAATTTTTTTTCAATTAGATTTGCAAAATGAGAAACTTGTTTATTCCAAAGTAGAGCTTGTCTTTTGTTAGATAAGCGTAAGAAAGTAACAATATGTGACACTTCACAAAAAAACCAATCAACATCCTCATGCTTTCTCGCCATTGAAACAAGAGCCAATTAAAGTTGATGAGCAAAACAATGGACATAATAGGCTTGCAGATTTTGCTTTTGAATTAATGTTTTCAAACCTCCAAATTGACCACACATATTACTTGCTCCATCATACCCTTGACCTTGAATTTTAGAAATACACAACTCAAACCCCGACAAAAAACATTCAAGAGCTTCTTTAAGCGCTATTGCACTTGTATCCTCAACATGAACAACATCAATAAATCTTTCTACAACAAACCCTCTAACATCAACAAACCGCACTACAACAACCATTTTTTCTTTACCAGAGCAATCACCAGATTCATCAATAAGAACACAAAAGAAACCATCTCCATTTTCTCCAACTATATTCTTAATATTTTCAATCGCACATGCATTTACAAGTTCTTTTTGAATAACAGGAGAAGTCATCTTACAATTTCCCCCACCACTTGTTATTGCTACAACTATTTTCTCACTATTTCTCCCCAAGGCTTCTACAAATTCTAGAAAATGTCCCTTATAAACAAAATTATCACCCTCATTATGTGCCCTAAATGCCAATCCTCCTCTAACAAGATATTTGACAGCCTCAAATGATGCTTTTAAACGAACAAGATAATCTACTTTTTCTTTTGAACTATATTTTTGCATACGAAAACTCAATACTCTGCTTTTTCTTCATAAGATTCTCACATGCTTTCACAGACTTTTTATGATGACTATTCAGTTTCTCACCAACATGTTTATTCAACTTATGCTTTAGACTCCAACCTTTAAAACCAGTCACCACAAATGCAAAATTACTAGTACCTTTGTAGCACACATAACAAGGCAAAAAAAACAACATCTTTTTCTACACTATATTCCAACCAATCATACTCATCAAGCCAAATATATTGAAAAAAAACGCTCTCTTCCCCCAATATCTGTGGATTCATATTCAGTTAATTTAATTTTACATGGCCCATTCATAAGATAAGCTCTTCTTACCTCATCTTGATCATTTGGATGATACTCAAGAATTTGACTTCTTTTTCCAGGATTTGTCTTCAAATAAGCCCTTTTTTTAAACACCTTATATGAAGGAAGAGGTTCTGGTTGTACGTTATTTGAAGAGTGAACCGAATAAGGTTCTTCGGACTGCCCATTTGAAGGAGCAAGCTTCTTTGGCTCAGGAAATCTCGGTTCGGGTGTAAAGTATTTGAACAACATTCTACAATAACAATCAAAATCAAATTAATTTTACAATTCAAAATTTCAAATCACAAATCCAATTAATGGTAGTAATTAGTAAGTAACAAAAAGAAATTGAAAGTGTTGGAGTAATCATGTGGCTACTCTTTTAAGAAGGAAAAAAAACTCTTGCAACAGTCAACATAATATTTCTTGCTAATAAACCTATTCATCATTCTTGGCTTTAACAGAGGAAAAAAAATAGGGGCAACATTTGCTTAGCCATGGTTGACACTAATTTAATTCATATTAAAATAATAATAAACATGAGAATTTAAAAATTAAACTTTAATCATTAGAACAGCTTGCAAAAAAAAGTTGAATTTGATTTTGAAAATGTTGTTGTGAGTGGTATCTTGTTTGTGCGACTGCTGCTTCTTGCTTCTGTTTTGGATGAGATTTGGAATTGGAATGTTGTATTTATTTAACCTAATAATAATAGCATTAAAAAAATAGGTAAAAGGTATATTAGTAAAATAAATAACAAAATTAAGGGTATTCCAGGGAATACCATATACCCCTCTAGTTCCGCCCCTGACCACTTCTACTTGAAATCGAGCAAAAATATTGCTCCATGAGGATATTATGCTCCACACCCTTACTGCAAATTGAAATGAGAAAAGAAGATGCATCATATCCTCATCCAACATATTACAAAACCCGTAACGACCAGAAATTGGCATTCCTATCAACTTCAACGCTTCTAAAGTTGGAATTCTATTCCAAAGGACCTTCCACGAAAACATCTTTATTTTAGCAAATATCTTCAACATCCAAAGGAGAACAAAGGCCTTCTGCTGGTAATCTTGTAAATAATCAGCATTGTCAATGGTCATCAAAATATTGTAAACTGATTTGACGGAAAAATAATCATTCTCGTCTAGCTCCCAATTGGTTGTGTCCTCCCTGTCTTCAATAATCACCAGTCTGTTGACAACAGACTTCAGGTCGCACAGTTGAGAGTAAAAGGATAATCGCCCCTGATTTGAAACGAAAAAGTTATTCCAAACCCACCTACCAGTCTGTCAACCGCCCATGTCCTTTACCATCCCATTTTTGCTGCTGCTGGCCTGAAGCAAGTCTGAGTATAAATCTGCCATGGCGCCTAGGCCGAACCAATTTGCCCACCATAACGACGTATTTAACCAGTTTCCCACATTATAATGAATATTGTTAGCACAATTATATCCACTTGCAAAAGACATATTGTCTACCTTAATAATGTCTTTCCACCACCAAGAAGAGGATTTTTCAATAATAATAGTGTTTGACAGACTTAATAGCCCCAGATTACCATATCTCACCTCAAGAAATTGATTCCAAAAAGCCTTTTTTTCATAAACAAATCTCCATTTCCATTTTGAAAGCAGTGCTATGTTAAACTCCTTCATGCTTTTAATTCCTAAATCGCCTCTCGCTTTTCTCTTGCAAACAGATAGCCAAGTAACCCAACATATATTCTTAATTCCATCTTTATATCCCCAAAGAAAATGTCTTCTTATCTTGTAAATTTCGGACCACACCGCCACGGGAGCCTTGTAAATCGAAAACAGAAAAACTGGGATACTTGAAAGGATATAATTAATTAGCATTGCTCTTCCTGCCATGTTTAGATTCCTGCCATACCAAGATCCCGATTTCTTTTTGAACTTAGATATAATAAATTTCCAAGACACCACTTTTCTTTGATCTATCCCGATGGGAATGCCCAAAAACGAGAAAGCTAGTTGCTCCACTTTGTACCCCATGAAAGTGGCCGCTGCTTCAAGAAAATGAGGGGAAACATTCACTCCAATCATCTTTCTCTTACCATAATTCAATCGAAGCCCCGATACTAGTTCGAAACCGCGCAAAATCGTAAAAGCCTTCTCCCATAATCAAAGTATCATCTGCAAATTGGGTTACTTCCACCGAAATGTGTAATCTTGAAACCTCTCAACATTTCATAAGTTTGACCTATGATAATGAAAATGAAAGACGCATATTAAAGTCGTTACAAGATTGAACCAAGGAGAATTAAACTATTATCACTTAAATTTATATAATACAAAGCATATATGTTGAATTTTCACTACCACGAAAAAACTCTTTTATTTCGATTAGAAATTATGGTTAATCTCTTTAAACTATTGATCTCAACAATAATAAAACATTTAAATTTCAATATCAATAATAATATCATCTTTCAAACTTCCATATCAACAACATGCATCGTATAACATTTACTTTAAGGATTTTTAATTTCTAACTTTTACTTCTAAAACTATACAGCATACGGTATCCTTCGACATCTCTACATATTTGAATAAAATAAATATTAGTAAAAACAATACAAATGTAAAGAATGAAAGAATATTAGAGAAGTACATGGAATCAGATTCATCCATAACCTCACTATTTTGAATGGTACTATGACCATCATTTGCTTTTGTATAGAATGAAAAATTACTAATGTCATATGCACTCCAAGTTATTACCTTAAACTTAGGAATATATGATATCCATTTAATTGTCTTTGATGCATTACTCTCGTTAGAAACTATTTCATTAAACCAATTTATGAAATATTTGTTATGCTTTATCAACATCAATTTATCACTCATCCGGATGAATTTTTCCTTGATAAGACTTTTGTGAGCGGATAAGTAAGGTTGAACTTCATCAATGTTATTCATTATATACAAATGTGTTTGAATAACTACATCACAATCCATTGTTGTAACATTTAAACCTTGAGTACCTCTACCTCAATATCTTTCATCATGACGAGACTCATAAATTTCTATAGAGTTTTATTCTGACAAATAGTTTATACAGAATTCAATATCTTCTTCTGTGATGTATCGTTCAACGACCAAAACTTCTGGATGGTGATGATTATTTGTATACCTTTTAAATATTTTAATGTACTGCTCTACCAAAAACATCCACCTTAAATAAACTAGACCATATAATTTAATCCCTCTTACTTAATGAATAATCAAATGAACCATAATGTCAATAAATTATGGAGGGAAATACATCTCTAATTAACACAAGATCATTGCAGCCTCATGTTCCAACTTGTACATCCAGAAAATTATTTATTTGGGTTCAAAGCTAAAACTGTGATAAAGCTTTGGTTTGAGGATTGTGTAATTAGGTCTCCATTCAGGTTCGAAGGTTCAGCGCACTCAAAATATTTGATTCAAGATTTGATTTAAGCTCATCCCGGTGTTAAAAGCATGTTTTAGTTTGTGATCAGTTTGTTGTCAAAATCTCCTAAGTTCTTGGTCAGCATGATATAAAATAAGATTTGGTTCGTGAGCTAAATAAACAACATTTCCCCCAACATTTCACTCTAAATTTATTATTTTTCACAAAATTGATTTATATATCATTCAAAAGTGACTATTCTAATTACATTTTTAAAATTATTTAATCATTAAATTACATGCCTAATTTAAAGTCAGAATTCTTAATTTTTTTTCTAACATAGATTTAAGCCCACACCCTCATTGTCATAGGTATTTAGGTCGGAACCTCCTAACCTATCACTAACATATTCGTTATCATCAACTTGAAAATAGCTTTTCTTTTATAACCAACAACAACTTTATAGTAGCTATTGATCTAAGCTAAAACTTGAAGGGGAATCGCGATTAAAATACGTACTGTAAAACAAAAAATTCTCTTAAGTTTATCCTTACAAATAAATATGATCAGTGATAAAATGGTTGTCTAATGTAGCGATTAACAGTTGATACAAAATTGCAGAGAAGGATCACGATCGTTAAACGAACAACAATGCATATACTCGGTCAACATGAACAAAGTGCCTTCAATTTCTATGGTAGTTGTTATGGATGAAAATTTTGATATATATATATATATATATATATATATATATATATATATATATATATATATATATATATATATATATATATATATATATATATATATATATAGAGAGAGAGAGAGAGAGAGAGAGAGAGAGAGATAGATAATGACTATGGTTTAACAAAAAATAAATTTATCAAGTATGAATACTTCAGCACATTGATTTTATTTATAGAACCACTTATGTGGACAACAAGCTAAACAAACCCACTTAAGCACATCATACCTTGCAGTGTATCATATTTCATATAAGTGCATTGAACATTACAGTGTACTACATATTTTTTAATTAACGCTACTGCATTGCATTACTGAACAATCAAATATGTTTCACTTATTTATTTCCTCCCACCAATATGTCCTTATATATGTGACCTTGAAGGTTCTCGTGACGTTAGGAGTTATACTATATCACATTTAATATAATAAACATTAACTGGTATCTTACAACGCACCACTACTACCAAGTCACAAAAAATGTCATGTGATATGTCGAAACCTTTCGTTGATAATGTTTATGTGTACAATTACCTTTTTTTTTCTCATGTCTATATTGAACACAAGACATATATCATATCACCTTTGTCCAATTCAATATCGGACCCTTAGACATTTATTGTGTTATGCATGATGGAAAAATTTCATCTCGGTACCTCAATATGATTTGTGGAGTACCCCTTAACATCTTTATAGTAATCTTATCTTGGACAATGTTTGAACAAAAATAAAGTACTTGACTCAATATCTAGGGTTCATAATGGTTTCAAGTCGAATGGAGTTACATACCATTATCACCTTGAGAATAATTTATGACACTTGCATAATGTTATATCTAGTATTCTTATGGTGGATCAATCCAATATAATTATTACTAATAACATGTATATCCATGTAAATATTTGATAACTATTTATCCATGATCTGTGAGATGTGATCATCAATTTATCCTTACAATGGTCTCAATGCTTTAATGTTATCTCACTTCATAATAAATCTTGATTATTGATACTTTAAGAATAATGTCTTCGTGTTTAACGAGTTATCATGATTAAGTCACACTTATTACTTTATCAAACGAACTATTATTCTAAGTACTTTATTACTTTTATAAAGAAATGACTTACTTTAAATAGATAATTAGATAAAAGTATCAAGTTCTAATAATATTATTCACCTCTAAGATTTACACCAACACAATACACTTTATTTAATTCAATATTATTTCTGAACAATTACGGATCTTTAAAAAACCTTCCAAATATTTTTCCATTTCCGCAAACCTCTTATCTATTGCCTTTGTTTCTTCACTAATATCAAAATTTATTTCCTTAACCTCTTCATTGCCGATGTAACCATTCTCTTCCTCACCAACTTATTGTTGTACATTAATACATTGATATTTTGTAACCTTTTTTAAAATGTCTATCATATTGTACTAAACATAAATGTTTCCATCAATTTTATTAGCAAAAGAATGTATACAAATATTCTAGGCATGTAAATACAAGAACATTGGTTTGAAACATCCATTCACCTTGTCCCTATTTCTTCATAACCTAAAATTAACTTCATTATAGTTGTAATCCTTCACGATACTAATAGCTTCATAAAAACTCCATTTGTAATAGTCTTAACTAGATATGATATGATTGTTTCAACCCTCCTTTAGAAAACAAGTATTTATCTCGTAAAAAGTTGCCACATCATGGTGAAATACAACATTTAAAAAAACACATTTTCTGAAATAAATATTTATCATTAATATATTTTTAATTTTTAAAATATTATTACTACATAGATTATAATTGAAAAATATCTCCTCCAACACAATTTTGAATTCCTTCATACCATTTTATAGAAAAAAATAAAATTAAACATCCCAAAACTCCTCCACTTAAATCTCTTTATTCTTTTCACTCCATTTCTTTTTTTAATTATCTCCTTCCTTTCTCTACAAACTTACAAAATAAAGCATACAAAGCTTCAAATAATTAGATGCAAAAGAATTAAACACTTATCTTAAAGTCAACCAGTATTACCTTTAAATGGTTTAGGGCCAGCTTACCTTGCTAGCTTTTATCTAAATGTACAATAATTTAAAATAAATGATAATAACAGTGATATAAAATATTTAGATTTATTTAAATAAACTGATTAAACAAACTAAAAAAAATGTTGGTTGTAGCATATTTCTTTTTTCCAAATTTACAACATTTTTTATAAACTTTCTAGTGTTTTTTTAAATTTCATTTGTTATTTATGATTTTCAAAAGGGGGAATATCTTGAATTCTAAGTTTTTAGCATAGTAACATAAAACATAGTTTTAAACATTTTAAAAATATTAAAGTTGACGTTAACCTTTTTCAGAAAGTACACATTTTAGAAAACTTTCCCGACAAACCTCATGGGCCGGTATTTTTTTTTTAAAGCAAAATGAATTTTTATGTTCTACTAATTGTTTTTTAAAAGCTAAATTGATTTTTATGTTCTACTATTATTAATGTAAAGATAACCTAGGTCATATAATTACCATTTAAAAAATATTTCTTTCCGAGGGCGGGTTCAAATTTTGCTGCCGTCAGTAAATCCCGCATTCATGCAAATTTAACTGTTTGATTAAAATCAGACTATCTTTATTTCTGCAAAAGAATTTTAAACTGTAAAATAAAAATAAAAATAAAAACCGTTTTTTTAATCTATCAGATAAAGATCAGATTATTGATGATAGTTTGATTGCGTGATTGTGAGAAAAGATTGATTTTATAATAAATATTATTACTCTAGAAATAGATGAATGTGTTTTTCCAATAAATAGACACAATTTTAAATAGATTAATTCAATCATCCATTAACGGGAACCATTTAAAATCAAAGTAAAATTTGTATGAGTTGATCGAACATAAAAATTATTAATACATTCTAATCCGAAACCTTTGAACAGGCCAATATATCCAAATTTTTACTAAGATACCATCCTTGGGGTTAAGAAGTAGATTCTTATTGAATCTTTTAAGATATGTAGTATTTGGCATAACAATGAACATTTAAGGCATGAAATAATCTTAGAAATAAAGTTCAATTGTTATAGCTAGAGAATCTATAGGTTACTAAAATAGTCATAGAAGTTGAGGTCTTGAGGAAGAAAACTTAGAAAGACTAATAAAGGTTGCATTAAAAGCAAAAGAAAGAAGGGACACATAAAAGTTGTTCACTCTACTTTTTATTTTTATTTTCATTTTTTAGAAATACTTTACTTTAGGATGAGTTAGCATTTATTATGCAAACATATACTGATCCAATATTTAGTTCCTGTTGATAAATTAATTAAAAATAAATACACACTGATAAAGGTTGATGTTTTGTTTCTTTTCCTCATCCAATCTTTATTTTTGATAGCTACAAGCCTACAACATTCCTCTCACTTGAGCTACATCTATTTTATCTGCCTCTTGTTGCATACGAAAGGTTGATGCAATTTGTTCTTCACTTTCAGGGAACAAATACAGAGAAAATCATCGCTTTCATCACTATCTATCACATGATCTTTCGTACTAGTATTAACATTAAAGAAACACTTCATCTCTTTCGATTTAGACATTCTTTAAAGTTGTTTTTGTACTAATTTTAAAAAGTTTAATTTTGATAACCAAAATTCAGAATCTTTTTGGAAGAGTTGCTTGCATATTTAGTGTTCAACACACCTCAAATACGATTTATATTTAAGGAAAAAAATTATTATTAAAAAACAAAAATTTAATTGTTCATTCACTTATTTATCCTTTCTTCATTAATTACATTAAAAATATTTTACTAATATGCGTGGTACAAATGGTGGATCCTTGGATACTTGCTTAAATATTTGGTTCACAATTTGAACATAAGTTCCATTGTTCACTATGTGAAGATGAAGCTATGTGTAGAAGATAAAAGGAAGGAGAGTAAAAAGGGATTTGTATTACCTTAAGAAAAAACCAGTGTTACCTATATATGCTAGCTGAACGCTTAGCTGACACCAAAGTAAAAGTTAATTGAATGATAAAACTGTGTAACTAACTAGTAACCGAATCAGTTACACAAGAGTAAAGCTATGTAACTGACTAAGATAATCATAGATTATGCTATATATCTCTAATATATATATAAATCTATAATAAAAAAAAAAATTATACCATAAATTTATACTACATCATATTTTCGTATTTTACGATTCACAAATACCATAAACTGTGAAATTTTATAAATAATCAACTTTATTATTTCATTAATTAACATTTTACATTTCATTAAACAACTTTATTTTATTATTAAAAATTATTTTTAATATGTGAATAGTTAGTGATAACTTCATTAATCAATTTTTTACATTTCATTAATCAACTTTATTTTAATACTAAAAATTACTTTTAATATTTGGACGTTTATTAACCGATTTCATAATTCATTAATTAACTTTTTTATATTTCATTGACCAACTTTGATTTATCACTAAAAGTCATTGTTCATGCACGGTTAACAAGACACTCACGGTCACTATTCACATGCATGTCACAGTTCACGACATTGGTTCACGTCATTGTTCACTGTATCTATGAACAATGAATACGTTGTACTCCCTCTGTCCCACAATATCCCACAATATGTAACTCATTTGAAAAAAAAGTGTTTCAAACTGAATGATTATTTTCAATTTTCAATGCATTTTTTCTAATTCTACTATCTAATTAATATTACCTCTATTTTTTTAATTATAAATCTCTTTAGGAAAAAATGTATACCACAATATAATTAATAAAGGATAATTTTATAATTTTTTTCATAATTTCTCTTTTCCATATTACAATTATTATATTTTTTAATACATGTGAAAAGTCAAAAACAATTTATAATGAAAAAATGAAGAAATATTATTTCCACCATTCCCAATATTTGATAAGGGATACTTTAGTAATAATTTTTGTTATTTTTTACTATTAAAATAAATCATTTTTTATTTTAATAATTTAGTTATATCTTTAATAAATATTTTATTACAAATGCACAAGGTCACCTAGACCAACCATGGAAATTTTACTAGTAATATGTTTTAAGTAGGGTTCGATAATCAGTCAATTTCGGGTACAAAACTTAAATTCGATGTAAACCACAATTTTATTTTTATGACCCAATTTTGATTGATAAATTTCAATTTTCGTTGTATTCGGTTAAATTGGAATACCAGATAAATCAGGTCGATTTAATATTTATTAGAATAAATCTTTAAAAATGACTATTTTTTATAAAATTCACAAATATTTATTTTTTTTATGTAAAAAAAATCAAAATTTTAGAATAGACTTAAAAACTATTTTGTTATCATTGAAAAATAATTATTATTACGTGATAATATTTTCAATATTTATTTTATTTATTTTTATTACTATATAACATACTCATTATAAAAATGAAATTTATAATATTGTCAAAATTATAAAAAATAATTTTGATTATAATTTTATAAAAATTATAATATTCTAACAATATTATAAATCTCATTTTTATAAAATTATAATCAAAATTATTTTTCATAATTCTGACAATATTATAAATCTCATTTTTTTAATGAGTCTGTTATATAGTAATAAAAATAAATAAAATAAATATTAACTAATTTCGGTTGGTTTTGGTTTTTAATGGGTCAAAAATAATCAATTGAGTTCGATCAAAACAATCATATACTATTCAAATTAAGCAACCAAATTAATCTGACATCCAACATGATCCGATCTGTTTGCATAATAAACACAATGGATCATAAGAAATACAATGGATCGATCAGTTTTGATTGAACGATTCAAATTTGTGCTTGTTAATTTCAAGTGAGATTCAAACAATTGATCTATCTATTACTCTACTTTTTTATTTTTCATATCTCAACCACCGAATCATATTTAGATCTAAGTGGATCTGATCTGTTTGCATAATAAATACAATGGATCGATCAGTTTCGATTGGACGATTTAAATTTGTGCTTCCTAATTTCAAGTGAGATTCATACTGTTGATCAATCTATCACTCTGCTTTTTTATTTTTCATACCTCAACCACTAAATCATCTTTAGATCTAAGTGGATAGTGACATCCATATGAGCATTCCTATACATCTAACTAAAATCTCAAATACAAGTCTCAAATATCGTGACAAGAGACATTTACTGCTAAATTTAATATGGTCATATATTTTTATATTGGTTGGAGTTAGGGATGATACTTTGTGGCTCAATTATACTTATGATTAAGTTTATTTTGTCTCATATTAAGTGTGATTTATAACAACTTTGCAAAACTCTTATTCTTTTATAAATAATAATTCTGTTAACTATTAATATTAAACATTATTATAAATTATACATATATAGGGAAGTTTGATAAATTTGAGAATAACTCATAATTTGAGAGTGAATTAGTGTTTGATGTATATAAATGCATGATGAATAAGAGAATGAAAGAGAGCAATATTGTCTTGCTTTAGTGCGTTGTATTCATCACCCTACATAGTGATGCTTATGCATTTACTTATAGAGTAGTTCATAATCAAGGGCGATTATACTTTCTACTTGAGATTAGTTACAATGCATAACTACCATAACTAACTTTCATATCGCTTATGGTGGTTTGAAGGAAGTAACCTTGAGTTTTTCACGAAAACTAATGTAGAGATTAGTGGATAAGGGTGTTGTGTGTATATCTACAATTTTGCATGAATTGGACCATGTTGGATTCGCAATATTTGTGCCACAACTATCTCACGAATAAAATGAATGTCCAACTCAAATGCGTTTTATGCAACAATGCAAGATTGGATTATGAGATATCATCAATGCGTTAGAGATTGTCACAAAGAAGTGTTGGTGACAAGTATCTGATTTATAGTTCATTCAAGAGAGACTCGATCCATAACACTTCAAATGTTGTTTGTCTTAAATCCCTATAATTCAATAGCTTGAGAATGTCAAGCTTCTTGAGAGCAAACTTCTCATGCAATTTAGTAATCAGTTTATGAAGTAATGTAGAAGATGACCTTGTGAGAATTATCTCATCAAAATACATTATAACATACAAGGTAAAATTATGATGATTGTGTACAAAAAGAGAATGGTCACACTTGCTTGAAGTGAAACCAAAAGGGATCAGGGTCTGATGGAACTTTTCATACCAGGCTTTTGGAGTCTATTTCAATCCATAGCTTGCTTTCTGGTCTACACGCCGGGGTAGGATCTGAATCTGAGAAGCCTGGTGGTTCTTGCATAGACATCTCATCCTGGTTGTTGAACTTCCCATTTGTGTATGTTAGAGTTAGAATAATTTGAATTTTTGTTGGCTTAACCACATGTGAAAATGTCTCATGAAAGTCAAACCCATATTTTTGGAGGAATCCCTTTGCCACGAGCCTCGTCCTATACTTGTTGATGCTACCATATGAGTTTTCTTTTATCTTAAAAACCCACTTACAACCTATGGTTTTCTATCAGGTGGTGATGATGTAAGGAACCGATTATCATTCTTGATAAGTGAATCATATTCAACTTTCATGGCTTGAAATAACTCATGTTGAGCAAGAGCCTATTTTGCAGTTGTAGGTCCAAAATGAACTAGAAAAGCTTTAGGTTTGGACTTCCCTGTCTTAGCCTTTGTGAACATAAGATGATTGTTGACCAAAAGAAGACCATAATTTTACTGAGTATGAAATGATTGTTAGAGTGACTCAAGATAATTGGTCATGTTTGTTGGAGTACAAAGGAATGACTTAATTTACTATGGTGCCTTTGAGGTTAAGTTACCTACAGACTCAGATGAATTAGAGTTTGACAAAGACATGATAAGAATGACAAGTATACAATGGTCAGATTGAAGAGTATTTGAGACATGATTTTACACACTCAAATGTTCATCAGGGAATGACTCGTTTGAAATGGATTGTTTGTGTTGGTGTTGCTCATCAGACAAAAAGTTGTGACTTCTAGTTGTGTTCATTGTATCATCAGGTTCCAAGGATCTATATAATGAGATGACATATGAACATTAGTGTGTAAGGATAGTTGTATGGATTCTGTTGGTTTTTGTTTTGAATGAAGTGTACAAGGGTGATTTTAACCTTGTTGTGTGAGTCCAGATCTCCATGGAAACTCATTTTCATTTAAGACGACATCTTTTGAAATGAATATTCTACCCCCAAAATTAAGAAATTTGTAACCTTTTTCGGTAGATTAGACCCCCAAGTAGATGAATTGATAACATAAAAACTTTAGCTTGTGTTAATTATAAGGCCCGAGGTGTGGGAAGCATGCACAACCAAAGACTTTGGTTGAAGCATAATCATATTTCTCTTAAGATAGATTGGTTAAACCGTTCCACAAAGATCAAAGGTCTTCACACTCATAAGAGTGATTTGACATTGATAGATCGTTACTCCAATTCCACTTCAGATTAGACAAAAGTTAATACAAATGTTCTGACATTAGATCAAAACATTTGTCCCATTCTCTTCAACACTTGATTGGACTTGATTCCAAGGAACATGATAAGATACCCTCTATCTGAAACCAGAAAACAAGCTCTTCTACAATTGAAGACAAAAATAAACAACTATTGTCTTTCTTCAATGGTTTGTCACTTTCATCCCAAACTCCTAAGTAACTACTAGAGTATTTTATTCTAGTTCATCTTTTCTTCATAACCCTTTTCTCCAAACACATTTATAAGTGCCTTTATGAGTGGACTTGAGAGGCTCCCAATTATATTTGACAACTTTATAAATATTTCATAAATAACCTCCTAAGTAACACAACCTCATAGGATACTACTTCATAGGAAATCAAAGAACAATGTTCTCCCCTTCATATTACTCCCAACTTGTCTTTTAGGGACTCTGAACATAGAACAACATAGATTATTCCAAGAGTAGATCCTTTTGAAACCTTAACACTGGATATACATAATGAACTCCGAGAGTTCTTCCATCAGAGACATATGAAGCAGAAGACCACGACAAGAACAACCTCAACATGTTCCAGGAAAGATGTCAAAACATCTTATCAGGTACCACACCTATCAAAGATTAGAATAACATCATTATCAGCAACAGTGGAAGAATCTTCACAGAAGCATCAGTCAACCATCAATAATTTTCCAATTGAATTCAAAAAATATATCACCCTATCTTTCAATCCCCTTGAACATATTAGTAATGAATGGTCTTATCACACAAACTCCTTCCTTGTTCATTGCGCCAGAAAGTAACTTCCCTGAATGTCACCCAGAAATAGAACAAGATGTCTGCTCTGATACCAATGGAAATTCTGGTATACAGATCTCAGATATCCAATGAGATGTCGAGACACTGATCTTTGCACAATGACAAGATGAATACACAAATAGAATTTCAAAAAGTAAATAACACACAGTCAATTGTTAACCCAGTTCGGTGTACAACAACACCTACGTCTGCGGGCTACCAATCCAGGAATGAAATCCACTAGATAATATTAATTCTAAGCTAAACAACCTCTGGTTTACAACTTGTCACTTAATAATTACTCATGCTTAATTTCTACCTAAGACTCTCCTAGGTATGAGACCCTTCTCAATTCCCTTACAATCACCTCAGTGATATCTAAAATCACAATCACTGTGATTGTATCAAACTACTTAATTGAAAGACACACCTTCCAATTCAACATTCAGTCAAGACTCTTGACTAACAAAGATACTTGGACTTTCTTAAAAGCTTCAACCAAGAACAATATACAATTCATTACCTACATGTTTCAGAATGTAAAAACCATGTATACCTCAAAGTATCAATCAATACAGAGAGTGACTTACAACACACGTTACACGAGAGACTCTCAAACCTTAAACCCTTATTTCTAAGATAAGGACTAATAATTATTCACTCATCTATTTTCCATAGGTCTTGGTCTACCTTTTATAATCTTATGTTGTCCACGGGCTTCGAATAAACAACCAATTATTCCTTGATCCATGCACTAATTGTTGAAGATAAAATCTCCTTAAATCTTGAAATTGATCTACCACTAACCTATTGTATCAGACCAAGATGTCGAGTCTTCGTGATAGGATATCTTGTCCGATATGTTGTTTTTCTCATATTTCTTCAAATTAGGATATCTTGTTCAACATCATATTTTACCAAAATTTAGACAAATCTTTAGAACTTTCAATTAGAGTTATAAGTGTGTTAGCACATGTTTGGATTTGGAAAATAAATTGTTTTAGGAAGATTGCTTTGGTGTTATTATTTGTTCAGGATTTACATCAAATCAAGGATCTCAATCATCATAATTAAGATTTTGTTTATCATGTGCATTTTTGGAAAGGTTTGATTTGAATAAAATTCAGCAAGAATGAAAATGTCAAGAGATCCATATTTGATCATTCAACATTTGTAATCAACCATTATTAAAGATTGATTTCTTTCACTTTTGAGATGTCAGTTGTATTCAAGACCTAAACCCTAATGAGTTTTCTAGCTAGATTGTTGTTGTAATGTAAGGAGAGAATCTCATTTGTGAAAATGTAAAACCCGAGAGAGAAAATCTACTCTACAAGAGAGATTTAGTTGAGTCCTTTTTGTTTTGTGTTATGAAACTCCATTCACTATTATCATTCCTATATAGAGGAATAAAGTTTGTGTTGAGTTGTTATTGATTTCACCATTCATAATATATTGTAACTGTCCAAATACTTGAGAGAATGCTTGAGAGACAGTGAGATGTGTCTCATATTTAAGGGATTCTTGAATAGAAATTCATAGGTAGTATTAGGAAAAAAGACATTGAACCTTGAAGGTTCAACTAAGACCAAAATGTACTTTTGACTATTAAGAGTGAATTTACATTCTTTGAGTTAACACCCTTCAGACATATGTGATTTTGCACGGAATTAAATTAGGAAAAATTCATGTGTTATTTATATTTTGATTTTATTTTGTCTACTACACATTTAATTTGGCATACAGATTCTCAGATGTTATGTCCGACATCTTTCAGTTAAACAACATAATTTCAAATATTATAGAATTGGGGTGCAATTGATTATCACTAACAAAGCTATCAAAAAAGACAGTTTGAGGAATTGAAAAAGCTTATAGAAATGAAAAGACTTACAAACATAAATTATGCATTTTAAAATATTTGTCTGACAAACATTGATTATAATGTTTGATAGAAGATAATATGTTGGTTAAGTTGGTTTGAATTCAAGTTAATTACTTGAAGAACAAGTTATGTTTGTTTTGAGTTTGTAAGGAAGCTTTTTGTATATAATGACCCAAATCAATCAATGCAATCTATTTTCCTTTGACAGGAAAATCAGTTATCTTTTCACATATAGTTTGTTAATAGCTATTGCTAAAGTTATAAATAATCTCATTCTTCTTCCTTCTTATACTATCAATTTTATTTTGTTACAACAATAACTATATAAATTTAAAATAATTAATTATAAATACAAAAAAAAATATAAAATCATGCATATTAAAAAATTAATTATTACAATCAACTTTCTTAATTCTCGTAATTTCCTTCGCATAGTCTTATGTTTAGGAAGGAAGATCTAAAAAAATTAATTTGGCCTGAATTAAGCTGTAAAGTTCTTCTTTAGCAGCTCAATCATCCTTCAAGATTTGGGCACTATTACAGTCCTCCTTTTCTGCAAAAGGAATAAGATTGAGTTGCACAATGGAATCATCTTCAGGACCATCTCTTGTTTCAATGTTCATACAACAACACAATTCTAAGGAAGCAAAAAAGGTAGCTGCGACACTTTGACATAGCCACGCCGCCACTCCAACACAATCATGCTTTTTGCATGTGCATATTCTTCTACCTTTGGAAAAGCATGTCTTGGTGCAGCTCATAGTAGACCAGGAATTTTAGCGAGGTTGATTGATTGAAAATGAAGTAATAATTATCTGATTAATTTTCTGTTGTAGTAAGTTGTGATTAATAAGCTTCCTAAGACGCTAACCCACAACACAAGTTTGGTAGGAAAGATGCTAATTATTGGCTCAGATTTCACAAAAAACACATTTTATTAATAGTTAAATGTATCTATGTTTGAAACGTACTGCAGAGTTGATAGCACCAACTATAATTAATTAAAGATATAACACGGAGGTTCTGTCTTTGTTTATGATACTAAGCTAAAAACCAAACTATAGTTCTATTTTATTTTTGAAGAAATGATTTTTGACGGATTTTTTTTAAGGACATATACATGTATATGTACAATTATTGATATTGATATTGTTTTATTTCGGAATTATAAATTGTTGTAAATATACCTTAAAACTTTTGTTGATGAAGATAAATAAAACATATTTTGGAGATTGCATTTAGTGTGAAAATTGAAAGTTTTAGAAAATCGGACGGAAAAAAAAGGAAAAAAAAACGGACGGCGAATAGTGTCATCCATACTGATGAATAGTATTGTCTGAACGGTGAAT
Source organism: Lathyrus aphaca (assembly GCA_963966055.1). NCBI lineage: Eukaryota > Viridiplantae > Streptophyta > Magnoliopsida > Fabales > Fabaceae > Lathyrus > Lathyrus aphaca. Next base: position 466,491,575 of record OZ014522.1, on the reverse strand, counting down.
AGTATTTTCAATTTTTGAACTTTTTTTCGGTTCGGTCCATGGATCCAGATTTTGGGCTTTGTTTATTGGGTATTTGCTATTATAAATATGTATTTCTTATATATTTGGTGTGTGACAATCTTAAGGTTTACACCAATAGGGAGAGCAATGGTTTGAAGGTATTACGTTTCACCACAAAGAAAATCTTGGATTATACCTTGGGTTTGAGTTATTTATATATTGAGAGTTGGGGGGTTGGGAAACACTTGGGTAGAAAATAGGGTTGTTCTTGGGCTTCTTCAGGATTGTTCTTGGGAACTTGAAGGCGAAAGCTATTTTCTTGTAACTTATCTGTAATCTCTTGTAATAACTTTCTGAGTATAGTGAAGTGGACAGCTGCTCTCTCCCCCAAAGTAGATCGTTTGATCGACCTGGGTAAACAAAAATTTGTTTTGTTTCTTGCCTTATTCTGTTATATTACCTGTGTACGAATTATTATTGATGTAGACCATTTATTTTGGTTACTACTATTCTTTTCTCCACAAATTGATATTGAATCTTGTTGTAATTCACAACAAGATTCACAACAAGTGGTGTAGTGAGCGTGGAGCAAAGTGAACATCATGATTAGTAGATGGCAGATCGAGAAATTTTTCGGTAACAATGACTTCGGGTTGTGGAAAATTAAGATGCAATAAATTTTAATTCAAGAGAAATGTATTGATGCTTTGAAGAGTGACGTATTGATGCCTGCAAGGCTTACACAGGTACAGAAGACCGAGATGATGGATAAGGCCAGAAGTGCCATTATCTTGTGCCTCGGGGATAAAGTTCTAAGAGAAGTCGCCAGGGAGCAAACTACAGTTTCTATGTGGGCAAAACTTGAATCATTGTATATGACAAAGTCTTTGGCTCACATGTTGTATCTGAAACAACAACTATATTCATTCTGAATGGTGGAGAACAAATCCAGAGTAGAGCAGCTTACAAAATTTCACAAGATTATTAGTGATCTTGAGAATATTGAAGTAAAATTTTTTGATGAGGACAAGACTTTGCTTCTATAGAATTCATTACCCAAATCCTTTGAGCACTTTAAGGATGTTCTTCTTTATGGTAAGGAATGTACTATTACTTTGGATGAAGTCCAGACGATGGTGAAATCCAAAGAATTTTCAAAGTCGAAAGATTTAAAGATTGAAGATAGTGGTGAAGGCTTAAATGTGTCAAGAGGAAGAGGTGAGCATAAAGGTATGTCCAAATCAAAAAGTTCTGACAACTCAAAGGTAAAATGTTTTAATTGTCAGAAAATCGATCAATTTAAAAGGGATTATCCGGAAAGAAAGGTCAATGAAGATTATATTCAAGCTGCAGTTGCCTTGGGCGAGGAAAGTTATGAGTATGCCGAAACACTAATAGTATCGAGTTTGGAAACTGAAGATAGTTGGGTCATTGACTCAGGTTGCTCTTATCACATGTGTCCAAGAATAGAATAATTTGAAGATGGTGCAAGGTGGAGTAGTTTGCCCTGGTAATAATAAGACATGCAAGGTTCATGGTATTTGTTCTGGGCAGGCCCAATTCCCATAATTGGGCCAGGCAAACCAGCTCGACGTCGAGCAATATTGAGAATCATGGTTTCTGCCGACCAAAATCATACCGACCAAGACAAAGTCTTCCAACGGTTAGTTCTGACCGTTACCTATATTTATGGATTCCGCGATCCGCGCCCAACGGTGTGGACCAATAATCTTCCACTTGGCCCATTATATAAACCCTCTCATTTGAGAGGGTCAGGTATTCAATTCTCTGACCTTAACTCTTGTACTTGCTCACTCTTTGCTCAGTGTCTTACTTCAGCATCGGAGTGCCTTGCAGGTACACCCTCCTCCTCTCCTCACCTACCTTCTTTCAACAACGCTCGAAGCCAGCCGTATCGGATCCTGATCTCCAGGTACGATCAGGTGGCGCCGTCTGTGGGAATCTGATTTCTCCGTTCTTCTCTCTCAAAGTCTTCAAAGAACCAAAGTTTTTACCAAGATCTATGGCTGCTCGAGACAATCCAGAAAACCGATCGAATGACGACATGATCCTCACACAACGTGAGAGCAACATTCATCATCCTCCGCACGAAGAAACCGTGCAAGATCACCCTGACGGGAAGACGGCCTCGCCTTCTCCCGACCGCGATCAACCTTTGGAGAGTCGCCCGGAAGTCCTCTTTCCCCCGACTCCTTCAGAATCTGACTTCGCCGCACTGGCCGAAATCCTGAATCAGACAAATCTGCTGCTCCTCGCCCACGGCGAGAAAATTGCTTGTCTCGAGGACAACAATTGTCGACCCCAGTCTCCCGCGAGAGACCAGAGAAGGCGTAGTCCCTCTCCTCCCAAGAGAAAGAGGAAGGGACACATCGACGAATCTACTGGCGACAAACGACCTCGCCAGTCTCCTTCGCGATCCTCCCCTCCAAGAAAGTCAAGAAGGAGCAGATCAAGATCTGCATCTCCCCGGCGAACGAAGAACCGCGCTCCCAGATCCCCTTCGTTCAACTCCAGCGACGACGAAGATGCCCGGGGCCCCCTCTCGTCGGAAATCATGGCGGCTAAACTTCCAAGAGGTTTGGAGAAACCCCCACCGCTAGGCTCGTATGAAGGAACCACAGATCCGGATGAGCATATCGAGAATATTGATGCGCTGCTCGACTACCGAGGAGTACGAGGAGCGATCAAATGTCGCATCTTTCCTACAACACTGAGGAAAGGAGCGATGACGTGGTATAAAAACCTCGAAGCTGAATCCATCACGTCCTGGAAACAACTCGGACGCACGTTTTCCAGGCACTTCACCGCCTCAAGGCGACAACCAAAGACAGAAGCTTTGCTCGAAGCGATCATCCAAGGGAAAGACGAACCTTTGCGAACTTACATCGAAAGGTTCAACAAAGAGGCAGTCCAGGTGTCCACAACCGACGACATGAAGAAGTATATGTTGGAACGAGGACTGCGCCCGTCAACAGATTTTCACCGGGCAGTCGACATCGAGACCCCTGCCACCCTTGACGCATTCCTGCTGAAAGCCCAAGCTTATATCCAGTATGAGGAAAAGCAGGTAGCCAGCTCCGTACAAGACGCTCGACGTCGCGAAGACGTGAAGCCCCACCGAGTCGATGAATCCTCGGCATCTCATCAAGGAGGAGACAAAAGAAAGGATGATCGCTCCCGTGAACCGCGGGAGCACAGAGAACCCGTAGGCCGATTTCACGAATATACTCCACTCCTGGCCTCCAGGGAGAAAATCTTGTATGAATGTGCCAACTCAGAATTCAGGTAAGCAGGGGTACGCTTTCTGAAGCAGCAACCTAGCAAACCGGGAACGGACAAAACAAAAATATTGCAGATTCCACAAAAGTCATGGCCACAACACCGAAGACTACATCCATCTCAAGGACGCAATCGAAATACTTATCAAGGACGGACACCTTAAAGAGTTCACCAAACCCAGGGACACTCCTCTACAAGAAGCATAGGAGACTCAAAAGATCGAGGAGGAGATACCCATTCCAGCAGATGCAAACATGCAGGTCGCCCTGAGCATCTATCGCCCAGAAGATTTCTTCCTACCCGATCACACTGGGAGTCCGGGGTACTTTTCCTCCCATATCCCATGGGAAACCTTTCCATCCGCAATGGTCATCTCAGGGGGAGGTTTCAACAAAATCACGGTCGGATCCGTAAAGCGAAAATTCGACTAGCTGATTGCGAAGGGACCCGCGCAGAACGCGACCCTGGACCCACCAAGAGAAGGCTTGATACCCCTTGCCTTTTACCGGGAGGAACTCTTGGGAGGGGCGCCAAACGCCATCATCCCGCTACTCATCCGGGCACGAATGGCGAATTTTGATGTGAGAAGAATCTTGGTGGACCAAGGCAGCTCCTGCGACATTATGTACTCCCAGTTGTTTTCAACACTCCGGTTAAACGAAACACACCTGACTCCATACGCCGGGTCGGACTTGCAAGGTTTCAACAGGGCGGTCTCCCGACCATGGGGTTACGTCGATCTGTTTGTCACCTTCGGAGCAGCCGATACAGCCAGGACGGTCCGGGTCCAGTTCCTAGTCGTGGATTGCCCGTCGCTATACCAGTGCATTCTGGGACGACCGACACTAGCCGAGTTGATCGCTGTCCCATCCACCGTCCACCTAAAGATGAAATACTATACTACTTCGGCAAGGTTGCTACACTGCACGGGGATGTCGATACTGCTCGCCGGTGTTTCGAAGCGGCGTCTAAAGGTCTTAGCTCAATATCATACCAACCAAACTCTTCGGCGTTGACTTCACCAGATGCTCCACAAACATCCAGGGCCTTTCCTCAGGTAGACTCGATCGATCTAGACTGCAGGTTCTCAGACGACAACGAGGGCATTCAAAAACCAACTGATTCACTATCCCGCCCAGTCCCAGACGGAGAGTTCGAGCTGATTCCCCTGGGATATGACCCAACCCGGTGCGTTAAGATCGAAGCACATATGCCTGACTTGGCAAAGCGACAGTTAGAAACTTACCTCAAAGGAAACGCGAATCTATTCGCCTGGAGCGCTGCAGATATGCCAGGACTCGACCCCGAGACAGCCTGCTATCACCTCTCCATCGACCCAACACACAAAGCGGTCGCCCAGCGCATGAGGAAGCAGTCGACCGAAAAAACTGAAGCGGCCGAATCTGCTGTTAAAGACCTCCTAGAGGAAAAATTTGTAACCGAGGCCAGGTACACAACCTGGCTCTCAAATGTTGTACTTGTCAAGAAATCTAATGGAAAGTGGAGGATGTGTGTTGATTATACTGATCTCAACCGGGCGTGCCCGAAAGACGCATACCCTTTACCTAACATCGATAAATTGGTCGACAATTCGTCCGGCTTTAAACTATTGTCCTTCATGGACGCCTACTCAAGGTATAATCAAATACCCATGGCCGTGTCCGACAAAAAATACACGGCCTTCATGACCGAATCAGGCAACTACTATTATAACGTTATACCCTTTGGTCTAAAAAACGCAGGCGCGACATATCAACGCATGATGAATAAAGTATTCCGGGCAGAAATCAGAGACATGCTCGAAGTATATATGGACAACATGATCGTCAAATCTCAACAAGAAATGGACCACGCGTCCCACTTGCGAAAGGTGTTCGATCAGGCACGGAAATGCAAAATGCGTTTCAATCCCGAGAAGTGCACATTTGGGGTCCGAGCAGGGAAGTTCCTCGGATTCTATCTGACCGAACGAGGCATCGAAGCCAATCCCGACAAATGTCGGGCATTCGAAGAACTTCCAACTCCTAATTCTAAGAAATCCATACAATCATTAAACGGGGTCCTCACTTCCCTCGCTCGGTTTGTAGCAAAATCCGCTCAACACGCTCTCCCCTTTTACAAGCTCCTCCGCAAGAGGCTACTTTTGAATGGACGGAGGAGTGCGAGCTAGCATTATCCCACCTGAAGAAGGCACTATATGAACCCCCAGTTTTGTCCAGACCTGAAGAAGGGGAAACACTTTACCTCTATCTCGCCGTGGCAAACGAAGCCGTGAGCGCGACCCTCATACGCGACTTACCCGAGGGACAAAAGCTTGTCTATTTTACGAGCAAGGCACCCCACGGCCCTGAAATTCGGTACCTCCAGGTAGAGAAGGTGGCCCTGGCCCTCCTTTTTGCAGCCAGGAGGCTACACCATTATTTCTTGGCCCACACCATCATCGTAAGAACAGACCAACCCATAAGACAATTGCTCGGTCAGCCAGACATGGTCGGGCGAATGTTAAAATGGTCATTGGAACTATCAGAATTTGACATCAAATTCGAGGGGAGACAAGCTCTCAAAGCTCAGGCGCTGGCCGACTTTGTGGCAGAACTCACTTTCACTGAGCAGGAGCCAAAATCTTCCTCCAAATGGACTATCTTCGTGGACGGAGCATTCGGCCCAGCGGGTAGCGGAGCTGGGGTTATTTTAGATAACGAGGAAGGAAACATCATCGAAGTATCCTTAACCTTATCTTTTCCCACTTCCAACAACCAGGCGGAATACGAGGCCTTCCTGGCAGGCATACGGCTCGCGAACGACCTAGAGGCAGAGGAAATCACAATCTGCACGGATTCTCAGCTGGTCGCTAGCCAAGTCCGAGGAGATTTCCAGGCCAAAAACGATAACATGGCCGAATACCTAGCCCTCGTAAAAGGCGAACTAAAGTGATTCAGAAGCGTAGAGGTCAAACACGTCCCGCGAGAGAACAATACCCGACCTGACGTCCTTTCCAAGTTGGCAAGCACTAAAAAGAAGGGAAACAACAAATCCGTCATACAAAAAACACTTCCCCGACCAAGCATTGGGAAATCATCAATCCACCTAGACGTTAATCTCGTAGGCGGCACGAACTGCTGGATGACCCCAGTGTTTAACTACCTGACCAAAGGGGAGTTACCGGCCGACCCGAAAACGGCCAACATCATACGACGAAGATCATGCTCGTATTCTCTAGTGGGTGGACGTATGTATCGTCGAGGATTATCTACACCTCTCCCCAGGTGCGTAGAAGAAGAGAACATCCCACACGTACTTAGAGAAGTCCACGAAGGAATTAATGCGCAACATCCAGGCAAACGGTCGTTGGCCCGAAAGATTCTCCGAGCAGGATACTATTGGCCTACACTCCAACACGACGCAAAGGAACACGTGAAAAAGTGTGACAAGTGCCAACGACATGGGGACGTACACGTAGCACCCCCTACCAAGCTGAAATCACTATCGTCGCCCTGGCCATTCGCATGGTGGGGGATGGATATCTTAGGGCCATTCGTCGTCGGATCCGGCCAAAATAAATACCTAATCGTAGGCGTCGATTATTTCACCAAGTGGATAGAAGCCGAGGCCTTATCCAAAATCACTGCACTCAACATACTACGCTTCTTCAAGAGGAATATCCTCGCCCGGTTTGGGGTATCGCTCGCCATTGTGACCGACAACGGCACTCAGTTTATAGATAAACACTTCAAAGAATTTGTTGCATCAGTAGGAACAAAATAGCACTTCGCTTCGGTAGAGCACCCCCAAACTAACGGGCAAGCAGAGGCCTCAAATAGGGTAATCCTAAGAGGCCTGAAACGAAGACTGGACGAACACAAGAAATACTGGGTCGAGGAGTTACACAGTGTGCTGTGGGCGTATAGGACAACCCCCACTCAACAACCGGGGAGTCCCCATTCCGGTTGGCATATGGGACCGAGGCAGTGATCCCTGTAGAAATGCATGTCCGATCCAGACGAACAGAGTCCCTAATGGACCAGGACACCAACTCCGAAGCCTTGAGATACGAGCTTGATCTGGTCGAAGCAATCCGATCAGAAGCTGCCCTCCGGGAGGCCACTCTCAAACAAAAAATAGCCGCTCGATACGATTCTAAAGTCATAAGACGAACGTTCGAGGTGGGTAGTCTCGTTCTCAGGAGAAATCACAAAGACCCCCGCGAGGGAAAGCTTACACCCAATTGGGAGGGCCCATATCGCGTCCGAGCAAAAACCGAAAACGGAGCCTACTATTTAGAAAATCTACACGGGGAAGAACTTGCTCGGCCATAGAACGCCAAGAAACTCAAACAATATTACAGCTAACTTACAAAGTCACCTTGCTCAACTCTCACACGAAGAGCGATAGGACTGACTAAAAACTGTGTGCCCAGGTACAAGCACGACAGCCCAAAATAACATGATCATCAGGTTCTCCCTCCAAGAGAAGGAGGAAACTATTGCACGGGCGGATACTCGAACGAGTCCGACGTTACCTAAGTACCACGACCAGGCAGGACCCCAGCTCGCGATGGGACGTTTAAGCCACGGAGCTCGGGCCATTACCTTGGCCCGGGCACCGACCAGGAGTAAGACTCTGAAATCTGATTGGTCCCCCTAACCAACAGATCGCAGATACACCCCGTATTTATTCGATCACATCCAATTAATGCAAAGACGCACGCCAAACACTTAGCGTTTAAAACACAAAGAAAATAGTCCTCCGACGGACGAACAATTAAACGAGAAACATCGTAAAACAAACGACCATTAAACTTTCACTGAAAAAATGCTACCTCGAAGGGCCGACTTGTTCATGATTACTTACAAAGGGGACCACGCCCCCAAAAAGAAACACATTAAATTACAAAGGCACGCAGGCCAAAACTAATTATCCTCGCCATCTGGTTGACCCTCTCCTTGTTGAACCTCACCCTGGTCCGGCTGCACTTCTGGTTGACCGGGCTGAACAGTCGCCCCAGGCTGAGAATCCTCCATGACCAAGTCTGAGGGAACCACAATCTGGCCATCCTCGACTTTGTAGAGGTAGCTGATCCGGCTGGTGTCCAAGGCCAGGTCAGGATGAAGGGCCCTTATTTGATCCACAACATTCTGGAAACGGAGCTCAGTCGACGAGTTCAGATCTTCCATATCTTGGTCGATCCGAGCAAGGAACTGTGCCCTAGTCACCATACTCTTGGTTTCAGCATCTTCATCCTCCTTCGGGCAGAAGGCATCCTTCAACTTCTTACTCTGCTCCAGAGCCCTCCTCTTATCAACCTCTAGTTTAGCAATAATATTCCCCCGCTCGGTCAGCTCTTTGGCCGTGGCAGTAGCTTCTTCAGTGGCCGTCGCCAACTTTTTCTCAACCACAACCAACTTCTCCTTTAGCCTCGCCACTTCCCTCTCTTTCTCGGGGTTTCCCTCAGCCGTCTGCCAAGCCATTGACAGGACCCGCATGACAACGCTCGCGTCTTGGGCCAATGACAGTCGTCGGGCAGGACGATCCATCGCCTCTAGATACAGGGAGTCTGCACGTTCCACCTCCATGCTCGTCCCTTCGAAGAAGTTCTGCTTCACGAAGCACGGCGGCATCACATGCTTCGGTTTGGGGGGAGCATTGGCCGTCAGATCCACAGTCGCTACGGACTTGTGCTTTTTCATTAAAGAGCCGGTTGAAGCACTTGGAGAACCCTGGACCAGGGGGCCTGACCCAGAGCCGCTGGTCTCAGTCAGCTTGGTCTGAACGACCCGAGACCTCTTTTTCTGCTGTTGGCGCAAGCGTTCTTGAATCTTGTCGAGCGGGTTCGACAGGGAGCCTGAAAAAGAAAGAAAAGGGAATTAGAATAGTCACGAACGACAGAATATTATCAAAGACATAACAAGAAGAAATAAAACAGATACCAAAAAACTCAGACACTTCCTGCCCGGTATTGCACGCCAGCAAGTCTGTGACGTCAATCAGAGGACGCTCCACAGCTTCCCCCCGTCCTGATCCAACATTATTTTCCCTTCTCCGTCCAGCAAGGGAGTCTGGGTAAAAGAAGCTATCAATTTCCTAAAGGCCTCGAAACTGGCCGCATCATCCTCATTCAGAGAATCTCCCACCTGGACGAACTCGCTGACCGGCCGCTCGTAGTGAGTATAGCTCCAGGTGAAGGGGAATAGCCAAAGCCTCCTCGGAATCACCTGTCCTTGGTCGTCAAGCTTAGGCTCGTCGTTCTCATCAGTATCTATCCCCACGAAACTTAACGCCCTCATAGCCTCCGTGCTCGCGGGTTTTATCAAAAAATAATCCGTCTTGAAAGCCCGGATGGACTCTGAGTGAGCCTTAAATATCTTGGTCCTCTATTTAAAGGAAACGAATCCCTTCCGATCAGTCCCTCGCCCGACTTGATGCTGCAGCGAGAATAGACGGAAGAACAGAGGAAGCGTGGCTCCAACACCCAGATGGGCACACGTCACCTCGAACGCCTTCAGAAACGCGTAGGAGTTAGGGTGTAGTTGAGACGGGGCAACACCCAGATGCCCGAGCACAGCACAAACCAAATCACTGAAGGGCAAAGTTACCCCAAGGACCGAGGTCGCGTACTCATACATGGAGAATTTTCGACCGCCAAAGTCCGAGAAGATGCGGTCGTCATCCCCTGGGCAAGTAATAATCCAATCCGCAGGGTCACCAACAGCGGCCAGCGGCTCCGCGCGAGGCCTCGAAAACGAAGACACTTTATCCAGCAGATCCTCCACCACCCATTCTTCGGGCGAGGTCCTTATCTCTTCAGGGCAGCGAGGTGAATCTGTCGAAGCCCCCTCCTCCATGGTGCTCGCATCCGACTCTCCTGAAGAACTCCCGGAGTCTGAGGGAACTGATGCGGAAGAACCAGAGTCTTCCGAGGACGTTTCTTCCGAGGAGACCTCCAATGGGTCCATGAGCGAGTTTTCACCTGAAAAGCAGAGGAAAGGCGTCAGTGAATTCGATTGAGAATATCAAATCAACCCTTCCACCGCTCGACAAGTGAAAGGGCGCACATCGACCCAGGGACAGGGTCCCGAGCCATAGCCCCGGCTGACCATCGCTCAAGGCGATGGCTAACGCCCAACTTCAGAGATAATGGAATCTAAACCTAAAAACTTATCAGATCCCAAGTCAAGGTCGACCTACACCTCCGTCGACCACGAGCTAGGGTTTGTAGCCGACCAACAACGGTGGCAGAAATTCTAGTACTTACTGGTTTAAATCTAAAACTACCGGAAAATCTACCCTAAACCACATGCATTTCTAAGATATCTAGCCTATGACTACCATAAACACGAAAAAGAAGCCGTACCTTGAGCTTGAGAAGCCATTTGTAGAAGAAGTTGATTCTGGAAACGGTGGTCGACGGTGGGAAACGGTGGTCGACGGCTGAAAATGGCAGTGTATGAACGGGCAGAGCAACGGAGAAGAAGATGAAACGAAAAAGCTTAAAATGAAGCTTTGAGATCCTACTTATAGGGAAGGGAACAGGTGCAGACGCGCATGACCCCTACCCCTAGCCAATTATTACCTACGCACTAGCCCCTAGGCTAGCCGTCAGAGCATTAATAGGCGCGAATTCCCAAAGACGCCAACTTTTCGTTTCATATCCTCTTGTCGAGCGACGTAACGACTGCTTGTCTACCAATGATCGTCAGCGATAGCTTCCTGGCCCGCACATTGTGTATCCTTGAGCACGAAACCATTACTAAGTCATCGCTCCTCCGCACGAGCAACGACTTGGGGGGCTCCTGTTCTGGGCAGGCCCAATTCCCATAATTGGGCCAGGAAAACCAGTTCTACGGAACGCTCGACGTCGAGCAATATTGAGAATCATGGTCTCTTCCGACCAAAATCATACCGCCCAAGACGAAGTCTACCAACGGTTAGTTCTGACCGTTACCTGTCTTTACGGATTCCGCGATCCGCGCCCATCGGTGTGGACCAATAATCTTCCACTTGGCCCATTATATAAACCCTCTCATTTGAGAGGGTCAGGTATTCAATTCTCTGACCTTAACTCTTATACTTGCTCACTCTTTGCTCAGTGTCTTACTTCAGCATCGGAGTGCCTTGCATGTACACCCCCCTCCTCTCCTCACCTACCATCTTTCAACAACGCTCGAAGCCATCCGTATCGGATCCTGATCTCCAGGTACGATCAGTATTGGTACGGTTAGATTTAAAATGTTTAATGATTGTGAACTTCTTATTCACAATGTGAGGTATGTTCCAGAACTCAAGCAAAATTTGTTATCTATAAGTATGTTTGATGATCTAGGCTATTATATTAGAGTTGAACATGGAGTGTTGAAGATTTTGCGTGATGAATTGATTATTGCTAAATGGTCTAAAATATGTGGTCTATATACTTTAGAAGGTTCAAATGTTGTTATTCATTCATTGTTAACTAGTGGAGGTTTTCATGACAAGGAAAAACTATGATATTTGAGTTTAAGGCATTATGAATGCATTGAGAAAGTTTCAGAGGAGTATAATGAATTTCGCAGAAATCAAGGGATAAAAATACATGTTACCACCGAGTTGTTATTGAGTTTTTGGGGGAAGAGCTGAAGTTAAAACAACTTACTTGGTTGATAGAGAATTTTTCAGAAGAAGAATAATGAAAACCAAGGGAGAAAACCGATAGACACTATAATGGAGAAAACTCAGTTTGAGGTGGAGTTTCCTACTATGGATGCTAGTAGTTGTGAGGGAACGATTACAGAGATCTCTGATTATCATTTGACTTATGATAAGGTGAGGAGGATTATTGTAACATCTCAAATGGACGGTTATACTAGTCTTGGATATTATGTTTTTAATGTGGTTGAAGGACTACAAAATAAAATAAGAAAAACCTTCAAGGAGACATTTGAAAACAGGTGAAGTCAAGGGTGGTTGAAAAATCATACTTGTAGGCTTGTTAAATTACCTAGGCAGAAAAAGGTAATTGGAAACAAGTGGATGCAAGTGACGAGGTCAAGATTCAAGGGTTGCTTGAATTTGATCAAGGTTATTGGTTAGAGTTTCAACTTGGTAGAGAGAAATAATTTTTTTTTATTGTTAAATTGTTATCAACACGGTTTAAAGTCAAGGTGGAAATTGTTGTAAATTTTTTTTAAAACCTTTATTGATTAAGAGAAAGAAAACATATTTTGGAGATTGCATTTACTGCGAAAATAGAAAGTTTTAGAAAGTCGGACGGAAAAAAAGGAAAAAAAAGGATGGTGAATAGTGTCATCCGTACCGATGAATAGTAATGTCATTACAGATGAATAGTATTGTCCGTACGGTGAATAATGCTTTCATTTTTTGGGCTTTTTTTTTCGGTTCGATCCATGGATCCAGATTTTGGGCTTTGTTTATTAGGTATTTGCTATTATAAATATGTATCCCTTATATGTTTGGTTTGTGACAATCTTAAGGTTTACACCAACAAGGGAGAGCAAGGGTTTGAAGGTATTAGGTTTAAGCATAAAGAAAACCTTGGATTACACCTTGGGTTTAAGTGATTCATATATTAAGAGTTGGAGAGGTTGGGAAACACTTAGGTAGAAAATATGGTTGTTCTTGGGCGCCTTCAGGGTTGTTCTTGGGAACCTGGAGGCGAAGGCTATTTTCTTGTAACTCATATGTAATCTCTTGTAATAATTTTCTGAGTATAGTGAATTGGAGAGTTGCTCACTCTCCCAGAGTAGATCGTTTGATCGAACTGGGTAAAAAAACCTTTGTTTTGTTTCTTTCCTTATTATGTTATATTACCTGTTTACGAATTAATATTGTTATAGACTATTTATTTTGGTTGCTACTATTCTTTGCCCCACAAATTGATATTGAATTTTGTTGTAATTCACAACAAGATTCACAACAGAAATGGATGAAATCATGGAAGCTACGATCGAAGGAAGTTTCGCCAGCGATTTTGCAATGTGACATTCTGGATTAAAGGTTGCAATCACGATGCTTCTTGGATCAGGAATGTTGATCTTGAATTGACATTTTTGTTCGACGTTGATCTTTAATCGACATTGCTAACCCCTGATAAGGTGGATCTAGGGGGTATCTGCATGGTTAACACTCTAACACGTAAGTCAATTTAAAGGTTTTACATAACCCTAATGGAAAGGGAGATTAAACATTGTGTACTTGAAAATCCTTTACGAAGATATATATACCTTGGGTTTGATGGAACATATAGAATAAGTCGGACCTTGTACTATTGGGTCCAGTGTTTTAAAACCCGGACTGTTCCGACCGGTTGGACCGATTAGATCGTGAATCAGAGGGTAGAGCAGTCCAATAAAGTCATCATACCATAGTTGCAATTGTCTCGATGAAAATCAGTTACTGGTTAACTAATCAGACCATTAAATCAATGAATTTCTTGACCAGACAGATTATGTTTATTTTATTTAACTTAGTTAAATTTTTTATCTTCATACTTTTATTTTTCTTAAGTTTTAGTACCCTTATTTTAAAATTCTATTTTATTACAAAAGTTTTGAAAAAAGTTCAATATTTTAATTTATTTATAATAAAATAAAACTATATTTAAAAAGTAACAAAAGTTTTGAAAATAAAATCATGTTACGAAAGAAAAATAAAATTATATTTTTATATTACTTTCAGTATGAATCTCATTATTTAGGAAAAATGAAATTATGTTATAAAAGAAAGATGAAATCAATTTTCATATTATTATCAATATAAATCTTATTATTAATTTTAAATAAATGTATATTATTTTTATTAATTTTTTATTTATAGATTTTATTTTCTACTCTAATTTTTTTAAATTATTTATATAGAACATATAAATAATTATTTGTTTACGTTTATATTAGATTATTAGTTTATGGTAATAGTATATCATACAATTACTTTTTTTTTATTCTTTTACTTTTGTTAATTTATAAACATCAATAAATTATTATATTTTGAAGTTGAAAATTTATATATTTGCATGAATAAATTCATAATTTTTTAAAATGATTTTTATAGTTATGAAGTTCATTTCGAAAAATTTCTTTCAGGATTTTTTTTTTTAATTTATATAAACTGAATTAGAAGTCATGCGGTCTGACTAGTGATCCACTGGTTTAACCACTAACCCAGTAATCCAATAGCTTGGTCGAGTTGATGATCAGTCCAGATTTTAAAATATTGATTGGGTCATTGGCCGACGTAGAGTAGTGGGTCTCGAGGTCTTTGGCCAACACGTATCAACTTCCCCTAAGACTCGCCAAATATTCTAGGTGTCAAAAGAGTCTTTTAGTAGTCGTGATCAGCTTTTGAAAATGGATACTTAGACGTAGGTTGTCATGCGTTGCTTTGGTTTTGTCAAAGTATAGTGGGGGACGTGAGTATTAAATGCAATCCCATTTGTCACGACGCGAAAAAACACCTGAGCGTAACGAACACTCGAAATAATAACAGAGCCGACACTGAAGTTTATTTATTCCGATGGAAAGGAAACATGTCGATAAAACTCTAAAAAAAAGAAATGGTCCTTGTAACCAAATCCAGGTTTAAGAGTCGGTTATGCGAGGGGAAAATATTAACACACCTGACATCCCTTGCACTCAACGGGGACCATTTAGTTAGTTTTGCGAGTATGAGTTTTAGTGTGATGTTATTTTTTCTTCTAATTATTATATGTTTATGCGAAATGAAAAAGACTAAAAATAATTTTTTTATTAGGGTGCTTGACAAGATTGTGAGTCTTGGTCATATGTATTCTTAAGTGCAACGTAGTTCTTAGTAAGACAAAAGTATTTTTCGAATTTTTTACTATAGTGTTTGACGAGACGTTGAATCTAGCTCTCATGTATCCTCTGATGTGATGAGGAATTCAAAGCTACATAGTTATGGGTATCAAATAAGTGTTTATTGGTTGATTTGAGTGAATGATGTTTAAGTCGCATTCTAGTGGTTAAACGTTGCATGTATGGTCGCGCGTGGGGGGCTTAATTGTTTGTTTATATTGCGGTAGAATGGATCTCGTTTGATCAGATTATAACGGTTAAACATTGCTTGCATGCTCACGCGTGAGAGGCTTAAGCATTTGTCTATATTGCGGTAGAATGGATAAAATACCGTTATTTTGTGAAAAGTTTACGATCGCGTTAAGGTAGAAAAAGATAGTTCAATTGGTTGGATTGTTTTTAGGTGTAAGACGAGTATTCAAACAACAAGCTAACTACGACTAACATTCAAATAGTCATGGATTTTGTAAGTTCTTGTAATTGGAAGCGATTTTGCTAAAACTTATGGCTACAAATTGATGTCATTCTTGATGTCTTAACATGCGAGACTTATAGTTTGCAGGTGGTTTTATCAGATGTTGCAAGTTTTCTCATGATGTCAAGAATGAAGTTATGACATGTCTTTCTGAACATTTAGTTCAGAGTTTTGTGCTTTGTCTTTTGCGTATTTCAAGCAATCTTATATGTGATCTTAATGAGTAATTGTTGGCGTTTTTATTGGAGGAGTTTTTATTCAGGATTGATCTGCTTTTTAAGGAAGTACAATTGTTGCTATTTTAGTGCCTTTAATTATGGAATATCAGGATTAATTAGGTTTAATCTGATTATGTTAGAAGGCCCAAGCCCATGCGTTATGAAGTCTTTTAAAAATTTGCGGGAACCCTAATTAGAAGTTAGAGAGAAGATATTGAAGATATGTGTGCATTGTGTTAGGGTTTTTTCTTTTGTGTGTTTCTTGTGAGCCAATCAATCATCACTTTGATGATTGACTTAGACTGATTTTATTGTGTTGTAATTTGTCCATTCTAAGCTTTTAAGTAAGAGTGTATTGTTCTTGGTTGAAGATTTTAAGCAAGATCAATGCTTTTGTATTTGAAGATTGTTTTTCTCTATTTTTTATTTTGTGTTCTTATCATTGTTGTGATTGAGGGGGAGTGAGTAGAGTCTCTTATCTAAGTGTGTCTTAGATAGAAATTACACGGGTAAAGATTAGGTGATAAGACTGTAAAATGAAGGTTGTTTGCTGAGAGTCTTTGAACTAATTATGTTTAATGGATTTCCTTTTTGGCTTGGTAACCTCCAAATGTAGGTGTGTTTGCACCGAACTGGGTTAACAATTGCTTGTGTCTTCTTCAATTGCTTACTTATTTATTTACCTTGTTCATAAGTTATTCATTGTTCAAATATTAGTGTCGTGACATCTGCTTCGACATCTCATATCTAATACCAGAAACTCAATTGGTATCAGAGCAGGCATCCTGCTCTAATCCTGGGTGAGATCTAGGGACAATACTTTCTGGTAGTGTGGACCAGGAAGGAGGATTTGTGAACATACCTCATATGCTGGATGGTACTAATTATGATTATTGGAAACCTTGTATGGTGGCCTTCTTGAAATCTTTGGATAAAAAGGCCTAAAAAGCTGTTATAAAAGGATGGGAACATCCTGTCATAGTTGGAAATGATGGAAAAGTTACTGTTGAATTGAAACCTGAGGAAGAATGGACCAAGGAGGAGGGTGAACTGGCTCTTGGAAATTCCAAATCTTTGAATGCCTTATTCAATGGAATTGACAAAAATATATTCAGATTAGTGAACAATTGTGAGACTGCTAAAGATGTTTGGGATACTCTTAAAACTTCTCAAGAAGGTACCTCTAAGGTGAAGATGTCAAGACTTCAATTGCTTACTACCAAGTTTAAAAACCTAAGGATGGAAGATAATGAAAGCATACATGATTTTTAGATGAATATTCTTGAGATAACCAATTCCTCAAGTGCTCTAGGTGAAAAGATGTTTGAAGAAAAGCTTGTTAGAAAAATTCTCAGGTTTCTTACCAAGAAGTTTGATATGAAAGTTACTGCTATATAAGAAGCTCAAGATAACAGCAATATGAGAGTGGATGAATTTATTGGATCTTTTCAAACATTTGAATTCGGAATCAGCGACAGATCTGAAAAGAAATACAAAAGCATAGCCATTGTGTCAAGTACTGAAGATAGAGAGGAGGAATATGACCTAGATACTGATGAAGGACTATCCAATGATGTAGTGATGCTTGGAAGACAGTTTAACAAAGTTATGAAGATAAAGGACATCAGGAAAAGAACTAATGTCAAGAACAAATCTTCTGACATCAACAGGTCTAATGATGCTGGTAGAAGAACTAGGTCTAAAGAAAAACCTACTCAAGGCAAAGGGGTTCAGTGCCATGAATGTGAAGGATTTGGTCACATTAGAGCTGAATGTCCTACTTATCTCAAGAAGCAAAAGAAGGGTCTAACTGTTTCATGGTCTGATGAGGATTCTGAAAGTGAAAGTGAAGAAGAAACTGCTAAAAGTGTTACTGCTATGACAGGTAGATATGTCTCTGATGAAGATTCTAGTGATGATGAATTAACCTTTGAAGAACTGGAAGATTCCTACAGAAGGTTGTGCCTTAGAAGTGAAAACGTATGTCAACAAGGAGAGAAGCAGAATAAAATCATAATCAAATTGGAGGATGAAAAGGAAGAACATCTAGAAACTATTTTCAATCTAAAGAATGAAGTTGTCATGCTGAATTCTAAACTTGATCAGATGTCAAAGTCTGTTAGAATGCTGAATAGTGGATCTGACACATTGGAAGAGATTCTTCAGATATGAAAGATAGCAGGAGACATGACTGACCTTGGATTTAATAGTGAAAAGAAACCTTCTTCAGAGAATAACCACTCTGAACCAAAGATGTTAAAGCATATGTCTCAACATCATGGTATAGGTTAATTTAACCATATAAGAGGGAAATTCACAAGATGGAGATGCCCATATTGTGGAAAATTTGGACATATAAAAACTTTTTGTTTCAAGTTGTATGGATACCCTAAGCCTGCTCCTCAGCCTAGACCTAATCATACCATTTCCATCAAGAGACAACAATGGGTGCCTAAGGCCGCTGCTACCAATTTGATTGCTCATACTTCTCTCAGAATCTCAGCTAAAGAAGATTGGTACTTTGATAGGGAATGCTCCAGACACCTGACATGTATTAAAAATCTTTTTGTTGACATCAAACCTTATTGTACTAGTTATGTGACTTTTGGTGATGGAGCCAAGGGTGAAATCAAAGGGGTTGGAATGTTGGAGTGCTTAGGAGTCCCACATCTTGATGATGTTTTGCTTGTAAAAGGACTAACTACCAACCTAATTAGCATCAATCAACTATGTGATCAAGGATTCAATGTCAACTTCACCGAATATGAATGATTAGTCACAAATGAAAATAGTGAAGTTGTTATGAGAGGAGTCAGGTCAAAAAACAATTGTTACTTATGGGTATCTCAAAATTCTAGTTATTCCTCCTTATATGCTCCAGCCAAAGAAGATGAAGTTAAGTTGTGGCACCAAAAATTAGGACATTTGCAAGAAATAAAAAGAATCCTATCCATGAAAGATGTCAGCGATATTTCAAAACTAAAGATTAAAGAAGGAATATCTTTGGGCTACTCTAAAATTAGCAGAGCTTATAGTGTTTTCAACTCCATAACTAAAGCAGTGATGGAATCCATACATAATGTTGTTAAAAAGGCTGATGTCCTAGAAGATGTTGGAATATTACTCAATGATATCTCTAATCAAATCTCACACATAAATATTGATCTTGAATCCAAAAATGCATAAACTGAAGTTCATCAAGTTAACAAAGGATCCCCTATCAGAATTCAGAAGAATCATCCTAACGAAGCTAGAGCAAGGGAAGTCATACCAAGCTATTGCTTGTTGTCAAGGATATAGCCCAAGTATGTTAGAGAAGCATCTACTGATAAGTTCTAGATCGAGTTTATGCAAGAAGAGATTGGAAAGTTCAAGAGGAATGAAGTATGGAATCTAGTTCCAAGACTTGAAGGAACAAATGCCATTTAAACAAAATGGGTGTACAAGAATATTTCTGGTGAAAAATCTTGTCTAGAGTCCATCAAATTATTGTTGGGAATAACTTACATCTTGGAGTTTCAGATGGATGGAAAAAGTGCCTTTTTGAATGGTCACTTGAAATAACAAGGAACAATCTAAAGGGTTCATTTGTCAAAACTTCCTAATCATGTGTAGAGGAAAGCACGTTATAGCTTGAAGCAAGTTGCTAGAACTTGGTGTGAAATATTAACAGAGCTTCATGATGATAATGAATGCATGAAATGAGGCATAAATAAGAATTCCTTTGTCAAAGATGAAGAAGGAAAAATTATGATTGCCCAAATTTTTGTGGATTATATTGTGTTTGGTGGGACGTCAGATAAGATGGTTTAACATGTTGTTAAACAAATGCAGTCAGAATGTGAGATGAGCCTTGTTGAAGAGTTAACTGACTACCTTGAATTACAAGCCAACCAGATGAAAGATTCTATAGTTCTTTCTCAGAGTAAATATGACAAGAACAAAGGAAAGAAGTATGGGATGAATAATACAAGGCACAAGAGGACACCTGCTCCTACTCATATGAAGTTGTCTAAATATGAAAATAGTGTCAATATGAATATAATCCTCTATAAAAGTATGATAGGAGAATTGCTTTATCTCACAGAAAACAGACATGACATTACAGTTGTTGTAGGCGCTTGGGCCAGATACTAAGTTGAACCTACGATGAGTCATATCAACCAAATGAAGAGGCCTCTGAAGTATGTTAGTGGAACTTATGATTATGAAATATTGTATATGGACCTGACTCTATTTTTTTCTGAATATTGTTGTTGGACTGGAAGTATTTATGATAGCAAGAACACATCATGATGGTACTTATTTGTGGAGAATAATCTCAGATCAGGTTTTAGCAAGAAGCAAAGTTGTGTATCTTTATTTACTGATGAAATAGGAAGAAATTACTCTCAAATGGTGTGGAGGAAACAAATGTTGAATGAATACAATGTCACACAAGATGTCATGCCATCATATTGTGACAACCTGAGTGCTATTCAACACCGCAGAACCAAACACATTGGTATTCATCAATATTTCAAAAGAGAACTTTTTAAAGATGATATTGTTGCCCTAGAACACATAGCCACTGAGATGCAGCTGACTGAGTTTTAGACACTGAATGCTAATCAGCTTGGAAATTTGAAGGGTAAATTGGGAATTTGCATCCATAAAGTCTTATAGAAATTAACTGCTTGTGGGAACATCTTTGAGGACTTGTTATGTTTTCAAGATTTAAAATGTTAATTAATGTTTAGTAAGAATATCCCCCTATTTTCCATAATTGTTCAACAAATTAAGTTCCCATATTAAGAGAAATCATTTCAGAATATCCTTAGTTTCATTCTCACACGCTACCCTAGCAGTCTTGTTTCTTATAACAACACTTTCATCTTCCATTCTCTCCAAAAGAACCCCTTCCGCATACTCCCTCAAATATCAACGTATTCAAAATGTATCAACATCATGATGGATCTCCCTCAAAGAAATCTTTTCCAAAGGAAGCTTACTCTGCTTCCCATCCTAGGGCTCAACCAATGAATATTTCATTTGATAATGTTATTGATGTCGCTCCTTTGAACATGGTTCCAAACACTACTACAAAGTTTCAAAGGCCCAGAAATCCACATGCACAAAGACCTAAGGAGTTTTCTGCAGGTAAATCATCTGAAACTCCTTCTTCTATCACAAATAGGGCAGAGGATGATACTCATTTTATTGATCAGACCATTAGAAGACTTGCTTCTAGGTTTTTGATTGAGGGTCACGAGGTTCTTGGGTTTACTATCCTTCTGTCACAAATTTCTACCCCTCAGGCTGAGGATAAGAACAAAGATGATATTATTACTATTGGTGATGACCCTCTGAAACAGATGAGGGAAATCTGCATAAACTTGCTAGCTCTGTGTTGAAGGATGTTGGAGCAAATGCTGCCAAGGAAGGGCCTCATATCAAGAATATGGCTCATGATTCAACTAAAAGGAAGAAGGCTAATGGATAAGATGTTGTTGATGTAGATA
The DNA here is from genome assembly GCA_963966055.1 of Lathyrus aphaca. Taxonomy (NCBI): domain Eukaryota; kingdom Viridiplantae; phylum Streptophyta; class Magnoliopsida; order Fabales; family Fabaceae; genus Lathyrus; species Lathyrus aphaca. The sequence continues at coordinate 466,470,274 of OZ014522.1, read as the reverse complement.
ATTTGTTTGATAATGACTTGATCATGAATGTTAATCTCAACATAGCTAAAAGAATGATGACTAGAAAATAAAAGGTTATACCTGAGACAATCCCCTCAAGAAGTGTGTCAAAGAAGACTGTTGTTAGTCCACCTAAGTCTTGAAGAAAGGTGATGACCAAAAAGAGAAAAATTAGAGTTGATTTTGTTTCTACTGATGATGTTGAAGATGATGTCCAAATCATCTCTCCTAAGAAGAAGTATGTGGTTAAGAAGATCCTTGATCAAGTGTTAGAGGCTCCTCTGGATAACATTTCTTTTCATTTTATTGATAGTGTAAAAAGATGGAAATATGTCTATCAAATAAGGGTTTCCCTTGAGAGAGAATTAGGCAATGATGCCTTGGACTATCAACAAGTTATGGAGCTGATTTCTTATGCTGGACGCATGAAGACCGTGTCTAAGTTGGGTAAGTGCTATGAAGGGCTTGTGAAAGAGTTTGTTGTAAATTTCTAGTGAAGTGTGCTGATGGAATAAGTAAATATTTCATAAAGGTGTATGTTAGAGGGAGATGTGATGAGTTCTCTCCAACTATCATCAACAGATTCTTAGGAAGAAGTGAGGAAGAAGAAGTTGAACTTTAAGTGACTGATAATCAAGTGTGTAGGGAGATCACTGCTAGGAAGTTGGAGGAATGACCCTCCAAAGGAAAAATTTTAGCTGGATTATTAAGTTTGAAGTATGTTATTCTTCATAGAATAGGTGCAGCTAATTGGGTTCCCACAAATCATACTTCCACTATTGCTACTGGTCTTGGTAAATTCATCTATGCAGATGGTACCAAAACCAGATTTGACTATGGGACTTGTATATTTGATCAAACTGTGAAGCAAACTGGTACTCTTGCTATCAAATTGCCCATTGCATTTCCTTCCCTTATTTGTGGGATTGTTCTCAATCAAAATCCTATAATTATGGTGGGTACTAATATTGTAAGCAAGAGGCAAACTCCCTTGTTTCTTCATTACAAATTATTTACCGGGAAACATGTCCCATATATTGTTTCAACATCTTCAGCTACTGAAGGTTCTACCACCATGAAATATGGTGTTATTTCTGAATTAACTAAGGCTTGCAAAGAACTGGATAAAGTCATCCGTGTTAGCACTGCAAGAAAGATGAAATGTAAGGTTTTAATCAGGTCCCTGAGGTTGGCTGCAGAACAACAAGGTGGTAATGAGGGAACTTCTCATGAAAAGAAAAATGATGAGGAAACTGATTCTAATGAGCATGTTGAAGATTAAGAAAGGGATTATGAATCTGATACAAGTGATGAAGATGAGACTCCTACTTCTGATGAAGACAAGTGAGAGTGATGATGGTGTTTCTGGTCCTATTATGGAACTTTTGTTTTTTTGGTGTTGTTTCTAATATTTTTGGCACTTCTAAGTGCTTGGCTTGTAACCATGGTATTTTAGTTCTATATTCTCTCCATGTGACTCTGATGGTTATGTTTTTTTCTACTGCTTAATGTTATGGTTCTGGGTGACTTTGTTCCTATCTGGCTTGTTTTTGGTTATTATTGGGAGGTTGTCTAATTATGGCAAAAAATGGGGATAGCTGCTAGTTGTGCTAGATGTGTTATTTGTTCTTTAGTACTTTTAGTTTTTATTTGCATTTTGGTTTTTATGTGAAGAATTGCCACTACAGGTTGAGGAGGAGTTTTTGTTTCTTACAGGCTGTATTGTAGGTTGCCTTGAAGGGGAGCTGGTTTTTGGATTATGTTGTATTGTTGTTTAGTGTTTTTCTCTGCTGTTGTTTCTCTGATTTGTTTTGGTTAACTATGTGATCAATTTGTGTTTTAGCCAAAATTTGCCAAAAGGGGAGTTTGTAAGTTCTTGTAATCGACAACAATTTGGCTAAAACTTGTGGCTACAAATTGATGTTATTCCTGATGTCTTAACATGTGAGACTTATAGTCTGCAAATGGTTTTACCAGATGTTGCAAGTTTTCTCATGATGTCAAGAATGATGTTATGACATGTCTTTCTGAACATTCAGTTTATATTTTTGTGTCTTTTACGCATTTCAAATAATCTTATGTGTGATCTTAATGAGTAATTGCTGGAGTTTTTATTAGAGGAGTTTTTATTCAGGATTGATATGTTTTTAAAGGAAGTTCAGCTATTGCTATTTTAGTGCTTTTAATTATGGAATATCAAGATTAATTAGGTTTAATTTGATTATGTTAGAAGGCTCAAGCTCGTGCGTTATGAAGTCTTTTAAGAAGTTGTAGGAACCCTAATCAGAAGTTAGAGAGAAGAGATTGAAGACGTGTGTGAATTATGTTAGGGTTTTGTCTTTTGCGTGTTTCTTGTGAGCCAATAAATCATCACTTTGATGATTGACTTAGACTGATTTTATTGTGTTATAATTTTTCCACTCTAAGCTTTTAAGCAATAATGTATTGTTCTTGATTGAAGCTTTTAAGTAAGATCAAGGTTTTTGTATTTGAAGATTGTTCTTCTGTCTTTTGTATTTTGCGTTCTTATCACTACTGTGATTGAGGGGGAGTGAGTAGAGTCTCTTATCTAAGTTTGTCTTAGATAGAAATTACACGGGTAGAGATTAGGTGATAAGATTGTAAATTGAAGGTTGTTTGCTAAGAGTCTTTGAACTAATTATGTTTAGTAGATTTCCTTCCTGGCTTGGTAGCCTCCAGATGTAGGTGTGTTGACACCGAAATGGGTTAATAATTTCCTGTGTCTTCTTCAATTGTTTACTACTTTATTTACCTTGTTTATAATTTATTCATTATTCAAATATTAGTGTCGTGACATCTCCTTCGACATCTCATATTTGATACCAAAATTTCAGATTCTAATGGATAATTACATCCAACTAATCCTTTTTTGTCCAAGTTATTTATGAAATTTGGGAGGAGAATTAAGTTATAAATTCTTAACGAAAGACAAGTATTCTAATAACAAGCTAACTATGACTAACATTCAAATCCTCGGGGAAGAGGATGGATAATTACGTCCAACTAATCATTTTCATACTATAAGGACCAAACTAAATCACTTTATTATTGTGTTTTGAATGGAAGATGAATATTTGAACGATAAGCTAATTACGCTTATCATTCAAATACTCGGGGAAAATGATGGATAATTACATCCAACTAATCCTTTTTCATCCAAGTTAATTTAATTTGAAAAAGATTTCGATGCGTTTTTTATTAAGTTGGAAAAGAACTTGATGTTGATCAATTGTTTGATTCATATTTAATTAAGTTTGGAAAAATGACTTGAAGTTGGTCAAGTGTTTGGATTTTTGAGTTGAAAATGGTTTGTTTCGATATTTAAGTGATTAGATGTTATTGATTTAATTGTGAAACGATTTTGAAAAGTAACTTGATGTTTATCAAATGTTTTTGTTTTTTATTGGAAAAGTTTACCTTATTTACTTAATTAATTAATGCAATTAATATAATTTAAATAAACAAAAAAAATAAAGGATGTGAGGTGTGAAGATGCAAATAATTGTGTAAAAGTAAAACAAAAACGGGCTTGGCCCAAAATAAAAACTAAAAAAAAAAATGGAGGTGCAGAAAATAAATAAGGAGATGGCACCCTTAATTGGGCGCATGGGCCTGAGGGAAAGACCCATTTCTCATTCCTTACACCAACATGTGGTGTGAGGAGTGAAATTCTGTGATCAGGTATGAGATGTCCTAAGAGATGTCCCAACACTTGACAGATTTAACCAAAACTTAAATAGCAAGAAAAGTAAACAACACAGAAGTTTGTTAACCCAGTTCAGTGTATAACCACACTTACATCTGGAGGCTACCAAGCCAGGAGGAAATCCACTATAAGTAATATTAATTCTAGACTTAAACCACCCTGTTTAATCTATCACTTAATAACTACCCAATGCAATTTCTACCTAAGACACAACTTAGATAAGAGTACCCTACTCACTCCCCCTCAATCACACAGTGATTTTGTTTACAAGTTTAATGAAATTGAAGTCATACTTCAAACAAAAACAGTTTGATCTTACTTCACAGTTTCAATCAAGTCACAAATGCACTTTTGCTTAAAAGCTCAAAAAGTGGTACAATGAAAACAACCTGCTATTAAAACACTAGACACCCTATTTGGTCTTCTGGAATTCGTACTCAATTCTGTGAGTTTCTGTTGATTAAATAGGTGTCTGTAATTTGGGCTTTCTGTAGGATGATCCAGCCCTAATGCGCATGCAGCTTCCACCTTGAATTAGGGTTTGTTACTTCCTAGATTCTAGGTGATTTAGGTCTTTTGTTTTAATCTGAATCCTCAATATAAAACTCCCTACAGATGCGCCTTGTTCTGTTTTTATCCATCATTAATTAATTCCAGATAACTCTCCTTAAATATCTCTGATCAGTTAGTCATTAATTAATTCTGGTAGCAGGTTTGAGATGTCTCAACATCTGTTGGGACATCCTGAAATAAGTTCTTATACTCTGTTTGATAATGTCCCAACATCTGATAGGACATTCTGAACTGAATTCAATATTTCTTGTTGGTCAAAAATTCTGCCAATTCTAGACATCTACAAACTCCCCCTTTGGCTAATTTTTGGCTAACATTCTTTTCTGATTTTTCAGAGTGCTGTAAACACCCCAAATTTGCCCTCACCCATTCACACCATGGCTTGTGATCATCTCATATGCATAAACTCAATCATACCATCTCATATCACATTTTTGATTCATTGCATTGGTTCTAAGTCATCTGCATCTAGGGTTTGTGATCTGAGCAATCTAAGAGCTTCTTGAGCCACTCCAAAGGCAATCAATCACTTCAAATAGGTCTATGTGTGTTCAAGTATCATATTATATCCTCTCAAAGTCAAGAATTTCAAAGAATCACAAGAACTGGGATTGGTATGGAAGCAGAGCCAGGCTTGACTACACAAATGACCTAAAATTAGGGTTTTGGTTTCAAAGGCCATAACTCCAATTTTTTTTGGTCATTCTTGTTTCTATTGGTCTCTATATGGTATAGGGAGTATGCATATCAATTTTCATGAAGAAATTCCTTGGGGAAGTCATCTAATCAAGGGTTGACTTTCTGAACAAGTCAGTGTAAAATCAGGGCATCTGAGGCCCCCAATGACCCAACCAAAGGGTGTTCTTCATCATTTTGATTGTATATGATCTTTATTTGATCATGGAAGAAGTTGGAGGTTCACAAAATTCAAGAATTTCAAGTCTTTTGCAAAGTTGACTTTTTGGGCAAGGTTGACTTTTAATGAAAATGTCATTTTAGGCAACTTTTTCAACCCTTACTTTTTGATTCAAGAAAGCTTCAAATGGAAAAACTTTGGTCATGAAAGTTGTAGAATAGATCTTTACCTTTTCAAAAAGTACAAGAACATGACCTAATTCATTTTGGATCAAAAGTTATGGTTCATCAAAGTTGGCAAAAATCACTAAATATCAAGTTATGCACCAAATGAAAAACTTGCAAATTCTTGTACCAAGGCAATTTGTGACTTCTAATTGATGTCAAACCTTTACACAAACATCACACATGACCCAAAATCAGAATTGGCCCAAGGGATTTTTCATTTTTGTGCTTGGATTTTCAAAGATCTTTAAGTCATTTTTCATAAAGGTGCAAAGATGGATTCTTGGCAAAATCATCCTCCCATGAATTATGTGATCACCAATTAGTTTCTATTGCATTGCCATGACTAAATGAAGTTCCATGCAGCAAAATTCAGCAAGAATCATCTCATGTACATAGCACAAAATCACAAGAAAACACAAGTGGGCAAGTTGCAAAACCTATCATAGCTCATGATCCATATGCTGCAGGCATTCACAAGCAATCTAAGGGTCATCCTTGACTCAAGTTGAGGCAAGACAAGCCCTTAGACAACTGCTGCCATAGCCCATGCTGCAAGTACCAATCACATTGACTTTTTGGCCAAAACCCCCATACTCTTGGAACAGTGAGCAGCCACCTCTACTGACCTGCTCCACAGGCTACTCATACATTGTGGGAGTGTTATAGCAAGAGATTGGCCATTGAGACAAGTCAGAACACAGCTTTCACAAAAACCTGTCAAGAACTCCTCTCCTTCGAATCTCTTTTTCCAGCCAGCAAACACTCATTTTCTCTTCACCATTGCATCATACACACTCAAAAGAACTAGAATCCACCATTGAAGCAGCTTGAAACCCTTCAAATCACAACTGTAAAACCTGCCATATCAGAACTCAAGCTTCCAAAATAGCCACCAACAAAGGATTGTGAGCATTCCAGTGGCTTTAGGGGGTTCAGAGGAGGCATTCTGCATCAAAGCAAGGTCTGGAGAGCTCATATCCATAACTCATCACTTCAGGTAGCTTCGAATCTCCAACTTTTCAGAGCTTGCATTTTATGTTATAAATTGATAGTGTATGTCTTGCTGGTCATGGGGATGTCTTTAGATTTGAAAATAGTGAAGAAATGAGTATTTTGTTGCACTCTGAAATTTCACCCGTGAATCTTGTTGGCTTCGATTCTCACTGATTTTGAATGATAAATTTTGTTTGAGGGGTGATTTGAATGGGGTTTGGGTAGAGGAACATTTCTCTGCTTTCAATTTGGTGAATGGTGGCCTGAATCATGATCTAGGGTTTTCAACCCGCCGGAGAAGATGACCGGAGCTTCCCTCCGGTCACCTGAAAGTACTTAACCCTAATCCCTGTAATTAAATGATGTTTGAATCTGGTGCGTTGGATCCTCTGACTTAGGTTGACTGGCGCGCGTTTGTGTGGCCCAGATGTGTCCTCAGAAACCCTAATCACAATTAGTTTAATTAAATCCAATTAATTAATTCATAAGCTTAATTTAGCCAGAAATGATCCTGACCCTTGCTTCACGCGCCAAGTCAACAGCTGACCCCCCAACTTTGAATCTGATGCGTTGGATGTGATTACTACTCATTTTCATTATTTTTTTTATTTCAATTTTTCTCATTTAATTTGTGCATTTATTTAAAAATAGTAAAACTTATTCAAAAATTCTGAAATTTTTTATATACAAACTTTTATTAAATTTCAGAAACCAAAAATATTTATATTTATATTTTTTGAATTCAAAAAATATTTTTAAAATATTTAAAATTTTATTTTTAATTAATTAATAAGAATTAATTAATTAAAAATACTTTTAGGTATTTAAAAATCACCAAAAAATTCATGAAACATTTAAAAACATTTAGAAACATTATCCAACCCTCAAACCAAATTTATTTTTTGATCTTGATGCATTTTGAGAATTTTCTATGGAATTAATTCATTTTCAAGGCATTATTTTGATCCAAGCTTCAAAAAATCATTTCTGCCTAACCATTGAGAGTTGGACTTTGATTCTTCTTGCATTGCATTGTGTTTAGCATGTAGTTTGTGAGATTAAATTGGCATGATTTGATCTTTCATTTTCCATTTGTTTGACATTTTTCTTGTTAAGGAACCCTAAAACCCTAGAAAACTTAGGAAAATCATAACTTGAATTAGGTTAAGAGTTGGAACTTCTCCTTTGGGCAGTGAGTTAGTATAGGTTTAGGGATCCTTTGTGTGCATTTTCAATTTTTTATATTGATGTTTGTTTCTGATTTTGGTTTGTGTTTGATGCTTTGATCATAAACCCTAATTTGGGCTTCCATATGCATCCATCTTGCATTTGCATGCATAACATGACTTGCCATGGCATTTTATGCATCCATTTGATTCATTGAACATCTTAAGACATATTAGAAGCATGTTTAACCATTGCATCATGTATTTGCCATGTTGTATGTCATTTGCATCTCATAACTTTTCATGTATGTTCATGGTTCTAAACTTACTCCATTTGCATCCATTTGTTCATGTGATCATTCCCATGTCTTGATTCATGTTTGCATCATCCCATAGCATCATTAACATCATGTATGTGCTTCTGGTTTTGGTTTATGTCATGCCATTTCATTTCATTTTGCATTGCATTGCATTCCTTTCACTAACTTTTCAGGTGGTAAGTTCTTTGAGAAGTGAATTTGCCTTCACTTCTCATAATTTTCTTTTCATCTCTCTTATGCATCATTGCTGCATTTTACTTTGTGTTTGAGATTGAGCTTGCTCATTCTTCTTCTTACTTTCTTTCTTCAAGTGACTTGTCTTCTTAAATGAAGCAAGTTACTTTGCTCCTCCTGATCCTTTCATCTGCTTCCTGGTGGTTCCATTGAAGACTTCTCTTGTAAACCTCACAAACCTTAGGAACAACCAAGCATGACAATGATTAGGGTTTTGATTAGTCCCCCACTTAGTTTTTACCTTTATGTCTCATTGAGTCTTCTCTTCTCACCTCATAATCAGGGACTAAACCCTAAAGGCTTTAAGGCTTTGTGATTAAGCTTATGCCTGCATCCTTCTATTAGGATGGAGTGTATAACTTTAATCCTAAGTGTTAAACCCTTAAGGTGTTTAAATCTCTTAATCAATTCATCTAATAATCATCAAGACTTCACACTTGTAACTTGGGTCTTGCATTAGGGTTCTAATTCTTCCTTAACTGGTTAAGAAGGACTAACCCTAGTGTTAATGGACAAGTCCCCCTCAAGTTGTCTTACAAACCCTAAAAATCACTTCATCATCTTATCATTAACTAAAATCCATCTAATAAAGGCTTTGTTTTGTCATGAGTTTAATCCCTAATCATGGATTAAGTTGAGGAGCTTTCCTCAACTTAAACATTCTCATCTATTATCCTTCTATTAGGATGGTGTAATGAGTCTGTTTAATCCTTGATTATGGCTTAACCTCATTACTTAACACTAAATAAAAACAACAAAAACATCTAAATAATCACAAGTAGGTTAATGATCTTAATCCTACACCATGGTAATTAAGTATGAGAAGCTGACTTCACACTTAAGGTATTCTCATTACCCCTAATCAGAGGGAAGATGTGATGAGTTTACTAAATCCATTGGTTTAGGCTTAAACTCATTAACTTATGACAAATCTCTCAAAAGCAATAAAAGACTGAAAACTCAAAAAAAAAACAATAATCGTCTCCTTCGGGATTCTTTTCTCATCTCATTCACTCATAAACGAGAACTTGCTTCTTCCGTCTAATGCAAGACAGTTAGCACCTGAGCCAGACAGGTCATACACTTGAGCATAGGCAAGCAAGCAGTTCACAAGTCAACTTATCTTTCAGTCTCTTTGGGTCGAACTACGGTGTTCTGACTTCCTCATTGCACGAGAGGATACGTAGGCATAACTTAACAGTTATCGAACAAAAGTCTCTGTATATTCCCCCTCTTCCAGCTTCATTCTTTTAGCCTCATGATCTTGGGCATTTCATTCCTGATCTCACACTGACACTGTATATATCACACTTTGCACTTCTTTTACACTGACACCTGTATATTTTCTTCCAGCCTCCTTATACACAAATTGCACTGACACTACCCCTTTAAAACACAAATCTTGCAAGCGTGGATCCCGTCGAGTACGGCGGACAATCTGGGTGCTAATACCTTCCCAGGTTGTAACCAACCCCCTTTCTCAGTCTCTCTGGTTCGCAACCGTCTTATCCATACCCTCCTAGGTCTATGCAACATTGCCTTTCCTCCGGGATAAAAATGCCTAGCTGGCGACTCTTTTCTTTTCCAGTGAGTTCACTGCTGTGTGTTCTCATTGTTCTTTTCGCTGACCGTTCGCGTCTGTACCTTTATTTGGGCCATTCCCATTTATCGGGAGCGACAGCTTGGCGACTCTGCTGGGGACCCTTATACTGCAACCAGGGCTTCTGGTTCTTTTTGTGGGTTCCTCCTAGTGCTTGATTGATTTGTGTTTACTGGGGTGTTATGTGCTATTTGTGTTTGTATATTTGTTTTGTTTTTACTTTATGTACAGTTGCTTTATTGCTTTCTTTATAGCTTTGCATATATCATACTGTCATACTGTGCTGGCTGGATCTGTTTTGTTGCTTTGGTGGGTGGGTGTTCTATTGAGAGTTAAGGTCCTATACCTGGGACCTGAGTGACACCTAGGCTAGAGTGGTTCATATTCTTTCTCATTCCATCTCGGTCTGGTGCGAGAATATGAAACACAGTTCAGATATGGGTTTCTTCTTGAGAACCTTGTGTTGCAGATTTCCTGCAATACTAGGGCTATCTGGGAAGCCTGCTAAGTCTGGATGACCTTTAGTATTGACCTTCAAAAACTGAGGTGAATTAGAGGAGGAAATTTTATGGTTATTGTAAACACTGTACCTCCGGGTTAGAAGTGTTTACACTTCTCATAACTGATCCAAGTCTGAGGATCCTTGTTTTAGAACACCACCTGTGAGGGGGTTGGGCTGTTTACAGGTTTGCAGGTACCCTTGACCTCAGCATACCCTGTTACTTTGTTTGATTAAGAGTACTCCATTTTGGAACAGTTTTTGTGGTTTTAACCCTGGACATGTGGCTCTTTATTTGAGTCCCCCACCTTGGTTACTGGACTTATAGACCTCCATCTGGATTTCTTGAACATACCTGGACTTATATCAGAGCACTTGATCAGATCCAGCTCAGTCACAAACCCTTGAATATCATTTGCATACATCATCATTGCATCATTTTAACATTTGCTTATTTGTTTTTCAGGGTATCCATACTTTATTTTGGCTTGGTTTTGACCCCATCATCAGCATAGACCTATCTTCATCAATATCTACTTCAGCTATTAGCTACCTGCTTCAATCACCTGCACCAGCCAGTCAGTGGCCCATTTTCAGTATTATCATCAGCACCTGTCTCAACTCTTCTTCAACAGCATGGCACCTAAGAAGAGTAACATCTCCTATCATTTCTTTCAGCCTGAGCTAGCTGACATCAGGAGGATTCAGACCCTGATTACTCCAGACCATGTACCACTATTCAGAGAACACTATGTAGGCATACTTGATGTGGTTATGGATTTGGACCCTTCACAGAGGAGCCTGATTCATACTTGCTTGCAGTTCTATGATCCCCCTCTGAGGTGTTTCACTTTTCAGGATTTTCAGTTGGGCCCTTTGTTAGAAGTGTATTCATCATTAGTTGGTGTACCCATCAGGGGTGGAGTCCCCTTCAACCCTGAAATGGTCTTTCCTAGTAATGAAGAGGTGGCAAAGGCCTTGTATCTGGAACCAGTCCTGATTGGGCAGAATATGACTACTAAGGCTGGAATCTCTGGTCTGCATCTGGATTTCTTGATCTCTCAAGCTACCCTAAAAGCTTCTTTGGGAGAGTGGAAGGCAGTCTGTGCTTTATTGGCCCTGAGCATATATGGGATTATTTTATTTGCAGATGAGCCTAAGTTCATTAGCAAGAATGCAATCCATCTTTTCATCCTGAGGAACTCAGTGCCCACCTTACTGGGAGATTTCTACTACTCAGTACACCAGAGGAATGAAAAGCAGAGAGGAAGATTAGTGAGATGTTGTGCTCCCTTGTTCCATACTTGGCTGCTCAAGCACTTGCCAAAGACTGATGCATTCTTGAACCCTCACCAGTAAAGAAACTGGGCTAGAAGACTCACTGCTTTGACCTCAGCTGATATCAGGTGGTGCACTCAAAGCACAAAAGGCAGGGACATCATCACCAGTTGTGGGCAGTTTCCCAATGTACCCCTGATAGGAGTTAAGGGTTGCATTAATTACAATCCTCTGCTATTCAAAAGACAACTGGGCTATGCCTTGGTCCACATTCCTAAGGCACAAGACTTGGCTGAGACTCTTTACTGTGAGAACAAGCCTAATCTGGCTATTGTCAGGCAAGCAGCCTGGGCCTGGGACAATGTTCAGACTAAAGGAGTAACCATTCTGGGGAAGTGCAACAATGTAGCATCAGCACAATATTATGAGTGGTCCCATGCCAGGGCTCAATTTTCTGGGATGCCCTTCACCATGGAGGATATGCCTGGGCCATCCTCAGCACCACCTCCTGTCACTGTCAGCTTAGAGGAGTTTGAGAATTTGAAAGAGAGAAATGAGAAGTTGACTCAGACCCTACAGAAGACCCTCTGGGAGAGGAGTGATGGTAGGTTGGATATTGAAAGATTAGAGAAGCTGAAAGTGGAGCATCTGGCCAGAATTGAGAAGTCAGAGGATTATATCAAGAAGTCTAGGGCTGGAGAGCAGATCTTGAAGAATGCCTGCAAGGAAGCTCAGTTCCAGAAAGCCAGGACTGATTTGTATCTGAAGGAGAGTCAAGCTAGGTGGGTCAGGATCACCAAAGCTCGTACTCTGGAAGATAAGAGGACTCAGGATAGGATTGAGCAGCTGGAAGCTAGTGCAAAAGAGCAACAGGAAGCCCTGGCAACAGCCCAGAGGGAGATCTCAGAGTTGAAGATTAGAGCTGGAGTGAAGAGGTCAAAGGACCAGAGTCAGCACAAGAAGCTAGCTGCAGCTGTTACTACCAGGAATCTCCTTATCAGGAACCTTACAGAGCGTCTGGCTGATCCTGTGACTGAAGCACTTCTCAAGGAAGTTCAGGAGGATGAGTTTGGTCTTGGTGTCTAACTTTTGCTTGTTGCTGCTTTCATTTCATGTGCTTTTATTTTCTTATGTTGTATTTTTGACCCCTCAGAGGGCTTGTATTTGTAAACAAACTATGTATCAGTTACTTTTCGTAATATATGTGTCAGTCTGTTCCATCTGATTTCTTCAAGCAACATCCACAGCATCTTCAAGGGTCTGGAAGGGTCAAAACCAAGTGCCAAGCCGGGTACCTTGGAAACAAATAAGCATAACTGCATTGCATGCTAACCCTTGTTTGTTTTGTAGGTTTGTTTTGTTTTTGTTGCTAACTCTGTTGTGATATTCAGGAACTATTGCTCGCCGACGGGTGTTCCCACTCAACCGTCCACACAGATATCCAACCCGTAACAATCTTCCGGGCATACAAATGGACCAGGTACAGCAGGACCTTACAGAAGTCAGGAACCAAATGGCCAATGAAAGATTGGAAATGAGGGCTCAGATGACACAATTTATGGAGGTGATGAACAACATGGCTCAGAGCCAAGAGAGATTAAGAGCAATGGTAGAAAGGCAGAATCAGGAATACCCCCATCTAGGGACTGCAGGGACAAGCAACAACGAGAGGGTTCAGCCTCATGTCAACCCCCCTGTATTTGGACCCCACCTTCATCCAGAGATCAACATTCCTGCTAATGTGCAAGGGACTGCCACTGCAGGCAGGGTACTGCAAGAAGACCCCCAGGAGGATCAGTTCACAGTGATGGGAGCTGGGGAAGAAGCCTATGACAGAAGGCTGGATGAAATTGCTGAAAAATTAAGATCCTTGGAGTCCCAAAACTCATTGGGTTTTGATGTTATGGACATGGGCTTAGTGGACAGGGTCAGGATTCCCCATAAGTTTAAGCCTCCTTGTTTTGAAAAGTACAATGGGACCTCCTGCCCACGGACCCACTTACAATCCTTTCTGGGGAGGTTGAAGGCGTACACCATGGACGAAAAGCTATGGATGTTTTATTTTGAGGATAGCTTAACGGGAGCTTCAAGGGAATGGTACTCCCATCTGACTAGAGCCACCATCAGATGTTGGAAAGACCTGGCTGAGGCCTTTATCCGACAATACCAGTATAATTTGGATATGGCACCCAACAGGACCCTCCTGATGGGAATGTCCCAATCATCCAGGGAAAGCTTCCGAGAATACGCCCAGAGATGGAGACAGCTGGCTGCTGCTGTCTAGCCACCTATGTCAGAGAGGGAGATGGCAGATATGTTTATGAACACCCTCCAAGGGACATACATTGACAGGCTAGCTGCCTTCTCTTCTACCAGCTTTGCAGATGTTGTTATAGCTGGAGAAAGAATTGAGAGCCTGTTGAAGATGGGCAAAATTTCTGACAACGGTGCCAGCTCGTCCAGCAACACAAGGAAGCCTTTTGTGGGCCCGAGAAGAACTGGAGAGACCAATGCTATCCATACCAGCAGGGGCAGACCCCAATATGTTCATAGGTCTGTGGCAGCAGTTACCATTCCCACTCCAATTCATCCACAACCAGCTTATCAACCACCGCAGCAAAATTATCAGCAAAAAAATCAGTATCCTCCTCAGAGAAACTACAACAACACCAACAACAACAATCAGCAAAGACCATTCCAACAGAGACCTTCTCAGGCCAATAGGGTGATTGATCCGATCCCTATGCCATATGCCACATTACTGCCACAACTCCTAAAACTCAACCTGGTTGAGCTAAGGACGTTGGCACCTCCAGATCCCGCCAGTCTACCCAGAAACTACGACTCCAACGCCAGATGTGCTTTCCATTCAAATGCACCTGGCCATAGTACAGATAAGTGCAGAGCTTTACACATGAAGGTACAAGACCTGGTGGACTCTAAAGCTCTAAACTTTGCACCACCACCGAATGTTAACAAGAACCCTATGCCAAACCACGGAGGTCCCAGAATCAATGCTATTGAAGAATACAAGCCGTCTTACTTAATAACCAGTGTGGATCAGATCCGGACACCGTTGGTAGAGATTAAAGCTCAACTCCTTGAATGTCAAATGTTCCCGGGATGTGAGCTAGGGTGTGCTTATTGGAACATTTCAGTGAATGGTTGTGATAACTTGAGAGAGGGCATAGATGGTCTCATCCAGAGTGGTCTCCTTCAAATCACAACATCAATTCCTACCAATCCAGCAATCCCATTAACAACAGTTCCCGAGTCTTCTACAACTGCAACAACCATTGTTCCGAACAACTCTTCAATCTCATCAACAAATGCTTCATCTGTTACTTCAACGGACCAGATATCAGCAAACATCCCTTCTACAACTTCAGCACCCCTTTATTCAGAGTCTCCTACAACAACAACACCCATCCTTCCAACAATGTCTCCTACAACTTCAGCAGCAAATGTCTCAACGGTTACAATTTATTATGATCCTGAAAATGATTCTGCCTACAACTCACAAAATGCCACTCCTATCAGAGCCCCAGTCACAATATACTATGATCCACAGACTATCATGGTCCCTTCTGCAGCTGCCATCAGTCCAGTCACTATCACGGTGCCTGGGCCAGTACCTTATGAGAGCAGTAATGCCATCCCTTGGCATTACGGCTCTGATCTATACTGCGAAGGACGGAAAATCACTCTTGAATCATCAACCCCTGCACCACAAATAGATAATGTGGGAGGAGGCGGAGGCTTCACTCGAAGCGGACGTCTCTTCGCTCCACAAATTCAAAGACCCACTGCCGAAGCAGAAGCTGCTGCCAAGGCAAAAGGGAAAAGCTTGGTGCAAGAAGAGCAGATTGTTAAAGAAGCTTTGAAAACACCTTTTGATCAAGAAGTTGATGAATTCATGAGAATCATCATGAAAAGTGATTACAAAATAGTGGACCAGCTCCACCAGACGCCTTCCAGGATCTCTATTCTATCATTGCTTATGTGCTCCGAGGCTCATCGGAACGCACTACTAAAAGTCTTGCACGCAGCTTATGTGCCAGAAGAGATCACCGTCAATCAGTTGGAAGCTGTGGTTGGAAATGTTAATGCTAGTCATGGACTAGGGTTCACCAACACTGATTTGACTACGGAAGGCCGCAATCATAACAAGGCTTTGCACATTACCATGGAATGTAAAGGTGCAGTTCTTTCCCATGTGCTGGTAGACACAGGATCATCCCTCAATGTCTTACCTAAAAAAGCCCTTGTGAAGCTAGAGTATGACGGATTGGCATTACGCCCCAGCAACTTAGTAGTGAGAGCCTTTGACGGTTCTAAGAGATCAGTTCTGGGAGAGATTGAGCTGCCTATAACGATTGGCCCACAAACTTTCAAAACGACCTTCTACGTTATGGATATACAGCCTACCTACAGCTGTTTATTGGGTAGGCCATGGATTCACGCCGCTGGCTCCGTGACCTCAACCCTTCACCAGAAGTTAAAATTCGAGTGGGAGGGTCAAGTCGTTACTATCTGTGGAGAGGAGGATATTTTTGTTAGCCACCTAGCTACCTACAAATATATTGAGATGGATGGGGAGATCCACGAGACAATGAGTCAAGGGTTTGAGGCCTTGAACATAAATGAAACATCTGCTGTACCTGGGACCTCAATGACATCATACCAACAAGCCCGGAAGGTTGTTGAGGAAGGAACTGCCCAAGGCTGGGGCAAATTGCTACCTGTGGAGAAGAAAGAGGATATATTTGGGTTGGGTTACAAACCAACTCAACAAGATCAAGCAGAGGCTGCTAAGGAGCCCAACTTTGTTAGTGGGGGGATGCTCACCCCCGATGCTGTCAACAATTTGGAAGACGAGGATGAAGGCGACCGCAACCTGGAGAGTTGGATCCGTCCAAAGATCCCGGGGAGCAGTATCTCAAACTGGTCTTCCCAGGAAATTATAAGAGTTACTCCTGCAGAGTAATTATTATTTCCTGTATATTTTAAGCATGCATCAAGTCTTGCGTCTTGCCCAAGATGACAAGACTCATTTTGTAATCGGGCCATCTGTAATTTTTGTGCAACAAGATTAATCAATGAAATATCAGACATCTTTTGCAAATGAGTCTTTTTCTTTTCCGCTCACTGTTTTTCCATTTTTCTTTTTGTACAAAAAATAAATGGCAATGTTTTCAAAATGACAACTTTATTTCACTTTTCTAAACAAGATTAAAATCAATCACTAAAATGAACAAACTGAACCCTTGCAGAGTGTGCCTTCCAGACAACGCCGACAACAGCACGGCTATGACTTCGTATGACTTTGACAACCCAATCAATCAAGCTGATGAAGGGGTCGAAGAAGATTACGAGCTTCCTGAAGAGCTAGCCAGATTGTTGAGACAAGAGGAGAAGGTTATCACTCCTCATCAGGAGGAGGTTGAAACGATTAATCTTGGTACAGACGAAGACGTGAAAGAAGTTAAAATCGGGGCCTGCCTACAAGACTCAGTGAATAGACAACTGATTGACCTGCTTCAAGAGTATGTGGACGTGTTTGATTGGTCTTATCAAGATATGCCAGGGTTGGACACCGATATTGTTGTGCACAAGCTGCCTTTAAGAGAAGAATGCTCACCGGTTAAACAGAAACTGCGCCGTACTCGCCCAGACATGGCAATGAAAATCAAAGAAGAGGTACAAAAGCAATGGGACGCCGGTTTCCTTGCCGTGACTAGCTATCCACCGTGGGTTGCTAATATAGTACCTGTGCCCAAGAAAGACGGCAAAGTAAGGATGTGTGTTGACTACCGGGATCTGAACAGAGCCAGCCCGAAAGATGACTTCCCATTACCTCACATTGATGTATTGGTGGATAATACGGCTCAGTTCTCGGTATTCTCCTTCATGGACGGATTTTCAGGATACAATCAGATTAAAATGTCACCTGAAGACATGGAGAAGACAACCTTCATCACACCTTGGGGCACGTTCTGTTACAAGGTAATGCCATTTGGACTGAAGAATGCTGGTGTAACATATCAACGGGCTATGGTGACATTATTCCACGATATGATCCATAAGGAAATCGAATGTTATGTGGATGACATGATTGCCAAGTCCCTTACTGAAGAAGACCACCTGGTGAATCTGCTGAAGCTGTTCAAGCGTCTGAGGAAGTACCAACTGAAGTTGAACCCCAACAAGTGCACATTCGGGGTGCGATCTGGTAAGCTGATGGGTTTTATTGTAAGCGAAAAAGGGATTGAAGTTGACCCTGATAAAGTCAAAGCCATTCAAGAAATGCCTGCACCAAAGTCTGAAAAAGAAGTTTGAGGGTTCTTAGGTCGATTGAACTACATCTCAAGGTTCATATCTCACCTCACGGCAATCTGTGAACCCTTGTTCAATTTGTTGAGAAAAGAACAAACGGTCAGGTGGAACGAAGACTGCCAGAAGGCTTTTGACAAGATCAAGGAATACTTACAAGAGCCTTCAATCCTTATGCCTCCAGTTGAAGGAAGACCTCTAATCATGTACTTGACAGTATTAGAAGAGTCGATGGGGTGTGTGCTGGGCCAGCATGACGAGTCTGGTCGAAAAGAGTATGCAATATACTACCTAAGCAAAAAGTTTACCGACTGTGAACAACGTTATTCACTGCTCGAGAAAACTTGCTGTGCTTTAGCGTGGGCTGCTCGCCGGCTGAGACAGTATATGTTGACCCACACTACTTTATTGATCTCCAAAATGGACCCAGTTAAGTACATTTTTGAGAAGCCAGCACTTACCGGACGGGTTGCAAGATGGCAAATGATTCTTACAGAATATGACATTCAGTACACATCTCAAAAAGCCATCAAAGGCAGTGTATTGTCTGATTACCTTGCTGAGCAACCTATTGATGATTACCAGCCTATGAGATTTGACTTCCCTGATGAAGACATCATGTTCATAAAAGCAAGAGATCATGAAGAGCCCATTCACACTGAAGGGCCTGACCCAGAAGAAGAATGGACTATGATGTTTGATGGGGCTGTTAATATGAATGGTCGTGGTGTTGGTGCAGTACTCATTACACCTAAGGGAGTTCACATGCCTTTCTCGGAAAAACTCACTTTCAACTGCACTAACAACGAAGCTGAATACGAAGCTTGCATTATGGGTCTTGAGGAAGCCATTGACCTCAGGATCAAGACATTGACTGTATTCGGAGATTCAGCTTTGGTAATCAATCAGACCAACGGCAAATGGTATACACACCAGGATCATCTGATACCTTACAGGGATTATACAAGGAGGTTATTGACTTTCTTTACAACGGTCAAGCTTGAGTATATCCCTCGGGACGAAAATCAGTTTGCGGATGCTCTTGCCACCATTTCATCCATGATCAAAGTTCAAGCTGCCAACTTTGTACCGCAGATTTCAGTGTCCAGACTTGACAGACCAGCATATGTATTCACAGCAGATGTTGTCAAAGATGATAAGCCTTGGTTCCATGACATTAAGTGCTTCTTGGAGGATCAAACATACCCACCTGGGACATCTTCCAATGATAAGAAGACCTTAAGAAGGCTTGCTGGTAGTTTCTTCTTGAACACTGATGGTTCCCTATACAAGAGAAACTTTGATATGGTACTCCTCAGATGTGTTGACAAGACGGAAGCAGATTTGTTAATGCATGAAGTGCACGAAGGATCCTTTGGTACCCATGCGGGAGGGCATGCCATGGCTAAAAAGTTGCTAAGATCAGGTTATTATTGGATCACAATGGATGCCGACTGTTGTGCCTACGCCAGAAAATGCCATAAATGCCAGATTTATGCGGATAAGGTGCATGTGCCTCCCAATCCTTTGAATGTGATGTCTTCACCCTGGCCCTTTCCTATGTGGGGCATTGACATGATTGGCAAGATTGAGCCAACTGCTTCAAATGGTCACAGATTCATCCTGGTTGCCATTAACTATTTCACCAAGTGGGTCGAAGCAGCTTCCTATGCAAATGTTACTAGGCAAGTGGTAGCCAGATTTCTGAAGAAGGATATCATCTGTCGATACGGAGTCCCCGAGCGGATCATTACTGATAATGGTTCCAACTTGAACAATAAAATGATGGCAGAGCTATGCCGGGACTTCAAGATCCAACACCACAATTCTTCTCCTTACCGGCCAAAGATGAACGGCGCTGTTGAGGCAGCTAATAAGAATATCAAGAAGATTGTGCAGAAGATGGTAGTTACTTACAAAGACTGGCATGAAATGCTACCATTTGCCTTGCATGGGTACCGCACGTCAATCAGGACATCCACTGGGGCAACACCGTATCAACTTGTGTATGGTATGGAAGCAGTCCTACCTGTTGAAGTTGAATTACCCTCTCTGCGGGTACTAATGGATGTTAAACTGAGTGAAGCAGAATGGGTTCGGGCCCGATACGAACAACTGAGTCTGATTGAAGAGAAAAGATTGGCTGCGATCTGTCATGGGCAGCTATATCAGAAGAGAATGAAGAGAGCCTTCGATCAGAAAGTCAGGCACCGAGAGTACCAAGTAGGAGATCTTGTGCTGAAAAGAATCCTCCCTCCTCATACAGACCACAGGGGCAAGTGGACTCCGAATTATGAAGGACCATTTGTAGTAAAGAAAGTTTTTTTCTGGTGGAGCACTGATGCTCGGCACCATGGATGGTGAAGACTTCCCATCTCCTGTGAATTCAGATGCAGTTAAAAAATACTTCGCATAAAAATGACCCGCTGGACATGAAAACAGAATGTAAGTCCAGGCAAAAATAGGGCATCCCGGCGAGTCAGAAACAGAATAAAAGACTCGGGCAAAAATAAGGGAAAATGAATAAAAATGTACACCCGCTGAGTTGAAAAGCCGCATTGGACAGCTCAGGCAAAAATGGGTATCCCGATGGATTGAAAACCCGAAAGGGCGATCCATGCAAAATAAGGGAATAAGCAAACAACTGCATTCTGAATTCGTCTGTATCTCTTACAACTTGGTAAGCTTCGAAAGGATCAAGTTTCAATCAGAATCAGCCTTCTTCAGAAAGCAAGATGAGAAGAACGTCAAAAGTCATACGAATCATAGCAAAAGAGGAAGCTCCTTAAAGCGTCGTCAACGCTGCCAGCATTTTGTTCCTCAACTTGTAACGATCTCCTCATTTTAGGAGATATGTTTCCTTGACTGTATCTTGCCAATTCAGGGCATTTGAATTAATAAAATCAGATTTTTCAGTCATGTTTCGTCTTGTACATTTTATTTGCAAAAAATGTCTGATGTTTTAAAAACTGATTGCATAAATACAGATGTTTATTTTCAAAAAAATAAAAGTACATGCTTGCAGGGAATATATTTACTCTAGAGAGTGTCTAACTCCTATGACGGAGTCCGGTAAGGGATACCTCGGGATTACTTGTGCGTTTCTATATCTTTGCAGGATTGCAGGTATCCAGAATGCAACTTGGGGCATGTGAGCTTCATCCCATCAAGCTGGCAAATCAGTACTCACTCAGTCTCAACACTCAAAGTGTTTTCTCCCCAGCCGAGTTGCCACTTGTGGATTCTCCACATCAGAGTTTCCAGACATCACCTCTCCAACAGGGCAATACCAGAAGACACCCATATCCCCGGCTGAGTCAAAGAGCCCTCCTCAACAGAATCTCTAGGGAGATCTTTCAGTAATCCCTCTTTCTCCCCAGCCGAGTTGCCATTTCATCCTCAGCCAGATACAAAGGTCAGGGAACCATCTCCCCACAGAGCTTCTGCCTCTATTCAGAAGAGCAACGCGTGAAGGGATCACAACAGAGTGACGAAAGCTTCTACAAACCCCAGCTGGGTCCCTCATCATCAGGATGAGTCTACCAGTGACCTGTATCCCCAAGCAGATATCATCTCATCAGATCTACCAATGATCTCACCCCCAGCTGGGATGCCCCTTTCAAACAGATCGACCAGAGATCTTCACAGCAACGGGATACGAGTCCCGGTTTGATATCCTCGCATAATCATGGCATTCGCATCATTTTCACCCACAAAGCGTAGCATTCCGTCTAGTACGGAGCATTGCGGCAAAAATCAAACATATTGCATAATCATAAGCCATGTCCTGAATCAAACACTTGTGAATAATGACAATCCATCAACATACAGAAAACTCCCCCCAAAATCCCCAGCGGGGATTCCCCCATCAAAAACAGTTGCCTTACATTCACAAACACCAGTATATACCCTCTTTGGCACCCGTCCGTGTCAATATTCCCCAGTAAAGTCGCCTGAACACTCTGTGCAAACAGTACCACTCGTATTACCGATACTTTTTGACACCCGTCTGTGTCATATCCCAGCAGAAAGCCAAAGACATCCTCTTTGCACTCACAAATACTCATATATATACATTTCCTTGGCATCCGTCCATGTCACTTTCCCCAGCACAGTGACATAAACATTTTGTACATCAGATACTTGTTTATACTACTCTTCTCTTCTTGACACTCGTCCGTGTCACTCTCCCCAGCAAGTTAAGCACTCATCTACACACTACTCATACTCATACAGATACTCGTCCGTATCTTGTATACATCATTTATATCCCCGCAGATTCAACACTCGTCCGTATTCTTTGTTAACCCGTTGGTACTCGTCCGTACCATCATCTCAGAATATGCGTCAAGCGTTTGTTTCTACTTGATACTCGTCCGTATCATAGTCTTAAGGATGCTCATCCGCATCTTTAATCCATACACGCGTCAAACACTTTTTGTCTTCTTGAATATAAACACTCGTCTGTGTCTACTATTCCCCAGAAGAGTCCTTTCAGATTCAACACTCGTCCGTGTTCTCTGTTAACCAGTTGATACTCGTCCGTATCATCATCTCTGAACACGTGTCAGTATTTGTTTCTACCCGATACTCGTCCATATCGTAGTCTTAAGGATGCTCGTCCGCATGTTTAATCTATACGCAGACATCTAAACACTTATACCTTTTATTTCTGGGATATAAACACTCGTCCGTGTTTACTATTCCCCAGTAGATCGCTACCAAAGTAAATTTTCCTTTTTATCTGACATTCGTCCTGTGTCATGATAAACCCTGAGAGCAGCCGTACCCTGCTAGGTGGTCGTCCTCCACCTCTTGATGGTCGTCCTCCATCATGCTCATCTGATGGCCGTCCCCATCGTTGATTTTATATCCGACATTCGTCCTATGTCGTGATGTTTAGCAGCCGTCCCCTGCTAGGTGGTCGTCCTCCACCTTTTGATGATCGTCCTTCATCATTTTATCCAATGGTCGTCCCCATTGTTGATTTTGGTTATCTGGCATTCGTCCTATGTCATGATAAACCTTGAGAGCAGCCGTCCCCTGCTAGGTGGTCGTCCTCCACCTCTTGATGGTCGTCCTCCATCATGCTCGTCCGATGGCCGTCCCCATCGTTGACCCTTTTATCCGGCATTCGTCCTATGTCGCGATTTTCGGCAGCCGTACCCTGCCAGGTGGTCGTCCTCCACCTTAGATGACCGTCCCTCATCTTATACCCAACAGAGCAGCCGTCCCCTGCTAGGTGATCGTCCTTCACCTTTGATGACCGTACCTCATCATCTGTTTATTTCATTTATTCTTTAACCCGATGGCCGTCCCCGTAGTGGTCCCTTTTCCTTTTTAGCCCGATGGCCGTCCCCATCGTTGGTTACTTTACTTTATTAACTTGATGGCCGTCCCCGTCATGTTTCATTAATCCATAGAGAATCTTGCAGCTTTACTTGATGGCCGTCCCCATCATAATTCTTTTTATCCCCAACATGTCAGCCGTCCCCGTCATTGCTTCATTTCCCGCACTTTACAATATACTTTATTTTCTTTTACAATCTATACCCCTTTTCTTCTTCATTCTGTGAGTGCAAATTTTGGACTGTCTTTGGTATTCAACCACAAGTTATCTTGTTTGCCTGATAAGCCGTCGCTTACATCCTGCACAGCTAACTCATGTTTGAATAGGGGCAGCTGTAAACACCCCAAATTTGCCCTCACCCATTCACACCATGGCTTGTGATCATCTCATATGCATAAACTCAATCATACCATCTCATATCACATTTTTGATTCATTGCATTGGTTCTAAGTCATCTGCATCTAGGGTTTGTGATTTGAGCAATCTAAGTGCTTCTTGAGCCACTCCAAAGGCCATCAATCACTTCAAAGAGGTCTATGTGTGTTCAAGTATCATATTATATCCCCTCAAAGTCAAGAATGTCAAAGAATCACAAGAACTGGGATTGGTATGGAAGCAAAGCCAGGCTTGACTGCACAGATGACCTAAAATTAGGGTTTTGGTTTCAAAGGCCATAACTCCAATTTTTTTTGGTCATTCTTGTTTCTATTGGTCTCTATATGGTATAGGGAGTATGCATATCAATTTTCATGAAGAAATTCCTTGGGGAAGTCATCTGATCAAGGGTTGACTTTCTGAACAAGTCAGTGTAAAATCAGGGCATCTGAGGCCCCCAATGACCCAACCAAAGGGTGTTCTTCATCATTTTGATTGTATATGATCTTTATTTGATCATGTAAGAAGTTGGAGGTTCACAAAATTCAATAATTTCAAGTCTTTTGCAAAGTTGACTTTTTGGGCAAGGTTGACTTTTAATGAAAATGTCATTTTAGGCAACTTTTTCAACCCTTACTTTTTGATTCAAGAAAGCTTCAAATGGAAAAACTTTGGTCATGAAAGTTGTAGAATAGATCTTTCCCTTTTCAAAAAGTACAAGAACATGACCTAATTCATTTTGTATCAAAAGTTATGGTTCATCAAAGTTGGCAAAAATCACTAAATTTCAAGTTATGCACCAAATGGAAAACTTGCAAATTCTTGTACCAAGGCAATTTGTGACTTCTAATTGATGTCAAACCTTTACACAAACATCACACATGACCCAAAATCAGAATTGGCCCAAGGGTTTTTTCATTTTTGTGCTTGGATTTTCAAAGATCTTTAAGTCATTTTTCATAAAGGTGCAAAGATGGATTCTTGGCAAAATCATCCTCCCATGAATTATGTGATCACCAATTAGTTTCTATTGCATTGCCATGACTAAATGAAGTTCCATGCAACAAAATTCAGCAAGAATCATCTCATGTACATAGCACAAAATCACAAGAAAACACAAGTGGGCAAGTTGCAAAACCTATCATAGCTCATGATCCATATGCTGCAGGCATTCACAAGCAATCTAAGGGTCATCCTTGACTCAAGCTGAGGCAAGACAAGCCCTTAGACAGCTGCTGCCATAGCCCATGCTGCAAGTACCAATCACATTGACTTTTTGGCCCAAACCCCCATACTCTTGGAACAGTGAGCAGCCACCTCTACTGACCTGCTCCACAGGCTACTCATACATTGTGGGAGTGTTATAGCAAGAGATTGGCCATTGAGACAAGTCAGAACACAGCCTTCACAAAAACCTGTCAAGAACTCCTCTCCTTCGAATCTCTTTTTCCAGCCAGCAAACACTCATTTTCTCTTCACCATTTCATCATACACACTCAAAAGAACCAGAATCCACCATTGAAGCAGCTTGAAACCCTTCAAATCACAACTGTAAAACCTGCCATATCATAACTCAAGCTTCCAAAATAGCCACCAACAAAGGATTGTGAGCATTCCAGTGGCTTTAGGGGGTTCAGAGGAGGCATTCTGCATCAAAACAAGGTCTGGAGAGCTCATATCCATAACTCATCACTTCAGGTAGCTTCGAATCTCCAACTTTTCAGAGCTTGCATTTTATGTTATAAATTGATAGTGTATGTCTTGCTGGTCATGGGGATGTCTTTAGATTTGAAAATAGTGAAGAAATGAGTATTTTGTTGCACTCTGAAATTTCACCCGTGAATCTTGTTGGCTTCGATTCTCACTGATTTTGAATGATAAATTTTGTTTGAGGGGTGATTTGAATGGGGTTTGGGTAGAGGAACATTTCCCTGCTTTCAATTTGGTGAATGGTGGCCTGAATCATGATCTAGGGTTTTCAACCCGCCGGAGAAGATGACCGGAGCTTCCCTCCGGTCACCTGAAAGTACTTAACCCTAATCCCTGTAATTAAATGATGTTTGAATCTGGTGCGTTGGATCCTCTGACTTAGGTTGACTGGCGCGCGTTTGTGTGGCCCAGATGTGTCCTCAAAAACCCTAATCACAATTAGTTTAATTAAATCCAATTAATTAATTCATAAGCTTAATTTAGCCAGAAATGATCCTGACCCTTGCTTCACGCGCCGCCAAGTCAACAGCTGACCCCCCAACTTTGAATCTGATGCGTTGGATGTGATTACTACTCATTTTCATTATTTTTTTATTTCAATTTTTCTCATTTAATTTGTGCATTTATTTAAAAATAGTAAAACTTATTCAAAAATTCTGAAATTTTTTATACAAACTTTTATTAAATTTCAGAAACCAAAAATATTTTTATTTATATTTTTTGCATTCAAAAAATATTTTTAAAATATTTAAAATTTTATTTTTAATTAATTAATAAGAATTAATTAATTAAAAATACTTTTAGGTATTTAAAAATCACCAAAAAATTCATGAAACATTTAAAAACATTTAGAAACATTGTCCAACCCTCAAACCAAATTTATTTTTTGATCTTGATGCATTTTGAGAATTTTCTATGGAATTAATTCATTTTCAAGGCATTATTTTGATCCAAGCTTCAAAAAATCATTTCTGCCTAACCATTGAGAGTTGGACTTTGATTCTTCTTGCATTGCATTGTGTTTAGCATGTAGTTTGTGAGATTAAATTGGCATGATTTGATCTTTCATTTTCCATTTGTTTGACATTTTTCTTGTTAAGGAACCCTAACACCCTAGAAAACTTAGGAAAATCATAACTTGAATTAGGTTAAGAGTTGGAACTTCTCCTTTGGGCAGTGAGTTAGTATAGGTTTAGGGATCCTTTGTGTGAATTTTCAATTTTTTATATTGATGTTTGTTTCTGATTTTGGTTTGTGTTTGATGCTTTGATCATAAACCCTAATTTGGGCTTCCATATGCATCCATCTTGCATTTGCATGCATAACATGACTTGCCATGGCATTTTATGCATCCATTTGATTCATTGAACATCTTAAGACATATTAGAAGCATGTTTGACCATTGCATCATGTATTTGCCATGTTGTATGTCATTTGCATCTCATAACTTTTCATGTATGTTCATGGTTCTAAACTTACTCCATTTGCATCCATTTGTTCATGTGATCATTCCCATATCTTGATTCATGTTTGCATCATCCCATAGCATCATTAACATCATTTATGTGCTTCTGGTTTTGGTTTATGTCATGCCATTTCATTTCATTTTGCATTGCATTGCATTCCTTTCACTAACTTTTCAGGTGGTAAGTTCTTTGAGAAGTGAATTTGCCTTCACTTCTCATAATTTTCTTTTCATCTCTCTTATGCATCATTGCTGCATTTTACTTTGTGTTTGAGATTGATCTTGCTCATTCTTCTTCTTACTTTCTTTCTTCAAGTGACTTGTCTTCTTAAATTAAGCAAGTTACTTTGCTCCTCCTGATCCTTTCATCTGCTTCCTGGTGGTTCCATTGAAGACTTCTCTTGTAAACCTCACAAACCTTAGGAACAACCAAGCATGACAATGATTAGGGTTTTGATTAGTCCCCCACTTAGTTTTTACCTTTATGTCTCATTGAGTCTTCTCTTCTCACCTCATAATCAGGGACTAAACCCTAAAGGCTTTAAGGCTTTGTGATTAAGCTTATGCCTACATCCTTCTATTAGGATGGAGTGTATAACTTTAATCCTAAGTGTTAAACCCTTAAGGTGTTTAAATATCTTAATCAATTCATCTAATAATCATCAAGACTTCACACTTGTAACTTGGGCCTTGCATTAGGGTTCTAATTCTTCCTTAACTGGTTAAGAAGGACTAACCCTAGTGTTAATGGACAAGTCCCCCTCAAGTTGTCTTACAAACCCTAAAAATCACTTCATCATCTTATCATTAACTAAAATCCATCTAATAAAGGCTTTGTTTTGTCATGAGTTTAATCCCTAATCATGGATTAAGTTGAGGAGCTTTCCTCAGCTTAAACATTCTCATATATTATCCTTCTATTAGGATGGTGTAATGAGTCTGTTTAATCCTTGATTATGGCTTAACCTCATTACTTAACACTAAATAAAAATAACAAAAACATCTAAATAATCACAAGTAGGTTAATGATCTTAATCCTACACCATGGTTATTAAGTATGAGAAGCTGACTTCACACTTAAGGTATTCTCATTACCCCTAATCAGAGGGAAGATGTGATGAGTTTACTAAATCCATTGGTTTAGGCTTAAACTCATTAACTTATGACAAATCTCTCAAAAGCAATAAAAGACTGAAAACTCAAAAAACAAACAATAATCGTCTCCTTCGGGATTCTTTTCTCATCTCATTCACTCATAAACGAGAACTTGCTTCTTCCGTCTAATGCAAGACAGTTAGCACCTGAGCCAGACAGGTCATACACTTGAGCATAGGCAAGCAAGCAGTTCACAAGTCAACTTATCTTTCAGTCTCTTTGGGTCGAACTACGGTGTTCTGACTTCCTCATTGCACGAGAGGATACGTAGGCATAACTTAACAGTTATCGAACAAAAGTCTCTGTATATTCCCCCTCTTCCAGCTTCATTATTTTATCCTCATGATCTTGGGCATTTCATTCCTGATCTCACACTGACACTGTATATATCACACTTTGCACTTCTTTTACACTGACACCTGTATATTTTCTTCCAGCCTCCTTATACACAAATTGCACTGACACTACCCCTTTAAAACACAAATCTTGCAAGCGTGGATCCCGTCGAGTACGGCGGACAATCTGGGTGCTAATACCTTCCCAGGTTGTAACCAACCCCCTTTCTCAGTCTCTCTGGTTCGCAACCGTCTTATCCATACCCTCCTAGGTCTATGCAGCATTGCCTTTCCTCCAGGATAAAAATGCCTAGCTGGCGACTCTTTTCTTTTCCAGTGAGTTCACTGCTGTGTGTTCTCATTGTTCTTTTCGCTGACCGTTCGCGTCTGTACCTTTATTTAGGCCATTCCCATTTATCGGGAGCGACAAGTGCAGCAGAAGATCTTTTATCAGAGTATAGCATTACTTTTCTGTTGAGTCATATTTGAGATTACTCCCCCTCAAACATATATGTATCCAGTCTTGTTGCAACAGAAAAATAAACACAGTTATTCAGTTCAGAAGCAAACAGATTTTTTCATTCATAATCAAACAGCATTACACATTGTTGTTGGTGTTGTTCTCCCCCTTGTTAGACACAAATTTTGGGGCCAAAGAGAATAAATCTAAATTACAATGCAGTTGTCATACATTTTTCCTCACATACAATGATCACTCAGACTCCTCACTTTCAGTTTCTTCATCATCCTCAGTTTCTTCATCAGAAGCAGCTTTCTGATCTCCTTCACTCTCCAGCCTTTGGATGATTTCCTCAAGCTTTTGCTTTCTTGCTTCAAGTTCTTTGCAAGTGCTCTTCAGTTCAGCAATTAATGCAGTCTTGGAGATTGGAGTCTTAGCAGTTGAAGGACCTGCAGATGTCCCAGAAGGTGCTTCAACATCTGCTGCATGATGACTTAGGAACAATTTGTAGTGAAAAGCCAGAGGGCTTTCTCTTTTGCAGACTGTGTCCTTTTCAGTGAGGATTCCAGGGTATTGACTGAGCACTATACCACATAGCAAGGAAGGAAAAGCTATTGGCAGCTTTGTTGCAGATGAGCTAGCATGCTTCAAGGTCTGATTAAATATGTAAGCACCATAATCCAGCTTAGTCTGAGTTCCCACAGCATAGATAAACCTGCCCAATCTAGTGGATATTGAAGATGTGTGATTGGTAGGCACCCAGTTTGCTGTACCAATCCTGTTCAGCATGGCATATTTTCTTGTCAGCATGCTCACTGAGAGCTTTCCTTTTACTGGCCAAGCCTTGACCTGGTTTGCAGTGATAACCTTGCAGACCTGGTTATCAGTCTTCCCTAGTTCATTTGGACCATCTGTTTCTCTTCCAAGATATTGGTTGATGATCTGAGGAGAGAACTCTACACACCTACCTCTAACAAAGACTTTTCTAAATTCAGAAGACTTACCATTGGCACAATCTTCCTGAAGATTGACAATGAATTCTTTGACAAGAAGTTCATAGCAGGGAGATAGGTTGGAGACTGTTTTGAAGAGACCTGCAGCAGAGATGAGGTCAATTAATTCAGTGCACTCAAGTGCATTACTGCTCAGCTCTCTTTCAAGTGCAACCCTTCTTTGGTACACAAACTTCCATCTGTTTACACTTGAGACATGATGGAATGAGATGTTGTCCAAAGGGGCTTCTGGAACAGCAGTTGAAGCCCTAGAGGGTGTTGTTTTCTTCTTTGGAGGAGATGTTGAGACATCTGCTTCAACATCTGAGTCTGAGGGAGTGACAGCTTTCCTCTTTTGAGTTTGGACTTTACTCCATTGTTTTGTAGGACCAAAGACAGTTTTAGCTTTGTCTTTCTTTGGAGTAGCTTGCTTCTTCTCAGGAACTGCATGTTCTGCTTGCATCTTTCCTTTCCTAGACCTGAGCCTTTTGGCTATGCTAGGTCTTACAGAGGCAATGATCTCTGTATCAGAATCCTGCTTAAGATTCACCACAGGAGGAGATTGAGCAATCTCTTCTTCAGCTGGTTGATCAGCAGAGATATGCTCTTCAGTTGAGGCTTTGGTCTGATCCTCAGATTCTTTTTCATCACTTTCACTTGAGGCCTTTTTATGGTCCTCAGATTCTTCTACAGCAGCATCAGATGAAGCCTTTTGTTCATCTTCAGATGTTTCAACATCTATTGGGACATCCTATTGATCAGGAGTGTCCTTTGCAGCTTGAGTTTTTTGATCATCTTGAGGAGCTGGCATGGTGTTTAGAGGGATAGATATGCCACTAACCACTCTTTGTTCAAAAAGAATCTTGTTAACTATCTCCTTGATGGAAGCATCCACATATTCAGAATATTTTGGAGGCATGTTAGCTGGTGAAGGAATGCCTTTGGATTTGCTGCAGACTTGATCTTTTGCTCTCTTTGGAGTTCTTGGCTTTTTAGCATGAGAAGCACTTCCTCTGATTTCGTCCAATGGGGTTGACTTCATGGGTACCACAGAGATGGGGGTTGCATGAACTACATCTTCTTTGTTGAGAACTTCTTCAGGAGTGTTAGGGTTTTGAGACATTTTCAAAGAAGATGAATAAAGAGATTTAGGGTTGATGATTTCTGAAGAACAGCTAGATGATGCAATTCGCTTTTGATAGTATGATGAGAATATGGATAGCTGAATGCATACTGTTATTATATAAGTAGCCGTTACATTGAAAATGATTAGGAATGGAATACCCAAGGTTCTTGACCAGACTGGTGTTGCCATCTGGAACTTATGCCATACAATGTCATATGACATGTTGGCACATCTCATTAACTGCTAAATCTCACATAAACAGATTCCCAGTTTGCCCCTTAAGTTCTCAAATTGTGTAGCATCCAATGCTTTGGTAAAGATATCAGCCAACTGTAGATTTGTAGCTACATGTTCCAATGAAATCACTTTTTCTTCTACAAGATCTCTGATGAAATGATGTCTGATATCAATATGCTTGGTTCTGCTATGTTGGATAGGATTCTTTGATATGTTAATTGCGCTTAAGTTGTCACAGTACAATGTCATGACATCTTGTGGGACATTGTACTCAGTGAGCATTTGCTTCATCCAAACCAACTGAGAACAACTGCTTCCAGCTGCTATATATTCAGCCTCAGCTGTAGATAAGGATACACAATTTTGTTTCTTACTGAACCAAGAAATCAAATTGTTTCCTAGAAAGAAGCATCCTCCTGAAGTGCTTTTTCTGTCATCAGCACTTCCAGCCCAATCAGCATCACAGAAGCCAGTGAGAATTGGTTTGCATCCATGAAAGTACATTATGCCATAGTCACAAGTACCATTAACATATTTAAGAATTCTCTTGACTTGATTGAGATGACTGACGTTTGGATCAGCTTGATATCTTGCACATACACCTACTGCAAATGCTATGTCTGGTCTGCTAGCAGTCAAGTATAACAAGCTATCAATCATGCTTCTGTATAAGCTTTGATCTACATTCTCACCCTTTTCATCTTTAGTCAGCTTTAAATGTGTGGGGGCAGGAGTTCTCTTATGAGTAGCATTTTCCATTCCAAATTTCTTGACTATGTTCTTGGTATACTTGCTTTGGGAAATGAACATGGAGTCTTCCATTTGCTTTATTTGCAGACCAAGAAAGTAGGTTAACTCTCCTACTAGGCTCATTTCAAATTCAGATTCCATCTGGTTGACAAAATGTTTGACCATCCTGTCAGACATCCCACCAAAGACAATGTCATCTACATATATTTGAGCAATCATGACATTTCCTTCTTCATCTTTAACAAACAAGGTTTTGTCAATTCCACCTTTTCTGTACCCTTGCTTGATAAGAAAAGTAGTCAGTCTTTCATACCATGCCCTTGGAGCTTGCTTCAAACCATAAAGTGCCTTCTTTAGTTTGTATACATGATTTGGACAGCTTGGATCAACAAATCCTTTAGGCTGTTCTACATATACCTCTTCATTAAGATAACCATTTAAAAAGGCACTTTTCACATCCATTTGAAATAACTTGAACTTTAAGATACAAGCAATTCCCAAAAGTAGTCTGATTGATTCAAGCCTTGCTACTGGTACAAAGGTTTCATCAAAGTCTACTCCTTCAATTTGAGTGTATCCTTGAGCTACAAGTCTAGCTTTGTTCTTTGTAACAACTCCTTGTTCATTTGACTTGTTCTTATACACCCATTTTGTTCCAATCACATTTATGTCATCAGGTCTAGGAACAAGATTCCACACTTCATTCCTTGTGAATTGACCTAATTCCTCTTGCATAGCACAAATCCAGTATTCATCAGTAAGAGCTTCCTTGATGTTTTTAGGTTCTATTTTAGAAACAAAACAAGAACCTGAAATCACTTCTCTTGATCTAGTGCTCACACCTCTGTTGGGATCACCAATTATCAAATCTTTGGGATGATCCTTCTGTATTTTGATGGAGGGAGGTTTGCTGGATTGTTCTGTCCTTGTATTAGTTTGAGTGAAGTCATAATGATCACTCTTTTCTTTAGTTTCAATCTTGATATCAGCAGATGTTCCAACATCTTCTGGGACATCTGTAGGAGCATCATCAATTATCACATTTATGGACTCCATGATAACCTTGGTTCTAGAATTAAATACTCTATATGCTCTGCTGTTTATAGAGTATCCAAGAAAAATCCCTTCATCACTTTTAGGATCCATTTTTCTCCTTTGCTCCCTATCTGCCAGAATATAACAGTTACTTCCAAACACATGGAAGTACTTAACTGTGGGTTTTCTGCCCTTCCAGACTTCATATATTGTAGACAAAGTTCCTTTCCTTAGAGTAACTCTGTTATGGATGTAACAAGCAGTGTTCATAGCTTCAGCCCAGAAGTACAAAGGTAACTTTTTAGCATGGATCATAGCTCTTGCTGATTCTTGAATAGTTCTATTCTTCCTTTCAACAATCCCATTCTGTTGAGGAGTGATTGGTGAAGAATATTCATGATTGATTCCTTCTGAAGAGCAGAAATCTAAAAACTTTTGGTTCTCAAATTCTTTTCCATGACCACTTCTGATTCTGATCACACAGCTGGATTTTTCCCTTTGCATTCTTTGGCATAATTCTTTGAATACATCAAATACATCAGACTTTTCTTTGATGAAATTTATCCATGTATATCTTGAAAAGTCATCAACCACCACATAGGCATACCTCTTACCACCAAGGCTTTCAACCTGCATAGGTCCCATAAGATCCATATGCAAAAGTTCCAAAACTTTGGAAGTTGTCAGATGTTGGAGCTTTGGATGGGACATCTTGGTTTGCTTGCCTATTTGACATTCACCACATATTTTGCCATCATCAATCTTCAGTTTAGGAATACCTCTTACAGCATCCATAGATATGATCTTCTTTATGCCTCTGAAATGAAGATGACCTAGTCTTTGGTGTCATAGTTTCACTTCTTCTTCTTTAGCTAAAGAGCAAGTTGAAGTGAGGCTGAAGTCTTGTGGTTCCCACATGTAACAGTTGTCTTTAGATCTGGCTCCTTTCATGACAACCTTTTGTTCTTTGTTAGTTACTATGCATTCAGTTTTGGAGAAGTTTACACTGTACCCTTGATCACATAATTGACTTATGCTGATCAGGTTAGCAGTTAAACCTTTAACTAGTAGCACATCATTTAGTCTTGGTACATCTTGACAGTCCAAGGTCCCAACTCCCTTGATTTCTCCTTTAGCTCCATCTCCAAAGGTTACATATCTGGATGAATGAGACTTTAAGTCTACTAGCAGATTCTTCAATCCAGTCATGTGTCTTGAACATCCACTATCAAAGTACCAGTCTTCTTTAGCTGATACTCTTAGTGATGTATGTGCTATATATGCAGCATTTTTCTTTGACCATTTGAGTTGAGATTTCTTTTGATGCCTCTGCCCTGTGTGTTGTTCATCATTGGATCTCCAAGATTGATTGTTGATCTTGTTCTTGGGTATGTGGCTTTGATCAGCCTGAATGCTAGCTTTTGGTCTCCATACCTTCTTGATGACCTCTGTCTTTTGCTTAGGAGGTTGCTGATTTCTTTGATGTCTATGCAGCATTTTCTTGGTAACTTCTATTTTCTGCTTAGAAGGTTGCTGATACATCTGATTTGGATATCCATGCAGCTTATAACAATGTGGTTTGATATGTCCAAATCTTCCACAATGATGACATCTCCATCTTTGATATTTCTTCTTCATTTTGTTCTTTTCAGAATGTTGAGACATCTGTTGGAACATTATGTTTGACTTTGTATTCTTTTCATGATGTTGAAGCATCTATTGGGACATCTTGTTTAACTGTATGGACTTTGAATAAGTTTTGCTTGAGCTAGCTTCATCCTTATGAACTCTGTTATATCCCAGTCCACTTTTGTCCCCTGAATGCTTATTGTTGTTGAGAATAACATCCAGTGTACTTGAGCTACTGTTCAGCATTCTAACAGACTTGGACATGTGTTCCAACTTGGAGTTAAGAAGACTTACTTCACTTTTTAAGTTGTCAATGATCTCTAAATCACTTGCTTTTTCATCCTTTAGTGCCTCATTCTGCTTCTTTAGCTTTATAACTTCACCACATATTTCAGTGCTTCTTTTGTATAGATCTTTGTATGCTTGCTCAAGTTCTTCAACATTAAGCTCCCCATCACTGGATTCACTTTCAGATTCACATAATCCAGCTAGAGCAGTGATATGCTTAGCTGATTCTTCTTCTGAATCACCTCCTGAGTCTTCATCAGACCAGGTTACAGAGAGTCCTTTCTTTTGCCTTTTCAAGAAGGTAGGACATTCATTCTTAATGTGTCCATATCCTTCACATCCATGGCATTTAATTCCTTTTTCTTGACTGGTCTTTTCATCATAATTTGATCTTCTGTTAGCATCATAAGATCTTTTGTTCTCAGAAGAGTTTGTGTATCTTCCACTAGATTTGGATTTGCCTTCCATTCCTCTGAGAATCTTTTTGAATTGTCTTCCAAGCATAGCAAGGTTGTATGATAAGCTTTCACCAGTTTCTGATTTATCATCTTCTTCTTCATCAGTATTTGTCACCAAAGCTATGCTTTTGTTCTTCTTTACATTTGTGTCATTCATTCCCATCTCAAATGTTTGAAGGAAACTAATGAGCTCTTCAACTTTCATTGTGCATATGTCTTGAGCTTCTTCTATTGCTGTGACTTTCATGTCAAATCTTTTTGGCAAAGATCTGAGAATCTTTCTTACAAGCTTTTCATCAGTCATTTTTTCTCCCAAGGCTCCAGAGGTATTGGCTATATCCAAGATATTCATGTAGAATTCATGAATTGACTCATCTTCCTTCATTCTCAGGTTTTCAAACTTGGTGGTGAGAAGTTGAAGCCTTGACATTTTTACCTTTGATGTTCCTTCATGAGTTGTTTTGAGAGTGTCCCAAACATCTTTGGCCAGCTCACAGTGATGCACAAGTCTGAAGATGTTCCTATCAATGCCATTGAATAAAGCATTTAAGGCCTTTGAGTTGCCTAGTGCTGAATCTTCTTCCTCCTTACTCCATTCTTCTTCAGGTTTCAGCACTTTTGATCCATCTTTTGTATCTTGGACAGGATGATCCCATCCAATGTTGACTGCTCTCCATGCCCTGTTGTCAAGTGATCTTAAGAATGCAATCATTCTTGGCTTCCAGTAGTCATAATTAGATCCATCCAGTATAGGTGGTCTATTTACTGACCCTATATCTCTGTCCATGTTACAGAATTTGTATTCCCTAGATCTCACCCAGTATAAACAGGCAGGGTGCCTGCTCTGATGCCAATTGAAATTCTGTGATCAGGTATGAGATGTCCTAAGAGATGTCCCAACACTTGACAGATTTAACCAAAACTTAAATAGCAAGAAAAGTAAACAACACAGAAGTTTGTTAACCCAGTTCAGTGTATAACCACACTTACATCTGGAGGCTACCAAGCCAGGAGGAAATCCACTATAAGTAATATTAATTCTAGACTTAAACCACCCTGTTTAATCTATCACTTAATAACTACCCAATGCAATTTCTACCTAAGACACAACTTAGATAAGAGTACCCTACTCACTCCCCCTCAATCACACAGTGATTTTGTTTACAAGTTTAATGAAATTGAAGTCATACTTCAAACAAAAATAGCTTGATCTTACTTCACAGTTTCAATCAAGTCACAAATGCACTTTTGCTTAAAAGCTCATAAAGTGGTACAATGAAAACAACCTGCTATTAAAACAATAGACACCCTATTTGGTCTTCTGGAATTCGTACTCAATTCTGTGAGTTTCTGTTGATTAAATAGGTGTCTGTAATTTGGGCTTTCTGTAGGATGATCCAGCCCTAATGCGCATGCAGCTTCCACCTTGAATTAGGGTTTGTTACTTCCTAGATTCTAGGTGATTTAGGTCTTCTGTTTTAATCTGAATCCTCAATATAAAACTCCCTACAGATGCGCCTTGTTCTGTTTTTATCCATCATTAATTAATTCCAGATAACTCTCCTTAAATATCTCTGATCAGTTAGTCATTAATTAATTCTGGTAGCAGGTTTGAGATGTCTCAACATCTGTTGGGACATCCTGAAATAAGTTCTTATACTCTGTTTGATAATGTCCCAACATCTGATAGGACATTCTGAACTGAATTCAATATTTCTTGTTGGTCAAAAATTCTGCCAATTCTAGACATCTACAAGGAGAAACAAGGTGGTGTGAATTAGCAAAGGGCAATGCCTAATACGCTGGAGCTCAATGTTGATGAGTCAAAAGAATGAAATATTGACTCATCTTAAAGCGTTTGATCATATTACTAATGGGGTAAGTCAAACATAATCAAGAGTGGAGAGTGATGATGCATGTTGCCTAGGGTGGGACTCCCTATATAGGGGCCCCAATTCAGCTTTGAAGGTCAATGAATCAAGGGGTGAAGAGAGAGAGAGAGAGAGAGAGAGAGAGAGAGAGAGAGCCACGTGGGAAAATGGGGATAAAGATAAGTTAGAACAAAAGAGGGGAGTATGAGCTCCTACTCTCATTTTCCCCCATCCTCATCTCTCTCTCCACGCTCTTTAAGTCTTTCCATTTTCTTAAAAGCATTTTCTTCGAGAGTAATTCCCATTAGACATTCAAAATTTCAAAGCTTTAAAGCTTCGAATCTTTGACACTCTCCTTGCTTTATCACCTTGCATTTTCTTCCTTTAAGCTTTTCATTCCAGTATTTACTGTAAATTTGTTACGATGAACAATAACCATATCATCATCGAGAGTGATTCAGATAGTAGTGTTTCTTCTTATTCTTCGAGATCAGAAATGGAAACTGAATTACATTCCTTTTCATCTGTCAACATGGATTTTAAATTAGAGATTGTCCATTTAATTGATGATTCTGAAATGAAAGGAATGTCTGGAAATTTTCTTTCACACGTGGCTCCTCAGGGATTCATCGGGGATTCAATTTCCAAAGAAACTTGATAGAGGTGAAGACCTTTCTAGGAAACCAATGTCTCCCCTGTTTTGACTAAGGAAGAAATAAAATTTGATTGTCAAAGGAGGGAATATGTCAGTAGATTTGTTAAAACGTACCGGGGAGTGATTAGTCATGAATTTAGTGATGTTGAAATCGATCCCCGTTTGAAGTGCCTAGGATAATCTAATGTTGTATCTTGGATCAACCCATGTGGTCATTACAAAGCCGATGTAATGGCGTACAAAGGGTTCCGTCTAGTAAAGTTGACCAATGCCAATAAGTACCATTGAGTGACCGGTGAAGTGGTCAGGACTCCCTATTTCTTGAATATAATTGAGGCTATAACAAAAGTTGGCATTACTATTGGTAATTCCTCGGATTGGTTGATTCTTCCAGTAGGCCAAGAGGAGAGGATATGCAAATCGTTTGAAGGGTTGTTCGGTTCCTTTGTATGAATGTCTCTTCTCCATGTTAGAGGCATGTTTGCCCTTTTCTGATTTCAAGGTGGACGTGATGGATCACTTGAAAGTTTCTCCCTGGCAGCTTTATCCCAGAACATGGACTTATGTGAAGGCGTTTCAACTCTGCGCCGAGCATAAGTCTTGAAAAGATTATTTGGTGCTCTTTTAAAATCTTTTATCCTTGGCCAATCCCTCTCAAAATAATACCCGAGATCAGAGATTGGTTTTCATTCACCCTCAAAATCCTTGGTTTAGACCTTTCACCATTGATTAGGGTGATTTTCTTGAACTTTTAATGTTGGTGAAACCTGTCACCTCTAGGGCTCATTCTACCTTCTATTTGTTTTCAAACTCACTGGCATTCAAGAAAACAAGTATGACATGTACATCATTAAGAGGTAAATCTTGCCCAAGAAGAAATCAAATTAATCTTATTTAGTGTAATTTAAAAAAAAAATATATAGGGATGTAAAATATCGATATAGTGTCACTGAACTATTTAATTTAATGTTAGAGATATTGTAGTGAAATAACTAGGTACCAATATGAGACCCAAATCTATAACATCTTCAATGTCAAAATTATTTTATTACTAAAAATTATACAAGTAAAATTTATTTATTCTAAAAAAAAAATCTAATATGATATTGGTGTTTTGAGGTTAAAAAGATTGGTTATAAGAGAGAACAAAAATTGTTAAATAAAATCAAGGGTGTTTTGAGAAGTTGAAAACCTTAGGGAGGTAGGAGTGTAAATTGGAGGGTTAGTAAGCTATAACTGTGTAGTTATCAGTTATTGGACTAACGGGCTTTGGTGCCAATATTTATACGGGTCCCCGGTATCCAACAACCGTGGATGGGTTTTCAACTGATTGACCGTCCTCAGTTGCTTGAGAGGGAACGGCCGTAGCATATCTGTTTAGGTGAAGTTCATACAAAAATTATATCTCAAAATGTTCGGATTCGGAAGAAGAAAGTTTCTTTCCTTCCCATTGGTTATCGGCGCAGTCATGTAAGTATTGAATCTATGACCTAATTTAACAAAATCCTGTTTGAAAATTTTCAATTAGCATGATCATGATTTTGTTTTGAGTATGCAGTATTGGTGTTGTTTCTGGTAAATCAATATTTGGACCTCCACTTGATGAGTACTGGAAAAAGAAGCGTCAGGAAGAAGAAGCCGCCGCCGCCACGGCTGCCACATCTACCGCTAAAGAAAATGACTCAATCAAAACCTAGAGGTTACAGATACACTTCACATTATGAATTCTTTTTTTTTTTTTTTTGTTTTCTTTACTTTTATATAGGACTAGATTTATTGAAATTAATTGTATAATAGTTCTGGTTAACTACCATTTACTAGCAATGTTATTATTGCACTTGAGATCAATGTGAAATTTTGTTACAGTATGTTTTCGTTACTTTGCTTAGATAAATGTATTTTAGCTGATATAAGTGCTTTCTGTAACTGCCACCGGTTGAATATGAAGTTTGTTGTAACTTGTTGTGAGTGGTTGTTGTACATAGTGGCTTTATTGTCCTCCAGGTTTGTTGATGCCAGTTATTGAATATAATAGGATCTCGGTTCTTCCCGACTCTGCTGTGCCATAATATCATGGCACTGCTATGTCGGGAAGTTGACAACATTAAGGAAAATTTAGTTACATTGGGAGCTGAATAGAGGAAACTGATGAGTATGGGATTGTTGTCAAGTTTATTTCTTCTCAAGTGAGGAATGCACATTAGTTAGAGGATAAAGTGCAAACTTTTAATTGTTGATACAAAAATGAAAGATTTAGCTTTCAACTACTTTATATTCATAAGTTATTATATGAGGAGAGAAATTCATATGCCATGATGACTTCATAATGTGAATTGGTTTCTGAGTTGAAAGAAGGGTATTTTATTGTAAATGAATCTTCTTCCTCATGAATTCTAGTTTCTATTTTGTTCTGTATTAACTGTATCTTTTCTCTTTCTGTTGTCTCTGTAATGATTCCTTGTACTCTAATCAAATTCATAAAAGTCATTCTGTTTTCCTTGATTTTTATCTATTGATTAATTCTGTGCTGTAATCACAATTGCATTATAACTTATAAGGTGAAAGTTTTTGTAACAGTCTTTAGTTATTTTTTTTGTGAACAAAATAACAGTCTTTAGTTTATCCCCCGTGAAAAGTAGTTATTAGTGTAAATGTTATGAAAAGTATTATGTAATGTAGAATTCTACTCTTTACATTACCTCTTAGATCGATGTTTATCATTTATTGATAAAAATTCATTATAAAAACATTAAGTGTTAGAGAAAAACAATTATTTAATGCTTCATTATTTATGTAAAGTGACAATTAAGTTGGTAATTTGATTTTCCTAAAACACCATACAATGTGGGATGGATGGAGTACATAGAGTGTTTAGAGGTCTAAGGCATGTCACTTGTTGGAAATTGAATGAAAAGTTTGAGGAAACTTGGTAAGAAATGAGTATTAGTTTGAACTAATGTGTGAATTTGTAAAAGTTGATTAAGTTCTACATTGGAGGGATAACATATTCTAATGATGTTTATATAGGGGAGGGAGGGTGGCTTCTTGAGGTGTGCCCCCAAGAAATATGCAATTTTGTAAAAGGGAGAGGACACATCACTCGTGACCATCACACGCCCGACTCGGTTTGTTTGGGTCCGGACTTCGGTGATGCATAATTGTTTGGTATCCGGAAGTTTTTTAATATTAACCTTAACTAAATGTGTGATTCTCATCTGTTGCATTAATTTTTGCCCACGTTTTCACTTCAGACCAAGCCTTCAACAACCATTAATTGCTCCCACGTCTTCTTTTGCCGACCAAATCTCCAACAATTACTTCCTACTAATCAACATTTTTGGAATAGATTCATCTAATCGTGTGAAGAAGTGTTAAAATCCGCTCCCTTTTTTTCTCTTCTTTAGGGTTCAGATCTCAACTAATAATCAGATTTTCATACCTCATTATTTTCACTCTAGATTTTTGAATAAACTGAAATCTCTATTATTTCTTAGCCCTGTTTAATCTACATATTCTTTTTTGTGTTTTGAGTGGCTGCTATGTGTGATATACATATTCAATACCATATTTGAATGATATGTGCACCATGGAGCATGCATTTCTAGAGTGGTTATGTATTGTGCAGTAGTAACCGTAACAGATTGAATGAGACAATTTTATCTCGCAGACGTCATGATTGATAGTTTGACTTATACAATTTAGACAATATCGTGAAACGTCTTAAATAGATTGATTTAGTCTATGATTCAACCAGTAATTTCTCTTGTGGCATATTTTCAAACCAATTTTAAATTGAAAAAACAACAATTTTGAGACATTTTCAACTACCATGGATGCTAAAGAAATTATTGGTACTTTTGCTATGTCTTTAACAAACCAATTAAGTTGAAAGGATAATGATACGTACCAACACAGTACACAATAGAAGAATAATAATAACATTATTTAAGCGTAAGACCTTTATGGTATTGATGAATTAAGGAACAAAGTACAGTACCAACACAAGTACCAACACAGTACACAATAGAAGAATAATAATAACATTATTTAAGAGAAAGAGCTTTATGGTATTGATGAATTAAGGAACAAAGTACAGAATAAGGAATTACAAATCCATAGATCTGCCAAGAGCTAGGCTCTCTCCTCAATAGAGAGACTCTATCCTCAATGCACTAACAGACAAAATGCAAAGATGCCTCTCCATTCCCTCACTGACTCCTTATAACTAAGAACGGAAATGTTGTGATGCTCTCTCTCTGATACACGTCACATCATCTCTAAGAACCTTAGCCACTAATTCCCAATCTGTCATTTCTTCTAGAATAAACCAATAATGGCTTGGCCCCACTAGTTGTTGAGTGAATTAATTACTGATGTGGTGCTTCCTTATTTGTTTGAGTTCTATCAATACCTCCTCCATCAAAATGGACCTTGTCCTCAAGGTCAAATTTTGGAAACTGACTTCTAATCATTAACTCTTCCTCCCAAGTAGCTTCCTCCATAGTCCTACCCTTCCAATGGATTAGTAACTACTTCACCTCTTCCCCATGTTGCTTCACCTTCCGGGTAGCAAGTACAACTTCCGGTTCATAAACCTCTACTTGTTCTTCCAATAGGTCTAGGAGTTCTGTGTCTTCTTGGTAATTTCCCACTGCCTTCTTCAATAAAGAAACATGGAAAACAGAGTGCACTCTAGATCCTTCAGGTAATTTGAGTTTATAAGCTACTGCTCCTACTCTAAGCTTGACAAACACCCATTCTCGACACATAAAACTTCTATCAATTCTCTTCTTATCTGCCCGACTCTTCATTCGCTCTTGTGCCTTTAATAACTGAGTTTTTAATTTTTTCAGAGTTTCATCTATATCCATCAAGTCCTGCTGCACACTAGCCACTCTAGTTTCGCCTTGCACCCATCTTGTCAGCCGAGGTGGAAGTCTTCCATAAACAACCTCAAATGGTGTCTTATCTGTTGAGGTATGGTAAATGGTGTTATACCAATACTCAACCCAATGAATCCATGTCACCCAAGTCTTTGGTTGATCAACTATAAAACACCTCAGATACGTTTCCAGACATATGTTTACCACTTCTGTTTGGCCATCAGATTCTGGATGATAGGTTGTACTCATCTTGAGTTTGGTTCCTTGCAACTAGAATATTTCCCTCCAAAAGTTACTCATGAAGATAGAGTCCCTGTCACTTACTATTGATAAAGGAATGCCATGTAATTTGACTATTTCCTTGCAAAAAATTTCTGCTATACTCCGGGCTGTATAAGGATGTTTCAAGGGTATGAAGTGTGCATATTTAGATAATCTGTCCACAACTACCAATATAGCTTCAAATTGTTTGGACATAGGCAAACCTGTGATGAAGTCTAAGGATATATCCTCCCATACTTGTTCTGGAATAGGGAGTGGTTGCAGCAAACCCCCTGGAGATGATGCCATGTATTTTTGTCTTTGACATGTATCACATTGTCTCACAAATTCTTGTATAGTGCTTTCATACCTATCCAATATAGATTTGCAGCCATCCTCCTATATGTTTTGTAAAATCCTGAGTGCCCTTCTTGTGGTGTGGAATGAAACTCTTGTAATAGATTAGGAATGAGTTGAGATTTGTTGGAAATTACCAACCTGTCTTCATAAAAAAGAACCCATTGTCTATAACTGTATCCCGACCAAGATGAAAGATCTTGTCGAACCTCTGCAATGATCCTTTGTAATTTCTCATCTTCTTGCACCTCTACTTTGATTTGTTCTTCTTGTGCCCAAGTTACTAGAGATTTCATAGTATTCAACTCACTGCCTTTATACACCCTAAATAGTGCATCAGCACCCTTGTTGAGCTTGCCTTGTTTATAAATAATCTCGAAATCATAACCCATCAGCTTTGCAGCCCAATTTTGCTGTTTTGCGGTTACTATATTTTGCTGCATTAGTTGTTTGAGGCTTATTTGATCTGTCGACACTACGAACTTCCTTCCTAACAAATATGGCCTCCAATGTTAGATTGTCAACACTACAACCATTAGCTCCTTCTCATATGCGGACTTAGATAAATTTCTAATTCCCAAAGCCTTGCCAAAGTAAGCCACCGGTTTTTTGTCTTGCATCAGAATAACCCCTATGCCCGTACTTGAGGCATCACACTCAATAACAAATTCTTTTGAAAAGTCTGGTAAGGCTAACACTGGTGCTATTGTAAGCCTCTGCTTCAATTTGTCGAACGCTGTTTGAGCCTTCTCGTTCCATTTAAAACCCTCTTTCTTCGTTAACTATGTTAAAGGTTTGACAATTTTTCCATAATCTCTGATGAATTTCCGATAATAACCGGTCAACCCCAAAAACCCTCTAACTCCTTTAACATTCTTGGGTTGAGGCCACTGAAGCACACTAACCACTTTATTAGGGTCAACAGCTACTCCATTCCCTGTGATTACATGCCCCAAATACTCCACGGATTGTTGGCCAAAACTGCATTTCTTCTTGTTTACCACCAAACTATGAGCAGACAACAACTCCAATACCTCTTTAAAATGCTTCATATGAGTTCCCCAGTCTTGGCTATAAATAAGA
Organism: Lathyrus aphaca; assembly: GCA_963966055.1. NCBI lineage: Eukaryota > Viridiplantae > Streptophyta > Magnoliopsida > Fabales > Fabaceae > Lathyrus > Lathyrus aphaca. The sequence goes on along the minus strand of OZ014522.1, from coordinate 466,425,993 downwards.
ATGTCGTCAAAAAACACCAATACACTCTTTCAGAGTAATGATCTAAACACATCGTTCATGAGACTTTGGAACGTCGAAGGGGCATTGGAAAGTCCAAACGACATTACAAGGAACTCATAATGTCCTTCACGAGTCCTGAATGCAGTCTTCTCAACATCAGAATCCTTCACTCTTACTTGGTGGTAGCCCGACTTAAGTTCCAACTTAGTAAAGAATTTCGCACCATGTAACTCGTCTAATAATTCTGCAATGACAGGAATGGGGAATTTGTCAGGAATGGTTACCTTATTAAGTGCTTTGTAATCAATGCACATCCTCCATGTGTTGTCCTTCTTTTTCACCAATATAACGGGACGAGAGAATGAACTCGTACTGTGACGAATTATCCTGGTGGCCAACATCTCTTTAACTTGTCTTTCAATCTCATTTTTAAGGTGATAGGGGTAACGATAAGGACGAACATTCACTGCTCCATGTTCGTCGATGAGATTGATAATGTGTTCCTTCTTTCGTCTAGGTGGTAGGCTCGAAGGCGTTTGGAAAATGTGAGCGTACTTACCTAACACCTCCTCCAACTCCCGATGTTGATGTTCCGACAACACAAATTCACAAGTTGTTTGGAAAACGTTCACGTACTCACCCGACACCCACTCCAACTTCGGGTTTGGGCTTTCGGACCTAACGAATTCACAAACCACCTTAGGCTCAACCCCCTCAATTCTCCACACCTCCCCCTCTTTCTTGGACCTGGGCTCCTCTAGAACACTTTGCAGTGCAATCAATGTCTTTTTGCACCCCTCTTTGCTCCCAAGTGTTATTCACTTCCCTTGTTCCCAAAAACTCATTGTGTGTTGCTTCCAATTCATAATAGTATCACCCAATATTTTTAACCATTCAACGCCCAACACCACGTCATTACCCCCTAATTCAAACAATTGCAAATTCGGCCTTAGTTTGTAACTCCTAATGCACATCTCCAGCTCTTTGTACCTCCCTTGCGTTTCTATTTGGACCCCATTCCCTAGTTTAACCTTCATTTGTGGAGTTTGTTCAATGTGCCAATCCATGTGGTGTACAAGACTTTGTGGAATGAAGTTGTGGGATGCCCCACTATCCACCAAAATTAAGACTTCTACCCCCATGATTGTTCCTTGAAACTTCATGGTTTGATGGTTTCCATGGGCTATATGATTTAACTCCAATATACCCATCTCTTTGTGCTCCTCATCCTCCTCTTCACTCACCTCCGCAACCAACACCTTGGCTTCTCCCTCCTCATCACACTCATCGTCCACCACTAACACTCTAAGGTGTTTGTCTGGACATTGATGGGTAGGACCAAAAGGTCCTTTACATTTGAAACATAACCCTTTTTTCTTTCTATCCATAAGTTCATTGTAAGAGATGTGTGTAAACCCTTTATCACGAGGCCCAACACACCTCCTGTCACTTTGGGCCTACCTGTCATTGTTTGGCCCATTCCTCATACTACCATTTGCACCCCAATCTCTATTTTTTATCATAACCCAATTTGACCCTCCATTGCTTCCAACCTGTGACCCAACCCGGTAAGGCCCATTTTTTGGCCCACGGTTGAGTCCAACTCCATTATTACCTTTTACCTCTTTTTCTACAACACGTGTTACTTGCAACAACTTCATTCTACTCATATCTCCCATGGTTGCCAGACTCTTAACTCTACCTTTAATCTCTGATTGCAAACCATGAAGAAAATAGCCTTGAAATTGCTTCTTCGGTAACCGCGGAATTTGAGCGATTAAGTATTCAAACTCTGTTATGTACTCTTCCACATATCCTTCTTGCTTCAACTCAGTCAACTGTTCGTACACATCTTCATCGCCATGTCCTCTATACCTTTCGAGTAACGCTTCCTTCAACGTCTCCCAAGTCAGGCCTTCATCTTCTTCACCTAGTGAGTTGAAAAAGTGTATGGTGTGTCCTTCCATACATAACTGGGCTAAACTCCTTTTCACTTCCGGCGTGGTACCCTGTACCCGAAAGTAAACCTCTGCTCGTGAAATCCAATCGGCAGGATCTTCACCGTCGAAAGACGGTAGCTCCACCTTCTTCGCTGACTGACGAAACTCAGTCAGGGAATCTGCGCGAGACCCATTTGGAACTTCTTCGGTCTTCTTCACCGGTGTACCCGCGTTCTCCGGTCCAGTTTTTAACACACTCCCACTGCCCTCCTCTATTACCGCCTTTCTTAGGTACTTTTCCAACAACGCAATTAAACTCTCGTGATTCTCCTTCACCTCTACCTGGAAATTTTCCAAGGCAGAACGTACCTCAGAAATCTCCCCTTCTAACGTCGTCACCTTTGACTCCATCCTCGTAAAAGCTACTGATGTGACTTTCTATGTCGGCATCCACTGGTACCATGATCAAGAATCTGGTAGGTCGGACCACTTGATATGTACCAACACAGTACACAATAGAAAAATAATAATAACAGTATTTAAGAGAAAAAGCCTTATGGTATTGATGAATTAAGGAACAAAGTACAAAATAAGGAATTGCAAATCCCTAGATCTGCCAAGAGCTAGGCTGCTCAATAGAGAGACAATACTCTTTATCCTCAATGCACTAACATACAAAATGCAAAGATGCCTCTCCATTCCCTCACTGACTCCTTATAACTAAGAAAGGAAATGTTGTGATGCTATCTCTCTGATACACGTCACATCATCTCTAACAACCTTAGCCACTAATTCTCAATCTGCCATTTCTTCTAGAATAAACCAATAACGGCTTGGCCTCACTAGTTGCTGAGTGAATTAATTGCTGATGTGGTGCTTCCTCATTTGTTTGGGTTCTATCTGATAATCATTTCAAAATGCAGTTTTTCTTAACCATAAAAAGGTTGTTAATGTTTTGAACGGTGAAACTTGCATTATTCTTGCTTCTTTAGGATCAATCGAACAAACCATTGATAAAATCGAACAAACCATTGATAAGAAATATGATGCACACATTAAATAAAGTGATTTACAACTAAAGAAAGAAATTACCTAATGATAATGATTATCTATGTAAAAATCATATTTTATGTTACCAAGATTTGAAATGATTTCCCTCAAACTTGAACGTTTTGTAAAAGACAATAACAAAGGTACCAATAATTTTTTCAGTATTGTTATTTTTTATTTAAAAATCAATTTTGAAAATATGTCAGAGAAAAAATTATTAGGCCGAAATGTGAACTATGTCGCCTTCTTTAAAATGTTTCATGGTACTGCCAAATTGTGCAAGATAAATGATTAACCATGATATCTCAATAATAAAACAACTCAATTCAAACGGTCATGATTTACTATTGCACATTTTATAAACTCTCAATAAATAAACCTCTATGGAAGGAATATCATTCGAATATAATATGAATATAAGTCTAAATGGCATACACCATAAAATTGTATTACAATCAATATGTTAATTTTAATGTTATATCAATTATTTGATCTCTTTGTGCATTAATATGATTTATCTCGTTTGAATAATTCGTGTGTAATTTTATCCTTCCCTTGTTAAACACGTACCTTTAAGACAACTCTCCATCTATTCAATTAGATTTGGATCCATATAAATGTGTTTCTAACCTTTTGCAATTAATTTAGTCAAAATGTTGAATGTTACTTGAATCTCAAAATAGAGGTCTTAAATTAAAGATTTTGAAAGTCTTTGATTCAAATCACACTTTCACATTTAGGATATAAACCTTTGAATAGTACGAGTATCAAGCAATTACAAATTATGTGGATAAGGCTGTTGAAATGGAAATTGATATTGATTTTCTTCAACCATTTGAGGATAAAAGAACTATTGAAATTCATTGGTCTTCATGTGAAGTTTAATCTGAATCATGTCAAGGCATTTTATAATTGTATGGAAATTACCACGTATGGAATTCGTAGTCAATTTCAAGGAAATTGATCAAGTTTGGTTTTGAAGATTTCAAAAATGTTTTTTCTTTGTTAATTAATGCAGAAAATGATAGAAGAAATTTGATAGTATTAAGTAAAATTAATAAAACTAAATGGATGGCTGAACAAATTCTCCTAGTTGTGCCACATGACATTATATCCAACTTTTAAAATAGTAGCAGTTTCTTGTGTATTTTATTGCAAAGGTAAATTATGCGTGTTTAGTTTCATTTGAGAATGGTATAATCACATTGTTCAATGTAATTTTGTTAAACTCATCACTCAACAAATGGTTTGATCTTTATATTCAAATCATATTAGATAATTGTATGTAAACATAAACGATATAAGTAAAAACAATTCATTCAAAATTTGTCACTGCATTACCGAATATTACTTCCTTGGCAACCGTCATGCATTTGTCACACGTGGTCCACTATTTTCAATCAGCACGTGCTCATTTAACATTTTGTCATGAAAGAAACCTAATGCATTAAAGTTACGTATTTAATATTATCATTGCCTATGGGATAAAAAAGAGAAACGCAGTCGTGCAGGTTATGCCATTTTGCCATTTTAGGTAATACAGTTTATTGACTTTTTGTTCTGTATTTGAATCTTTGATGTGTTTTCTGTCAAAGCCGGAAAGATCTACATGAAGACAAATCTGAGTAAGCATGGTTTGATCACTTTAAGTTTGATCTAAAAACATTTTGACCAACAACAAATGGTCTGGCCTTAGCTGTGGATTAACGGACGGATAACCGCTATTCTATTAGATTATCCTTTCTTTGTCCCATTGACAAATGTAAGGGGAATTATGAATCAAAGGGATTTATACATTTCATAAGATTGGGAATGATCACCAAGTTGATATAAGGCTGAGTCACTCAGACATTGCCTTTTGGTTTTCTTTCAAACATTATCACCCCATTCCAACTTTATTCCTACGTTACCATCCATTTTAGATCATTTCCTAAATTATCATTATTTTAAATATTTTGTTTTTGCCATAATTAATCATTAAGTCTTAATTTAACTAAAACTCGTTATAAAGTAGATCTTTAAAAATCATAAAAAAGTAGATCTTTAAAAATCATTATGTTATCTGAAAAGATTTATGGAGTTAGCTATTATGAAAAAATGTTAAGTACTGACTACGTGACATTACAACTAGGTAAATGGTAAAATGATGACTCAACATCTGTGTTATAAACGTGTTCTAGGGTTGAATCATTATATTCCCTCTTTAGTTTTGCGTTTGTGAACTCAACGACATTTGCATTCCTTTTTTTGTGTTGTTCAATCATCATCTTTCCTTTTGTTTTCTTCTGCGTTCAATCATCATCTTTCTGCTGCCTAATTTTTTAAACTCTTCAACCACCAACAATTCAAAAAACTCCAGTAATCGGGGTCTACAACCCAAACCTCCTCTAACCCCTAGTAACCTAATTTTTTAAACTCAAGAAACTCACCCTCATGATATACAACACATTCAAACCTCATAGTGTAAACCTCATCAGGATAAATAAAGAAGAATTTGGTCACTGAAGAAGGTTCTAAAAAGAAAAAGATCAATGAGGAACAATAGTTAATAATAGTAATCATATCTTGAGGAAGTCTTCGTCTAGAAATGCACAATGGATGATAGCACTCGTTCAATATACAATAGAATTCGTTTGCATCTCGTCGCTTGCTCTTTTTCGCATCACTCGTCTTCTCCAACTGAGTTCATGGTTTGAAAGTGAAAAAGAGAATACAGAGCGCGACTTTCTTTTCTTCTCCTTTTGTTAAAAAAAACTTTCAAAAGTTAACATTTAAAAGTAAAATCTAACGACAAATACCATTTCAGGTAACACAATGCTTTTTAAGAGACTACTTTATAACATTTTTAGTTAAGCGACTAAAACGAAACATTAAATTAAATTAAGGGAGCAAAAGATACATTAATCTTTTTTTATTGAAGGCTTATCAAATATAGAGAGAGATCATTTAAAAACTTAGTACCCACCAATTGAATGACAGAGTCATACAAATATTTTCTTCTTCGAAATTATAGGTTAATACATTATCATTTGTTTTTTGTTTATATATTTTTATAAAACATTATTATATTATTTATTACTTATTATAAAAATTGTAAACTTAACTTTATATTTCATTAATATATGATCTTACCTGATCAGAAGGGTCTTCCAAGGACTTGATGACTGGGCCAGAGAATGAAATGAGGAACGGGGTGTACCTGCAAAGTGCTCCAATGCTTAAGTCAGAAGAGGTACAGAATGTTAGGTTTTATTCAGAGTGAGTTAGAATACCTGACCCTTTGCCAAGAAAGGGTATTTATAATGAGCCCCCAGCGCTGGGCCAAGGCCCCTCAATGGGCTTAATCTGGCTAGGCCCAAGGAGGAGCTGCCAAGGGACGCGTAAGAAGCGTGAAGACATAGACCAAAGGTCTGCCCCCTGGTCCAACTGCCCCTACCTTTCAGGAGACAATGAAGGGCAGTTGGGTGACGTGGTAGATGAGCTGGCAGACATGATCTCTGCCCGTCATCAGGCGTATGCCCGTCATATGAGCAGGTGGTTTATAAAGGAGGTTCACCTGCTCGGACACATGGGTCTCTGCCCGACATGTATTGGGGTGTGCCCCCTATATGATATTGCGGCAGAGGTTCACCTGCTCGAACACATGGGCCTTTGCCCGACGTGTATTGGGCCCGTGACCTGTATTACATTACGGCCCAGTCCGAAACAATATATAAAATAAAAAATTATGAGAAAATTACATTTACCTCCCCCTGAGATCTATTAAAATAGCACCAACACCCCTTTTAGTTTTATATTATGCATTACCCTTTCTCGAGATATATTAATTTGACATCTATTAAAATAGCACCAACACCCCTTTTAGTTTTACATTATGCATTACCCTTTCTTGAGATATATTAATTTGACACTGAGTTTTTAGTGACGTTAGAAAATTGTAGGTATATATGATATGTACATATGGTTTTTTTTGTGTGTTTCTAAAACCTTTTGTTGATATATGTAAAGCTTAGGGGAAGTCAATGCATATTTCAAAACCAAAGGAGATGTTAGTACCATTTTAATAAATCTCAAGGGAGGTGAGTGTAATTTACCCATAATTTTTTAAATGTATTGAAATATAATGTTATAAGATAGATTTTAAAAATATTTATTTATTAAAGGGTTCCCTGAAATATCCCTAATTCAATTTTAGCTCCTAAAAAATCTTGAAACAATGGTCTTCCTAATCTTTATTGTCCATAGTATTTGTCCCTCTCATTAAATGCCCCTAACAGAAGCTGATGTGGAGTGACACATGAGAATTTCTTTTCGACATATGACATAATGATGTTGAAATATATTATTTATATTTGTTTTATGTCTATTTGTTTAAAAAAACTCTGAAACATTTCCCCTTTCATTCGTTAACCTAAGGATCTCCTTCTTCCCCAAAATTAGTCTTCTTATTTCTCACAATTCTCTACAACTCATTCCCATCAATCATTCAAAGAAAACATGTTTCAATGTCGTTTTCTATTTCAATGTGAAGCAAATTTTTTCCTCTCATTCCACATATGTGAGCAGCCATCCGGGAAGATTGTGTGTGCATGTGTGTGTATGTGTATGTATCATGCTCCGTATGGTGCCATACCATTGCAAGAACGGATCTAACAAAGGAAGACTTTTCTAGAGATGTCCATTTTGGAAATTTCATGTCTTTTTCATCTTAAATGATTTCTGATTTGCACTATAGTGAAACATGTTTGGCTATAGTTGTAGGGTGATAACACTTGTAATTTACTCATATTGGATGAAGACATAGAGCAAGGAAAATATATTTATAAAGATGTAAAGGAAGATGGTAGCAAGATAAAAGAGTTTGAAGTAATGGAATTTTGATGGAATTGTATGAATCTTTAAAGAAAAAAGAACAAGATACTGCATAAGAAACTGAATGTTGAAGCATTTGCTGGAAAATTGAAGTTGTCATGTTTTGTATTTTCATGTATGCTCAACATGTACTAGATAATGAAGTGTAATTATTGATGAATGTATTGAAATGTAATATTGTTGATTAGTGTTTGTTGGCACTTAATCCATCAAAATGTAATCAAAGTTATTCTTAATGGAAAGTTGTTTATCAGTTTGGTTAAATTTTTATCTCTTAGTATGGTTTGTAACTGTTATTAAAATTGTATTGTATGGCTTAATTTTGGCACAGGGTGGCCAGAAATTTGGACATAGTATGGCCTATATTTGGCTTAACATTAACAAAGTATGGGAAAAAGTTTATACTTAGTTTTCCATGTATTTTGCATTGTTTTTCCTATATTTATCATAGTACAACTATGGTGATAGTACCCCATACAAACAACTTTTTTATACAATAATGAAATACCAATTGAGAACAAAATTTTCAAACAATATTCTCATAAACAATGGTTCATTCATTAGAAAATAGCTGCAACAAGTTTTATAGCATAATGGTTATACAACACCATTCAATCCTTACATCACATAGACAAATCAAAATACATCACATTGCTCATAATTCATGATAGTAAACATGTTCAAAAAATGGTTAGTAACTACGAAGTATCAGTATAATCTTCATTGAGTTAAACCCTTTCAAACTTCTGCCCAACTTTTGGATTTGTTTTTACTTCCAATGTCATCTATTGTGGTATATGTCGCGACACGAAAAATGACAACGGACGTTCACATGCTCAAGATGATAACAAAGTCACCAACGAAATTGTAATACCCATATAAAAAAGACATACATAAAGCATATTTTTCATATATAATATTAGAAATTTGGTACTGAAATACAAATAAGTTCTTAGCAACACATTGTATAAGTATAGCCACTATAACAAAAGGTACTAAAACAAGGCTATAAAATAATACAAGATGTTCAAACTACAAAAATATAAGAACTAGATCCGAAGTTCCCAAAATCCACAGCGGAAGACAAAGCCATCAACTAGTAAGGATAATCAAGTCGCCTTATCCTTACCTTTAACGGAACCTGAAGTACCTTAAATAACAACATCAACATGGGGTGAGATAAAACATCTCAGTGGGTTCCCTATCTTAGAGTTCTCTCGGCTCTAAGGGTCAAACCTAATAATTCCACGAATACAAAGGCTCCTCCCAAAAGTAACTAAGTCAAAACGGAACATTCAAGCAACACTTCGTAGAACACTTCCCATGGGACTCAGTGAAACACCCACCTCAAGTATGAACCACTAGACTTATCATGAGACTCAATGAAATACCCATCTCAAGTTAACACTCGCTTTCCGTGGGATTCAATGTAATACCCACCTCAAGCTAACACTCGCTTCCCGTGGGACTCAATGTAATATCCACCTCAAGCTAACACTCGCTTCCCGTGGGACTCAATGTAATACCCACCTCAAGCTAACGCTCGCTTCCTGTGGGACTCAATGTAATACCCACCTCAAGCTAACAAGGGAATACAATCAAATACGATTCTCATTTCTTACTAATCTACGAAAATCCTAGGTACCTCACAAGCATTACCATTTCATTCCTTTAAGCTCATACTTTTCATAATTTAGCATTCTTACGATTAAGTCGGAAAAATCGAGAAAAGTCAGGTGAAAATAATATTCTTGAATACCATAAGAAAATACATAATTTTAGCTTCAAAACGGTATGTGGAACGTTAAAAACGGATGCCCGGGTCAAAATTTACGAATAAAATACCCACTTGAAACCTACAGGTCTCGCTGAGCAAAAAAACTTCTAGAACTCTCGCTGAGCGAGGAACTGCTCGCTGAGCGAGATACACCAGTTCAGGAAATTCTAGGCTTACGGGAAATCACTTCTCCCACCCACTCTCAACTCCAAACATCAACCAATGCATAAAAACATAGCCAAATATATTCATAGACATAATATGAGTATTATAGTTAAGTTTTAATCGAGTTTTAACCGTTAAACTTTCAATTTCTCGGATTTTCCAATAAAACCCTAAACCACAAAATCTCTAGAACTCAACCAAAATCAAAGATAAAAGTTTCTAACTAAGAATCCACCTCGGGAGATGAAGATTTGCGGAAAGATTGAGTCGATTCGACGGATGGATGGCGAAGCAAGATGAATTTGAAGTCTTGGGGGTTTTCCTCCTTTTCTTCTCTTCCCTATCTTTTCTTCCTTCTTCCTTTCTATTCTTTTTCCTTACTAACTTTCTCCTCTTCTTATTTCCTTTATACTAATAAATATAAAAACATATATTTTACCTTTGTGTCCAAAATTAGAGAGTATCCAAAAATATCTCTTAATCTGATATTTTATAAAACCTCTGAGTCATCTAATATCAATTAATAAAATAATATCCCGTTGATTACTCTATTTAGTTTCGTTAAAATTTCTTAGAGTAAACCGGAATAATATTATTACCACTTAATATTATTCAGAGCATTAAATAAAATACAGGGTATTACATCCTCCCCCCTTAAATAAAATTCGTCCACAAATTTAAAAGATTACCTGAACAGGTGAGGGTACGATTCCCGCTTCTCCGATTCCAACTCCAACGTAGCATCGCTCGGATGTGTCTCATCCCATTGCACTTTAACAAGTGGTATCTCTTTATTCCTTAACACCTTGGTTTCTCTCCCAATAATACGGCTCGGTTGGGGTTCAAAGGACAAATCCGTTTCTATCTCTATAGAATCCAGTAGAATAGGCTGAAGAGGATCAGGAACGAACCTACGAAGTTGAGACACATGAAACACATAATGCATTTAAGATAGAGAGGGAGGCAAGACTAAACGGTAAGCAACTTCACCAATCCTTTCTAGAATCTGATACGGTCCCATATATCTCAGACTTAACTTACGCGACTTAAACGGTCCCTTCAACCTCAATCTTGAAGTGACCTTCAAGTATACATGATCACCTTCATCAAATTCCTAAGGTCTCCTTCGATAGTCAACATAGCTCTTCTAACGATCTTGGGCTTGTTTAATCTTTTCTCGGATCATACGAATCTTTTCCATAGTCTCTTGAATAACTTCCAGTCCTAAAATCCTATCTTCACCCACTTCCGACAAACACAACGGTGTTCTACATTTTCTTTCGTACAAAGCCTCATACGGAGCCATTCTGATGCTCGCATGGTAACTGTTATTGTACAAAAATTTGATCAACGACAAAAGTTCTTTCCAATTTTTTTTACTTTCCAAAACACATGCTCTCAACATATCTTCCATCGTTCGAATCATACGTTTCATCTGACCATCTATTTGAGGATGATTAGAAGTACTCAAACGTAAATTTGTACCCATGGCTTGTTGGAACACCTTCCAAAATCTCGAAGTGAACTTCGGATCTCTATCTGATACAATACTGGACGGGACACCATGCAATCTCACAATTTCAGCAATAAACAACCTTGCAAGCTGACTTGCCTTAAATGTAGTCTTCACGGCTAAGAAATGAGCAGATTTTGTTAGTCGGTCTACAATCACCCAAACAGAGTCATAGCCACCCTAAGTACTCGGTAAACCTACTGCAAAGACCATAGAGATACTATCTCATTTCCAAATTGGGATGTCCAAAGGTTGTAACAATCCGCCTGGTCGTTGGTGTTCAATCTTTACTTGCTGACACACCGCACATTCGGACATAAATACCGCAATGTCCTTTTTCATTTTGGACCACCAATACTCCCTCTTCAAGTCTTGATACATCTTCTAAGAACCCGGATGTATCGTAAAAGAACCTTTATGTGCTTCTTCCAAAATCTTTCTCTTTAACACGTCGTCATTCGGAATGCAAATTCTTTGGTTGAAAAGGATGATCCCATCTAACGCTCTCACGAAACCCGGTTGAAGTAACAATCCTTGCAACTTCTCATCTAAAACTTGCGCTTGTCGAATATCATTCCTCAAAGTAGAATTAATATTCAAGTTTCCCATGATTACACCATTCGGAGTCCAAACAAACTGAATATTAAGATCTCGAAACTTTTCCAACAATGCATACTCCAACACCATCAATTCGGCACCATGATCACTTTTCTACTTAAGGCATCTGTCACTTTATTCGCTTTTCCTGGATGATACTTCAACTCAAGGTCATAATCTTTCAAATACTCCATCCATCTCTGTCACATATTTAGTTCCTTTTGATCAAAGAGGTACTTCAAACTCTTATGATCACTAAACATCTAAAAATGCACACCATACAAATAGTGTCGCTACACTTTCAAGGTAAACACCGTGGCCGCTAATTCCAAATCATGCGTAGGATAATCCTTCTCATGAACTCTCAACTGTATGGAAGCATACGCTACCACCTGACCTTCTTGCATGAAAACACCTCTTAATCCCATCTTCGAAGCATCGCAGAACACTTTATAAGATTTGTTAGGATCGAGAATAATCAAAATTGGAGCAGTTGTCAATTTCTCCTTCAACCACACAAAACTTTGCTCACAATTAGAATTCCATTTGTAAGCGAAGTCCTTACTAGTGAGTTTAGTCAATGGTAACGCCATCTGAGAAAAACCTTTGATAAATCTTCTGTAGTAACCTACCAAACCTAGGAAGCTTCTCACTTCGCTAACATTCTTCGGTCTCTCCCAATTAATTACAGCTTCTGTCTTCGACGGATCCACTACTACACCTCCCTGTGATATAACATGTCCAAGGAACTTGACTTCCGACATCCAAAACTCACACTTTCTAAACTTAGAAAAAAGTTGTTTTTCTTGCAGTATCGATAGGACAATCCTTAGATGCTCTTTGTGCTCTTGCGGAGTACGAGAATAGATAAGAATGTCATCGATAAAGATCACTACAAATTGATCCAAATAATTCTGAAATATCCGATTCATGTAGTCCATAAAAATAGTTGGAGCATTCGTCACACTGAAAGGCATCACTAAAAATTCGTAATGACCGTAACGGGTTCTGAACGCAGTCTTCGGAACATCAGAACTCTTTACACGAATCTGGTGATAGCCCGATCTCAGGTGAATCTTCGAGAACACGCAGGCTCCTTTCAATTGATCTAGAAGATCTTCTATCCTTGGTAAGGGGTATTTATTCTTGATCGTAACCTTGTTCAACTTACGATAATGGATGCACAACCGCATACCACCATCTTTCTTCTTTACCAATAACACAGGAGCTCCCCACGGTGAAATACTAGGCCTTACAAAATGCTTTGCCATCAAGTCCTCCAATTGATCCTTCAACTCTTTTAACTCAAGCGGAGCCATCCTATAAGGGGAAACAGATATAGGAGTCGTTCCCGGTATCAGGTCGACTGAGAACTCAACTTCCCTCACCGGAGGTAAGGAAGTGACATCTTCAGGAAAAACATCGGGAAATTCACAAACTATCGGAATGTTCAAAACTTGCTGGTCACTACTCTCCTCTTTAGTAAGGACAAGCAAAACATATTTCTCTTGTTCAAACAGAAAATTTACCATACCAACCGTACCTTCTAAGATCATTGTCAAAACATCCTTCGGAGGCACTTCAACTGATAATGGATTTGAATTCTTCAATGAAGCTTTCGACAGTTATTGTGTCGAGTCTGGGATTGCAAGGCATAAGACTATAGCAGGTACTCCTCATCAAAATGGTCTAGTTGAGAGATTCAATCGAACAACCTTTGAAAGGGTTAGATGCATGTTGGTTAGTTCTAGATTGAAGAAGGTGTTTTGGGCTGAGGTTGTTTCAACAACAACATATCTGATAAACAAATGTCCTTCTATTGTGTTAGATATGAAGACACCTAAAGAAGTTTGGTCGGGACATCCACCAAATCTAGACAAACTGAGAGTATTTGGTTGTGTAGCCTATGCTCACATTAGGCAAGACAAGGTCGAACCTAGAGCTCTGAAATGCGTGTTCATGGGATATCCTGAAGGAGTCAAAGCTTATAGGTTATGGTGCCTAGAGCCAGGTCACAGGAGATGTATCACCAGTCGAAATGTAGTTTTCAATGAAGCTGAGATGACTTTCAAGAAAACCGATGATGTTGTCGAAGAGCTGGAACAGGGAGAAATTCTTGTTGAGGTGAAGCATAGTGATTCTGAATTGCATGACCCAGATGAAGTCGAAGAAGCAGAAACTGTTGTCGAAGATGAGGAGACTCATAATGACTACCTGCTGGCAAGAGACAGGTCAATAAGAGTTATTAAGCCACCTCAGAGACTTGGGTATGCATATCTTATAGCTTATGCCTTAATCTCGGCAAGTGAGGCTCTGGACGAAGAACCTAGAGACTATAAGGAAGTTATGAGGAGTCAAAATAAGACTGAATGGTTGAAGGTCATGGATGATGAGATGGAATCTCTTCATCATAACAATACTTAGGAACTGATCAAGAAACCTGCTGGAGCCAGGTTAGTTAGCTGTAAATGGATTTTCAAAGTTAAGGAAGGAATCGAAGGAGTAACGTCGAAGAGATACAAGGCAAGGTTGGTTGTAAGGAGGTTCACTCAGAAAGAAGGTGTTGACTTCAATGATGTGTTCTCTTCTGTTGTGAAGCACATGTCCATTCGAATGTTGCTTTCCATGATGGCACAGTTCGAACTTAAACTGGAACAGATGAATGTGAAGACTGTGTTCTTGCATGGTGAACTTGATGAAACAGTCCTGATGAGGCAACCTGAAGGGTATGCCGAAGATGGGAAAGAAGAGTATGTATGCAAGCAGAAGAGATCTTTATATGGGCTGAAACAATCTCCTCAACAGTGGAATAGGAGCTTCGGCAAGTTCATGGCTCGCATAAGTTTCATCAGAAGTCATTTCGACCACAATGTTTACTTCAAATTTCGACCTGATGTAATAAAGGTGAAGGCTGAACTTAATAAGGAGTTTGATATGAAGGATCTGGTAGTTGCGCCTAGGATTCTTGGGATTGACATCCAGAGAGATAGAAAGCAATCGAGATTATGCTTATCTCAAGAGGCATACTTGAAGAAGATTCTTGATAAGTTTGGTATGTCGAATTCAAAGCCTGTTGTGACTCCAACAAACCCTCAATTCAAGTTGAGTATAGATTAGTGTCCCAGTACTGATGTCGAAAGAGCTTATATAAATAGCATTCCATATGCTAATATAGTAGGTTCTTTGATGTATGTTATGGTTTGTACTAGACCTGACATATCATATGCAGTAAGTCTTGTAAGCAGGTACATGTCGAATCCTGGAAAGGCTCACTGACAAGCATTGAAGTGGATTTTAAGGTACATAAATGGGTCTCTGAATAGAGTCCTAATTTATGGTGGAGCCTTGGGTGAAGATAGTAAAGCAGCAATCAAATGTGAAATTCTGTGATCAGGTATGAGATGTCATATGAGATGTCCCAACACTTGACAGATTTAACCAAAACTTAAAGTGCAAGAAAATTAAACAACACAGAAGTTTGTTAACCCAGTTCAGTGTATAACCACACTTACATCTGGAGGCTACCAAGCCAGGAGGAAATCCACTATAAGTAATATTAATTCTAGACTTAAACAACCCAGTTTAATCTTTCACTTAATATCTACCCAATGCAATTTCTACCTAAGACACAACTTAGATATGAGTACCAACTCACTCCCCCTCAATCACACAGTGATCTTGTTTACAAGTTTAATAAAATTGAAGACATTCTTCAAACAAAACAGCTTGATCTTACTTCACAGTTTCAATCAAGTCACAAATGCACTTTTGCTTAAAAGCTCATAAAGTGGTACAATAAAAATAACCTGCTATTTAAAACAATAAACACACTATTTGGTCTTCTGGAATTCGTACTCAATTCTGTGAGTTTCTGTTGTTTAAATAGGTGTTAGTAATTTGGGCTTTCTGTAGGTTAATCCAGTCCTAAAACACAGCAGCTTCCACCTAGAATTAGGGTTTGTTACTTCCTAGATTCTAGGTGATTTAGTTCTTCTGTTTAATCTGAATCCTCATAATAAAACTCCCTACAGATGCGCCTTGTTCTGTTTTTATCCATCCATAATTAATTTCAGATAACTCTCCTTAAATATCTCAGATCAGTTAGTCATTAATTAATTCTGGTAGCAGGTTTGAGATGTCTCAACATCTGTTGGGACATCCTGAAAAACTGAACTTAAGTCATTTACACAATGTCCCAACATCTGGTGTGACATCCTGAAATAAGTTCTTATATTCTGTTTGATAATGTACCAACATCTGATAGGACATTCTGAACTGAATTCAATATTTCTTGTTGGTCAATTCTGCCAATTCTAAACATCTACAAACTCCCCCTTTGGCTAATTTTTGGCTAACATCTTTTCTGGTTATCAGAGTGCAACAGAAGTTCTTTCATCAGAGTATAGCATTACTTTTCTGTTGAATCATATTTGAGATTACTCCCCCTCAAACATACATGTATCCAGTCTTGTTGCAACAAAAATATTTATCAAAACACACTGATTCAGTTCAGAAACAAACAAACAGATTTTTCATTCATAATTAAACAGCATTACATTTTGTTGTTGTTGTTCTCCCCCTTGTTAGACACAAATTTGGGGCCAAATACACTAATTCTGAATTACAATGCAGCTGTCATACATTTTTCCTCACATACAATGATCACTCAGATTCATCACATTCAGTTTCTTCATCTTCCTCAGTTTCTTCATCAGAAGCAGCTTTCTGATCACCTTCACTCTCTAGCCTTTGGATAATTTCCTCAAGCTTTTGCTTCCTAGCTTCAAGTTCTTTACAGGTGCTCTTCAGTTCAGCAATCAATGCAGCCTTGGAGATTGGAGTCTTTGCATTTGAAGGACCTGCAGATGTCCCAGAAGGTGCTTCAACATCTGCTGCATGATGACTCAGGAACAGCTTGTAGTGAAAAGCCAGAGTGCTTTCTCTTTTACAGACTGTGTCCTTCTCATTGAGGATTCCAGGGTACTGACTTAGCATTATACCACACAGCAAGGAAGGAAAAGCTATTGGCAGCTTTGTGGCAGATGAGCTAGCATGCTTCAAGGTCTGATCAAAGATGTAGGCTCCATAATCCAGCTTAGTCTGAGTGCCCACAACATAAATAAACCTGCCCAAGCCAGTGGATATTGAAGATGTGTGATTGGTAGGCACCCAGTTTGCTGTACCAATCCTGTTCAGCATGGCATATTTTCTTGTCAGCATGCTCACTGAGAGCTTTCCTTTAACTGGCCAAGCCTTGACCTGGTTTGCAGTGATAACCTTGCAGACTTGGTTATCAGTCTTCCCTAGCTCATTTGGTCCATCAGATTCTCTTCCAAGAAATTGGTTGATGATGTGAGGAGAGAACTCTACACACCTGCCTCTAACAAAGACTTTTCTAAATTCAGAAGACTTACCATTGGCACAATCTTCCTGAAGATTGACTATGAATTCTTTGACAAGTAACTCATAGCAGGGAGAGAGGTTGGAGACTGTTTTGAAGAGACCAGCAGCAGAGATGAGATCAATCAGTTCAGTGCACTCAAGTGCATTACTGCTCAGCTCTCTTTCAAGTGCTACCCTTCTTTGGTACACAAACTTCCATCTGTTTACACTTGAAACATGATGAAATGAGATGTTGTCCAAGGGAGCTTCTGGAACAGCAGTTGAAGCCCTAGAGGGTGCTGGTTTCTTCTTTGGAGGAGATGTTGGGACATCTGCTTCAACATCTGAGTCTGATGGAGTGACAACTTTCCTCTTTTGAGTTTGGAATTTGCTCCATTGTTTTGTAGGACCAAAGACAGTTTTGGCTTTGTCTTTCTTTGGGGTAGCTTGCTTTTTCTCAGGAATTGCATGTCCTGCTTGCATCTTTTCTTTCCTAGTCCTGAGCCTTTTGGCTATGCTAGGTCTTACAGAGGCAATGATCTCTGTATCAGAGTCCTGCTCTAGGTTCACCACAGGAGGAGATTGAGTAGTCTCCTCTTCAGCTGGTTGATCAGCAGAGATATGTTCTTCAGTTGAGGCTTTGGTTTGATCCTCAGATTCTGCTTCATCACTTTCATTTGAGGCCTTTTTCTGGTCCTCAGATTCTTCTGCAGCAGCATCAGATGAACCCTTTTATTGATCCTCAGATGTTTCAACATCTATTGGGACATCCTGTTGAGCAGGAGTGTCCTTTGCAGCTTGAGTTTGATCTTCTTGAGGGGCAGGCATGGTGTTCAGAGGAATAGAAATGCCACTAACCACTCTTTGTTCAGATAGGATCTTGGTAACCAACTCCTTTATGGAAGCATCCACATATTTAGAAGATTTTTGAGGCATGTTTGCTGGTGAAGAAATGCCTTTGGATTTGCTGCAGACTTGATCTTTTGCTCTTTTTGGAGTTCTTGGCTTTTTAGCATGAGGAACACTTCCTCTTATTTCGTCCAATGGGGTTGACTCCATGGGTACCACAGAAATAGGGGTTGCATGAACCACATCTTCTTTGTTGAGAATTTCTTCAGGAATGTTAGGGTTTTGAGACATTGTCAAAGAAGATGGATGAAGAGTTTTAGGGTTGATGATTTCTGAAGAACAGCTAGATAATGCAATTCGCTTTTGATAGTATGATGAGAATATGGATAGCTGATTATAAGCTGTTATTATATAAGTAGCCGTTACATTGAAAATTATTAGGAATGGAATACACAAGGTTCTTGACCAGACTGGTGTTGCCATCTGGTGCTTATGCCACACAATGTCATATGACATGTTGGCACATCTCCATAACTGCTAAATCTCACATAAGCAGATTCCCAATTTGCCCCTTAAGTTCTCAAATTGTGTAGCATCCAATGCTTTGGTAAAGATATCAGCCAACTGCAGATTTGTAGCTACATGTTCCAATGAAATCACTTTTTCTTCTACAAGATCTCTGATGAAATGATGTCTGATATCAATATGCTTGGTCCTGCTATGTTGGATAGGATTCTTTGATATGTTGATTGCACTTAAGTTGTCACAGTACAATGTCATGACATCCTGTGGGACATTGTACTCAGTGAGCATTTGCTTCATCCAAACCAACTGAGAACAACTGCTTCCAGCTGCTATATATTCAGCTTCAGCTGTAGATAAGGATACACAATTTTGTTTCTTACTGAACCAAGAAATCAAATTGTTTCCTAGAAAGAAGCATCCTCCTGAAGTGTTTTTTCTGTCATCAGCACTTCCAGCCCAATCAGCATCACAGAAGCCAGTGAGAATTGGTTTGCATCCATGAAAGTACATTATGCCATAGTCACAAGTACCATTAACATATTTAAGAATTCTCTTGACTTGATTGAGATGACTGACTTTTGGATCAGCTTGATATCTTGCACATACACCTACTGCAAATGCTATGTCTGGTCTGCTAGCAGTCAAATATAACAAGCTTCCAATCATGTTTCTGTATATGCTTTGATCTACATTCTCACCCTTTTCATCTTTAGTCAGCTTTAAATGTGTAGGGGCAAGAGTTCTCTTATGAGTAGCATTTTCCATTCCAAATTTCTTGACTATGTTCTTGGTATACTTGCTTTGGGAAATGAACATGGAGTCTTCCATTTGCTTTATTTGCAGACCAAGAAAGTAGGTTAACTCTCCTACTAGGCTCATTTCAAATTCAGATTCCATCTGGTTGACAAAATGTTTGACCATCCTGTCAGACATTCCACCAAAGACAATGTCATCTACATATATTTGAGCAATCATGACATTTCCTTCTTCATCTTTAACAAATAAGGTTTTGTCAATTCCACCTTTCCTGTACCCTTGCTTGATAAGGAAAGTAGTCAATCTTTCATACCATGCCCTTGGAGCTTGCTTCAGACCATAAAGAGCCTTCTTTAGTTTGTATACATGATTTGGACAGCTTGGATCAACAAATCCTTTAGGCTGTTCTACATATACTTCTTCATTAAGATAACCATTTAAAAAGGCACTTTTCACATCCATTTGAAATAGCTTGAACTTTAAGATACAAGCAATTCCCAAAAGTAGTCTCATTGATTCAAGCCTTGCTACTGGTGCAAAGGTTTCATCAAAGTCTACTCCTTCAATTTGTGTGTATCCTTGAGCTACAAGTCTAGCTTTGTTCTTTGTAACAACTCCTTGTTCATTTGACTTGTTCTTATACACCCATTTTGTTCCAATCACATTTATGTCATCAGGTCTAGGAACAAGATTCCACACTTCATTCCTTGTGAATTGACCTAATTCCTCTTGCATAGCACAAATCCAGTATTCATCAGTAAGAGCTTCCTTGATGTTTTTAGGTTCTATTTTAGAAACAAAACAGGAACCTGAAATCACTTCTCTTGATCTAGTGCTTACACCTCTGTTGGGATCACCAATTATCAAATCTTTGGGATGATCCTTCTGTATTCTGATGGAGGGAGGTTTGCTGGATTGTTCTGTCCTTGCATCAGTTTGAGTGAAGTCATAATGATCACCCTTTTCTTCAGCTTCAATCTTGATATCAGCAGATGTTCCAACATCTTCTGGGACATCTGTAGGAGCATCATCAATTATTACATTTATGGACTCCATGATAACCTTGGTTCTAGAATTAAATACTCTATATGTTCTGCTGTTTATAGAGTATCCAAGAAAAATCCCTTCATCACTTTTAGGATCCATTTTTCTTCTTTGCTCCCTATCTGCCAGAATATAACAGTTACTTCCAAATACATGGAAGTACTTAACTGTGGGTTTTCTGCCCTTCCAGACTTCATATATTGTGGACAAAGTTCCTTTCCTTAGAGTAACTCTGTTATGGATGTAACAAGCTGTGTTCATAGCTTCAGCCCAGAAGTACAAAGGTAACTTTTTAGCATGGATCATAGCTCTTGCTGATTCTTGAATAGTTCTATTCTTCCTCTCAACAATCCCATTCTGTTGAGGAGTGATTGGTGAAGAATATTCATGATTGATTCCTTCTGAAGAGCAGAAATCTAAGAACTTTTGGTTCTCAAATTCTTTTCCATGATCACTTCTTATTCTAATCACACAGCTGGCTTTCTCCCTTTGTATTCTTTGGCATAAGTCTTTGAATACATCAAATACATCAGACTTTTCTTTGATAAAATTTATCCATGTATACCTTGAAAAGTCATCAACCACCACATAGGCATACCTCTTGCCACCAAGGCTTTCAACCTGCATAGGTCCCATAAGATCCATATGCAATAGTTCCAAAACTTTGGAAGTTGTCAGATGTTGGAGCTTTGGATGGGACATCTTGGTTTGCTTGCCTATTTGACATTCACCACATATTTTTCCATCATCAATCTTCAGTTTAGGAATACCTCTTACAACATCCATAGATATTATCTTATTTATGCCTCTGAAATGAAGATGACCTAGTCTTTGGTGCCATAGTTTCACTTCTTCTTCTTTAGCTAAAGAGCAAGTTGAAGTGAGACTGAAGTCTTGAGATTCCCACATATAACAGTTGTCTTTAGATCTGGCTCCTTTCATGACAACCTCTTGTTCTTTGTTAGTCACTATGCATTCAGTTTTGGTAAAGTTTACATTGTACCCTTGATCACATAATTGACTTATGCTGATCAGATTAGCAGTTAAACCTTTAACTAGTAGCACATTATCTAGTCTTGGAACATCTTGACAATCCAAGGTCCCAACTCCCTTGATTTCTCCTTTAGCTCCATCTCCAAAGGTTACATATCTGGATGAATGTGACTTTAAGTTTACTAGCAGATTCTTCAATCCAGTCATGTGTCTTGAACATCCACTGTCAAAGTACCAGTCTTCTTTAGTTGATACTCTTAGTGATGTATGTGCTATATATGCAACACTTTTCTTTGACCATTTAAGTTGAGATTTCTTTTGATGCCTCTGCTCTGTGTATTGTTCATCAGTAGATCTCCAAGATTGATTGTTGATCTTGTTCTTGGTTATGTAGCTTTGATCAGCCTGAATGCTAGCTTTTGGTCTCCATATCTTCTTGATGACCTCTGTTGTCTGCTTAGGAGGTTGCTGATTTCTATGCAGCACTTTCTTGGTAACTTCTATTTTCTGCATAGAAGGTTGCTGATACATCTGATTTGGATAACCATGCAGCTTATAACAATGAGGTTTGATATGTCCAAATCTTCCACAATGATGGCATCTCCATCTTTGATACTTCTTCTTCATTTTGTTCTTTTCAGAATGTTGAGACATCTGTTGGAACATTATGTTTGACTTTGTGTACTTTTCTTGATGTTGAAGCATCTGTTGGGACATCTTGTTTGACTGTATGGATTTTGAAGTAGTTTTGCTAGAGCTAGCTCCATCTTTATGTACTCTGTTAAATCCCAATCCACTTTTATCCCCTGAATGCTTATTGTTGTTGAGAATAACATCCAGTGTACTTGAACTGCTGTTCAGCATTCTAACAGATTTGGACATGTGTTCCAACTTGGAGTTGAGAAGACTTACTTCACTTTTCAAGGTGTCAATGATCTCTTGATCACTTGCTTTTTCATCTTCTAGTGCCTCATTCTGCTTCTTTAGTTTTATAACCTCACTGCATATTTCAGTACTTCTTTTGTATAGATCTTTGTAGGCTTGCTCAAGTTCTTCAACAGTAAGCTCCCCATCACTGGAATCACTTTCAGATTCACATAGTCCAGCTAAAGCAGTGATATGCTTAGCTGATTCTTCTTCTGAATCACCTCCTGAGTCTTCATCAGACCAGGTTACAGAGAGTCCTTTCTTTTGCCTTTTTAAGTAGGTAGGACATTCATTCCTGATGTGTCCATATCCTTCACATCCATGGCATTTGACTCCTTTTTCTTGACTGGTCTTTTCATCATAATTTGACCTTCTGTTAGCATCATAAGGCCTCTTGTTCTCAGAAGAGTTTGTGTATCTTCCACTGGGTTTGGATTTGCCTTCCATCCCTCTGAGAATCTTTTTGAATTGTCTTCCAAGCATAGCAATGTTGTCTGATAAGCTTTTACCAATTTCTGATTCATCATATTCTTCTTCATCAGTATTTGTCACCAAGGCTATGCTTTTGTTCTTATTAACATTTGTGTCATTCATTCCCATCTCAAATGTTTGAAGGGAACCAATGAGTTCTTCAACTTTCATAGTGCATATGTCTTGTGCTTCTTCTATTGCTGTGACTTTCATGTCAAATCTTTTTGGCAAAGATCTGAGAATCTTTCTTACAAGCTTTTCATCAGTCATCTTTTCTCCCAAAGCTCCAGAAGTATTAGCTACTTCTAAGATGTTCATGTAGAATTCATGAACTGTCTCATCTTCCTTCATTCTCAAGTTTTCAAACTTGGTGGTGAGAAGTTGAAGTCTTGACATTTTTACCTTTGATGTTCCTTCATGAGTTGTTTTGAGAGTATCCCACACATCTTTGGCTAGCTCATAGTGATGCACAAGTCTAAAGATGTTCCTATCAATGCCATTGAATAGAGCATTTAAGGCCTTGGAGTTGCCTAGTGCTGAATCTTCTTCCTCCTTACTCCATTCTTCTTCAGGTTTCAACACTTTTGATCCATCTTTGGTGTCTTGGATAGGATGTTCCCATCCAATGTTGACTGCTCTCCAGGCCCTGTTGTCAAGTGATCTTAAGAATGCAATCATTCTTGGTTTCCAGTAGTCATAATTAGATCCATCCAGTATAGGTGGTCTATTTACTGATCCTATATCCCTGTCCATGTTTCCAGAATTTGTATTCCCTAGATCTCACCCAGTATAAACAGGCAGGGTGCCTGCTCTGATGCCAATTGAAATTCTGTGATCAGGTATGAGATGTCCTATGAGATGTCCTATGAGATGTCCCAACACTTGACAGATTTAACCAAAACTTAAAGTTCAAGAAAATTAAACAACACAGAAGTTTGTTAACCCAATTCAGTGTATAACCACACTTACATCTGGAGGCTACCAAGCCAGGAGGAAATCCACTATAAGTAATATTAATTCTAGACTTAAACAACCCAGTTTAACCCTTCACTTAATATCTACCCAATGCAATTTCTACCTAAGACACAACTTAGATATGAGTACCAACTCACTCCCCCTCAATCACACAGTGATCTTGTTTACAAGTTTAATAAAATTGAAGACATTCTTCAAACAAAACAGCTTGATCTTACTTCACAGTTTCAATCAAGTCACAAATGCACTTTTGCTTAAAAGCTCATAAAGTGGTACAATAAAAATAACCTGCTATTTAAAACAATAAACACACTATTTGGTCTTCTGAAATTCGTACTCAATTCTGTGAGTTTCTGTTGTTTAAATAGGTGTTAGTAATTTGGGCTTTCTGTAGGTTAATCCAGTCCTAAAACACAACAGCTTCCACCTAGAATTAGGGTTTGTTACTTCCTAGATTCTAGGTGATTTAGTTCTTCTGTTTAATCTGAATCCTCATAATAAAACTCCCTACAGATGCGCCTTGTTCTGTTTTTATCCATCCATAATTAATTTCAGATAACTCTCCTTAAATATCTCAGATCAGTTAGTCATTAATTAATTATGGTAGCAGGTTTGAGATGTCTCAACATCTGTTGGGACATCCTGAAAAACTGAACTTAAGTCATTTACACAATGTCCCAACATCTGGTGTGACATCCTGAAATAAGTTCTTATATTCTGTTTGATAATGTCCCAACATCTGATAGGACATTCTGAACTGAATTCAATATTTCTTGTTCGTCAAAAATTCTACCAATTCTAAACATCTACAAAATGATATGTCGACTTTGATTATGCATATTGTATGGATTCTAGAAAATCTATTTCTGGATATGTTTTCACTATGTTTGGCACAACAATTAGTTGGAAAGCAACACTTCAGAAGGTTGTTGCCTTATCAACCACTGAAGCGGAATATATCGCCCTAACTGAAGCTGTAAAGGAAGCATTATGGCTTGAAGGTTTTGCAAAGGAGCTGAAACTTCAAGGTCGAAGTATCACTGATAGTCAAAGTGCAATACACCTATCGAAGAACTCAACCTATCATGAGCGAACCAAACACATTGATGTAAGGCTGCATTTCGTCAGAGGGGTAATCGAGCGTGGAGAAGTCTAAGTGTTGAAGGTTTCGATAGATCATAATGTTGCTGATATGATCACCAAGACGTTGCCTAGTTGCAAGTTTTCCACTGTATGCAGTTGATAAAGTTGCATGAAGAAAGCTAGTTTGTTTCTTGTTAGTATAAGGTGTGTTTCAAGGTGGAGATTTGTGGAATATTGGAACAAACCCTAGTACGAATAACATGTCGTCGAAGTCTGCTCACATGTTATTGTTTAATTGGGCCTTGTGTTATGGATCCAATTGTTTAAGTTAGCTTGTACCCTAAGTTAGCTTGTAATAGGTAATTGTTAAAAAAAAACATTAGGTTAGTATGTTAGTTTTATTATAAATAACATATTAGTCTCTCATATTTTGTATAAGGGAAAATAGGAAGATAAAACCCTAATTCAAAAGTGAGAGAGGTTATTTGTTATTCTTGTATACTTGTAATCTTGTTTTAAGATAAAGGAAAGAATAGAAGTTTATAATCAATCCTTGTTGTTATCTTTGGTAACCCTAAACCCTAACCCTTGTGGGTTTCTTGAGAAACCTATTATACTTTGTTTTCTAAGGTATGTTATTCACAACATATTGGATTTCTAGGAAACTGTTAGGTAAAATATAATAAATGTGAATTCTTATTTACCCAACTCAAAATGTTGGATAAGGTTACCTTAGTATAAAATGCATTGAAAACAACTAACAATTATACAATTTTATAATTAATTAAATGAGTAAAAATCAAATGATGATATGTGATTGGTTGAAGGTATACTACCCATCTTTTTATGATGGGTAGAAAAGTTGTCACCTATAATAAATAGATGGAGAGAGTCTATATAAAAAATCCGATTTTTTTTGGAAATACGAAAAAATCGAGTTTTTTTTGGAAATACGAAAAAAATCAAGTTTTTTTTTTCGGAAATACAAAAAATCGAGTTTTTTCATAAATACGAAAAAAAATCGAGTTTTTGAAAATATAAAAATCAAGTTTTTTTCGGAAATACAAAAAATTCAATTTTTAGGGCAAAATAAAAAAAAACGAGTTTTTCAGAAATACAAAAATTCAACTTTTTTTGGAAATACAAACAATCAAGTTTTTTTTCTAAAATACGAACAAATCGAGTATTTTTCTTCCGAAAATACGAAGAAAAAAATCGAGTTTAATTAGAAACACAAAAAATCTATTTATTATGAAAAAACAAAAGAATCAGATTTTTTCAGAAATACAAAATTCTAGTTTTTCTTTAAGAATATTTCTTTTAATATACAAAAATTTAAATTTTATGAAGTTAAAAAATTTGGTTTTATAAAAGAGTTCGAAATATATAATTAGTTTAAAATTATAAACTGATTATAAACTAGTTTATAAATATAAATTAGTTTTAAACTAATTTTAAATTGAATTGAAACCATTTTAGTAGTTACTGGATTTTTATTTAAATAGTTATTGCAAATTGAACCAAATCATAAATATGGTAAAGTTCAATGTAATTCATGAACAATGAACACCCCTAAATTTGGCAACCACTTGGTATCTTGGACTTTAAGAAATGGTATCATTTTTAGGAATAATAGATAAAATATTTTAGATTCGAGTGAAACATTAAGACGTTGATTTAAAGATAGTCTTTTATCAAGAAAATTATCCGAACCAATTATAATTTTTATGAATTTAACGAATAATATCAAAATTTATTTTAAGCTTCGAAATGAATTGAAAATTTGTTTTAAGCTTCGAAATGAATTGGGCCGGGCGTGATCAAATCATATTTATATTCTAACAAACCAAACATATACCTTTAGGTGTATAGATTCTGACCATTGATATAAGTAAACTGTACGTGGAATCTAAATTTTTAGTAACAGAAATGTATGAAAGGTGCATTTTGGATTGTTGTTTTTTTTATTATTATAAAAAAGTAAATACTAATAATCATTACGTCATATAAATTGGAGTGCAAAAAAATTGAATAACGCCAATCGCCAAAACTGTACAACGTGCATGTATTGGTTTTCAACATTGGCATCCTTTGTTTTATGTGTGCTAGAAGTTTTATACATGATCAATTCACCACATTTCTTTAGGCTCCATATTCTATACTAAATATACGTGTACGTACACATATTTTTCTTAATATATACGTAACCAAATTCACACCTTCTTGCTATACCTCTACACAATTCCACATGTATATCTACTTTATCTTATCAATCATTATATATTTTTCCATCATATATATACACACACAGATACAACTTAATTGTTTTAATATGTACCTATATTTTCTTCTCCCACGCGTTTTAAACACGTTTTTGAACTATTTATGCAGCTAAGGAATCTATGCATGCACCAGTCATCAGGAAAAAAAACTTGAATTGAAGCTTTGTTTCATAGAGGATATGGAGATTAGCGTTTACCAGCCTCACATCGAAAGAGAGATTGAATCACACATAGAAAGAATCCACCCACCTAGGTTGTTCTAATCTAAATACCATACTCAATATCTCTCCTTGTTTTCTTGTTTGTTTACCAAAATTTGTGACTACAGCTTGAGTTTATGGCAATGAATTCATCATGTGTTTCTTGTTTCATATATATGTGCAGGGTTTGCATAGATAATGATTCATGTAGATACTGCACGGTGGTGAAGGTTAGAAGCAATTAAATAACAGCCCTAATTTAACTTTACTTAATTATCTTTTCCATTTGAATTTTGAATCATATTAAGCTTTTTAGTCCATTTGTGTTCAGATTGATAGAGCTAACAAGCATGGGATACTCTTGGAGATGGTTCAGGCGCTGACAGATCTTGACCTTATAATTTCCAAATCATACATTTCTTCTGATGGTGGATGGCTAATGGATGGTCAGTAATAGTCTCCTTTTTAAATAATGGTAGCGGTCGCATTGAAGTCGTGAAACTTTTGCTATTTCGATCTATACAGATATTGCAATACTGATTTCGGTCGTTGCAGTATGAATTAACCACAGTTTTCTTTATTAACAATATCGGTATAATCTATACATTTTGATACCGTTTTGTGCAGATAATGGACTGTTTTCTAAACTATCAATGTGTAACAATTATAACAAACTAACAACTTAATTTGATAAGATTATTTTTGGACATGCAGTGTTCCACGTAAAGGATCAGATTGGAAACAAGCTGACTGACAACAACCTCGTGCATCGTATTCAGCAGGTATCTTTTGTCTTTCGCATCATTGTGTCGTGTTGTGGTCCTCTAGAGCTGCAGATTACCGCAGTTGTTGCAGGGACAAATTTATTTGATAAAATCTAAAAAACACAGAAATTGTGCAGGCACTATGTGAGTGCAACACAAGAAGGAACAAAGAAATTTCAAGTGCAACAGTGGGACCACGGCAAGCAAATGTTGTCATAGAGGTGATAGTAACCGATCGGCCAGGCTTGTTCTCAGAGATATCAGCGGTCCTAATGGGCTTGGGCTTCAACATCACATCTGCAACAGCCTGGACCCATAATTGCAAAGTAGCCTGCATTATCTATGTGGAGGATGCATCCAAACCTGGGCCGATCAACGACAAAAGGCGTTTGGCCCACGTCGAGGATCAGCTATGGGACGTGATAGAGGCGCGTGATGGGAGAGGAAAGAAAGAGAGTAGTGTTATATTAAAGAGATCAACAGCCGGGTATAGCCATACCGAACGGCGGCTTCACCAGATGATGAATCTCAGCTGTGACTATGAGAGTTGTCGTGCTTGCAACAGAAACAATGGTGGCAAACACAAAAGGCGGTGTGACGAGACACACGTTTCAGTTGATAGATACGAGGGAAGAGATTACTGGGTGGTGAATATAAGAAGCAAGGATCGTCCTAAGTTGCTGTTTGATATCGTCTGCGTGCTCACAGACATGCAATATGAAGTGTTTCATGCAGCTCTTACCTCCAACAGTCCCATAGCAGAACAGGTACTATAAATTTCATGTTCAACCTTTGTGCTGGCATTTAACACCAAATTTTTCATAGCAATTCACCGATTACTGATGTCAATTTATGCAGGAGTACTTCATCAGGAACAAGTGTAGTTCAAATCTTGACAATGAAACCGAAAAGCAAAAGCTTACCCTATGTTTAATCGCGGCTATAGAGCGCAGAACTTCACATGTATATGTTGCATGATTTCTTGCTTATATTTTGTTATTTTACTTTATAAGTTGGATCTTTCTTACTCATTGCTTTGTTACAGGGATTTAAGGTAGATATTCGCGCTCAAAACAAAACCGAACTACTATCGAAGGTGACACACATGATCCGTGAGAATGGGCTATCCATAACAAGAGTTGAGTTTGGAGTAGAGGGAGAGACAGCAATAGGATCATTCTATGTTACAGATTGTTCAGGTCAAGATGTGAATGAAAATATAGCAGAGTTGTTGAAAAGAGAAATTGGCGGGTCAGTTGTTTTGGCTCATAATTTTCCCTATAAGGTCTCTCAATCATCAACATCCATGAGTAACAACAATAGAGATGTTGAACCAAGATTTTCTATTGGAAGCATGATTTGGTCTCATCTTGAGCGTCTCTCCAACAGTTTCAGCCCAATTAGATATTGAGAAGTTCAAATTACTATCATTGTAATATTGAACTTCAAGAAATGTCTGAGATGTAAATGATAGTAGTATATTACATGAAATATGATAAGAGATTGTTTAAAACTTGTATTTCTATGTTTTCTCCAATGTGTGTGGCCATAGCAAAATTAAAATATAATGGTCACAACCACATTGTCACAAAAATTATTGATTAATTATGATTTTTTTTTAATAAGCAAAAGTATATTTCATCGATACAAATGGGTATCTGAACCCATTTATAAAAAGAAACCACAAAATTATAACATCCTAAATAAAATCATAGGGTAATTTAACCCCATTCATAATAATTACATGTAAACGATTTCGATAGATTATTACCAATTCACCACCACAAAAGAAGAATTATATTATGCTCAACGAGATCTCCGTCCCAAACTAAATCCCTAAACATAATATTATTTCTATTAGTACTCATATACTACAACAAGAAACAAGCCACAAACATGTCGCATTATTGATGTTCACTCCACAACCATGTAGAGCCATGATCCAATTCCTAAAATAATCTAGAATATTGTCGCTACAAATCACAGAAAATCCTAGCCATCTTGTCAATCCTTCACACACCTTACAACTTTTACAACACATCAAAAAGATATGAGTTGCATTTTCATTCTCTAAGAAACAAGGAGGACACACTTTTTCATGTGGATTCGTAATCACTTCGCGCGCACAAAGGTTGTCACGAGTTGGAAGCCTATCGTGAAGAACTATCCATCCAAACAACTTTGTTTTCAAAGGGGTTGTAGATATCCAAACAAGTATGAGTGCAGTGCATAATTCACCTGATAATTCCTCGATAGGGCTGAGATACTGCAGTCGATTATAACCGTCTTTGACTGTGTATTCCTAGGACGGATCGCCGGGCCAAATCCATCTATCAGCAGTCTGCTTAGTTAAGTTGATATCGGCCAGCAAGGAGTAAATGATGTTCAGTGTTGGCAACCAGGATGCAGGGATGCTTTCGTAAAAAATCGAATGTTCCAATGCCAAGAATCGCCCATCCATAGTCCATTTTCAGCTACTGTAGATGTAGTCATGTTAGCAGCAGCCGCGACATCCGAAAATTTGGAAAGCAATGATTCAGAACCGATCCAAATCGATGACCATAACATAGTTGTTTCACCGTTACCAACAATGGATATCAGGTTATTTGACAAGGGAATAACCGAAACACTTGAAAATTTTGAATAAATCTCTCCACCAAATGGAAGGAGGAGCCTTATATTTTGGGCAAATTCTCCGCGAATTATGAGTTACTGATCAAATAAATTCATAAATTATCTACTTATACTAATTAAAGTGATAGGTATGTGTGTTCTCCAACTTATAAATACTCAAGTCTCCACATTCCTAACCAATATAGTATTTCTCTACAATACTCACATTTGTAATTTTTTTTCAACATTCGTTTTCAACACTCCCCTTATAGTGTGAGTCTATACACAATGCTCCCCTTAAAGTGAAGTTATTTCATTCACATACACTTGTATCGGACTCATAATACCACTATTGGGATCAATTTGAGGGTCAACACAAGGGAACATTTTTCACTTTGGAACTTTTCTTTAAGAGTAACACACATTTGTGAGAGATACACCACATACTCACTCAAAATCTTATAGGGATAGACGTATGGCTTCTCCCACTTATAAATGTGCAGGTCTCCGCATTCCAAACCAATGTGGAACTTATCCACACTATTCATACTTGTGACCCTTTTTCAACCGAAGTATATATGTCACAAAATCTTAAACGATGAAGAGAAAAAAAACATCTTTCAGTATAAAATATAGGTGACGCGGTAGTACAGCGAAGTCGTACATGGTGAAGGTCGGGAAAAGACAATGGAGGAGGTTGGCGGACGATAGAAGGTGATTGACGGTGGTCGAGTTCGGAGGGGAAGCGGTGACAATGGCCAAGGCAAAAATGGGATCTCGTATCAGGTTGGTTTGGTCTACAATTTGTTTCAATAATGAATGGTTTCAACAAAAGGTGTCATGAAAACTATCAACAATATCCCTCAGTTTTAGAATAATCAAAGGGATAGTTGAAATGGTCATTAGTTAGATCTCCATCAATAGCTTTTTTATATTTTCAAAACTAACGTCACATACCTCTCGGTTTATGAACAAAACCGAGGAGAAAGATAAATTATTTTTTATTTGAATACTCATTATATTGATTTGGAAGGATATTAGGGAGTGGATTGGTTTTGTAGATATCTCGGTTGACAACTCGGAGTGCTGTATAGAAAGCTTTGCGACATGGTTTCGTTTTTGTAAATCTTAGGGAGAGAAAATAGGGAAAGCTGGTGTTATTTGGTTAGCTTTGATTTGGAACATGTGGATTGTTAGGAATGGTCTTATCTTTGAGAACCAAACTTGAAACGTCTTTGACATAGTTTGGAACATCAAGGTTTCAGGTTGGAAGTGGTCTTTGGTAGGCGAAATTGCTAAACCCAATTGTAATTTCTATGATTTTTGTAAAATCCCTTTGCTTTTTTATCATAGTAGAAATTGGTTAGCAATTTGTTTTGTTTCGACTTGCTCTTTCTAGTCGTTCTTTTGTAATCATGGTTCGGAAAAAAAATTAATATAATGAATTAATTTGTTTACACATAATATTAATAAATTAATTTGTTTACAAACTGTGTTGTTTACACAAAATATTAATTTTTTTACACAGAATATTAAAGTAAAAATATAAAACTAATTTTAAATATGATTCATCGTCATCGATGTCGGTGAAGAACAAATGCTAGATCTTAGGAAGAACAAATGTTGGATCCTCGTTTCATTTAATCTTGAGGAAGATCAAATGTTGGATATTTTATACATTTGTTTCAGATATAAAACAAAAAGGTTAGATAAATAAAATAAATATTTAGTTATATGATAATTTAAGAACACTAACCTTGAACCCAAATAATTTTCTCCTCTTGCAATCCATAATAGAGAATTTTTCCAAGTTTCTTTAAATTTTAAAAATTTCATGTCAAATGTTTCATTATCAATTTTTAATATTCATAATACTTTTATAAAATCATTTTAGATTTCATGCGGATCACTCATGGCAGTGTCTTGACCGTTGATATTCATTAAATAGATGACAAAATTTTGTTTAAGGATGGTGAAACAAATCAATAAACACACTTATATTTCTCCTCGATTATTACTCAAAACTGAGGTAAAATTTATTTCTTCTTAAATAAAAATACAATAAAATATATTTCATCCCAAGCATCATATACCTCTCGATTTTTATTAAAAACCGAGGGAAATAAGATTTTTTTAATAATATTGTTTATACAAAATATTAAAATATATAATAAATCTAGATTTTGACAATGGATTTTTAAATAACAACAATTTTTTTCAAGTTATTCTTGGAGAACAACAGATCTTTGTTGTTATTCCAGATTTTTTTTGTTTATTTTTTGTTTGCTCTTTAGGCGACAAAACACGTCCCACAACCTATTGTCCTGCCAGCAAGGATGCCGACCACGCCTGAAGACAAATCAGCCTATGGTTCCCAAGAAACACGGTCGATCTCCCCCTCCAAAGGAGTGTCGCTCTCCCGGTCCCAATAGGAACAAAACTAATGGGCGCCCCGACAAGCTAGCGGACCGACCTAGAGACTCCCATTGTCGCAGAAGAACTCTCGGGTGTGATCCCACTTCACCAGTAAGGAGCGACGAAGAAGATCCACGATGCCCTTTGTCCCGCGCCATTATGGAGACCCAGCTCCCCACCAAAATGGAAAAACCTCCGAACCTCGCAACATAATATAGGTCAACTGACCCAGAAGATCACATTGAGAACATTAACTCCATGCTCAACTATCGCAAAGTTGGGGGAGTCTTCAAATGCATATTGTTTTTTATGACGCTCGAGAAATGTGCCATGGACTCATACAAAACCTGCCCCCATAGTCCATCACATCATGGAGAAACCTGAGGTTGGCATTCACCAGACACTTCACTGCCTCCAGACGTCATCCGAAGTATGAAGCCACGCTCGAAGCCATCATACAAGGGAAAAATAAAACCCAACAAGCGTACATTGAAAGATTCAACCAAGAGGTTGTTGAAGTCGATACCTCAAAATATAAGAAGAAATATCTCCTCGAGAAAGGGTTACTCCCTAACAGCGAATTCTCCAAAGTTGTTCGGATCGAGCCTCCCTGTTCATTAGACGAACTACTGCATAATGCACATGCGTACATCGGATACAAGGAAAAACATGTCGCCCACAATTCCAGGAACCTTCGCAGCCAGGATGAACTCAAGATTTCCAAATACAAAGACCCTGCTACCCGTCGACGTGGTGGAGAAACAAGGAAAGATGGAAAACCTTGTGAGCCCCGCGAGGACAGAGTACCTGTTGGCCGCTTCTTTGAATGCACCCTACAGACCGCTCCTCGCGGGTGCATCTTAGTCGAATGTATCAACTTTGAATTCAAGCAGGGCAGGGTTCGCTTCCCTAAAAAAATTGTACCCAAGCCCCACATCGATAAGTCCAAGTACTACCGTTTCATAGGAGTCACGACCACGTCGCGAAATATTGTGCCCACCTTGAGAACGCGATTAAAATACTTATTAAGGAAGGCCACCTCAAATAGTACACCAAGAGGAAAAAGCCTCATCACGTCACCAAAAGAGATCAAGAAGACATTCCACCCGACAACACTCCTTTTCAAGTAGCCATCTGCATATCCCAACCAAAAGATTTCCACATCCCCAAGTAAGTGGAAGAACTCCCCTTAGCAGCACACAACCATTAGGAAAACTTCCCAACGACCATGGTTATTTCTGGAGGTGGGATGAATAATGAAAACGATGTGGTCTCGGTGAAGAGAAAGTTCGAGGAACCTAGATGGCCGCCCCCGACCAGCTTGCAACATTGACCAAAGTTCAAAGAAAATCCAACCTCGTCTCTTTCTATCTCGAGGAACTCCCTTGGGGATCTCTTAACTCAAGCATCCCCATGCTTGTAAGGGAAAATATGGCGCACTTCAACGTCTGCAGCATTTTTGTCGACCAAGCATCTTCGTTGACATTATGTATGCCCATCTTTTAGGACTCTCAAGCTCAATGAAAAGAACCTCTCATCATACATAGGTTCCGACCTCTAGGGTTTCAACGGGGTGACAACAAGGCCATGGGGCTATGTGGAGCTCCTCGTCACCTTCAGGGAAGACGAGACCGCCAAGGGAGTCAAAGTCCAATTCCTGGTCATAGAGTTCCCATATTTGTACCAATGCATCCTAGGACGACCAACGCTGACCGAGCTAACCGTTGTACCCTTCATGGTCCACATGAAGATGAAGTACTTCACCAAGTTAGGCCACGTGATCACATTGCACAGGGACACCGAATCTTCCTGGAGATGTCTCGACGCGGCCACCAAAGGACAAATCGTGGTTGACGTAAAGCCCAAAGAGAACAAGAAAGCTCAAGTCAAGGAGCTGAAGCCGCCACCTCAGATCAATTCCATTGACCTCGATTGTCGCCTCAACAAAGACGGTGCTAGAGAGGAGACCATCCAGGCTCCCACCAACAAGTGGGGACCTACTCACCCCATACGCCACATTCCAGACGGAGACTTTGAGCTCACCCTTCTCGGTGACGACCCCGACAAAGGCGTGAATATTAGCACCGGACTTCCATAAATGGACAAGGAACAACTAAAGAAATGCCTCAGAGAAAATGCTAATTTGTTTGCATGGAGCGCCGCGGAGATGCCTGAACTCGGCCTTGTGGTCGACTGCCACCAGCTCGCCATAGATCATACCGCTAGGGCAATAACACAACATAGGCGTAAGTAGTATCCCGAGAAAGTGGAGGTTGACGAACAGGTTGTGAAAGACCTCTTAGAGGCCAATTTTATTTCTGAAGCCCAATACACAACTTGGATATCTAATGTTGTACTTGTTAAGAAAAATAATGGAAATGGTGAATGTGTGTTGACTACATTGATCTCAATAGAGCATGTCCCAAAGATGCTTATCCCCTGCCTAAGATTCACATATTGGTTGATAACTCTGCAGGTTTTAAACTCTTGTCCTACATAGACACATACAGCGGATATAATCAAATCCCTATGTCGGGGTCAGACAAGAGATACAAGACCTTCATGACCGAGTCAACCGTTATTTTCAACCCCAAACATTGGAGAGATAATGAGTTAATCCTTAGTCTACCACTTCAAGCCTAGAAGTAGAAGTTTTTTCAGATACAAACCCTTATGCTTAACCTGGGGTAGGATAGTGTTTAGTTAACCTGACTATGCATCCAATTTACAAGAGAAAACATCCCATTTAGGGATCCATCCATGACCAATGACTTGGCAGTCACAAAAACGAATAAGGTGACTGCCATTTCGAGAAATATATTGAATCATCGCCTTTACCATCACACCGTCAAGATCTCTTAGAAGATGTGTGTGTCGTTTAACTGAGCGTATGACTGGAGAATATCACGAAGAAGAGGTGGGTTAAAACACATTTGAGCCTTACGTCATTTGTTTCAATAACTGTGAACCAGATTGTGTTACAACCCTTAAAAGACCTAATTTAGGCAGGGTTTATTCTGAAAGCATAGCTCAAAAAGGTTGCGTAAATTGACTTCTAAAATATTCTTTAATATTATTCCCGCTGTATCTTTCACACACTAGCTAAATTAGCACTACGTTTGGACTAATGGTTCATTCGTCACACACTATCGCATCATTCAAATAAATGATTTTTTTAAAAGCTCACATGAATATTGTATTAAAATTACCATTTCTTGAATAAAAAAAGTCTTAATTTTAAGTAAGTATTTGGAAATAAATAAATTCTAATGAGAAATAGTCAAAGAGGAACTTGAGCATTCATTGATGTTAACTTGAACCAGGATCATCTCATAACCCTATGGATCAGGGGCATGACATCTAAGGATTGTGTTGACCTGAAATCTGGTTGGTCGGAAATCAAATCTCCAAGCATCATTGAATCAAGGAGGAAGACTATCTCAACATTCAGCCTATCTAGAGCAAATCACTCAAGTCATCAGCTAATTTGGGGCAAGTATTTTCAAAGGCTCGGACAGGGGCAGCTCCCCGTGAGATCTAAATATTGGGACAAATTGTCTTATGCCATGATATGGTGCAATCATTTCCAAGGTTTCTATTTGAAGAGAATTCCTTCAAAGACCATATAGACTGATGGTAAACAAGTTGCAAAGGGCAATTTTCCTTCATGCTTTCAAAATGATCAAGTAGGTTGTGCCAGACACTAGTAATTGTTAAGTTCACAACGAGTGTCGAAAGATTACACTAGTACATCATCATGTCTTGACAAGATGCCTTAGGGATGAGCAAAATCACGATCGACATGCATTGGTTATGTCGTTACGCTAATTTGTAAGCCATCATGGCATAGCAAAAAAAGGTTGAGGTCTTCTAAGGAACAAGCATACAACTTCAGCAATGGATTAGACTTGGGGCACCAAAAGCGTCCACATTCATCCTCCGATCAGAGCATAATCGGATACCAAGTGTCGAGAAGTCAAATCCCTCCACCAGGAACCTAAAGTCCAATTTTAATGGCAACCACCAAAAAACTTAAAGTCCATTTTAATGGCAACCACCAAAAAACCCAAAGTCCAATTTTATTGGCAACCACCAAAAAGTCTAAACTCCAATTTTATGGGCACCCTCATAATCCCCAAAAGTCCACTTTGTTGGCAACCAGCATAAAACCAAAAGTACAACCTTTGCTTGGCACCTTTCCAAAGTCCAAAAGTCCAATTTCTATTAGCATCTTCATAAATCCCAAAGTCTAATTTTCATTAGCAACTACCAAAAAGAAAAAGTAAAATTTCACTTGGAATCTCCCGAATCCAATCCCCAGTGATACCCGAGAAGGTTCTCACCCTCAAAAGGGAGACTTATCTCCAACATATCTAATCATTTGCATTGTCACATGCATGACATGCATCATGTATAGCATTCCTGCCCAAAAACAGGAATGTTATCAAACGCAATCATATTAATCATCAACATATATGTGCATAGCTTTTCATATAAAAACAAAAAGTTTCATTAAAAAATCTTTTGCATTCATATAATCCCAACAATTTCATCCTCATACATGTCTTTGTGCATCATGCGATGCATGGTATTTTCACCCAAAGTGGAATATCATATCGAAAATAGCATAACAGGATCCTGGATCAATTGATAAGTATCCCATGTCAGTCCTCTTTTAAAGTCAGCAGTGTTTCTCTGAAAAGAGATGATACCCCGCGTGTGCTCGCAGAATTTGTAGGATCAAGCGCTTACCACTGCACTAAAAGCAATTGATGTTAATGAAGGCGCAACTTTATTTCCTTATAGTATAGAGTCCTCAAGGGGGTGCGCCTATTAAGCGCCATGGGTTGGGATGTTAAGCCCATCGAATCCCTAAGGGTGACGCTGAATTAATAAATCCAACAATCTCCCCCCAGTGTCAGTCGGGGGGATTTGAACCCATGACCTTGCTCTGATACCACTTATAGGATCAAGCGCTTACCACTGCACTAAAAGCAATTTCTGTTAGTGAAGGTGCAACTTTATTTCCTTATAG
This sequence comes from Lathyrus aphaca, assembly GCA_963966055.1. Lineage (NCBI taxonomy): Eukaryota > Viridiplantae > Streptophyta > Magnoliopsida > Fabales > Fabaceae > Lathyrus > Lathyrus aphaca. The sequence continues at coordinate 466,387,765 of OZ014522.1, read as the reverse complement.
TATAGAGTCCTCAAGGGGTTGCGCCTATTAAGCGCCATGGATTGGGATGTTAAGCCCATTGAATCCCTAAGAGTGACACTGAATTAATAAATCCAACATAATTTATATCCCCTTATAAGTCATTCTTCAGCTTCATAGTTAATGATGATATCCCAGCATCTTCGCTATTTGTTGCTCCCCAAGCAGAGGTTATCCTAAAAATTCTTTTGAGATCTTTTCTCTTACAGAACTTGGCTAGCATACTTCCTCCAAAAGGATTTCTTGTTGAACTGTTTCCCCAATATCTCATTTGATTGAGATACTGCTTTGGTATCATCAGAGAGGCTTAATTTATAAGGTATTGCTTTGACCACCCAAAGAATCTCATGTTTTGGTTAAGATATTGTTCGAGTATCGCAGGAGAACCTTCATAAGGGACTGTTTCACATGATCTAGTAAATCTTATACCATTATTCGAGATACTGCTCTAAGTATCCCCAAAGACCCTTAATTTATAAGGTACTTCTTTTTATTGTTTAAAGAATCTCATTTGTTCTCGAGATACTACTTTGGTATCATCAGAGAGCCTTAGTTTATAAGGTGTTGCTTCGACCACCCAAAGAATTCATGTTTTGGTAAAGATATTGTTCTAGTATCACCGGAGAACCTTCATAAGGGGCTTCTTCACATGATCTATAAAATCTTATACCATTATTCGAGATGCTACTTTAATTATACCCAAAGAGTCTTAATTTATAAGGTACTGCTTTACACGATTTAAAGAATCTCATTTGTTCTTGAGATACTGCTTTGTTATCCTTTGTGAGCCTTAATTGATAAGGTACTGCTTCGCATGATCCAAAGAATCTCATATTTTGGTAGAGATATTATTCTAGTATCCCCGAAGAGCCTTCGTAAGGTGCTATTTTGCGTGACCTAGAAAGTCTTATACCATTGTTTGAGACAATGCTTCGTCAATTTGAAGAGTCTCATTTTTTTGAGTTATTGTTCTAAGTATCCCCCAAAGAGCCTTAATTTATAAGGTACTGATTTATATGATTTAGAGAATCTCATTTGTTCTTGAGATATTGTTTTGTTATTCTCTGAGAGCCTTAATTGATAAGGTACTACTTCATACGATCCAAAGAATCTCATGTCTCGGTAAAGATATTGTTCTAGTATCACCAGAGAACCTTCATAAGGGACTGCTTCGCATGATCTAGAAAATCTTATACCATTGTTTGAGATATTGCTTTGGTATCATCGAAGAGCCTTAGTTTATAAGGTATTGTTTCGAACACACAAATAATCGCATGTTTAGGTAAAGATATTGTTCTAGTATCACCAGAGGACCTTTATAAGGGACTGCTTCGCATGATCTAGAAAACCTTATACCATTGTTTGAGATATTACTTTATTATCCTTGGAGAGCCTTAATTTATAAGCTACTACTTCGTACAATCTAAATAATCTCATGTCTTGGCACTGGAGATCCTTCATAAGGGACTATTTCGCATGATCTATAAAATCTTATACCATTGTTTGAGACACTGCTTCGTCAAGTCGAAGAGTCTCATTTTTTTTTGAGATATTACTCTAAGTATCCCCAAAGAGACTTAATTTATAAGGTACTACTTTGTGTGATTTAGAGAATCTCATTTTTTTTTGAGATACTATTTTGACATCCTCGAAGAGCCTTAATCGATAAGGTACTTCTTCGTGCTACCCAAAGAATCTCATGTGTTTGGTAGATATATTGTTCTAGTATCCCCGAAGTGCCTCTATAAGGTACTGCTTCACATGATCTAGAAAGTCTCATACTTATTTTGAAAATATTGCTCTAGTGCCCTTGGAGAATCTTAAGTGCGATTGAGGTATTATTCCCTGTGTTGGAATATCTCAATCGATCACATACTACTTCATTAGTTTATAGAATCTTATTTCCCTTTGCAGAGATAATGCTCCAAACGTCCCCGAAAATCCTTAGTTTGTAAGGTATTGTTTTGTGCAATGCAGAGAGTCTCATTTCTTTGCTAAGCCACTTTAAAAGTCCCTAGAGAACCTTAAGTTATATGGTACTGCTTCGAGCGACTTGTAGAATTTCATTTCATGAACTGAGATACTGCTTTGTTAATTCAAAGAATCTGAGGTGTTTTGTTCAGATTTGCATTCTGTCATACCATCCTTATATCTCTTATTTCATTATTGCATTACATTTTATATCATGTTAGACAAATTTTGTGGTCTGTTTGTATCTAATTTACTTCTAATTTAAAAATGAACCTCATGCAGCAGGTCATATCTCCAGGTTCAAGGCAATTAGATAGGGCATATGTCATACCCCAAATTTTTCCTACTTGTATAATTTTCTTCATTTGTATTTTCAGTACTAACCATTATTAAAATAAAAAAAATAAAAAATATGTGTTATTTATTTCATTTTGTCTTGTTCTTGCAAGGATGAGTTATAGTTCAGTCAAGGTGATCGAGGTAGGTGTTGTTTAAAATCAAGGTGTTTTGTGTTGAAAATCATCAAAGGATCGTGTTTGTTTCCAAATTAGGGTTTGTGATTTAAAAGTAAGTCCATTGGTGATCCCGATTGCAACATGCCAAGTTTTAGTGCATTTGGTTTAATAATGGTTTATAATCATAGGACATGTACATTTTGGTACACAATTGATCTCATTTTTGTCAAGGGTAATTCAAGTTAACGCCACAGATTCAAGATTGACTCAAGATTGATATATTTTCATCTCATTTCCAAATAACCTTCATGCTATCCAAGGATTGACTCAAGAAGGTGCGTACATACTACAATGAGAATTTAAGGCCATTTGAGATTATTGTATTCCTTCTTGAAATTAGTTTAAGAGCTTTGTTTTAAAGTTAATTATCATCATAGGATTTCAATCAATTTTATATGAAATATTTAGTTGAAATATTCACACTTTGATCCTAAGCAAGTGGTTGCACAATGAATACCCTCATCTCTTGTCAAATTCTCTTAGATGGAAGAAGTTGTTTGCCTTTGTGATACATTTCAAATTATACTAATGGGTGCATATATATTGGAAGGTGGATAATGGTACATATTGTATTATTTTTACAGGAATTCATGGTTACAATTTGTGAGATGAATTTTGTGTACACCATGTCAAATGAATCCAAGTACAAATTCCTCCCAATTATAGTCAATGAAAAGGGGAGCGAGGGGCTCTTCTTGCAGGTTCGGTCTTCATGTATTAACTCCATTCCAATTCATGTCTTGCCTATGTTCCATTGATTCATCATCTCAACATATTATCAATAGTTTGCAAGAGAAACATAAACAGATGCCATGATAGAAAGATGGGAAACACAATTGTGAAATATCATAATTGGTGTGAATAACCCCAAGGATTACAAAAGCCAACAAAGTAGATGTACACAAGTACCCTGACACACCCAAGTAGACATCAAACTGGAAAATAAAGAAAAAGACATAAACATGAGTCTAGATGAATAAAGTTCAAAAGAAGAAGTGCTTATACAGAAATATCAAAAGGCCATTCATGAAAACACATTACAATGTTAACAACAAGAATTGATGTCATAATTCAAATTACACAAAGATAATTTCTCCAAGTATTCACATGAGTACAAGTTGAAGATCATAAGAGTTTAACGAGCAGTGAAAGAAAAGTTACAATAAAGTTACCGCAAAAAATTCAATTTTCAGAAACAAGTTTTCAAGAGGATCTACATTCTATAAGAAATCCATCCCATACTACAAACAAAAATTCCAGCCATCACTATCATCATGGTCCCCACACAGTTCCACTGAGAAATCATTTCTAATGGAATGCAAATCACCTAGCAAAAAACTCACACGAGCAAGCGAATATTCTTCTGAAATTCTCAAATTCACACATATAAGCCTCACATTAACTCTCCTATAAATAGAGGCATTGATTAACCAATCACCAGGAACTGGAAAAAAAACCTATCGTCACGCTGGAAAAATCCCTCTAAAATCCTATTCACCTAAAGCTAAAAAATCACACAAAAAAGCTCCTTAAAGTATCACATTGAAACTCTAAGGCAGTGGAGCATAACCCTCACTCACTCACAGCGAAATCAACTAAAAAGAAGGAGCATATTCGAGCATATATCAAGCAAAGAAAGAAGAATACATGTTAGTCCATGTCTTCGACTTCCACGGCAGGTAGATCCTCATTCTTTTGTGTGTAACCTTTGAATTACGTGAGAATGGGTTTTTGGATTGTTGGGGTGGGGTAACGCCATTGTTTTTGCTTTTGAATGTGTTTTTGTAGTGCACATTGTTGTTAATCGTTGATTCCCATATGAATCCTTTCCACTTAGGTGTTTCTTTGTCGGATTTATGTTTTATTTTTAATCTTTGGGGATCTTTATGATTTGTTAAGATGATTTGAAGAGAAAAAATAAATAAGGTAACGTTTTGGAGAGAAGAGATAGAGTGGATGCGCTGATGAAGGTTTTTGAGACCATCTCTCTCTCTCTCTCTCTCTCTCTCTCTCTCGTTTCAGAATAACTTTTACTATTTTAATAAATGAATGAAATTCAACTTAGGGGATGCAATATATTAGTGTCGCTTGATGATGATTCACGGCCACGTAGTGGCTTTTTCTTTAAGCCATATGTGAGATTTTGCTTGATATGCCACTTTTCTGAAAATAAATTCTCATTCTGTCACCCTTTAAAAAAATACCCTGAATGCCACAAGTTTTGTCATCTAGTGGGGTTTTTTATAAATTTTTTTCCTCCTCCAACCAAGATGGTGGTTGGGCCCCACCTGCTATAGGGGTCCGCCATCTTGGATAGAGTACCTTTTTTTTCGTTTAATTTTATTCATAATTAAAAAATAGTTTTTTTATTATATTTAAATTATAGTTAATAATATAATAATATAAATATTATATTAAATTAAAAAAAAATAACTTTTTTTTGTTTATAATTTATATTCTTTTTTATTTATTTATTTTTTAGTTTTTTATTTATTTTAATTCTAGTTCTATTAAAATTCTATAATTAAAAAATTAATAATATTATTAATAGAATAAATTAAAAAAATACAATATAGTAAAAGAAAATTCTCATTAATATAATAAATAAAATTACAATTTAAAATTATACAACTTATTGATTTCCATCATCGTCCTCTACATCTGGTAAACAGCTACCAGTTCCACATTTTGTTGGTCGTCGAATTCGTCGTTGTTGATCTAAATCTTGTGTAGGAGCAGGTGGATTGTTAAATGTTTGGACAACGAGTGTTTGGTTGGGGAAAATTCCAAACGAGTCGAAATCTTCAAAAAACTTTGACGGTGGAAATTCGTGTGAGGTTTGGGTGAATTGGGTGGGGTTTGGCGCCGATGGTGCGACGGTCGTGACGTAATAGTCGGACACATCGAAGGAGGATGAAGGTTGGTCTGGTTTAGTGTAATCAAAGTTTGGTGGTGGGATAGGCGTGTGGTGTCGTTGTGGGTGGAAGTAAGTTTGTTGTTAGGGGTTTGGTATGTGTAGTGGTAAGGTTGTTGGGGGGTTTGGTATGTGTATTGGTAAGGTGGTTGGTAAGATGATTGTTTTGGTTGATATTGGGTGGATGTGTTTGGTTGTGTGTATTGGGTATGAGGGTATTGTTGAGTTTGTTGTGGTGGATTAGGATAATTTGTTCTCGGGTTTCGTTGACGGGGGTCGGCCAAGAATTGTTTTGTTGATGCAAACTGATATGGTAGCCAATTGAACCAATATCAGTATTCTGGAGTCGGCTTCCTTTCTCCGTCAAACTGCACCCCAGTCAAACACAATCGTTGTTTGTTAGCCCAAAGATCTTCTTCGGAACGATACAAATCCGTGAAAGCGTAACCCTAAGATGTTTGCATGTGCATAAGGTGTTCTTCTTTTAGACACCTTGGTGAGCCGAGTATTTCTTGTTCATACCCGAATTGCAATTTGACCCGATAGGATTGATGCATTTCAACAATCCATAAGCAAAAAATGGGTGAAGTAGCGTTCCAAATTAGGTGATCGTCATTTTGTTGTTCTTGTAATCCTAGATATGGCCGCCATATGAACTGATAAAATATAAATAAGAATTATTAGTTCAATGCATAAATCTATAGTATTAAATTTAAAAAAAAAACTAATGGTAGTAATGTTACATTTGTTGCATCCATGTGATCAATTAAACCACGATACTCCACGAGAAAATGTCTTGGATTATTGTGGCAATTTTTCTTCCTTGTTGGGTCAGTACACCATCTGTTATAAAATTAAAAAAAAATAAGTTTTAAGTTATTATAAATTAAAAAGTTAGTAACAAAGAAAAACAAAAAATTTAGAAAAATAATTATTTTGATGCATATGGAAATGTTACTTCTAGTCGAGAAATTGGTGCTAAAAGGGCATATGTGTGAACCCCCAAGCTTGGAGTAGTAGAACACAGCCACTCATTCCATCAACATCAACTCCAACTACTTTACACATTTCCCTGTACATAAATGCTAACACAGCCGATCTCCAACTATATTTGTCACATTCAGTAAAATTTTGAACATATGCTATCCACATACTATGCACTTGTTTTCCTCCTTTGTCGGGGAACAATGTAAGTGCAATACATAAAATTATATAAATTTTGGCACAATAAATTAACTCCTCGTTTGAGGAATTATGTAAGTGCAATACATAAAATTATATAAATTCTGGCACAATAAATTCCACAATGGTTGTTGGTTATGAAGTCATTTTTACCAGGTACTATAATAGATCTAGAAACTCTTCTTGTGTTGTCAACCGATGGGACACAAATCGGTGGTACCAGAATCTTTTATCGTTTATTTTGGGCTTTCCAACCTTGCATCAAGGGTTTTGCGTTCTGCAAACTGGTAGTTCAAGTGGATGGCATGTGGTTGTATGGGAAGTACAGGGGAACTTTGCTAATGGTTGTTGCATAGGACGGAAATAGGATTATATTTCCCATAGCCTTTGCATTGGTGGAAGGTGAAACTACTGATGCTTTGAGTTTTTTCCTGAAAAATCTCTTAATGCACGTAACCCCCCAACCAAATCTATGCTTAATTTATGGTCGCCAAAGAGCCATAAAGAGTGCATATGATAACCCGGAAAATGGTTGGCAGAACCCTCCCTCTTCGCACGTATATTGCATAAGACACATAGCACATAATTTCACGAGGGAAATAAAAGACAACGACCTGCGCAAGAAAGTTGTTAACATGGGTATTGTCCTTAACTAATTATTCTTTATAGATAACAAGTTATTTATTATTTATTAATATATATTTATTTTTTGTCACTTAGGTTATGCGTTAACTGAGTTCGCGTATGAATACTACAGAGGAGAAATACGTAAAGCTAACATACAAGTGTTACATTGGGTTGATAATATCCCCAGAGATAAATGGAATGGGTGTTTGATGGAGGGAAAAGATGGGGGACATATGACTACCAACCTCGCTGAATCAATGAACTCGGTTTTGAAGGCCGCTAGAAATCTACTGATTACAGCTTTGGTAAAGTCAACTTATTATAGGTTGGGCACAATTTTTGGTAAAAGAGGACATGAATGGACTAAAACGTTGACATCTGGACAAGTCTACACTGCTAATTGCATGAAGGGCATCGAGGACGAGGCTTTCAAATCAAATAGCCACATTGTTAGGCAGTTTGATCGACATATGTTTCGCTTTTTGGTACAAGAAATAGTGAATCATGATGGTAGACCAACAACCACTTCAACGTCGATCTCCAAAATCAAACATGTGAATGTAGAAAATTTCAAACTTTGCATGTCCCTTGCTCACATGTTATTGCAGTGTGTTCAAGCATTAGACAAGACTATATTGTTCATATAGCAGACGTTTTTAAAGTACAAAGTGTTTTTAAAGTTTATGAGGAGAGCTTCCTCGGGGTCCCTACAGAGTCAGCTTGGCCACAATATATAGGTGATATTCTATGCCACAACAACACCATGCGACGAAAAAAGAAGGGTCGTCCAAACAGTACTAGGATTCATACTGAAATGGACACGACTGAGAAGGAAAAACGGAGGTGTGGCATATGCCGAGAAGTCGGCCATATGCGCAAAAAATGTCCTAACAAGGCTGGGTCTTCTAGCTAGTTTTATTTCTACAAGTTTTGTCTTTTTTTCCAATCAACAAATATTATTATGCGCTACTCATTATGTTCTTCAACACATACACAATGACAACTTAACATAACCTTCAAAATAAACACATAAAACAATAGCTAATACAACGTAACACTAACTTTCGATAACAACACAACAGCTAAACAATACATAGAAAATAAACATGACAACATGTCAAACGACAACGGCTAAGACAAGTGGGTCCAGAACGCCCCTTCGGACTTCTCCATCATGCGCGGAGAACATGCAATAAACATCCTCATCGTTTTCTACACGATCCCAGTAATAGAGGTAGGTGCCATTTGGGTTATCATCCATCAAAGTAATGTACGGACAATAGTATTCAATTTTCCTTACGCACCTGATCGGACCACCGAAATAATGAAATTCGATGTTGATTGCTGATACTAGTTATGCAAAATTCCATTCTGGATTCAAACTAATACTCATGCATTTATCTGTTTCAAAAAAAACGTTACAATTCAGAGGCATGATTGCTCAGGAGAAAACACAAAAAAATGAGGAGACAAATTATACATTTCCTACAAAATGAACCCTCTATTTATAGATGCAAATTTGGGCGGGAAAAGAAGTGCTCATAACAAATTTTGGCGGGAAGAATAAAATAAATAATTTTTTTTTTAAATTATTTTACTATATTTAATTATAGAATTAAAATAAATGAAAACCTCAAAAAAAATTATAAATTATAAACGAAAATAAATATTAATTTTTTTTAAAATTAAAAATAATAATTATATTATTATATTATTAAATATAATTTAAATATAATAAAAAACTATTTTTAAGTCAGAATAATATTAAACGAAAAAAAGGGGTACCCTATCCAAGATGGCGGACCCCTACAGCAGGTGGGGCCCAGCCGCCATCTTGGTTGGAGGAGGAAAAAAATATTAAAAAACCCTCACTAGATGACAAAATATGTGACATTGAGGGAATGTTTTTTCAAAGGGTGACAGAATGAGAATTTATTTTTAGAAAAGTGGCATATCAAGCAAAATCTCGCCATATGTACATATCCATCAACAAGTTACTTCCATGTTTTGTTTCAAAAGAGTAGCTTTAATGAATTTTGTCTCACTGCCCAATGTCTGAGGTAACCTAAAGTTGTCTTTTCACCTTTTGCTTTGACTGAGGCTCAAGGTTAGTAGAGAGGTGTTTAAGCATTGGAGAGGAATCCATTTATTTTTCTTTTGGTTTTATTTTTTTATTGATTACAAAGCTAGTTGGTAAGCTTTATTGGCCATGTGGCGTGTCAAGGAAAGTGGAGTAGCTTTTATCTGTACAATATTGCCGCCATAAAGCTTATTCGTAACCTTTTTTTTCTTTCCTTCTTACTTTACCATGCAGATCTAATAACAACACGTAGTTTTTGCCTCGTTTATTTGCATGTTGAATAATATAATAATGGTAGCATTTTCGTTTTGTCATTTCCAAGAATGACATCACAACGCCCCACATTGGTTCTATGATATATGATACAATACACTATTTTGACCGGAAAAAACTATGATAAATAAATGGCTAGTGTTTCATATAATGTTCTTCATGCATTGCATTTTAGGGTGGATCGTGTAAAAAAAATGGGTCATTATGACCCGAGCCCAGACTGCTGAAGATGGGTTATGGGCTCGTTTTTATGTTTTGACCCATTTTTTTGCTTTTACTAAATTCCTTTTTCTTTCTATTTAATAAAACATACTTATGTTAGAGTTTCAAAGAATCATCATGGATAATATTTTCATATCAACTTTTCATGTGATTATTACTTCCACTTTTTTTTAACAATAAAAAATATGGAAATAAATGTTTTAGAACTTAAATCACGTTATGGATACTTATGGATTTTAGTTCATCATGTGATTTATTCTTACATTATGACCATAAATTATCTATTAAAAATGTCAATGCACATAACAAAACCAACATTGCAAAGATAATTAAGACCTTTGGTCTAATACCAGGTGAAATTTTACACACCCCATTCATACCCAAATTTGTAAGTCGAGTGTTTTTACCTCGTCAACAACCTTTCACTTACACTTTCACACAATTGCACAACTTACTCTTGGGCATTCTTACAATGAGTTTTAGTCAAGTAGTTATCTCTAATTAGTTATCTAAGAAGACTAGCCTAATTTACTAGTACACTTAAAATTGTATTCAACTTAATCAAATTGATTCATTACACTTGTTTGTTTATGTGCTTCCATAACCAATCAACCAAACTTAAGCATACTTGATCCACATATCAAGTCATAACCTACCTCTTGTTGGTCGATCGCATTACGGATTGCCATCAACCTTAAACCAATATCAATGGTTCCTTTTAAGATCAATTGAAACCTTTAGTCAACATAATTACTCAAACTATTTTCATAATCAAATCATGAAAGAATTGATTTCTTAGAGTCTCACATTTCTTGAGTCATTGAATGATTACTCTTGGAGCAAACGCATTGGATTGTATTTCATTTAACATTTTGTCCCTAAAACACTTAACTCTCTCATATCAAATAACAAAAGAAAGAGATTTTTAAAGTCTCACATTTCTTGAATACTTGAATGATTACTCCTGATGCAAATGTTTTGAGTTGTGTTTCATTCAATCTTTCGTTCCTGAAACACTCTAACCAAGATCAAACACATTTTTTCCTTAAATGAACATTGTTGAAATCCCTTTTATCACGCATATAAACTAGTGCTTCAATCTCCCCTAGTGAACATACAAACCAATGCTTAGCAATTAGAGAGCGATTTAAACAGTCATTCATTAAAATAACACTAACTGCAATCATTTGAACTACGGCGCTCTGATTCCTCAACAAGGATACGTAGGCACAATGACACACCTCCTAAGCAAGCCCATTAGTAAATAGTCCCCATTTTCTCTCGCTTACATGTGATCGAGACAACCACTCGTAGTCCAAACTACAATTTAACTTTCCCATTGCACAATGAAATACATAAGAATAAGGGCTTCAATCCTTGTCGAACACACTAGGAATAAAACTACCCATTTCCCGCAAACCCTTTACACGTAACTGAGTACAAGATACATGAAGTAAAATAACTTTCTTTCATGTAACCAAACTCCCAAACCTAAAATTTGGTTGAAATGACCACATTTTTTCTTTAGAAAGTCTTCGTATACACAAAGTCTCACTAATTTATACTACATACTACTATGAAAACTTATGTCTTTGCTCAATCTAAGATGTAAAGCTTACTCTGAAACAAAAATTCAAAATCCACAATATTTAGATAATACACAAGATGAAAAAAAAATATTAAAGCAACAATAAAGCCACAATGTTGTAAAAAAAACCTATTGCAATGTGTATTCCATGGGCAAAAACCCGCTCCATTTCTCATTTATAAAAAAAATTAAACATATTAGATTCATTAAATAATTAATACATCTAACATATATATAGTTCAAATACATTATTTATTGAATGAATCTAAGAAGTCGAAATCTACTATCTATCTTTCAAAATATTGGTGCATGACTTGTCAAATATACCCTTCTTCCATTTTGAAAATACACATGGTTTTGGATATTTCAGTAAATAACAAATCATGCTATTTTATCCTTGCCAACATGCTCCCGAACAGGGCATCTGTCAACCTTGGATTCGCTAACACACAAACCAAAATTTCTCCCCTTTTCATTTTGTTTGTTTACACGCAAAATAATCAGAAAATTTTTCGCCTTTTTCCAAACATCTATCAAACTCTCCTTCTTGCTAACTCAGAAACTCGCATTCTCTCTCCTTCTCAAATAACTCATACCTCTCCTTTGGTACCTAACTCGCTTCTCAAAGGTAAAGTGCATCGCCATTTTAACACTTTTTCTTTCTCATTTCTCCTACTAAGAAGAGCATTGTATTTGAGGAACCTCATGGTGTTCTTTTTTACTTCAATATTTTCCTCCTTTATTATCTACATTGTTAAGCTTTGATGTTCGTTGCAGTTAAAAATATGAATGCTTTTGAAATCTATAAACTTTACAGGTGATGGTTCTGTTTTTTATGGTTCTATTTTGTAAGTTTTATGGTTGATGTTACTCATGTTATATGGTTTTGTTTTGTATAAACAACTTTTGAGTTATTTTTTATACATACCTAAGGTTATACTGATTTGTATGTCATGGTTATGCTTTTGAGTTATTTATATGATTTTTCCATAAGTTTTTCCATTCTTCTAATGTCATAGTTATGCTTTTCATGTTTGTGCTATTGTAACCTTCTAATGTCATACTTAGGCTTTTCATGCTTTTGAAATATGTAAACTTTACAGCTGATGGTTATGTTTTGTATGGTTTGTTTTGTAAGTTTGATGGTTCATGTTACTCATGGTATGTGGTTCTGATTTGTATAAAAAACTTTTGAGTTGTTTGTTATACAGACCTAAAGTTATATTGATTTTAATGTCATGGTTATGCTTTTGAGTTGTTTATATGCTTTCCATAAGTTTTTTCATGCTTCTAATGTCATAGTCATGATTTTCATGCTCAATGTTGGTGATGTTGGTTATATTCTAATGTCATAGTTAAGATTCTCATGCTGATAACTTATTAATATTGTTTGACATTTTCTTAGCCAAGAATGTCACGGCCCCCAATCCTGATCGAAGATCTAATTCAAGGAAATCAGGTTTGGAAAATCCTTATCCGTGTCGTTGATCTTTCGGTGGTCAAAGAAAAAAGCAGACTCCAACATCTAGAAATGGTCATTCAGGATTCAAAGGTAATACTTTCCAACTAATGTTTGAAATTTCTTTACAGCCTCATTTATTTACGATACGTTTAATATTGTAGGGTGACCAAATTCATGTTACAACATGGAATGGAGACTTTAAAGATTTGTTTTCACAACTGGAGGAGCATGAAACATATATCCTTCACAATGGTGACCCTGTCGTGAATGATGACGCTTTCAAAGTATGCCCAAACCCACTCAAACTCATGTTCAATGGAGGAACTACGATTTCTAAAATTCCACTTCTGCAAATACCAACACACAAATTCCATTTTAAACCAATTGTTGATTTTCTCACTGGAAACTTCAACAAGGATCTCCTATATGGTGATGTGCTTTTAATTTTAAAAAAACACTTTTATGTACAACAAAGTTTCGTTTCTATTATTTTTCAATTATGCACACGTAATAATGAATACTACTTCTTAATTTCAGATGTCATTGGTGTTCTCCAAGATGTTGTTAAGACACAAATGGGTGGTGGAGGCAAAAAAAATTGTGTGCAAACATTAATCTACGTGACGAATATGGAAATGTAATCGAGGTTGCATTATGGGACGATTACGCTAAAAACTTCGTCAACGCCTATGACCCAAGTAACTCTGCTGGTCCTACAATTCTGATTTTGACATATGTTTAGTGTAAACAAAATCAAGGTCATAGCTCTTATAATGTATTCTACATATAACTTAGTAAATATGTTGTGTTATTAAATGACTAACCACTACATCATATGATGTCATATGTTTTTCTAAGTCCCTCCATGTTTTTACTCAATCGTTTCTAAGTCCCTCCTTGCTTACTTTAATATTGAATGGATACAATAACATTGTCTCATGTGTTGTTATACATGGATAGGTGTATCAAAATTTCTAAAATGTGTGTTATAATAAAATGCCTCAAATGTTGTCATACCTAGGCACGTCTTTCAAACATTTATGTGGTGAGACAGAATTTGCTGATACAAATTATTTTCAACAGCTTCTGGATTGCCAAGCCTGTCTAACGAATGGAATGGTTCGAAGCTCCATTTTAACATCAATCATGCCCAAGTTGAAGATTTCAAAACATTGTATTGGTCCACCATAAAACTTAATCTTATTTCCTTTTGTTTGTTGATATCATTACTAGAGTCACATTATACAACACACTTATCTATTTTGCATCAGGTTGACATCAACTCCATCAAGCTCTGCTCCATCTCATTTTGTCTCACAAGGCTCGGATTCTGTTGTGCAATATACCAACACAAGATGGACAAGCCCAAGTGAAGTAAAAACCATTCGTCAAATCTATGAACTCGACAAGGTTTGTTCTATTGTTTTTCATTTTCTTTGTTTTGGAGATTATCACGTTTGTTGATGAAGTTTAAATGTATCTTACTAGGATTGTTTTGCCACAACCATTGGTACTATCATCTGATTTAAGGCTTCCAAATTTGGATGGTACTTTGAGTCGTGTCCGAATTGCAAGGTCTCACATAAATCTCAAGGAACCAAATTTGAATGTGCTTGTGGTGTTAAGGATGTTGAACTTGTTTCAAAGTAAGCCATCTTTATCATTACCAATTTTGCCTTCTCTAATCATGTCACTAAATTACATCATCTTATTACTCTACTTATGTTAGGTACAAGGTTGAAATCGAAGTTGAGTATGATAACTACATCAGATGCTTTATGTTTTGGGATAAAGATTGTATCCTGTTTGTTAACTTGACTGCTAAGGAATTGTGACAAGTCATGAAAAAGGTACTCCCAAATACAATTATTACTCTATCTTTACCATTTAAATTGTTAATCAACTATAATTCCTTAGATGAATTATAATTTTCATAGGCTGGAGAGGATAACCCAAAGATATATCCAACACATCTTGACAACATATTGAACAAACACCTAGCTTTTAGAATCAAGTTTCAAGCTCAATATGGTCAATTCTCAATTGTTACCATACTCAATGAGCCCACGGACCTTTACAACACATTGGACGACTTGTTGAAACCTCAAGAGGTACAACCCTTTAGGTTATCAATTTCAATGTTAAGTATACCGAATCAAACTAATCAATCTTCTCATATCTTTCGCAACATTCTTCAAAAACACCACTTCTTGGAAAGGACAAGAATCTAGCAAGGGTAGTCCATAATTAAATGATGGTATGGATACATTTCTACTGATTATGTGACAAATATCGTTTTGCATGCATATCCCTTCTTGAATTCACTGGTTTTTAAGTATTCTTACATTGCATAAAATTACAGCCTGGCAATTCATATGGCCATAATGATGTCATTCCAACCACGGTTTCAATAATTGATTCAAGTCCGTCGATCTGCTTTAGCAACACCCCTGCTAAGAGGATTGCAACCCCTCAATGTCTAGATGAAATGATGCAGCATGAAAGTCTTACTCCGCAACAAATGTTAAGTACATGAAGAAAGAGTAGTCTATCCTATTTTGTCCCACTTTTACATCTTGGAATTGTTTGATATTTCTATATAGATGTAGGCCAAAGAACAAAAAACACTATCCTTATGATATTTTGTAATTTGTGTTGTTTTGTGGTGCAATGCACCAATTTGATAGATTATGTATTAAATTTCTATGCACAAAACATGTTGACATAAATATTTGGGATTTATAATATTATGTTTTTGGTACGTATACTTAAAGACACTCATTTTCAGTAAAAGAGAATAAACTATGCAATTTATACACTATGAAACCTTACTCTTGCCATTATATTGTCCAGCCAAGAGTTATGAGAAACACAATATATGAGGGTGGCCAATGATTATACTTATGCCATATACACAATTATACATGGTTCTGATTTGTACTTATGCCATATACACAATTTATACTTATGTCATATACAGAGTTTGATGGTTGATGTTACTCATGTTATATGGTTCTGTTTTGTATAAAAAGACTTTTGTACTTATGACATATACACAGTTTATACTTATGCCATATACACGGTTTGGAAGCCAATGATTATACTTATGCCATATACACAATTTTACATATCATTTCTCTCAAATAAATCAGTAAGTATAAGTTTTTCAAAATACCTCTATTCATAAAAAAGTATTACAGACTTGCAATACTGTTCTTTTATTTCCATCAAGTTTGGACACAAGGGAGTTAACATCAACTTAGGCCACAAACTGCCTATAGGCGTATGCCAGGTCTGATTTTTCCATGAAACATGTCTCTATGCACTCTTTCTAGGTTATTCCATCCTAGCACTCTACATATTTATTATAGTAATATTATAAAGTCAAAACCTACGTTTTTTTTATGCTTTGCACAGCATGACTTGCAAGGATTAAGCTTGCTTTTGGTGATTTGAAAAAGTAATCCATATGAAACCGTGCTACACATGTACTTTTTAAAAAAACACCATATCAAACTTGCTTTCAAATGTCAGGCGGGCATTAATTGTGGACTATGTACGATATAATCCTTTGCTTTGGTTTCCAACAATATGGCTTCTATGTTCATAGACAATTAGCATCAACTCAATGTACTTTCTCTTTTCTATTACTAATTTAATGATAGTTAGAATATAATACTGTTATTAATCACCAATATAGGAACACTAGTTGTCCAGTCATAGTTTGCCTACACTATATTCTGCAGAGGACTAAAACTACACATAGTTAGTTGGGGAACTCATAACTAAATATACTTAGAATACAACTGAACCATTTGGCCCAATAACAAACTGAATTGAAGTGGTAATTTAACCATTTTACCACATGGTCTAATTTTTTTTGTGACTTTTTTTTGTATTTGCATTTTGATCCTCAAACTAAGCAAAAATCAATTAACACATAATTTTTTGATATGCAGTTTAGGAAATGAGCTTTATGCAGTCCACAAGGGAGACAACCTCAAGATTTCAACACAATTCACCCTATCACTACATGTTAATTACAAGGAAGTCTTAGTCTATCTGCTTTAATAGGTGAGTCCCTTTACTTTCTATCCATATTTATTATAACTAGCATTCAATGAATTACCAATTCTCTATTTGGATCATTTATAACAATCATTGTATGATGCATTGAATCATATCAGAGTTAGAGAGCATAACTTTTTTTCATTTTAATGTCAACTTTTGTATAGATTCATTTAAACCAACCATAGGCTATTTATAAACATCACTTATTTGATATTAGGGCCATAATAAGACATTCTTGAAATATTTTGTTTTGTTTGAGCAAATATGTTGATTTATTATCAACTTTGTGGTCTGTGTTTGGTCATTGTTCATGACATAAATATCCAAAATTCTATAAGGTCAGCAAGTCTGAAGTGTGTGTTTCGAATATGATAAAGTGTGTGTTTAATGATACTTAAGTTTGTAGTGTTAACAATATTCTGTGTTTTTTTATTAACAATACTCTGTAATGTTAACAAGTTTGTATTGTGTATTGTCATTGCTCATGTTCAAAATAAGACATGCTAGGATTTTTATAAACATTGCTTATTTGATTTATAAACATGCTGAAAATATTTTGTTTTGTGGTAAGGACGTATTTTGATTTGTTAGCAAGTGTGTAGTTTGTGTTTGGTAATTGCTCATGACATACATATATTCTATTTTGGCCTTGGAATTAACACATTCTAAGAACATCAAAATACATCATTGAAGTTTGTTTTGAGTTTTCCATTTTTACATTTAAATTGCTAAGGATCATAATGTCTTCCTCAATGATGGAATATCAAGTATAACACTTACTTGAGTATCAAACAAATGAATAGTATTGATAGAGTTTCAATTAATCCTATACCTATGTCATTATATAACAGATTCTGTTGATATACTTCAATTTTTCCTATAACAGAATTACTTGAGTATCACATTTGAACCATAACAATGTCATCAAACAACTATGGTATCTTTCAAGTTTAATTTGTTGTTTCTAATTTATCTCATATAGGGAGGCTATCGTTGGATTGCTTGATATGGATCATAGCAACAAGCTTACATCAGCGAAGCGAAGAAGGTATCAAATACTAAGAGACTCATCGTCTAAACAGCAGCGGCGTGCACCTAATCATCAATACTCAATATCTGACCATGTCTCTACCCCTAAGACATTTGGAAGTAGAATTCCACTTTCCGAAATCACTCTCGTGCAACAAAATAGGCAAACGGTTGCTCGCGTTGTTGAGGAAGGGTGGTTGCTCACAACTCAAATTCTCGGATCTCAACCTAGCCATAACAAACATGTTTTTCACCCGTCCAAGAATATTTCCAACGTTCGGATTATAGGAACTAAACTACTTTCAAAGTTCAAGAATGTCGTAAATAACAATCATGATGAGAATCGTTGGATTTCTAATGAAGTAACACCAACAATAACACAATGCTCCAGTTTCGACAATGTATGCCATAGTGGAGAAAATGTCATTCCAAGAAAGTTAGTGCATTCAATTTATCCTATATATAAGTTATTTCACATTATGTATGTACCTACTAACACTGAAGCAAGGATTAGCCAATTTTTACTATGCTGACTCCAAGATATTCCTCATGCCAAAAAAGACATGTCATAGTTCATTGAATTCATACTGTCAATGTGCATTGAATTACTGTTGTTTTACTATCTTTAACAAAATAAAAAAGCCTCCACGAGTTTTTTATTCTAACTTTAAACATGATACATCTTGAACTCTATAAACGTCTTACCGGTTTGTTTCTTCAGATCTCCAATGCTTGCAAGCCCGAGTCAGACTCATGATCTTTTGCAAAACTTACAAACTTCTATCGAAAGGTATGTGATAAAACAGTCGAATCATTACAGGTTGATTCTCTATATTTAAAATTATAGCACCATTATTTTCTAGAAGCTCTGTTAACCATCATTTTGTATGACTTTAGGCCAATACAAACTGCTAAACGTCCTCATGGATGACCTCACAAGACAACCGTTCTTCATACACAAACTCCCCCTAAGACAGATTTGTTTACTCATAGAAAATAGATGGATGGTAGATCGTCTGAGCCAATCGAACCTTCAAGCTCAATCCCACGGAGGTGTGCTAATATAATCCTTTCATTTCTTTAACAGAATGTTGAGCATATTCGGAGGAAGTACATAAGCCTTTGCATACCTTTCGATAGTTTGTCTCTTTCATAAAATGATTCATGTAACTAGTTTTCTATTTATGAGCATACGAGTTTATGTTGCAGCACACCGACTTCGTCTAGACCACCTCGTGGCCGACCAAGGACTTCATTGGGAGTACCACGTCTAGCTAAGAATATCATGTAGACCGTTGAGGACGTTGGCAATCAGAATGATCAAGGGAAATCTGTCATGCATTCTACCTTTGTGTTACACGTTAGGTACGTCGTAAACCATTGTTATATTAACTGAACATGTTTACTTTTGGCAAAGTACATTGCGTCCAATGATTTCTTCACAGGTGCTTATTTGTAGCTATGTTAATATCATTTCAACTATTGACTGCTTATATATTGATCAACATGTAGCCAATCCAACAATAATTCACTGCATCACCGTAGACACTTCAGCGAAAATGTTCCAGTGTCTGATTTTGCAGCCCTTCCCAGTCCTCTTCCAACGTCTACCATCTTTACTCCAATGGTTAATCCGTATTTTAATGGAGACACCGACGATGGATCCGACTACGACTATTTTTCAAGTAAGGGGAGACCATGTTGTGTATTTACATGTTGTGAATAAAATCTGCATAACTGATACAGTAGTGGTTTTTTTACTTTATCACAGCACATCACTCCGATGATGAATCATTATCCGATTCGAACGACTATGAACCACCTTATTTGATTAATGAAAACTCTCTTACCAATTCTCAAGGTACATCATTTCAATTCATATGGCTATCTCATTTAACATATGGATATGGAATTAACAAAATATGGTTATTTGCAAAATACTATGACACTGGGGATCCTTTAATTGAGTGTCATTATTGTAAAGCTATGATGTGGTATCAAGAGAGAATGGGAAAAAATCATCATTCCGCTAATCCCAAGTTTTAATTATGTTGTGGCAATGGAAAGGTCAAACTCCCTTTACTTAAACAACCACTTAAGGTACTATCACGGCTCATATTCGATGATGATAGTGTGGTTAGCCGGAAGTTTCAACAACAACTTTGCACTTATAACATGATGTTTGCTTTCACTTCACCTGGTGCAAAGTTGGATAATAGTTTTAATAATGGAGGTGGGTCGCCTACATTGTGGATTCAAGGACAATTTTGTCATAGGATTGGAAGTTTGTTACCTCCAGAAGGTCAAACACCAAAATTTGCACAACTTTATATCTTTGACACGGAGAATGAAGTTCAGAATAGAATGCAAGGCTTACGGTATTCTAAATTAAAGAAACTCCTATTTTTAAAATATTATTGTATCGTCTTTCAACTACCAAATCATTACATTGCCTTTTTTTCTGTAATTCATTTTATACACTTTCTTTAACATTCACGGGAACACAAAATATTGATCCAGTCATTGTGCAACAATTATCATCTATGCTTTACAAACATAACCCCCATGCCAAGAGTTTTCTAATGGCCAAACAATGGTTGTACACTTCTAATACACAAAATTTGAAGTTGAGACTCATCTCTGATAGAACAACCGATGGTTGAATATATAATCAACCAACTGTTTTTGAAGTTGCTACTTTAGTGGTTGGTGATATTGACACTGCATAGCAAATGGATATAATCATGTAAACTAGGGGAGGATAAATACAGAGAATTAATGAGCTTCATGCAGCCTACATTGCTTATCAATATCCTTTGATTTTTCCCTATGGAGAAGATGGTTATAGACCAAACATTGCTCATAGAGACTTACCTATCTTCCAAGACAACAAGAGAAACAGGCTTACAATAAGAGAATGGTTGTCATTTTGAATTCAAAGCAGAATCGGCGAGGCTAGGACTTTATTAGCATCCAGAAGACTATTTCAACAAATTTTGGTTGATGGCTACACAATGTTAGAGTCAGCATGATTACAATGGATTCTTGAAAATCAACCAAAACTAAGGGTCTCAAAGTACAATACTCTGAACGAAAAGGGTGATCAAAGTCAAGCTTATAGGGAAACCATTGGGAATCGAGTTGTGTTGCCTTCAACTTATGTAGGCGGAAGAAGATTTATAGATCAGTCGTATTACGATGGTATGGCTATTTGTAGCATGGTAGGTTTCCCCGATTTGTTTATAACTTTCACTTGCAACCCAAATTGGCCTGAAATCCAAAGATTGCTAAGACCATTTCATCTTAAGCCACAAGATCATCCAGATGTCATCTCAAGGGTGTTCAAAATTAAGTTTGATCAACTGCTATCTGATTTGACAAAGAAGGGTGTCTTCGGCAAGGTGGTTGCATGTAAGTTAAATGTCCCCAAACTTAATTTACATTCTCTTTGGTTTTGAATAACTTAATATTTTCATACACTTATAAGTTTCTATTGGATCATATACTTTTGTAGATATGTACACCATTGAGTTTCAAAAGAGAGGGTTATCACATGCACATATCTTCCTATTTTGCATCCTTTTAATAAGTATCCAGGGCTCGATGATATTGATAGGATAATTAATGCTAAAGTGCTTGATCCTTTGAAAGATCCTAAACTGTACAACTTGGTAAAAACTCACATGGTTCATGGTCATTGTGCTTTGGAAAATCTAAAGGCACCTTGCATGAAAGCTGGAAAGTGCTCAAAGTATTACCCTAAGAAATTTCAAGCTACAACCATAGTTGATCAAGATGGTTATCATGTTTATAGGAGAAGAGACAATGGACACATAATTGAGAAAAATAGGATCATCCTTCATAGTGGCCATGTGATTCCTCACAATCCAAGTTTATTGTTGAAGTAGGAGGCACACATCAACATGGAATAGTGCAATCAAAGTACTTCCATCAAATACTTATTCAAATACATCAACAAAGGTTCGGATAGAATTTATGTTGTTATTCATTCTTCAGATGACAGTTCAATTGGTGGGAGGAAGAATGTTGATGAAATTAAGCAATACCTAGATTGTCGTTACATTTCCCCAAGTGAGGCAGGTTGGAGGATTTTTTCATATTCCATAAATGGTAGAAAACCAGCAGTTGAAAGATTGTTCTTTCACATGGAAGGAGAGAATTTTGTTTACTACAAAGACTATGAGAAAATCGAAAATGTTCTGCTTAAACCAAGTGTCACTGAATCGATGTTTGCGGCATGGTTTGAGGAAAACAACAAATATGATGAAGCTAAGTTGTTGACATATAGTGACTTTGTCTCTAAATTTGTGTATCATAAATGAACAAGAACATGGAAGCCTAGGAAGAGAGGGTATACTATTGGTCATCTTATTTGGGTTCCTCAAAACACAGGTGAATTGTATTACTTAAGAATGATGTTGACTGTTAAGAAGGGACCTATAAGTTATGATGATATTAAAAAAATTGATGGCTTTCAACATGAGACTTACATAGAGGCATGTTTTGCTATGGGGTTTCTACAAGATGATAGGGAATTTATTGAGGCTATAAAAGAAACGCATGTTTGGGGATCTAGTGTATTCTTAAGGAAGTTGTTTGTTACTATGTTGTGTTCCTCATCTATGAATAGACCTGAGCATGTTTGGAGTAAGACATGGAGATACTTATCTGATGGAATTCTTCATGAGAAACATGTTTTGACCGGAAATCCAGGTACACTTTATATGACTATTTATTTGCATAAGTAATTCTATTATGTTGGTCATTTTATAATTTATAGATGTTTCCCTTTTCTATAATAGGATTAAGACTCACTAATGAGGAAATAAAACAACTCACCCTCATTGCAATAGAAACTCAATTACAAAATAACAATAATGGTTTGAAAGACCTTAAACTGATGGCTTACTCAAATGTTTTTGTACTTTCCTTTTGTTGGAAATCGATTAGTTTATGAAGAGAGGCATTATGCTAAAATGGCTCAGAACGACATTTTCAATCATTTGTACTCATCACTAACATGTAAATCTTCCATCCTGGATACAAATTTATATTAATATTTAGTTTTTCGACAAATGTTACTTTATTCATATGCCTTAATGCATAATGATCAATAAGATCATATGAGACTTTATTATAATTATTTATTTGATGTCTTTGTTTGTTTGTGGCCGGTATCCATTTTTTGGAAGTACAATACAATGCTAACTTCTTTATCACAACATTGGTATTTATAGGAGAACAAAAACACATTTACGTTGAAATCATGAATGTTGTAAAAAGACAAAGTGGGGGAGTATTTTTTTTTATATGGTTACGGTGGAACAGGTAAAACTCTTATGTGGAACACTTTGGCAGCTTCACTTCGTGCTAAAAGAGAAATTGTTTTTCCTGTTGCCTCAAGTGGTATTGCAAGTTTGTTGTTACCAGGTGATCGAACAACTCATTCAAGGTTTAAGATTCTTAACCCTACCTCAGAGTCTTCCATTTACAACATTGACAAAAAGGATGATATTGTAGAGCTTTTAAAGTTGACATATCTTATTATATGGGACAAGACTCCAATGGCTAACAAGTTTTTCTTTGAGGCTATTGATAAGTCTTTGAAGGACATTATGAGTGGAATTCCTCATGCAAAGGACAAACTTTTTAGAGGCAAGGTAGTCTTTGGTGGTGATTTTAGACAAATTCTCTCAGTGGTATCAAGAGGTAGTAGATCTGATATTATCCATGCCTCAATCAATGCTTCTTACATTTGGGATGAGTGCAAATTTCTCGGACTTACAAAAAACATGCGCTGACAAAGTAAGACTAACACTTTTAACCAAGACGAGGTGCATATTTTTTTTCTGAATGGATCTTGAAAATTGGTGATGGTACCATGTCTGAGCCAAACGATGGTTATGTTGATCTTTCAATTCCTGATGTGTTTCTAATTACAAATTTTACAAATCCTATCGAGACTATTGTACAGAGTACCTATCCCGATCTCATACATAACTACCTTGATCCTAATTATCTGCAAAGCTGAGCAATTTTGGCTTCAACAATTGAGGTGGTTGATGACATTAATCAATACATCACTAATTTTCTTCCATGTACTAAACACATTTATTCATTTTTTTAATGATACTAACTTGGTTTATATTATACTTTACATTATTTATGAATGTAATTACCTTACTTTTTTTTAGGAGAAGAAAATGAATTATTTAGTAGTAATTCTATTGATAAATCTAAAGCTACTGACTTTGATGCATTTGAACACTTGACTCCTGAATTTCTTAATGCTCTAAAAACTTCTGATTTACCTAATCATTCAATCAAGTTGAAGGTTGGTGCAACTATTATGTTGATGCAGAACTTGGATCATTCTAAAGGCTTATGCAATGGAATAAGACTTACTGTAACTAGGTTTGCTAATCATGTATCATTTCTGGAAAGAATTTAGGTAACACAATTTATATTCCTAGAACATTTTGGTCACCGTCACAATCATCATGGCCATTTAAGTTGGTTAGAAGACAATTCCCCATTATTGTTTCTTTTGCCATGACCATTAATAAATCTTAAGGACAATCTTTGGACAATTTGGGTTTATATCTACCAAGAATCTTTTTAGTCATGGTCAACTCTATGTCACAATGTCAAGAGTAAAGTCTAAAGAAGGTCTTAAGATACTTATTAATGACAAAAAAAAACATTGTTAAAACAACAACCACTAATGTTTTTTTCAAGAAGATTTTCTACAATATTTAGTAGGTATGACTACAATTGGCTTGATAACTAAATGTTTGAAAAAATATTAGTTAGTTCATTCTTTGACTTTGTTATATTTAAGACTTTGTTTGCGGGTGAGGTTATTCAATCCAATATGGTGACTCATGTTTGAAGTTATTCTAATTGATTTTTTGTGTGCAATACATGTTGAGATGTTGAGATTGCACTTTTCATTTATTTGTTAGTTCATTACATTGATACAATTAATATATTAGATTCATTGTGACAAAAATATTTTTTCAATATTGGAATATTTAGTTCATTAACTCACATGTTGTGTTAATATGTTGGGATCTTTAGTTCATTAACTCACATAGGTCCACTCTATTTATCCACCTATTCTCCATCTAAACCACTCAATGATTCATTTTTCTCAACCTAAACCTCTCCATGGTTTATTTTTCGATTTTTTTTTTAAATAATCCACTTTAATAAATAAAATACCAAAATAACATGGATTTAAAAAAAATTACCAAAGTGGCGTACATTTGGTGCACATTCGCCATATGAATGGGCGAATAAGAGCAAATGATAGACCAATTTGCCACACCATTTGGCTATTGGAATATTTTTATCACACATTCACCACACCATTTAGCGAATGTGTGCATATACTTAAGGGAATTCGCCACTTGATGTGGCGAATGTATGCAAATTCATTGTTTAAGGTTTAAAGGTATTCGCCAAATGAAGTGATGAATGTGTTACCTTGTGATTTTTTTCCTATAAATACATGTGTCGTAAACAAAGTTATCACTCATTTACACCAAACTTATATCACTCCTTCCTTATAATTCCCATCTCATTCATTCCTTTCAATCCCTCCCTCTCACAATATGGCTTCTCCTCGTCCATATACATTTGCATCGACACCATCATCCTCAACATCAGAAGAACCGCTTCCAAAATTTGATATTTGAAGAAAAATGCTTTGGTGTTTTTCTCACCAACAAAGCCTCCTTTGAAGATGCTGCTCTGGAACACGCAAACTTTGGAACACTTGCATAGAGAATAAAACCGCTGGTTAGAAGGAGAAATCAGGCATAAAGAAAAGATCATTAAAATTGAGAAGCGGGTTGTGGAGTCTTGTGTGATGAAATGGAGAAAAGTGGGCAATGATGTGGGTGATCTTATGATGATATTAGGTCGAGATGAAGTTGTCTTGATGGTTGTAATAGGCTAGATATGTTGAATGTTCTAGTTGTTTTATTTATGTATGGTCATGTTTTAAATTATGTATTTTCTTGTTTTATTTATGTATGTTCTTGTATGTGGTTGTAAGATTTTATTGGTATGAATGAAACGAACGAGGCTTCTATTATAAATAGATATGGTTACAATGGTTTAAATTATGTCGTTGTGCTTGGTCCAACATTGGGACATTTTTTTATGATTGTGCCCGGGCTGACGACATGAACTACATAGTCTCACCATTTTGTTCGCCGTATCCATTTTTGTGAGAATATGAGTGCTGTTAGGATGCCCCTTTTTCTTTCTTCGCATGTTTTCATTGTGCCCGACTATTTCCCTGTTGTATGTGGGCCAGTAGTCCTCATTTGCAAAAACCGGAAAGCTTTTGTTGTAGACGTTGCAAAGATTGTGCACTTGGTAAACAGGGGACAATAAGCTTGAAGGGTCTAGCCGAACCTTTGAACATGCCGCTATAACATGGGAGCAAGGCTACGAAAGGCTTGAAATTTTTCGCAGTCGCACCAATTGTTATCAAGTTCTACCCGATATGATCCCCTCGGTCTCCCTTCGTGGTGATCCATTATCTCAACAACATTGAAATGTCTTTTATTGTGGTTAAACATTGTGACCACATGTGTGTTAGATTTGGAAGCTTCCTCTTTAATGAATGTCATTGAACTATCGTTGAACACTTGACCAGACTGTAGGATAGAACTCCATTTTGAACGCCTGGTGTCAAAAAGTTCCCCGAGCCTAAAGTAGGTTGACCTCACCAAAGCGGTTATCGGTAGGTTACAGATGCCTTTAAAAATAGAGTTCATTGATTCCACGAGATTTGTGGTCATGTGACCCCATCGTTGTCCTTTGTCGTAGGCCCTGGTCCACTTATCCAATGGAATTTGGTTGATCCATCTGAATGCATCTTCATTTGTTAGTATGATTTCGTCATGATAGTGTTTGAATGACGGTTCAGTTAATGAATACCCCGCATTCACGGCCTACTTCCGCAATGCATTGTCTTTGATCTCTCTCATGAAATTTTGAGCGATGTGTCTAATGCAATAGACATGTGTTGAAGGAGGATCCTGCCAGTCATTATCAACATTCTTACATGCACTCTCAATTGATGCATGTCTGTCTGAAATCAAACATAAGTTAGACTGGGGAGACACGTGAAGTCGGAGATTTTTCAGGAAAAAACTCCATCCCTCAGTAGTCTCTCCCTCGCCTATAGCGAATGCAATTGGGAAGATGTTGCTATTTCCGTCCTGGGCCACTGCCATCAATAAAGTTCCTTTGTATTTGTCGTAGAGCCATGTTCCATCAATTTGGATTATAGGCTTGCAGAAGGCAAAACCCTTTATACATGGGTCAAATGCCCGAAAGAGTCAGTGGAATATGTCATTTCCACTAACTCAGTGACTTTCTGGAGTATACGCCGGCAAGGTCTCAAGAATGACAACAGTCCCTAGAGTGTAGTGCTTAAGAGCCAACAAAAACTTTGGGAGTTCTTTGTACGAGTCCTCCCAATTTCCAAATACAACGGCAACAACCTTTGTTCTAGATATTCATGCTTTCCTGTACGACGGAGTATACATGTGGTTATGAACTAAGTGCTTAATTATCGTGATGACCTTTACCTGCATATTAGTTGAGAGCTCAGTTGTCGATGATCCTACAATGCATTAGTTATCACACAAGTATGCTCTGGACCCATATACACAACCTTCCAATCCCCACTTCTCTTTTTGTACGATGCTGTCAATCGAAACAGACACATCACGTCACGACAACATATCTTATACAGTGTCAGGTTCGTTCGGTCGACCTTATAATCAGCTGATAAATCCATGTGGTAATATTTGATCTCTCGGACGCAATCTTCTTTTGTTCGAAAATGGTCGCCCTCCTTTAATGCACCTTGTCTTTGAGGATACGGATCGTAAAATATATCTGAAGATGGGTCATCACCTTCCAAGTCTAGGCTTGTCATGTGTTGAGGAGGACGATATACATGACTGGTCGGGACCTCATGTTCATTGACCATTTCATCAACGATTGCCTCATCTTCTTCCTCGTCCTCATCAACAACATCGACTCCAGCTAAATTATTGTCAAATTCGCACAACACTTGCGAAGGATTAACGGTTTGAGACATCTGTTATTGGTGTAGCGTAACGTAAAGCTCAATGTCATTGAAACCAGAATACTCATGGCTGAGAAACATAGTACGAACACTTTCGTCCTCACATATAGTTAATTGGAAAAACATGACCTGGTTATCCTCATAAAAGACTGGATTTTTGTAAATGATAACGTCTACTGGACCACGCTGTATTTTCTTTTCCAACCTTTGTTTCAGATGAGCAAAATTGGATCGTCGGGTGATTGAGAACCGCGTAAACTCGATGTTACGAAAGTTGAACCCATATAGGTTACAATCGAATATTTCACCATTCGTATGGACGTTGATCATATACTGCGGTGATTGAGTCATAGTTCAAATACGAAGACACTTTGAGTTATGTTTAATGTTTTGAAGTTTTTGGTACATTGAAACAACGAAACATATCTATAAATAGAATTGTGTACAATTATTTTAAAATATGTTTACTGTTATTTTACAATTTTTTTAAAATATGTTTACTATTATTTCTGTGAAAGTTGTGGAAAATTATTTTCGTAGGCTTCTAAAAACGTAGACTTATCTTATACTGTTTGCCTATTCAATTATGAAACATAGGCTTATCATATTCAATTATTATACAAGTTTTGTTATTATTTGTTTTATTATTTGTTCAACTATTTATCATTTGAATGTGAAAATTATTTTACAAGTTGTGTACAATTTATTTGTTCTATTATTTGTACATGCCATAAAAAATTATATGAATCCTAAAATAAAATAAAATATTGTAACAATTATTTGTCTATGACATAATGAATAATAATGAATTCGTACATAAAAAAATATAGTAATGCGTTCTCCATATGGTTTGTTGTAGGGTTTAAACAAAGTAACACGTTCGTCAATCCATATGGCGAATTAGTGTAAGGATTCGCCAATCAAGGTGGCGAATCGGTGTAACTTTAAAAAAACTGAAGATTCCTGCATGTGTCTGCTCCCTGCGTCTGCGTTCCTTGCCACAAAGATTCCCAACAGTGTTCTTTCTTGTCACCTGCATGCATGAATTCAATGTGGTCAACAATATCATTCAATGCATATGCATGAGTTCAACAACATCATTCAATGCATGCTTTGGGAGTTTGCTTGTTGCATGTGAAGTCCATGATCCTTGTTCATTATCGTTCGCCAATCAGAGAGGAGAATGGAGATGCTGATCCTCACAAAAGTCGTTGCACCAATCAAAATTTAGTTTAGGGATTCAAAACGTTACACCAATTCGCCAATCAATGTGGCAAATTCACATGTATTTTCACACGTTCGCCATTTCATTTGGCTTATGCGTGCATATATATTTTTAACCACTCACTAAACACTCTAGCTTTATAAACACTTAACTTTAAAAACACTCTAGCAAATTAATATTCAATGGCTCTACTAACTATGGGTGATCAACATATAAGAACAATTGAAAATATTACTAATTTTGTAAGTTTTATTTTTGCCATAATTATTTTTACTTGTTTTTACTTATGTCAATTATATATATATATAAATTTTACTTATCTCAATGATATATAATTTTTACTTATAACATGTTTGTCTACAGAATGTAAATAGATTCAATTGTCATGTAACTACATACTGTATGATCCAATCATAGAATCGTATCTACGTTTATGCGGATTTGGTGATATCATAAAGGTGCACAACAATTCGATAGACACGAAGTTTATTCTGACACTGCAAGAGAGATGGAGACCGGAGACACACACTTTTCACCTGCCATTTACAATTTGTTAGAGCACATGGGTCTCGACCAGGTATTTTAAATATTCTACTTAAAAAATTCTCTTCTAAAAAAATTTATTTTATTTTTAATACAATTATGTACTAAAACAATTTCAGCCATATTTAAACATGGGCACTAAACTAAGATACAACAACGCCTTTGACAACAACACTCCTGATTATTGGGGACAAACAATTTCAAACATAACCGAATCATCGGCTCAAGAACAACCACCTCCACCAAACACACAACGATTGGAGGCACCTCAACCACCGACAGGAGGCACCTCAACCACCTCGTGGTATAGTTCAAAGACGGGATCATCCCCGTGGATGTGATACTAGGGGACACTTATATCGGACAAAAAATTAATCTTCTATAATACCACTGTTGAATTTCAATAATAATTTTCTATTATATTTTTCTTTGTCAAATTCTTTTAATTAAATTTATTACTTATCATCATTAAATAAAAAAATTATAATTCTTATCATATATACTAAAAATATATATATATATATATATATATAAAATTAAATACAATTGTTTTACATAGAAAAATAATTATATATATGCCAAATTAACTAGAAAAACATTTAAAAAAATCAAACATATTCGCCAAATGGATTGACAAATTCATTTGAATTTTAGTAATGTCCACCATTTAGATTGATGAGTGTGTATAAAATTTCATTGTTTGGCCATTTGAATTTACGAATCATATTGTATTTTGAACATATTCACCAAATCAAATAACAAATCTATTATAAAACTAAGTCAGTTTAATATTTCTTTTGAAACACATATTATTTTAGTATTTTATTTATTAAAGTGGGTTATTTTAAAAAAAAAATCTAATTTTTCTAACTAAGACTTCTCTTTAGAATATTTTACTGTTGTACCATACTTTTCAACACTAATAACCATAATACCATCTTTTTCCAATTATATACCAATATGTCATAGTTTCAAACATTTTTTACTTTTTTTTGCTCTTTGCCGCCCATTGAATGGGCGGGAGTGTTCAAAAATTTTCTATACCGCCCTTTGAATGGGCGGCAGTGTACAACGAAATTTTATTTTGATTTTATTTTATTTTGTTTTGTGTTTTTAATAATTAATTAGTTGATTAAGTAAATTAAAATATTAATAATAATATTAAATAATATTAGTATTTGATTAATTAATAATACTAAAAGTTAATAATGATAATTTGTATTTAGTAAATATTAAAATTATTAAATAATAATAAATAATAATATAAACTAATAATTAATATTTAAAATTTTAAAAATAATATCTAATGTTAAGTTTAGTTAATAAATAATTCAATTAAATTTTTAATCGAAAAAAATTAATAAATATTAGTAATTGATAAATTAATAATACTAAAAGTTAATAATGATAATTTGTATTTAGTAAATGTTAAAATTATTAAATAATAATAAATAATAATAAAATTAATAGTTAATATTTAAAAATTAAAAAATAATATTTAATGTTAAGTTTAGTTAATAAATAATTTTATTAAATTTTTAATTGAAAAAAGTTCCGCCACTGCAATGGGCGGTACGTTTTTTATATTTTATTATTTAAGTACAGTGTCGCTCATTGAATGGGCGGTACCTTTTTAATATTATATTATTAAAGTACAGTGTCGCTCATTCAATGGGCGGTACCTTTTAATATTTTATTATTAAATCTCAGTTCAGATATAATATAAATAGTGGTGTTATGTGGTCCATTTTTTTGCAGAGGAAAATCGTTTTTTAAGAGAAAAATACCAGTTAAGATGCATTATTATCGTCGTTGGGGCAAAGTCATTTTTTCTAGAGAGAAATCGGTATTGGATATGCTCTTCTGGAATATATGTAGTTTAGATCAGCTGATGAGGGAACTAAAACGTTGGTTAGAAGCAGAAATTGAAGAAGGGGAGAAAATCAGAAGTGTTGAGAGGTATGATTTTCGTCGTGGGTAGGTGCGAATCAGGACCGACAAGGAAGCGAGAGAAATGATGTTTGGAATCAATGAAATCAAGCTGCTTGTTGTAATAAGCTAGAAATGTTATATTAAATGTTGTGTTCGTGTGTTCTAGTTTAATTTATATTTTTGCTGTCAAATGTTTGTGTTGTGTTGTGTTGTTATGTTTGTGTTATGTTGCTGAATTAATGTTAAATGTATTTGTGTTGTTTTGTAACTTTTTTGTGGTTAAATATATTTAAATCTAAATTAATAATGATGAAGAAAATTGAGATACTTGAATGCAATATGAAAGTGATACATGATAACAACATAAAACACTAACTGTTACTAGTTCCAACATTTGGACACTTAGTTTGGTTGTGACCAGTTTGACGACACCTGGAACATTTTCTCTCGAGCTTGTCAACGATATCCATTTTTGTTCTAATGTGTGTGCTGACTGGGCGTCCTTTCTTGTTCCTTCGCATTCTTGGATTATGGAAAATTTGATCTCCCTCGTACACTGGCCAATAGTCACTGTACGGGAGCACCGGAAAACTTGTGTTGTATACTCCAAATAGGTTTGAAACCCTGTAAACGCCCGACAAAAGTGCGTATGCGTCGTTGCGAGCACTTGAACATGCAGCGATAACATGTGAACAAGGGACACGGTATTCCTGAAACTTTCCGCAATCACACCACCCTTCTATTAGGTTCACCCTGTAACGACCCATAGGTTTCCCTTCACCGTGATCCATTGTTTCCCGCACACTAAAAGTATTGTTATTGTAGTCAAAAATGCTGACTTGATGTGTGATGGATTTCACGGTTTCTTCTTTCATAACCTTTACGCAGTTGTCTGTAAATATTTGTCCTGAATTTAATACTGCACTCCATTTTGCACCCCTCTCAGCAAATTGTGTACCCAATCTATAATATGTTGCACTAACCAATGTTGTAATAGGTAAATTACGGGTGCCTTTGAATACTCCATTCAGTGACTCAACAAGGTTGGTTGTCATGTGACCCCAACGTCGACCCCCGTCAAATGCTCTTGTCCATTTTTCAACAGGAATATTATTTAGCCACCTTAAAGCATCACCATTTGTCATAGCTATTTCATTCTGGTAATACTGAAACGTTGGTTGGCTTAATGCATATCCTATATATAAAAACATTGTTTAAGTTAATAACATAATTGACAAAGATATAATGTTAGAGAGGATGGAAAAAATTATTACCCATGTTAATGACCTTTTTCCGGAGGTTCCTGTCCTTAATCTCTTTCATGAAATTTTGAGCAATATGTCGAATACAATAGACATGTACAGATGGGGGATCTTGCCAACCATTTTCCGGATTATTGTATGCACTTTCAATGGATGAATGTCTATCTGAAATCAAACACAGATCTGCTTGCGGAGCAACATGTCTTCTCAAGTTTCGTAAAAAAAAAACCCAACCTTCAGCAGTCTCACCCTCAACAAGTGCAAAAGCAACTGGAAAATATTATTGTTGCCATCCTGTGCAACAGCCATAAGCAGTGTCCCTTTATACTTACCATATAACCAGGTTCCATCAATTTGTAAAATAGGCTTGCAATATGAAAAACCTCTAATGCATGGTTGGAATGCCCAGAATAGCCGGTGAAAGATCTGCTTCCCTTCAACAAGTGTTCCTTCATCAGTGTACATGGGTAATGTTTCCATTTCCATCACTGTCCCCGGAACAAATTTTTTAAGTGCCATAAGGAAATGTGGAAGTTCGTTGTATGACTTCTCCCAGTTACCGTAAACCTGTTCAATAGCTTTATTCCTCGCAATCCATGTTTTCCTGTACGATGGCGTGAACTTGTACTCATGAACAATCTTTGCAATGCAAATGCTCACCTTGATAGATGGATCATTGTTTACAAAAGACATTAAAACTTGAGATATTAATTGAGAGCTAAGTTGTCGATGATCCTGGTCAAACATGGATGTTGAACAACTGTGAAGGGGGTTCATAATGCCTATCCCCCACAAATCACTTCTTTTACAATACGACGCTACCAGATGAAACTTGCACGTATCGTGTCTACAACAAATGATATATCTCTTTTTATCTGAATCATTCACCCTAAAATCTACACCGTGTTTCATGTGATATTGTTTTATTGCAAGCACACAATCAGATTTAGTTTTGAATTGATTACCTACTGTTATGTCTCCTTCCACCGGAAGACGAGGCATGTGCGGCCAATCATCTGATGTTTGATCTGCATCCGAGGAAATGTTTGTCATGTGGGCAGGTGGTGAAAAAACATTTCCAACTGGAATGTGTTGGTCATCGGTGTCCTCCTGAACATTGACTCCTTCTTCAAATATTGTTGTGTACAAGTCATCTACCTGTGCTTCGGTCTCTTCTTCAACATCTTCTTCCTCTACATTTTCGTATGGTATTATTGCTAGTTCATCTCCTTCAGGTGCATTGATAACTTGAGACTGTTGGGTTAGTTGATACTGGTCAAATTTGATATATAACTCAATCGGTGGAAATCCATAACATTCATGATTGGAAAACATGGATTCCACATCTTCATTGTCACGAACTTTCAGTTTAACAAATTTAAAATTATTGTTCCCAAAATGGACAACATTTCTGTATGTAATTTGAGAAATACCACCTGCTCCCATCTTCATAACCAGTCGTTCTTTGAAATGTTGAAATGTTGAAATGTTGATCTTCTATTAACATTGAAACGACATATTTCAGTATTTTCGAAGCTATATCCGAGCTCATCAGTTACAACCACACCACCATTGTAATGTGCACTGATAACATAATTTTCTCTTTGAGGCATTTTTGAATGTGATGAATTTTTTGAATGTTTGAGTTGGTGTATAATATGATAGTTTTATAGAAAATTCGTATTGAGTTGGTACAAATATTATATAAATTAATCTCAGATAGGAAATAACACTGCCGCCCATTGAATGGGAGGCAAGCTGCACGTGTCAGACAAACTATAACACTACCGCCCATTAAATGGGAGGCATGCTGCAACATGGCAGACAAGTTATAACTCTGCCGCCCATTGAATGGGAGGCACACTGACACGCATTCAATAGCTTTACACTCTGTCGCCCATTGGATGGGCGGTGGTCAACAAGTCATAACTCTACATGCAATCAAGTCAACACGTAAATGCCATGCAAGTATATCTTCAACCACCTACATTATATCATTTTAATCACACTTCAACCACCTATACCAAAATATTTATTACATATATCAATTACACATTCTATAAATACCAACAAATCTCTATTACAAATTCATATCTAACAACACATCTCTACTACAATTTCATCTTTATCACTCTTTATCACCTGATATTCTAAACAATGTCTCTGCCCGTGCCTCTGCTAACACTCGGAGAAAAACATCGAGGCATACTTTCAAATATTGCAGAATATGTAAGTCTTCTAACATTTTATTTTATTACATTTTATATTATACATTTTTATTTTATTACATTTTATGTTATTACATTTTATGTTATTACATTTTACATTATATATTATGCATTTTTATATGTTACATTATATATGTTATATTATAAATTTTTATTTGTTATATTACATTTTTATTTATTACATTTTTATATGTTACATGTTATATTTTACATTATATTTTATTTATTACATTAAATTTTTATATGTTACATTATATATTATGCATGTTTTATTTGTAGGATGAAAAAAAATTCAAACCACGTACACACAAGTACATTACAGTCGATGAACATATCCGTCCATATTTGATTCAAACTGGTTTCGGTCACGTCATCACTATTGATTCGTATGGAGTTGATCGAAAATTCTATCTCACCATATGCGAGAGATGGAGACCAGAAACTCACACGTTCCATTTTCCAACCGGTGAATGTGCCCCGACTTTGGAGGATGTCCACATGTTATTGGGGTTGCGTGTGAATGGCTCAGTCGTTGTTGGTTGCACATCAGTGTCATACCAACTTGTTGAGGTACTATTGGGGATTACGATGGATCCTTCTGAGAGACGGGGACAATCTTTGAGAATAGTAGTACTACGGGACAAATACAATTCTATCCACTTAAGCGAAGACTCCCCCGAGGAACTAAAAATAATGAAAGCAAGAGTATATATTATGTTACTTTTTGCTTGTTTTTTGTTTCCTGATACTAATGGTAACACTATACACCTTCAATTTTTACCGTTACTCGAAGATTTCGACCAAATAAATAGCTATAGTTGGGGCGCAGCAACTTTAGCACATCTATACTGAAACTTGTGTCGATGCGCTTTGAAGGACGCTCACAATTTTGCCGGATGTGCAGTCTTACTTCAAGACTGGGGTTGGTCCAGAATGCCTAGACTATCACCGATCAACGAAAATCCATTCAATTTTCCCTATGCAACAAAGTATGTATATTTAAACTCTATTTTTCTATTTAATATATTTATTTCTCTAATATTTAAACTCTATTTATTTTTCTATTTAATATTTTTAGGTGGTCTGCTTATGGAATGAATTATGACAAAAACCCCATCATTGTGCGGTTGGATATCGGGCTTTCTTCGATCATTTTGAGTCCAATGATGTAATATCTCTTAGAATTATACGTTTTAATATTAAAATATTTTTATCATCTCTATTTAATATTTTTATTGCTCTAATCCATTTTTTCAACATATATCTTTTGTTTCACTTATGTTGAAATGCACCAATCAAATTGGGTTAAGCTTCAATTTGGGATACAACAAGAAATTCCTGGGGTCCACCAAGATGCATGAAAAAATATCATGACAGCAATTGCGTCGTCATACAAGGAAATGTAATGAATACTGAATGTAAACCAAATAGAGAATACATGAATTGGTATAGATCTGTTACCAATTTGTACCTATCGATCAATAGAGATTTATTTGACCCTCGTATCCAACCCGCATTGAATGTCAATCAACCACACATTTTCCTCCCAACAAACATTTAACCTCAACCAACTACACATTTTCCTCCCAACAAACATTCACACCGATTTTCCTCCCAACAAACATTTAATATCAACCAACAACCCACACAACAACCTTATACCCCAAGCACCCACACAACAACCTTATACCCCAAGCCAACACCTCAACCAAACACC
This sequence comes from Lathyrus aphaca, assembly GCA_963966055.1. Classification (NCBI taxonomy): domain Eukaryota; kingdom Viridiplantae; phylum Streptophyta; class Magnoliopsida; order Fabales; family Fabaceae; genus Lathyrus; species Lathyrus aphaca. The sequence goes on along the minus strand of OZ014522.1, from coordinate 466,350,768 downwards.
CCAAACACAAATGTCATCCTTTAATTCATCCCAACCTTATACCCCAAGCACCCACACAACCCACACAACAACCTTATACCCCAAGCCTTTTATTCATCCCTTTAATTCATCCCTTTAATTCATCTCAAGCCAACACATCAGCCAAACACCCCAAACACAAATGTCATCCTTTAATTCATCCCAAGACCAAACACAAATGTCATCCTTTAATTCATCCCAAGACCAAGACCATAACTTCTACTTAACCAACAAAAACTTTAAGAAACTATCCTTTAATTCATCCCAAGACCAAGACCATAACTTTTACTTAACCAACAAAAACTTTAAGAAACTAACCAAATAGGACATCCTTTAATGTATTATTTAATATTTATATTATTATTATTATTTATATTAATATTATTGTACTTTAACATTTATATTAATATCATTATTATTCAAAATTATTAATATTATTATTATTTTATATTAATAGTTTTATTTTATATTAATAATAGTATTATTATTTTATATTAATATTATTATTATTACTTTATATTAATAATATTATTACTATTTTATATTAATATTTTAAATTATTAAATAATCCATTTTAATATTAAAAATGCAAAACAAATAAAAAAGAAAAAGAAAATTACGCTTACATTATCCCGCCCATTCAAAGGGCTGTTGAAAAATAAATTACACTCTCCCATCCATTCAATGGGCAGCAATGAACAAAAATAAATCAAAACAATGACATATTGGTATATAATTGGGAAAAGATAGTATTATAGTTATTAGTGTTGAAAAGTATGGCAAAACATTAAAATATTCCTCTCTTTAACCTCCAACTTAGACTTCTATTTATAAACCTAAAACACTTGTCACAAACAGTAAAATATTCCTTCTCTTTAACCTAATTTTTCCAACTTAAACTTCTATTTATAAACCTAAAACACTTGTCACAAGTTTAATGTTCTATATATATCATAAGTCAGTATGAATATAACCTTAGACGTTGTGATAAAATAAAAAGGACCGGTCACATATAAACATAGTATTCATCATTTTTAGGGCGACAAAAAATCAGATTAAAAGCACAACTACCGCATCAAAACAATATCTGAAACCATTAGCGACTGAAAAAGCAAATACAATATCAAAAACAACCGTTATTTAAAACATAATTAATAATTTGTTAGATTTAGTTGGATGCAACAAAACTAAAAAAAGTCAAAATTGTAAAATGACAAAAATAAGAATCCAAAGATTTTTGGGCATCAGTTCTCCAAGGTGATATTAACATCAATGAAATTCAGATGCAAATTACCCATTTACACAAATTCAGATTCATCACATGCCCAATGTTAATTCTGAGGAAAATTAGAAAATCACAAATAAATAAAGTAAGTCAACAAATCAAGATAACTTGAGAAACAAATAAAAATGAAGTAAGAGAGGGAAACAAAAAAGCGATCAGAACCTGTCGAGATTCATAAAATACATCAAAGAATATCAGTGGATTGACAGACAATGAATTTCTATCATCACTTCACTTTTCTTTTCCCTCTTTAGTACGATTCCACTAAATAACATTAGTGCCCGAAATAGCAAATACAATGTCAAAAAACACTGTTATTTAAAACCTAAGTAATAATTTGTTAGATTTGGCTGGATCCGAAAAAACAAAAAAGAAAGTGAAAATTGAAAACATGACAAAAATAAGTATCCAAAGAATTTTTTGGGCATCAGTTCTCCAAGGTGATATTAACATCAATGAAATTCAGATGCAAATTACCCATTTACACAATTTCAGATTCATCACATGCCCCTTCTTAATCATGAGGATAATTCAAAAATCATTAACAGATAAAATTAATCAACAAATCCAGATACTTCAAAAATATAAATAAAAAAAATTCAAACAAGAGAGGGAAATATGAAAGCGATCAGAACCTGTCGGGATTCATAAATTACATCAAAGAATATCAGCGGATTGACAGACGATGAATTTCTATCATCACTTCGCTTTTCTTCTCCCTCTGTATTATGATTCAACTAATAACATAAAATTAATTTCAACAATATAGTTTAGATTGAAATATAGAAATTGCCTGATAAAACTGCTAAAGTGTTCATTCCAGAACTGAATGCAGGTAAAATCTGAAAATAAATAAAGCAGAAAATAACGAAGTATAACTATTAGATTATCGGCGGCTGAATATAGCTTCTGATGAAAAAGATGAACTTGGTGATTATTTATAGTTAGAAATTAGGGTTTTATCAATTTTCCACCGCGGAAGGACGTAAACAAGGGAAAGCAAGTTGGACCGGGTATATTTCATTGGCCCAACAGTTCACCTATGTATCTGTAATTATTTAAGAGATTTATATCTTACACCTCTACTATACATGACACCCCTATATATTTTAAAACTAGACAACATCTCTACCCATACAAAAATTTGGATGGTGTATTTTTATAAGAGGTTTAAATTATTTACCGCCATATTTATGTAAAAATATGTGTATCAAACTTTTTTCTCCTTTTCCATAAATTTGTATGTCTTGTGTCAAAGTGTCATAAATGAATGGACATGAGATGGATGAACTTCTAGAAAATTTTACCTCATTTTTCTCCCATTAAATAGGTATGTTTTAATTAGATGTTTTATCTAAATTTTTAAAAATTTTAAACTAATTATAATAGTCTATGAGAAATTTATTTTATGTTTTAATTAGTAGATATTTTTCTTTAGACATAAGTGGTAGGACATAATATATTGCAAGACAACATTGTATTATTGTAATTATCATTTGACCTGATAAAAAAAAGGGTTAAGAGTCAAGAGCAACAAATTGAGTCTTGGTTGTGAGATGAGAGAAAATTACAAGAACAAAAAAACTACTTGTAGTATAAGGTTTAAGTGTCCATTTTGGTTGAGATATGTTGTTCCTAGTGATTGTGGTTAGAATATAAAGGTTAGATATGATATTCACAACCATATTCTAGTTGATAATATAGACGACCATGACATACTAGGTCATCTAAAACTTGAAAAAGATAGTTGTTCTGGACTGTCCCGATGACTAGGCATGGTCCAACTCACTCTTGCTTCCAGGACGGCCCAATAACCCAAGGTCAGAAGGACCCAATGGCTTTATGCCCCTGAATCGATGAGGATTTGCCGACCATAGTTACCCAAGGTCGGTTTCCTCTGCTCCTTCTAGACCTCCTCCCGTCATTCGGGGAAGTCGCTAAGAAGCGACCAAGGAATTGCTCGTGCTTGGAGTGGCCTCAGCTCGACGCACCCATCCGACCACACAAGCCCATTCCAACGGCTAGTTCTAACAGTTACCTATTTTCGGGGGATCCGCGATGCATGCCTAAAATAGGGACCAATAGCCAAGCACCGGGGGCTCTTTATAAACCTTCTCATTTGAGAGTGTCAAGTATCGAATATTCATTCCCTTAACTCTTTTACTTGTACTTGCATACTCTTTTGCATGTTCTTACTTTAGCATCAGAGTACCTTGTAGGTACAACCTCCATCTCTCCTTGCAGGTACAACCCCCATCGGAGTACCATGTTGTCGTTGTCTTCGTACCACGACCAGGCAGAACATCCAACTCACGATGGGATGTTAACGCGACGGAGCACGGGTCATTATCATGACTCGAGCACCGTTTCTCGACCAGATATACTCAGGCATTCTGCCCGGTTTCCCAAACCGTCAGACATACATATACCGAACACAGTTCCCTAGATATATAAACGAACTCCAAGTCCCCCGGGGGCGTATAAAAAAGAACATTGCACATATTTTTAAAGCGAACATCTAAGCGATCGAGCATCGTAAAAATACTTAGAAAAAATTCAAAGAGTTAAAGTGTGCCATCTGACGGACACACGTGCACACACAACAGATAGATAATAAACGACCATCGCGGTCAGACAGGCATTAGAAAATGCGACCACATGGACCAACTTGCTCAAATATTACATAAATGGGGGAACAACTCCCCCAAGCAAAACAAAGGTCATGGCACGCAGGGCAACCACCAAAAGCGAAAAACGAATAAGAACAAGATCTTCAAGCATCTGTATCCGCTGCAAGTTAAGCATCAACGGGGCCCCCTGATTTCCTTCAGCCGCGGTCGTATCGTCTTGTTCTGGCTGTCTAAGAAAATCGGGCACAAAATCTCTTTGTCCTTGACCTTGTATAGGAAATTGATGTCCTCCTTGTTGAGTACCACCCCAGGATTGACGATCTTCAATTGATCCACCGTGTTCTTGAATGCCACGCACGCTATCTCCCCGGGGTCCTCTTCCACATGCTCGATCTTTGAGATCTCCCCATCTCGGGTTACCAACGATTTCAGATCCTTAGGTTCATCCTCATAAGGAGCCATTGCATCCCTGAGACGGTCAACTTCGTCCTTGGATGTTTTCCTCACCAAATTAGCAGCGTCCAAAGATTCTTTCAGTTCCTTGATCTTCTTCGAAGCTTCCTTCAAGGACTTTGAGGTCGTATTGGCCTTATCCTTGGAAGCAGACAAGAGAAGTTTCATCCTCTGGATCTCTTGCTCCTAAGTAGCAGTACCCTCGGCATACATAAAGGCCATCGCTAAGACCCTCATCACCGAGCTCGTGTCCCGAGCCAAAGACAACCACCTGTCTGGTCGACTCAGCTCTTCCAACTTCATCGTTTTTACCCGGTGGACCTAGAGTGAAGCTTCCTCGAAGAACTTTGGTTTCAAGAAATAGGTTGGGAGCTCGAACGACGACTTTCGAGGGGTACCCGTCAAGTTTATGACATCGTCTCCCCGTGATCATTTTCCCAGTCTAGAGGCAGTGCCCAGAGAACCTTGGGGAGCTGAGAAGAAGTTGCTTGAACTCGTGCCCGTTGTTACCAAGCATTCATTCAGCCGAGTTTGCTTCAATTTCTTGGCTCCTATTTGTTTGGCAGCATTCGCCATCACCTTGTCCTGCAAGTCCACCATCGAATCTGAAAAAGACAAAAAGAAACCGGTTAGAGCATAAAAAGTATACGAGCATAAATTCAATACAATAAACAACTTTAAAGGCTACCAAGATAAGTTGTAACGTCCTCATTTTTATCACAAGCAAGGAGCTTGGACACTTCTATAAACCTAGGGGTCACTTTCGCGCCCCCGTCCTTATCTAAAAGCGGATGACCTTGCTCGTCCACATGCACGGTCATTGTAATCCTGGAATCAAATTTCATCAGGGCATTATAGCTGGTCTGATCCTCATCACTCAACTCAGACGCGATGGCCAAATATTTGTTTGTGCCATGCGTGAAATGGTAGCACGACCATGATATATGAAACTTCAGCATGAGATGGGGCACCTCATTTCCCTGTTCGTCAAACAGAACTCTCTATTTGTCATCATTGTCCGCCCCCTATAATTTCACAAAATCTTGAGCACGATCTGAGATCGACTCGACCAGATAACATCGATCCTTGAAATCTTTGATCGACTCAGATTAAGCCTTGGAAATCTTTCTTTTCTGTTTGAGGGAGACCCAACCATATCTCCCCTGAACGACCTGCCTCTGAAGATGAAAGATGTGTAAGAACAGGGGGAGAGTCGCTCCAATCTTCAGATATCCACAAGTCAGCTTGAAAGCTCTCATGAAAGCAAACAAGTAAGGATGCAATTGCGACAACGAAATCTCTAAGTGAACGAATACGGGAATGTGAAAATCCAAGAAGGGGAGCCTAAATTTGAGTTCCTTGAAAAATATGTCATACATGGGGAACCTATTGGGACCGTAGAACGAGCAGATGCGATCCTTCCCATCAGGATATCTGATGAGTCAATCCTCGAAATCCCCGACCACCGGATCCTGACCTTCTAGGGGCTTGGAGTATATCAACGGGATAATCAGCGGCTCCTTAGCGGCCCATTCTCCGATAGGAATATCTTGATCATCATCATTCTCCTCGGGGTTGTCATTTTCAATATAACCTGATGTGGTTTCCTCGAAATCACTTGAGGCAGAAGTAGTTTCTCCCGATGTCATTTCATCGGAGTGATTCAGGGACGAAGTCGTATCGTCAGAAAGTTCCTCCACGTCCATATGGTTTGGTTCATCCGCAGACATCTTTGCACCAGAAAAGCAGCAAAAGTAAACATGAATTCAATGAGTTAAATCAAATCCACCCTTCCACCGTTGATCAAGTGAAAGGGCGTGTAGAGGAAAGAGGACGTTGTCCCCGGCCTAAGCCTTTATTCAAAGTAATTTACGCCCGTTATAACTACCGGGTACTTATACGATGAGGGGGAACAATGAGATATCAAATTTTCGGCTCGCATAAAATGTAGATGACTGCGCTGAAACCCATAACTCCAGTTGAAGCTCAATCGGAGCCGCCATATAAAGCTACGGGGAATGTCGCTAAAAGCCCTAATTAACACAACGGATTTCGAGGGGTACCCGTCAAGTTTATGACATCGTCGCCCCGTGATCGTTTTCCCAGTATAGAGCAGTGCTTGGAGAACCTTGGGGAGCTGAGAAGAAGTTGCTTGAACTCGTGCCCGTTGTTACTGTCGCTCCCGATAAATGGGACATGGCCCTGATAAAGGTACAGACGCGAACGGTCGGCGAGAGGGACAATGAGAACACACAGCCGTGAACTCACTGGAGATGAATAGAGTCGCCAGCTAGGCATTTTTATCCCGGAGGAAAGGCAATGCTGCATAGACCTAGAGAAAGATGGATAAGACGGTTGCGAACCAGAGAGACTGAGAAAGGGGGTTGGTTACAACTTGGGAAGGTATTAGCACCCAGATTGTCCGCCGTACTCGACGGGATCCACGCTTAAAAGATTTGTGTTTTAAAGGGGTAGTGTCTGTGCAATTTGTGTATCAAAGCTGGAAAAGAATGTACGGGTGTCAGTGTATGAGAAGTGAAGTGTGATATGAAAGTGTCAGTGTAAGAATGAAAATGAAATGCTCAAGATCATGAGGCTTTAAGAATACAGCTAGAAAGAGGGGGAATATACAGAGACTTTTGTTCGATAACCGTTAAGTTATGCCTACGTATCCTCTCGTGCAATGAGGAAGTCAGAACACCGTAGTTCGACCCAAATAGACTGAAAGATGAATTGACTTGTGAACTGCTTGCTTGTCTATGCTCAAGTGTATGATCTGTCTGGCACAGATGCAAACTGTCTTGCACTAGACGGAAGAAGCAAGTTCTCGTTTGTGAGTGAATGAGATGAGAAAAGAATCCCGGAGGAGACGATTATTGTTTGTTTTTATGTTTTCAGTCTTTTATTGTTTTTGGATTTTGTCATAAGTTAATGAGCTTAAGTCTAAACCAATGGATTTAGTAAACTCATCACATCTTCCCTCTGATTAGGGGTAATGAGAATACCTTAAGTGTGAAGTCAGCTTCTCACACTTAAACACCTTTGGTGTAGGATTAAGATCATTAACCTACTTGTGATTAATTAGATGTTTTTGTTGTTTTTGTTTAGTGTTGAGTAATGAGGTTAAGCCATGATCAGGGATTAAACAGACTCATTACACCATCCTAATGGAAGGATAATAGATGATAATGTTTAAGCTGAGGAAAGCTCCTCAACTTAATCCATGATTAGGGATTAAACTCATGACAAAGCAAAGCCTTTATTAAGTGGATTTTATTTAATGATATGATGAAGAAGTGATTTTTAGGGTTTGTAAGACAACTTGAGGAGGACTTGTCCATTAACACTAGGGTTAGTCCTTCTTAACCAATTAAGGAAGAATTAGAACCCTAATGCAAGGCCCAAGTTACAAGTGTGATGTCTTGATGATTATTATGTGAGTTGATTAAGAGATTTAAACACATTAAGGGTTTAACACTTAGGATTAAAGTTACACACTCCATCCTAATAGAAGGATGCAGACATAAGCTTAATCACAAAGCCTTAAAGCCTTTAGGGTTTAGTCCCTGATTATGAGGTGAGAAGAGAAGACTCAAGAGAGACACAAAGGTAAAACTAAGAGGGGAGACTAATCAAAACCCTAATCATTGTCATGCTTGGTTGTTCCTAAGGTTTGTGAGGTTTTACAAGAGAAATCTTCAATGGAACCACCAGGAAGCAGATGAAAGGATCAAAAGAAGCAAAGTGACTTGCTTCATTCAAGGAGTCAAGTCACTTGAAGAAAGAAAGTGAGAAGCAAAAGAAAGAGCAAGCTCAATCTCATACACAAACATAAATGCATCATGGATGCAAGAGGGATGAAAAGAAAAGTTATGAGAAGTGAAGGCAAATTCACTTCTCAACATCACTTACCACCTGAAATGTTAGAAAAGAAATGCAATGCAATGCCAAATATGATGAAATGACATGATGAGAAACAAAACCAGAAGCATGTATGAGAGGTTAATGATGCTATGAGATGCTACAAGCATGAGGCAGCACATGGAAATGATCATACAAGTTCATGAATGCAGATGAAGCAAGTTAAGAGGCATGAATATACATGAAAAGTTATGAAGTGCACATGACATACAACATGGCACATACATGATGCAATGATCAAACATGCTTTCAATATGTCTTATGATGTCAAATGGATCAAAAGGATGCTTGAAATTTCATGGCAAGTCATATTATGCAAGAGAATGCAAGATGGATGCATATGGAGACTCAAATTAGGGTTTATGAACCAAACATCAAACAAAAATCAAAATCAGAAGCAAACCCTAAGATAAAAAATTGAAAATGCCACTTAAAGGATCCCTAATCCTATACTAAACCACTGCCCAAAGGAGAAGTCTCAACTCCTAACCAATCTCAAGATATGAATTTTACAAGATTCTAGGGTTTTTAGGGTTCCTAAACAAGAAAATTGCTAAACAAATGGAAAATGAAAGATCAAATCATGGCCATTTAATCTCATAAACTACATGCTAAACACAATGCAATGCAAAAAGAATCAATGTCCAACTCTTCATGGATAGACAGAAATGATTTTTTGAACTTTGGATCAAAATAATGCACAAAAATGATTTTAATTCAATGGAAAATTCTCAAAATGCATCAAGATCAAAAAAGAAATTTGGTTTGAAGGTTGGACAATGTTTCTAAATGTCTTAGAACATTTCATGAATTTTTTGGTGATTTTTAAATACCTAAAAGTATTTTTAATAAATTAATTTCCATTAATCAATTAAAAAATAAACTTTTAAATATTTTAAAATACTTTTTAAATGCTAAAAATAAAAATAAAAATATTTTTGTGTCTTAAAAATTTATAAAACTCTTGAGAAAAAGTTTCATAATTTTTAGACAATTTTTACTATTTAAAATAAATTATGCAAATAAAATGAAAAGAAATGAAATAAAAATTGAAATTAAAATGAAGTAATCAGAAGGAGAGACTGAGATTCACTCTGGATTCAAAATGGTTGACTGGGCGCGTTTTGAAGGGCCAGGATTGCATCTGATCAATTTAATTTAATTATAATTAATTAAAACTAATTAAGTGGATTAGGGCAAAGCAAGTGAATCCAGGCCACACATGCGCGCGGGAGGTCAACTGGTCAAGGCAATCCAACGCTTCACATTCAAATGGAATTAATTACAGGGATTAGGGCATAATGATTTTCAGGTGGCCGGAGAAGACCTCCGGTCGTCTTCTCCGGTGGGAACCCCACCTGAAAATCTCTAAAACTCTCAAAACCTAACTAAAACGAAATCTAAAAACATGGAAATGATCCCCACAACTTGCTGAATCAAAACCCCAAGCCCAAACTCATTTATTTTTCCCCAAACTCATGAATCGAGCAAAACAAATTTTTAGGTCACAGAGTTTCAGAAAGCAATTAAATTCTCATTTCATCACCATTTTCAAAACTAAAAGCATCAGAACAATCAGTGAAGCATAGAGAACAACTTAAGAACTTAAAAATCCATTTCTGGAAAAAAAGTTCTTGAGCTACCTTAGTTTCGAAGCTTTCACTCTGGTAACTTTCAGACCTCCTCTCTGTGTGAAATCCACTCCTTATGACCCCTTGATGATGCTTGAATGCTTGGAAGAAATTTATATTGGCTGGATAAGGAGTTTGAGCAGCTTCTGCTCAAGCTCAGTTGAAAATGGTGATGATGATTCAGGCTGTTTTAGGCATGGGTGAATGGTTCTTTGTGGTCCAGATGATGAGTGGAGAAGGTTTGTAGAGTTTGTTTGAGTGTTTATGGCCTGTGGAGTGAGTTTCGAAAGATTTTGCTTCTGGGAGTGAAAATGGAGGAATGGTGTTCTTGCTTGATTCAGGCTCAAGTCTTGGTGGTTTAGGCTCAGTGAAGCAATGTGAGTTGATGTGTGGAAATGGTTTTAATGTTTTTGTGCTATGGAGGCAGATTCTAAGAGAAATGCAAATGGGGTGAGTTTTGTGTATGTCTTGCTATGGTGTGTTTCAGGCTGGCTTCATGTTATGTTTTGCTTGCAAATGGGAAGTATAAACAATCCCAATTGGTCAGATGATGTGACCTGGCCTGCTGTGATTGGGATGTTCACTTTTGCAAAAAGTCCACTTTGTTGTAAGAGAGGTATGGCTTGAGTTCTAGCTTGGTACAATGGCTAGGGCTGGCGCAGCATGGTGTGTATGGGAGGCTAGCATGGTTCAGCATCCAATGTAACAAGTTGGTGATGTGTGATCATGAGTTTTGCAAGTTGGCTCCTTTTGAAATTTCATGAAAATGCCTTGTTACACAAACCATGAACATGTGATACTTTGGTTCAAATCTGACTTTTAGGTCACATAGAATGTTTGTGTAATGGTTTGATGTCAATTAGAAGTTACAATTTGCCTTGGTTCATGATTTTGCAAATTTCTCATTTGAGGCATGCCTTGAAAATTAGTGATTTTTGCCAACTTTGTCACACCATAACTTTTGATCCAAAATGAATTAGGTCATGTTCTTGTACTTTTTGAAAAGGGAAAAGTGTAGTCTACAACTTTCATGACCAAAGTTTTTCCATTTGAAGCTTTTTTGGATCAAAAATCAAGGCTTGAAAAATGACCTAAAATGACATATTCTTTAAAAGTCAACTATGCCCTAAAAAGTCAACTTTGCAAAAACTTCAAATTCTTGAATTTTGTGAACTTCAACCTTCTTCCATGATCAAATAAAGATCATATACACTCAAAATGATGAAGATCACCCATTGGTTGGGTCATTGGGGGCCTCAGATGCCCTGATTTTGCACTGACTTGTCTGAAAAGTCAACTCTTGATCAGATGACTTCCCCATGGAATTTCTTCATGAAAATTGATATGCATACTCCCTATACCATATAGAGATCAATGGAAACAGGAATGACCAAAAAATTTGGAGTTATGGCCTCTGAAACCAAAACCCTAATTTTAGGTCAACTGTGCGGTCAAACTTGGCTCTGCCTCCATACCAATCCCAATTCTTGTGATTCCTTGGCATTCTTGACTTTGAGATGATGCAATATGATATAAGAACACTCATGGACCCCTTTGAAGTGATTGATAGCCCTTGGAGTGGCTCAAGAGGCTCTTGGATTGCTCAGATCACAAACCCTAGGTGCAGATGACTTAGAATCCATGCAGTGAATCAAAAATGAGATGTGAGATGATATGATTGTATTTATGCATATGAGATGATCACAAGCCATGGTGTGAATGGGTGAGGGAAAATTTGGGGTGTTTACAGCTGCCCCTATTCAAACATGAGTTAGCTGTGCAGGATGTAAGCAACAGCTTAACAGGCAAACAAGATAACTTGTGGTTGAATACCAAAGACAGTCCAACATTTGCACTCACAGAATGAAGAAGAAAAGGGATATAGATTGTAAGGAAAATAAAGTATATTGTAAAAGTAAGGACGACGGAGGACGACCGTCAAGCAGAGGACGACTGCTGGGTGAAGAGCAATGACGGGGACGGCCGACATGCTGGGGGATAAAAGGTAAAGCCAAGACGGGGACGACCGACTAGCTGGGAAAAATAAAATATTATGATGGGGACGGCCATCAAGTAAAGTTGTAAGATTTTCTGGGGAATTGATGAAACATGACGGGGACGGCCATCAAGTTCACAAAGAATAGTAACCAACGATGGGGACGACCATCGGGTTAAGAAGAAAAGGGACCACGACGGGGACGGCCGTCGGGTTAAAGAATAAATGAAATAAACATATGATGAGGTACGGTCATCAAAGGTGAAGGACGATCACCTAGCAGGGGACGGCTGCTCTGTTGGGGATAAGATGAGGGATGGTCATCTAAGGTGGAGGACGACCACCTGGCAGGGTACGGCTGCCGAAAATATCGCGACATAGGACGAATGCCGGATAAAAGGGTCAACGATGGGGACGGCCATCGGACGAGCATGATGGAGGACGACCATCAAGAGGTGGAGGACGACCACCTAGCAGGGGACGGCTGCTCTCAAGGTTTATCATGACATAGGACGAATGCCAGATAACCAAAATCAACAATGGGGACGGCCATTGGATAAAATGATGAAGGACGATCATCAAGAGGGTGGAGGACGACCACCTAGCAGGGGACGGCTGCTAAAAAAACAACGATGGGGACGGCCATCGGATGAGCATGATGGAGGACGACCATCAAGAGGTGGAGGACGACCACCCAGCAGGGTACGGCTGCTCTCAGGGTTATCATAACACAGGACGAGTGTCAGATAAGAAGGAAAATCTGTTTTGTTGGTGATCTACTGGGGATATAGTAAACACGGACGAGTGTTTACAACCAGGAAAAGAAAGTATAAGTGTTTAGATGTTGTGTATAGATTAAAAATGCGGACGAGCATTCTTAAGACTACGATACGGACGAGTATCGGGTAGAAACAAATACTGACACGTGTTCAGAGATGATGATACGGACGAGTATCAACGGGTTAACAAAGAACACGGACGAGTGTTGCATCTGAAGGGACTCTTCTAGGGAATAGTAGACACAAACGAGTATCTATATTCAAGAAGACATAAGTGTTTGACACGGTGTATGGATTAAAGATGCGGACGAGCATCCTTAAGAATATGATACGGACGGGTATCATGTAGAAACAAACGCTAGACGCATGTTCTGAGATGATGGTACGGACGAGTACCAACTGGTTAACAAAGAACACGGACCAATGTCGAATCTGTGGGTATACAAATGGTGTATACAAGATACGGACGAGTATCTGTATAAGTGTAACATGAGTAGTGAGTATAAGTATTGTATAGATGAATATTTCAACTACTGGGGAGAGTGACACGGACGAGTGTCAAGAGAGAAAAGTATAATAAAAGTAATAAGTGTATGAGTTGTAAAAGTGTAGGCGACTGCGCTGGGGATATGACACGGACGGGTGTCAAGAAAACGTATATAAGAGGTATATGTGAGTGCAAAGATGGTGTCTTTGGCTTTCTGCTGGTGGTTTGACACGGACGGGTGCCAGGAAGTATCTGTAATACGGGGGTTTTGTTTGTAAAGTGCGTTCAGGCGACCTTACTGGGGAATGATGACACGGACGGGTGTCCAAAGGAGTATATACTGGTGTTTGTGATTTGTGAGGCAACTGCTTTTGCTGGGGACCCTGGTGGGGATTTTTTCTGTATATTAATGATGAACGGTTATTATTCACAAGTGTTCGATTCACAACATGACTTATGATTATGCTATGTGTTTGATTTTTGCCGTAATGCTCCGTATTGGATGGAATGCTACGCTTTGTAGGTGAATATGATGCGAATGCTATGATTATGCAAAGAGTACAGATCCGGGATTCGGATCCCAATGTTGTGAAGACCTCTGGCTGATCTGCTTGAAGTGGACATCCCAGCTGGGGATAAGATCATTGATAGATCTGGTGAGAGGTATCTGCCTGGGGATATAGGTCACTGATTGACAAATCCTTGTAATATAAGACCCAGCTGGGGTTTGTAGAAGCCTTCTGTACTCTGTTGTGACTCCTTCATGCGTTGCTCTTCTGAATAGAGGCTGAGGATTCTGTGGGGAAATGATTCCCTGACTTCTGCATTCTGCCGAGGAGGAATGATTGGTACTACGGCTGGGGAATGTTGTTGGTAACTCAGCTGGGGGGAGTAATGAGAGGCAACTCAGCCGGGGAGAGAGCACTTCGGATGCTGAGATTATTTGTTGATTTGCCAGCTTGCTGGGATGAAGCCTACATGCCCCAAGTTGCGTTCTGGATACCTGCAATCCTGCAAAGATAAGAAAACGCGCAAATGGTCCCGAGGTATCCTTCACCGGATTCCGTCATAGGAGTTAAGTACTTTCGAGAGTAAGTATATTCCCTGTAAGCATGTGTTTTTATTTTCTTAGAGAAGAGCATCTGTACTTATGCAATTTAGTTTTTAAGAGACATCAGACATTCTTTGCAAATAAAAATGTACAAAACGAAACATGACTGAAAAATCTGATTTTATTAATTCATGTGCCCTGAATTGGCAAGATACAGTCAAGGAAACATATCTCCTAAAATGAGGAGGCTGTTACAAATTGAGAAACAAAGTGCTGGCGATGTTGACGACGCTTTCAAAGGAGCTTCCTCTTCTGCTATGACTCGTATGACTTTCGACGCTCTTCTCGTCTTGCTTTCTGAAGGAGGCTGATTCTGATTGAAGCTTGATCCTTTCGAGGCTCTCCAAGTTATAAGTGATACAGACGAATTCAGAGTGCAGTTGTTCGCTTATTCCCTTATTTTGCATGGATCGCCCTTTCGGGTTTTCAATCCATCGGGGTACCCATTTTTGCCTGAGCTGTCCAATGCGGCTTTTCAACTCAGCGGGTGTACATTCTTTTGTTTATTTTCCCTTATTTTTGCCCGAGTCTTTTATTCTGTTTTTGACTCGCCGGGATGCCCTATTTTTGCCTGGACTTACATTCTGTTTTTGTGTCCAGCGGGTCACTTTTTATGCGAAGTATTTTTTAACTGCATCTGAATTCACAGGGGACGGGAAATCTTCACCATCCATGGTGCTGAGCATCAGTGCTCCACCGGAAAAAACTTTCTTTACCACAAATGGTCCTTCATAATTTGGAGTCCATTTGCCCTTGTGGTCTGTATGAGGAGGGAGGATTCTCTTCAGCACAAGATCTCCTACTTGGTACCCTCGGTGCCTGACTTTCTGATCGAAGGCTTTCTTCATTCTTTTCTGATATAACTGCCCATGACAGATTGCAGCCAATCTTTTCTCTTCGATCAGACTCAGTTGTTCGTATCGGGCCCGAACCCATTCTGCTTCGTTCAGCTTAACATCCATCAATACTCGTAAAGAGGGTAATTCAACTTCAACAGGTAGGACTGCTTCCATACCATACACCAGTTGATACGGTGTTGCCCCAGTGGATGTTCTGATTGACGTGCGGTACCCATGCAAGGCAAACGGTAGCATTTCATGCCAATCTTTGTAAGTGACTACCATCTTTTGCACAATCTTCTTGATATTCTTATTTGCTGCCTCAACAGCGCCGTTCATCTTTGGCCTGTAAGGAGAAGAATTGTGATGTTGAATCTTGAAGTCCCGGCACAGCTCTGCCATCATTTTGTTGTTTAGATTGGAACCAT
The DNA here is from genome assembly GCA_963966055.1 of Lathyrus aphaca. Lineage (NCBI taxonomy): Eukaryota > Viridiplantae > Streptophyta > Magnoliopsida > Fabales > Fabaceae > Lathyrus > Lathyrus aphaca. The sequence continues at coordinate 466,335,190 of OZ014522.1, read as the reverse complement.
TATCAGTAATGATTCGCTCGGGAACTCCATATCGACAGATGATATCTCTCTTCAGAAATCTGGCTACCACTTGTCTTGTAACATTTGCATATGAGGCTGCTTCAACCCACTTAGTGAAATAGTCAATGGCAACCAGGATGAATCTGTGGCCGTTCGAAGCAGTTGGCTTAATCTTGCCAATCATATCAATGCCCCACATGGCAAAGGGCCATGGTGAAGACATGATGTTCAAAGGATTGGGAGGCACATGCACCTTGTCTGCGTAGATCTGGCATTTGTGGCATTTTTTGGCGTAGACACAACAGTCTGCATCCATTGTGATCCAGTAATAACCTGATCTTAACAATTTCTTAGCCATGGCATGCCCTCCGGCATGGGTACCAAAAGATCCTTCGTGCACTTCATGCATCAACAAATCTGCTTCTGTCTTATCGACACATCTGAGGAGTACCATATCAAAGTTCCTTTTGTATAAAGACCCATCAGTGTTCAGAAAGAAACTACCAGCAAGCCTTCTTAAAGTCTTCTTATCATTGGAAGATGCCCCAGGTGGGTATGTTTGATCCTCCAAGAAGCACTTAATGTCATGGAACCAAGGCTTATTATCTTTGACAACATCTGCTGCAAATACATATGCTGGTCTGTCAAGTCTGGACACTAAAATCTGAGGTACAAAGTTAGCAGCCTGAACTTTGATCATTGATGAAATGGTAGCTAGAGCATCTGCAAACTGATTCTCGTCCCGAGGGATATACTCAAGCTTGACCGTTGTGAAGAAAGTCAATAACCTCCTTGTATAATCCCTGTAAGGTATTAGATGATCCTGGTGGGTGTACCATTTTCCATTGGTTTGATTAACTACCAGAGCTGAATCTCCGAATACAGTCAATGTCTTGATCCTGAGGTCAACGGCTTCCTCAAGACCCATAATGCAAGCTTCGTATTCAGCTTCGTTGTTAGTGCAGTTGAAAGTGAGTTTTGCCGAGAAAGGCATGTGAACTCCTTTGGGTGTAATGAGTACTGCACCAACACCACGACCATTCATGTTAACAGCCTCGTCAAACATCATAGTCCATTCTTCTTCCGGGTCAGGCCCTTCAGTGTGAATAGGCTCTTCATGATCTTTTGATTTTATGAACATGATGTCTTCATCAGGGAAGTCAAATCTCATAGGCTGGTAGTCATCGATGGGTTGCTCAGCAAGATATTCAGATAGTACACTGCCCTTGATGGCTTTCTGAGTGGTGTACTGGATGTCGTATTCTGTGAGAATCATTTGCCATCTTGCAACCCGTCCGGTAAGCGCTGGCTTCTCAAATATGTACTTGACCGGGTCCATTTTGGATATCAATAAGGTAGTGTGGGTCAACATATACTGCCTTAGTCGGCGAGCAGCCCACGCTAAAGCACAACAAGTTTTCTCTAGCAGTGAATAACGTTGTTCACAGTCGGTAAACTTTTTGCTTAGGTAATATATTGCATACTCTTTTCGACCAGACTCGTCATGCTGGCCCAACACACACCCCATTGACTCTTCCAATACTGTCAAGTACATTATCAGAGGTCTTCCTTCAACTGGAGGCATGAGGATTGGAGGCTCTTGTAAGTATTCTTTGATCTTGTCAAAAGCCTTCTGGCAGTCTTCATTCCACCTGACCGTCTGTTCCTTCCTTAACAGCTTGAACAAGGGTTCACAGGTTGCTGTAAGGTGAGATATGAACCGTGAAATGTAGTTCAATCGACCTAAGAACCCTCGAACTTCTTTCTCTGTTTTCGGTGCAGGCATCTCTTGAATAGCTTTGACTTTATCAGGGTCAATTTCAATCCCTTTTTCGCTTACAATAAAGCCTAGCAGCTTACCAGATCGCACCCCGAATGTGCATTTGTTGGGGTTCAGCTTCAGTTGGTACTTCCTCAGACGCCTGAACAACTTCAGCAGATTCACCAGGTGATCTTCTTCAGTAAGGGACTTGGCGATCATGTCATCCACATAACATTCTATTTCTTTATGGATCATATCGTGGAATAATGTCACCATAGCCCGTTGATATGTGGCACCGACATTCTTTAATCCGAATGGCATCACTTTGTAACAGAACGTGCCCCAAGGTGTGATGAATGTTGTCTTCTCCATGTCTTCAGGTGACATCTTGATCTGATTGTATCCTGAAAATCCGTCCATGAAGGAGAATACCGAGAACTGAGCCGTGTTATCCACCAATACATCAATGTGAGGTAATGGGAAATCATCTTTCGGGCTGGCCCTGTTCAGATCTCGGTAGTCAACACACATCCTTACTTTGCCGTCTTTCTTAGGCACAGGTACTATATTAGCAACCCACGGCGGATAGCTAGTTACAGCAAGGAACCCGGCGTCCCACTGCTTTTGTACCTCTTCCTTGATCTTCATTGCCATGTCTGGGCGAGTACGGCGCAACTTCTGTTTAACTGGTGGGCATTCTTCCCTCAAAGGCAGCTTGTGCACAACAATGTCGGTGTCCAACCCTGGCATGTCCTGATAAGACCAAGCAAACACGTCCACATATTCTTGAAGCAGATCAATCAGTTGTCCCTTCACTGAGTCTTGCAGGCAGGCCCCGATTTTAACTTCTTTTACGTCTTCATCTGTACCAAGATTAATCACTTCAACCTCCTCCTGGTGAGGAGTAATAACCTTTTCCTCCTGTCTCAACAACCTGGCTAGCTCTTCAGGAAGCTCATACTCTTCTTCAACCCCTTCATCAGCTTGATTGATTGGATTGTCAAAGTCATACGAAGTCATAGCCGTGCTGTTGTCGGTGCTGTCTGGAAGGCACTCTCTGCAAGGGTTCAGTTTGTTCATTTTAGTGATTGATTTTAGTCTTGCTTAGAAAAGTGAAATAAAGTTATCATTTTGAAAACATCGCCATTTATTTTTTTGTACAAAAAGAAAAATGGAAAAACAGTGAGCGGAAAAGAAAAAAGACTCGTTTGCAAAAAGATGTCTGATATTTCTTTGATTAATCTTGTTTGCACAAAAAGTACAGATGGCCCGATTACAAAATGAGTCTTGTCATCTTGGGCAAGATGCAAGACTTTGATGCATGCTATAAAAATACAGGAAATAATAATTACTCTGCATGAGTAACTCTTATAATTTCCTGGGAAGACCAGTTTGAGATACTGCTCCCCGGGATCTTTGGACGAATCCAATTCTCCAGATTGCGCTCCTCTTCCAGCTTGTCTTCCAAGTTGTTGATAGCATCAGGGGTGAGCATCCCCCCACTGACAAAACCGGGCTTCTCAGCAGCCTCCATTTGATTTTGTTGAGTTGGTCTGTAACCCAACCCAAATTTGTCTTTCTTCTCCTCCACCGATAAAACCTTGCCCCAGCCTTGGGCAGTTCCTTCTTCAACAACCTTCCGGGCTTGTTGATAAGATGACATGGAGATTCCAGATACAGCAGATGCTTCATTGATATTCAAGGCCTCAAATCCTTGGCTCATTGTTTCATGGATCTCCCCATCCATCTCAATGTACTTATAAGTAGCCAGATGGCTAACAAAAATATCCTCCTCCCCACAGATTGTAACAACTTGGCCTTCCCACTCAAATTTTAACTTCTGGTGAAGGGTAGACGTTACTGCGCCAGCGGCGTGAATCCAAGGTCTACCCAACAAACAGCTGTAGGCAGGCTGAATGTCCATCACATAGAAGATCGTTGTAAAAGTTTGTGGGCCAATTGTCACAGGCAGCTCAATCTCTCCCAGAACCGATCTCTTAGAACCATCAAAGGCTCTTACTACCAGGTTACTGGGACGCAATGCTAATCCTTCATACTCTAGCTTCACCAGGGCCTTTTTGGGTAAGACATTAAGGGATGACCCTGTGTCTACCAGCACATGGGAAAGGACTGCTCCTTTGCATTCCATGGTGATGTGCAAGGCTTTGTTGTGGTTGCGGCCCTCCGTCGTCAAGTCAGCATTGGTGAACCCTAGCCCATTGCTAGCAGTAACATTTCCAACCACGGTTTCTAGCTGATTGACAGTGATCTCTTCAGGCACGTAAGCTGCGTGCAAGACTTTGAGTAGTGCATTCCGATGGGCTTCGGAGCACATAAGCAATGATAAGATAGAGATCTTGGATGGCGTCTGGTGAAGCTGATCCACTATTTTGTAATCACTCTTTTTGATGATCCTCATAAACTCATCAACTTCTTGATCGAATGGTGTTTTCAAAGCTTCTTTAACAGCTTGATCTTCCTGCACCGGGCTCTTTCCTTTTGCCTTGGCAGCAGCTTCTGCTTCGGCAGTGGGTCTTTGAATTGGTGGAGCAAAGAGACGTCCGCTTCGAGTGAAGCCTCCGCCTCCTCCCACATTGTCTATTTGTGGTGCAGGTGTTGATGTATCAAGAGTGATTCTTTGTCCCTCGCAGTATACGTCAGAGCCGTAGTGCCAAGGGATGGCCCTGTTGCTTTCATAAGGCACTGGTCCAGGCACTGTGACGGTGACTGGACTAATGACAGCTGCAGAAGGGACTGTGATAGTTTGTGGATCGTAATAAATTGTGACTGGTGCTCTAATGGGAGCAGCACTTTCTGAGTTGTAGGCAGAGTTGTTTTCTGGATCATAAAATATTGTGATAGTTGAGACATCTTCATGATTGGTTGCTGGAGTTGTAGGAGACATTGTCGGAAGGATGGATGTTGTTGTTGTAGGAGATTCAAAATGGAGTGATGCTGAAGTTGTAGCAGGAAAATTTGTTGATAACTGATCAGTTGAGATGATGGATGAAGTACTCGTTGATGAAGCCGAAGAATTGACCGGAACAATGGTTGCTGTAGTTGTAGGAGCTACTGGAACTGTTGCTGTTGAGATTGCTGGATTTGTTGGAAATGATGTGGTGATCTGAAGCTGGCCACTCTGAATAAGGCCATCTATGCCATTCCTCAAATTATCGCACCCATTTACTGAGATATTGCAGTAAGCACACCCTAACTCGCACCCTGGGAACATGTTACATTCGAGGAGCTGAGCCTTAATTTCTACCAACGGTGTCCGGATCTGACCTACACTGGTTATTAAATAAGACGGCTTGTCTTCTTCAATAGCGTTGATTCTGGGACCACCGTGATTTGGCATAGGGTTCTTATTGACATTGGGTGGTGGTGCGAAATTCAGAGCTTTTGAGTCTACCAGGTCTTGTACCTTCATGTGCAAAGCCCTGCACTTTTCTGTACTATGGCCAGGTGCGTTTGAATGGAAAGCACATCTGGCGTTGGAGTCGTAATTCCTGGGTAGACTGTTGGGATCTGGAGGTGCCAACGTCCTTAGCTCAACTAGGTTGAGTTTCAGGAGTTGTGGCAGCAATGTAGCATATGGCATGGGGATCGGATCGATCACCCTGTTTGCTTGAGATGGCCTCTGCTGGAATGGCCTTTGTTGGTTATTGTTGTTGGTGTTGCTGTTGTTGTAATTTCTTGGAGGATACTGATTTTGTTGATGGTACTGAGGTTGTTGCTGATAGTTTTGCTGCGGAGGTTGATAAGCTGGTTGTGGATGAGCTGGAGCGGGGATGGTGACTGCTGCCACCGATCTATGAACATATTGGGGCCTACCCCTGTTGGTGTGGATGGCATTGGTCTCACCAGTCCTTCTTGGGCCTGCAAAAGGCTTTCTTGCATTACTGGATGAGCTTGCACCATTGTCAGAGATCTTACCCATATTCAATAGGCTTTCAATTCTCTCCCCGGCTATAACTACATCTGCAAAGCTGGTAGATGAGAAGGCAGCTAGCCTATCAATGTAAGTCCCCTGAAGGGTGTTCATGAACATATCCGCCATCTCCCTTTCTGACATAGGCGGCTGGACAGCAGCAGCAAGCTGTCTCCATCTTTGAGCATATTCTCGGAAGCTCTCTCTAGATGACTGTGACATTCCCATTAGGAGAGTCCTGTTGGGTGCCATATCTAGATTATACTGATACTGTCTGATGAAGGCCTCTGCCAGGTCCTTCCAGCATCTTATAGTTGCTCTTGTCAGATGGGAATACCATTCCCTCGAAGCTCCAGTCAAGCTATCCTCGAAATAGAACATCCACAGCTTCTCGTCCATAGTATAAGCCTTTAGCCTCCCGAGAAACGATTGTAGATGGGTCCGAGGATAGGAAGTCCCATTATACTTCTCGAAGCATGGTGGCTTAAACTTGTGGGGAATCCTGACCCCGTCTACCAAGCCCATATCCATAACATCGAATCCCAAAGAGTTTTGAGACTCTAAGGATCTTAACTTCTCAGCTATCTCATCCAACCTTCTATCATAAGCCTCTTCCCCAGCTCCCATTATTGTGAACTGGTCTTCTTGAGGGTCTTCTTGCAGTACCCTCCCGGCTGTAGCAGGCCCTTGTATATTGACAGGAATGTTGGCCTCTGGATGGAGGTGGGGGCCAAAGACTGGGGGATTAGCATGTGGTTGGACTCTTTCATTGTTGCTAGTCCTAGCAGTCCCTGGCTGATGATCTTCCTGGTTTCTCCCTTCTACCAGTGCTCTGAGCCTCTCCTGGCTTTGAGCCATGTTGTTTATTACCTCCATGAATTGCATCATTTGAGTTCTCATCTCTAACCTTTCACTGGTCATCTGATTTCTGACCTCCGCAAGGTCCTGCTGCATCTGATCCATCTGTATGCCCGGAAGATTGTTACGGGTGGGGTACCTGTGTGGTCTGTTGAGTGGGAACCCTCGTCGACGAGCAATATTTCCTGAACATCACAACAGAGTTAGCAATAACAAAACGAAAACCTACAAAACAAACAAAGGGGTTAGCATGCAATGCAGTATGCTTATTTGTTCTCAAGGTATCCTGGCTTGGCATTCAGTTTTGACCCTTCCAGACCCTTGAAGATGCTATTGAAGTTGCTTTTGAAGTAAACTCAGATGAGACCAACCACCATAAATATATTACAGAAAGTAAAATGATACAACTTGCTCTTTTTACAACACAAGCCCTCTAAGGGGTCAAAATACATCATAAGAAAATAAAAGTACATAGAATGGAAGCAACAACAAGCAAATGGTCAAACACCAAGACCAAACTCATCCTCCCGAACTTCCTTGAGAAGTGCCTCGGTCACAGGATCAGCCGGACGCTCCGTAAGGTTCTTGATGAGGAGATTCCTTGTATTAATAGCTGCAGTCAGCTTCCTGTGTTGGCTTTGGTCCCTTGACCTCTTCACTCCAGCTCTGATCTTCAGTTCTGATATCTCCCTCTGGGCTGCTGCCAGGGCTTCCTGTTGCTCTTTTGCACTAGCTTCCATTTGCTCTATCATGTCTTGGACCCTCTTGTCCTCCTGAGTACGAGCCTCGGTGATCCTGACCCACCTAGCCTGACTCTCCTTCAGATACAAGTCCGTCCTGGCTTTCTGGAACTGAGCTTCTTTGCAAGCATTCTTCAAGATTTGTTCCCCAGCCCTAGACTTCTTAATGTAATCTTCAGACTTCTCAATTCTAGCCAAGTGCTCCACTTTCAATTTCTCCAACCTTTCAATATCCAGTCTTCCATCACTCCTCTCATAGAGGGTCTTCTGCAAAGCTTGGGTCAACTTCTCATTTCTCTCTTTCAACTTCTCAAACTCCTCTAGACTGACAGTTGCTGGAGGTGGTGTTGTGGAAGGCCCAGGCATATCCTCTACAGTAAAGGGCATTCCAGAGAATTGAGCCCTGGCATGGGACCAATCATAGTATTGTGCTGATGCCACATTGTTACACTTCCCCAGGGTGGTTACCCCCTTAGTCTGCACATTGTCCCAGGCCCAGGCTGCCTTCCTAACAATGGCCAGATTAATCTTGTTCTCACAGTAAAGGGTCTCAACCAAGTCCTGTGCCTTAGGAGTGTGGACCAGTGCATAGCCCAGTTGTCTTTTGAACAACAGAGGGTTGTAATTAATACTACCCTTAACTCCTATTAGGGGTACATTGGGAAAATGCCCACAGCTGGTGATGATATCCCTGCCTTTCGTGCTTTGAGTGCACCACCTGATATCAGCTGAAGTAAGTGTAGTAAGTCTTCCAGCCCAGTTTTTCTGCTGATGAGGATTCAAAAATGCATCTGTCCTGGGTAGATTGTAAACACCCCAAATTTGCCCTCACCCATTCACACCATGGCTTGTGATCATTCTCATATGCATAAACACCAACATATCATCTCACATCTCATTTTTTGATTCACTGCATAGCTTTCAAGGCATCTGCACCTAGGGTTTGTGATCTGAGCAATCCCAAAGCCTCTTGAGCCACTCCAAAGGCAACTAATCAACTCAAAGGGGTCCATGTGTGTTCTTATGTCATATTTCATCTCCTCAAAGTCAAAAATGCAGAGGAATCACAAGAACTAGGGTTTGAGTGGATGCAGGGCCAGCTTGAACTACACAGTTGACTGAAAATTAGGGTTTTGGTTTCAGAGGCCATAACCCCAAATTTTTTGGTCATTCTTGTTTCCATTGGTCTCTATATGGTATAGGGAGTATGCATATCAATTTTCATGAATAAATTCCATGGGGAAGTCATCTGATCAAGGGTTGACTTTTCAGACAAGTCAGTGCAAATTCAGGGCATCTGAGGCCCCCAATGACCTAACCAATGGGTGATCTTCATCATTTTGAGTGTGTATGGTCTTTATTTGATCATGGAAGAAGATTGAAGTTCATAGAAATCAAGAATGTAGGGTTTTTGCAAATGTTGACTTTTTGGGCATAGTTGACTTTTCAAGAATGCATCATTTTAGGTCATTTTTCAAGCCATGATTTTGGATCCAAAAATGCTTCAAATGGAAAAACTTTGGTCATGAAAGTTGTAGATCTCATCTTTCCCTTTTCAAAAAGTACAAGAACATGATCTAATTCATCTTGGATCAAAAGTTATGGTTTGTTAAAGTTGGCAGAAATCACTAAATTTCAAGTTATGCACCAAAGGCAAAAATTGCAAATTCTTCTTCCAAGGCCAATTCAGCCACCATATGGGCTTCTAATGCACCTAACATGATCATATAACTCCTAAAAATCAGAAATGAACCAAGGATGTCATGGTTTCATGTTTGGTTAGGCAAGGAAGTCACATGTGAACCAAAATGTCACAAGTTGCAAAACTCATGATCATGCTCCCTCCTACTTGCAGCCTTGGATGCTGAGCTTTGCTAGCCTCTCACCTCACCTTGCTGCGCCAGCCCATGCCCATGTACTTGCCTAGAACCAAGCCCATGCCTCTCTTACAACCAAGTTGACATTTTGCAAAAGTAAACATCCCAATCAATAAAGGGCAGGTCACATCAACTGACCAATGAGATTAGTTTATGTGGATCACATGCTGGCTAAACATAAGAAGAAGCAAGGCTGAAACTCTCTCTACCACCACATACTCAAACACACTCCTTTTTGCAAACTTCTTCGAATCTCTCTGTCCAGACTTCAAACATCCAAACCATTTTCACCAATCATCTCACCATGTCTCATTGAGTCAAAAGCAACCAAGAACCCAGCCTGAAACAAGCCATAACACCACTTCACCATTTTCACTTCAACTTGCAGTTTCATTCGAAACTCTCTCCACAGCTCACAAACACCCAAACAAACTCCATAAACCTTCTCTACTCATCATCTGGACCACAAACAACCCTTCACCCTTGCCAGAAACAACCTGAATCACCATTGCCATGTTCAACTGAGCTTGAGCAGAAGTTACTCAAACTCTTCATCCAGCCAACATAAACTCTTCCTAAGCATTCAAGGATCATCAGGAGGCCAAGTAGAGTGGGTTTCACCAAGAGAGGAGGTCAGAAAGTAGCTGAGTTGAAAGCTTCGAATCTCAGGTAGCTCAAGAAATATTTTTCCAGAAATCATTTTTTAAGTTCCTAATCTGTTCTATATGTCTTCCTGATCATGAATGTGCTTTTGGTTTTGAAAATGGTGATGAAACGAGAATGTAATTGCTTCCTGAAACTTTTTTGCCCTAGTTCTTGTTTGCTTCGATTCAGCCTTTCATGGAAAAATAAATTTGTTTTGTTTGAGGGTTATGATTCGTGAGTGAGTGGGAAGCATTTCTGTTCATTTAGATTTCATTTTCGTAACGTGTAGAGTGAGTTTGAGGTTTTGGGTGAACGGAGAAGATGACCGGAACACTGTTCCGGTCATCTGAGAGTGTTTAACGGCGTAATTAGGGCATAAGCATTTAATTAGCTGATTTTGAATTTGAACCGTAGGATGTGGCGCCAGGTCTCTTCCCGCGCGTGTAACTTTGAATCCAGGCCCTAGGATGTGTTGACTTTTATTTAATTCAGTTTAAGTTCATTTTTAATTCACTTCTTTTCATTTTATTTGCACAATTTATTTAAAATAGCAAAAATGTTTTAAAAATTATGAAACTTTTTGTCAAGAGTTTCACTAATTTTTAAAACCCGAAAATATTTTTATTTTATTTTTTATCATTAAAAAAGTATTTTTAAATATTTAAAAGATTATTTTTAATTGATTAATGGGAATTAATTAATTAAAAATACTTTTAGGTATTTAAAAATTACAAAAAAATTCATGAAATGTCCTAAGACATTTAGAAACATTGTCCAACATTCAAACCAAATTTCTTTTTTGATCTTGATGCATTTTAAGAATTTTTCATTGAATTAAATCATTTTCTATGCATTATTTTGATCATGGATTCAAAAATTCATTTCTGCCTATTGGTGAAGGTTGTGACATTGATTCTTTTCACTTTGTCTTGTGTTTAACATGTAGTTTCTAGGGTAAAAAGGCCATGAATTGTTCTTGCATTTTCAAATTGATTGGCATTTGTTTTGTTAAGAACCCTAAAAAACCCTAGTAACTTAGAAAATTCATATCTTGAGTTTGGTTGAGAGTTGAGAGCTCCCCTTTGGGCAGGGGTTTATTATAGGTCTAGGGTTTCCTTGGGTACCATTTTCCATTTTTTATCTTAGGGTTTGCTTCTGTTTTTGGTTTGTGTTTGATGTTTGATCCATAAACCCTAATTTGGGCTTCCATTTGCATCCTTCTTGCATTCTCTTGCATAACATGACTTGTCATTGCATTTTGTGCATTCTTGTGATCCATTTGACATCTTAGGACATGTAGAAAGCATCTTTGATCATTGCATCCCATATTTGCCATGTCATTTGTCTTGTATGATTCATAACTTTTCATGCTTGTTCATGCTCCTTAGCTTGCATCATTTGCATTCATAATCTTGTATGAACATCCCCATTGCCTTGCCTCATGTTTGCAGCACCTCATAACATCATAATCATCATCAACATGCTTCTGGTCTTGCTTTGCATCATATCATTTCATCTCACCTTGCATTGCATTGCATTTCTTTCTAACATTTCAGGTGGTAAGTAACTTGAGAAGTGGATTTGCCTTCACTTCTCATACCTTTTCTTTTCATCTCTCTTGCATCCATTGCTGCATTTTTATGTGTGTTTGAGTTTGAGCTTGCTCATTCTTCTCCTTCCCACTTTCTTTCTTCAAGTGACTTGGCTTCTTGAATGAAGCAAGTCACTTTGCTTCTCTTGATCCTGTTCATCTGCTTCCTGGTGGCTCCTTTGAAGATTGTTCTTGCGAACCTCACAAACCTTAGGATCAACCAAGCATGACAATGAATTAGGGTTTTGATTAGTCCCCTCATAGTTTTACCTTTGTGTCTCTCCTTGAGTCTTCTCTTCTCATCTCATAATCAGGGACTAAACCCTAAAGGCTTTAAGACTTTGTGATTAAGCTTATGCCTGCATCCTTCTCTTAGGATGGAGTGTATAACTTTAATCCTAAGTATTAAACCCTTAAGGTGTTTAAATCTCTTAATCAATTCATCTAATAATTATCAAGACATCACACTTGTAACTTGGGCCTTGCATTAGGGTTCTAATTCTTCCTTAATTGGTTAAGAAGGACTAACCCTAGTGTTAATGGACAAGTCCCCCTCAAGTTGTCTTACAAATCATAAAAAATACTTCATCATCATAATCATTAACTAAAATCCACTTAATAAAGGCTTGTTTTGTCATGGGTTTAATCCCTAATCATGGATTAAGTTGAGGAGTCTTCCTCAGCTTAAACATTCTCATCTATTATCCTTCTTTTAGGATGGTGTAATGGGTCTGTTTAATCCTTGATTATGGCTTAACCTCATTACTCAACACTAAACAAAATCACAAAAACACCTAAATAATCACAAGTAGGTTAATGATCTTAATCCTAAATCAAAGGTGATTGAGTGTGAGAATCTGACTTCACACTTAAGGTATTCTCATTACCCCTAATCAGAGGGAAGATGTGATGAGTTTACTAACCCATTGGTTTAGACTTAAGCTCATTATCTTATGACAAACTCCAAAAAGAAATAAAAGACTGAAAACTCAAAAACAAACAATAATCGTCTCCTCCGGGATTCTTTTCTCATCTTATTCACTCACAAACGAGAACTTGCTTCTTCCGTCTAATGCAAGACAGTTTGCACCTGAGCCAGACAGGTCATACACTTGAGCATTGACAAGCAAGCAGTTCATAAGTCAATTCATCATTCAGTCTCTTTGGGTCGAACTACGGTGTTCTGACTTCCTCATTGCACGAGAGGATACGTAGGCATAACTTAACAGTTATCGAACAAAAGTCTCTGTCCATTCCCCCTCTTTCCAGCTTCATTCTTTAGTCTCATTATCATGAGCATTTCACTCTTTTCCTTACACTGACACATCATTTATACACATCACATTTCTTTACACTGACACCTGTACATTCTTTTCCAGCTCTTTTACACACAGATTGCACTGACACTACCCCTTTAAAACACAAATCTTTTAAGCGTGGATCCCGTCGAGTACGACGGACAATCTGGGTGCTAATACCTTCCCAGGTTGTAACCAACCCCCTTTCTCAGTCTCTCTGGTTCGCAAACCGTCTTATCCATCTTTTTCTAGGTCTATGCAGCATTGCCTTTCCTCCGGGATAAAAATGCCTAGCTGGCGACTCTTTTCATCTCCAGTGAGTTCACGGCTGTGTGCTCTCACTGTTCCCTTCGCCGACCGTTCGCGTCTGTACCGGGATGCAAATCTTTGGGAGCGACAGCTTGGCGACTCTGCTGGGGACCCTTATACTGCAACCAGGGCTGCTGGTTCTTTTTGTGGGTTCCTCCTAGCGCTTGTTTGATTTGTGTTTACTGGGGTGTTATGTGCTATCTGTGCTTGTATATCTGTTTTGTTTATTGCTTTATGTACAGTTGGTTTATTGCTTTCTTTATAGCTTTATATTTTTCATACTGTCATACTGTGCTGGCTGGATCTGGTTTCTCTTTGGTGGGTGGGTATTTCATTGAGAGTTAAGGTCCTATACCTGGGACCTGAGTGACACCTAGGCTAGAGTGAATCATATTCTTTCCCATTCCATTTCGGTCTGGTGCGGGAATATGAAACACGGTTCAGATATGGGTTTCTTCTTGAGAACTCTGTGTTGCAGATTTCCTGCAATGCTAGGGCTATCTGGGAAGCCTGCTAAGTCTGGATGACCTTTTAGTATTGACCTTCAGAAACTGAGGTGAATTAGAGGAGGAATTGTTATGGTTATTGTAAACACTGTACCTCCGGGTTAGAAGTGTTTACACTTCTCATAACTGATCCAAGTCTGAGGATCCTTGTTCTAGATCACCACCTGTGAGGGGGTTGGGCTGTTTGCAGGTTTGCAGGTACCTTGACCTCAGAATACCCTGTTACTTTGACTTTGTTAAGAATACTCCATGTTGGACAGTTCTTGTGATTCTAAAACCCTGGACATGTGGCTCTTTATTTGAGTCCCCCACCCGGGTTACTGGATTTATAGACCTCCACCTGGATTCTTGAACACACATGGATCTACACCAAGGCAGTTAATCAGATCCAGCTCAGTCACAAACCCTTGCATTTCATTTGCATACATACTCATTGCATCATATTAACATTTGCTTATTTGTGTTTCAGGGTATCCACCTTCATCTAGGTTTTGGTTTTGACCCCATCTGCAGTTTTGACCTGTCTCCACCAGCACTTGCTGCAGCTTGTCAGCCATGTACTTCAGTTACTTGCATTAGCCAGCCAGTGGCCCACTTCTCAACCTCTTCATCAACACTTGTTCTACTCAGTCTCAGCATCATGGCTCCAAAGAAAAGTAACATCACCTATCATTTCTTCCAACCAGATTTGTCAGACATCAGGAGGATCCAAACCCTGATCACTCCAGATCACATACCCTTGTTCAGGGAGAGTTATGGAGATATACTGGACATGGTCATGGATCTGGACCCATCTCAGAGGAGCCTGATCCATACCTGCATTCAGTTCTATGATCCTCCATTGAGATGTTTCACCTTTCAAGACTTTCAGTTGGGGCCTCTTCTGGAAGAATACTCATCATTGACTGGTCTGCCCATCAAAAGAGAAATCCCATTCAACCCTGAAATGGTCTTTCCCAGCAATGGAGAGGTAGCAAAAGCTTTGTATCTGGAGCCTGTTTTGATTGAACAGCATATGACCTCTAAAGCTGGGATCCCTGGATTTCATCTGGACTTCCTAATGTCTCAAGCTAGTCTGAAGGCCTCCCTGGGGGAGTGGAAAGCTGTTTGTGCTCTGTTGGCCTTAAGTGTATTTGGAATGGTGTTGTTCGCAGATGAGCCTCGATTCATTAGCAAGAATGCAATCCACTTGTTCATCCTGAAGAACCCAGTGCCAACTTTGCTAGGAGATCTCTATTACTCAGTGCATCAGAGAAATGAGAAGCAGAGGGGAAGATTAGTAAGGATTTGTGCTCCATTATTCCATGCTTGGCTTCTCAGGCATCTACCCAGGACAGATGCATTTCTAAATCCTCATCAGCAAAGCAACTAGGCTAAGAGACTCACTGTCCTAACTTCAGCAGATATCAGATGGTGTACTCAGAGCACCAAGGGCAGAGATATGATCACCAGCTGTGGGCACTTTCCCAATGTGCCTTTGATAGGAGTTAAGGGAAGTATCAATTACAACCCTCTGTTGTTCAGGAGGCAACTGGGCTATGCACTGGTCCACACTCCTAGGGAACAAGATTTGGTGGAGACCCTCTACTGTGAGAACAAGATTAGTCTGGCAACTGTTAGGCAGGCTGCCTGGGCCTGGGATCATGTTCAAACTAAGGGAATCACCATTCTGGGGAAGTGCAATAATGTGGCATCAGTCCAATATTATGAGTGGTCCCATGCTAGGGCCCAATTCTCTGGAATGCCCTTTACCATAGAAGACATGCCTGAGTCATCTTCAGCACCACCCCCTGCCACTATCAGTTTGGAAGAGTTTGAAAGTTTGAAGGAAAGAAATGAGAAGTTAACTCAAGCCTTGCAGAAGACCCTCCGGGAGAGGAGTGAAGGTGTGAGGGAGATTGAGAGATTGGAGAAATTGAGGGTGGAACACTTGACCAAGATTGAGAAGTCTGGAGATTATATCAACAAATCCAAAGCTGGTGAACAGATTCTGAAGAATGCTTGTAAAGAAGCCCAGTTTCAGAGAGCAAGAACAGACTTGTATTTGAAAGAGAGTCAGGCCAGGTGGATCCGGATCACTGAGGCCCGTACTCTGGAAGACAAGAGAGTTCAGGCCAAGATGGAGCAGATAGAAAAAGCCCTGGCAGCAGCTCAGGAGGAAATATCAGAGCTGAAAATCAAAGCAGGATTGAAGAGGTCTAAGGACCAAAGTCAGAACAAGAGGTTGACTGCAGCTGTTGCAACAAGAAACCTTCTCATCAGAAGTCTCACGGAGCATCCGGCTGATCCTGTGACCGAAGCACTTCTCAAGGAAGTTCGTGAGGATGAGTTTGGCCTTGGAGTTTGATCATTTGCTTGTTGTTGTTCCTTTTCCATGTACTTTTGCTTTTTTTGATGTATTTTGACCCCTTTGAGGGCTTGTGTTGTAAAATGAACAAATTGTATTATTTCACCTTTGTAATATATTTGTGTTGGCTTCTATCTGGGTTCACATCAAAAGCAACTTCAACAGCATCATCTTCAAGGGTCTGGAAGGGTCAAAACTGAAGGCCAAACCGGATACCTTGAGAACAAATAAGCATAACTGCATTGCATGCTAACCCTTTTGTTTGTTTTGTAGGTTTTTGTTTTGTTGTTGCTAACCTCTGTTGTGATCTTCAGGAATTATTGCTCGCCGCCGGGTATTTCCTCTCAACAGGCCTCACAGGTACCCAACTAGAAACAACCTTCCGGGAATTCAGATGGATCAGATGCAACAAGACCTTACGGAGGTCAGAAACCAGATGGCAAACGAAAGGTTAGAGATGAGAACGCAGATGACGCAGTTCATGGAAGTTATGAACAACATGGCTCAGAGCCAGGAGAGACTGAGGGCCATGGTGGAGAGGCAAAATCAAGAGGAGCCTCATGTAGGAACTGCAGGCACCAGTAATAATGAAAGGGTGCAACCACATGTTACCCCCCCTGTGTTTGGCCCACATCTCCATCCAGAGGCTAACATCCCAGTCAACATTCAAGGGACAGCCACTGCAGCCAGAGTACTTCAAGAAGATCCTCAGGAGGACCAGTATACAGTAATGGGTGCCGGAGAGGAAACTTATGATAGACGGTTGGAAGAAATAGCTGAGAAGTTGAGATCACTGGAGTCTCAAAACTCTTTGGGGTTCGACGTCATGGACATGGGGCTGGTAGAAGGGGTCAGGATTCCCCATAAGTTCAAGCCTCCTTGTTTCGAAAAGTATAATGGGACTTCATGCCCCCGGACTCATCTACAATCATTTCTGGGAAGGCTGAAGGCCTATACAATGGATGAGAAATTGTGGATGTTCTATTTTGAAGATAGCTTGACTGGAGCTTCGAGGGAGTGGTATTCCCATCTGACAAGAGCAACAATTAGATGCTGGAAGGACCTGGCAGAAGCCTTCATCAGACAGTATCAGTATAATCTAGATATGGCACCCAACAGGACTCTCCTAATGGGAATGTCACAGTCTTCAAGGGAGAGCTTCAGAGAATATGCTCAGAGATGGAGACAATTGGCTGCTGCCGTTCAACCACCAATGTCTGAGAGAGAAATGGCAGACATGTTTATGAACACTCTCCAGGGAACGTATATTGACAGGTTGGCTGCTTTCTCTTCCACCAGCTTCGCAGATGTTGTCATAGCTGGGGAGAGAATTGAAAGCCTGTTGAAAATGGGAAAGATCTCAGACAACGGTGCAAGCTCGTCCAGTAGTACAAGAAAGCCTTTTGCAGGCCCGAGAAGAACTGGCGAGACCAATGCCATTCACACCAACAGGGGTAGGCCCCAATATGCTCAGAGGTCAATAGCAGCAGTCACTATCCCTGCTCCAGCACATCCTCAGCCAGTCTATCAACCTCCTCAACAAAACTTCCAACAACAACCTCAGTATCAGCAGAATCAGTATCCTCCAAGAAACTTCAACAACAACAACAACAATCAACAGAGGCCATTCCAACAAAGGCCATCCCAAGCTAACCGAGTGATCGACCCGATCCCAATGCCGTATGCTGCCTTGCTGCCACAACTTCTGAAACTCAACCTGGTTGAGCTAAGAACGTTGGCACCTCCGGATCCCAACAGTCTACCAAGGAACTATGACTCCAATGCTAGGTGCGCTTTTCATTCAAACGCACCTGGTCACAGTACAGAAAAATGCAGGGCTCTGCATATGAAGGTACAAGACTTGGTAGACTCCAAGGCTCTGAATTTTGCACCTCCGCCCAATGTCAATAAAAACCCAATGCCAAACCATGGTGGTCCTCGAATTAATGCTATTGAAGAAGACCAACCATCTTATTTAATAACAAGTGTGGATCAGATCAGGACGCCATTGGTGGAGATCAAAGCTCAACTCCGTGAGGGCAATATATTTCCGGGGTGTGAACTAGGGTGTCCCTACTGCAATATCTCATGGAATGGGTGTGAAGATTTAAGGAATGGCATTGACAGCCTTATTCAGAGTGGCCTGCTCCAGATCACTACATCATTTCCGATAAACCCAACAACTTCATCAGCAACGGTTTCAGAACCTCCTACAAATGCAACAACTATTGTTCCCGACAATTCACCAGCAACATCAACAAGTACTTCACCTGTCCTCCCAAATGATCAGTTTTCAACAGTTCCTCCTGCTACAACTTCAGCTTCATCCCATTTCGACTCTCCATCAGCAACAACAGCAGTCCTTCCAACAGAACCTCCTACAACACCAGCGATCAATCATGAAGATGTCTCCACTGTTACCATATTCTACGATCCTGAAAATAATTCTGCCTACCATTCAGAAGGTGCTGCTCCCGCTAGAGCACCAGTTACAATCTTTTACGATCCACAAACAATAACAGTCCCTTCAGCAGCAGCAATCAGTCCGGTCACTGTCACGGTGCCTGGACCAGTACCATATGAAAGCAATAGGGCCATCCCTTGGCACTATGGCTCTGACGTATACTGCGAAGGAAAAAGAATCACTCTTGACACATCAACACCTGCACCACAAGTAGATAATGTGGGGGGAGGCGGAGGCTTCACTCGAAGCGGACGTCTCTTTGCTTCACAAGTTCAAAGACCTACTGCCGAAGCAGAAGCTGCTGCCAAGGCAAAGGGTAAAGGCCCGGTGCAGGAAGATCCAGCTGCCAAAGAAGCCCTGAAGACTCCATTTGATCAGGAAGTTGATGAGTTTATGCGGATCATCAAAAAGAGTGACTATAAAATTGTGGATCAGCTTCACCAGACGCCATCCAAAATCTCCATCCTCTCACTGCTTATGTGCTCCGAAGCCCATCGGAATGCACTACTTAAAGTCCTGCACGCAGCTTACGTGCCTGAGGAGATAACTGTCAACCAGTTGGAAACCGTGGTTGGAAATGTTACTGCTAGCAATGGGCTAGGGTTTACCAATTCTGACTTGACAGCGGATGGCCGCAACCACAACAAAGCCTTGCACATAACCATGAAATGCAAAGGAGCTGTCCTTTCTCATGTGCTGGTGGACACAGGTTCTTCCCTGAATGTCTTACCAAAGAAGGCTCTGGTGAAGCTTGAATATGATGGATTGGCATTGAGACCCAGCAACCTGGTAGTACGAGCCTTTGATGGCTCAAAGAGATCGGTTCTGGGAGAGATTGAGCTGCCTGTGACAATTGGCCCACAGACTTTTAAAACTATCTTTTATGTGATGGACATTCAGCCCGCCTACAGCTGTTTGTTGGGTAGACCCTGGATTCACGCCGCCGGTGCAATAACGTCTACCCTTCACCAAAAGTTAAAATTTGAGTGGGAAGGCCAAGTTGTCACAATCTGTGGGGAAGAGGACATTTTTGTCAGCCACCTGGCGACCTATAAGTACATTGAAATGGATGGAGAGATCCATGAAACAATGAGCCAGGGGTTTGAAGCTTTGAATGTGAATGAAGCATCTGCTGTGTCAGGGATCTCCATGTCATCTTACCAACAAGCCCGGAAGGTTGTTGAAGAAGGAACTGCCCGTGGCTGGGGCAAGGTTTTAGCTGTGGAGGAGAAGAAGGACAAGTTTGGGTTGGGTTACAGACCAACTCAACATCAAGCGAAGGCTGCTGCAGAGCCTGGTTTTGTCAGTGGGGGGATGCTTACCCCTGATGCTATCAACTGTCTGGAAGACGAGCTGGAAGAGGAGCGCAATCTGGAGAATTGGATTCGTCCGAAGATCCCGGGGAGCAGTGTCTCGAACTGGTCTTCCCAGGAAATTATAAGAGTTACTCATGCAGAGTAATTATTATTTCCTGTATTTTTTATAGCATGCATCCAAGTCTTGCATCTTGCCCAAGATGACAAGACTCATTTTGTAATCAGGGCCATCTGTACTTTTGTGCAAACAAGATCAAATTAATGAAATATCAGACATCTTTTTGCAAACAAGTCTTTTCCTTTTCTGCTCACTGTTTTTCCATTTTTCTTTTTGTACAAAAATAAATGGCGGTGTTTTCAAAATGATAACTTCATTTCACTTTTTTTCTAAAGCAAGATTAAAATCAATCACTAAAATGAACAACTTAACCCTTGCAGAAAGTGCCTTCCTGACTGCACCGACAACAGCACGGCTATGACATCGTATGACTTTGACAATCCGATCAATCAAACTGATGAAGGGGTTGATGAAGAATATGAGCTTCCTGAAGAGCTAGCCAGGTTGTTGAGACAAGAGGAAAAGGTCATTACTCCTCACCAGGAGGAGATTGAAGTGATTAATCTTGGTACTGACGAAGACGTGAAAGAGGTTAAAATCGGGGCCTGCCTGCAAGACTCAGTGAAGAGACAATTGATAAATCTGCTTCAAGAGTATGTTGATGTGTTTGCTTGGTCGTATCAAGATATGCCAGGGTTGGATACCGACATTGTTGTGCACAAGCTGCCTCTGAGGGAAGAGTGCCCACCAGTGAAACAGAAGCTGCGCCGAACTCGCCCAGACATGGCTATGAAAATCAAAGAAGAGGTACAAAAGCAATGGGACGCCGGTTTCCTTGCTGTGACTAGCTATCCGCCGTGGGTTGCTAACATAGTACCTGTGCCTAAGAAGGACGGCAAAGTAAGAATGTGCGTTGATTACCGGGATCTGAACAGAGCCAGCCCGAAGGATGACTTCCCATTACCTCACATTGATGTATTGGTGGATAACACGGCTCAGTTCTCGGTATTCTCCTTCATGGACGGATTTTCAGGATATAATCAGATCAAGATGTCACCTGAAGACATGGAGAAGACAACATTCATCACACCCTGGGGCACGTTCTGTTACAAAGTGATGCCATTCGGACTGAAGAATGCTGGTGCCACATATCAACGGGCTATGGTGACATTATTCCACGATATGATCCACAAGGAAATAGAATGCTATGTGGATGATATGATCGCCAAGTCCCTTACAGAAGAAGACCATCTGGTGAATCTGCTCAAATTATTCAAGCGTCTGAGGAAATACCAATTGAAGCTGAACCCCAACAAATGCACATTCGGGGTGAGATCCGGTAAGCTGCTGGGCTTTATTGTAAGCGAGAAAGGGATTGAGGTTGACCCTGATAAAGTCAAAGCTATTCAAGAAATGCCTGCACCGAAAACTGAGAAAGAAGTTCGAGGTTTCTTAGGTCGATTGAACTACATTTCAAGATTCATATCTCACCTTACAGCAACCTGTGAACCCTTGTTCAAGCTGTTAAGAAAGGAACAAACGGTCAGGTGGAACGAAGACTGCCAGAAGGCTTTTGACAAGATCAAGGAATATCTGCAAGAACCCCCAATCCTCATGCCTCCAGTTGAAGGAAGACCTCTGATCATGTACTTGACAGTATTAGAAGAGTCGATGGGGTGTGTGCTGGGCCAGCATGACGAGTCTGGTCGAAAAGAGTATGCAATATACTACCTAAGCAAAAAGTTTACCGACTGTGAACAGCGTTATTCACTGCTCGAGAAAACTTGCTGTGCTTTAGCGTGGGCTGCTCGCCGACTGAGACAGTATATGTTGACCCACACTACCTTATTAATCTCAAAAATGGATCCAGTCAAGTACATATTTGAGAAGCCAGCTCTTACCGGACGGGTTGCAAGATGGCAGATGATTCTCACAGAATACGACATACAGTACACATCTCAGAAAGCCATCAAGGGCAGTGTACTATCTGAATATCTTGCTGAGCAACCCATTGATGACTACCAGCCTATGAGGTTTGACTTCCCTGATGAAGATATCATGTTCATTAAAGCAAAAGATCACGAGGAGCCTATTCACACTGAAGGGCCCGACCCGGAAGAAGAATGGACTATGATGTTTGACGGGGCTGTTAACATGAATGGCCGTGGTGTTGGTGCAGTACTCATTACACCCAAAGGAGTTCACATGCCTTTCTCGGCGAAACTCACTTTCAACTGCACTAACAACGAAGCTGAATACGAAGCTTGCATTATGGGTCTTGAGGAGGCCATTGACCTCAGAATCAAAACTTTGACCGTATTCGGAGATTCAGCTCTGGTAGTCAATCAAACCAACGGAAAATGGTACACCCACCAGGATCATCTGATACCTTACAGGGATTATACAAGAAGGTTATTGACTTTCTTTACAACAGTCAAGCTTGAGTATATCCCTCGCGACGAGAATCAGTTTGCAGATGCTCTTGCTACCATTTCATCCATGATCAAAGTTCAAACGGCCAACTTTGTACCTCAAATTTCAGTGTCTAGACTTGATAGACCAGCATATGTATTTGCAGCAGATGTTGTAAAAGATGATAAGCCTTGGTTCCATGACATTAAGTGCTTCTTGGAGGATCAGACATACCCACCTGGGGCATCTTCCAATGATAAGAAGACCTTGAGAAGGCTTGCTGGTAGTTTCTTTCTGAACACTGATGGGTCTTTATACAAGAGGAACTTTGATATGGTACTCCTCAGATGTGTTGACAAGACGGAAGCAGATTTGCTGATGCATGAAGTGCACGAAGGGTCTTTTGGTACTCATGCTGGAGGACATGCAATGGCTAAGAAATTGTTGAGGTCAGGCTATTACTGGATCACAATGGATGCAGACTGTTGTGCCTACGCCAGAAAATGCCACAAATGCCAGATCTACGCAGACAAGGTGCATGTGCCTCCCAATCCTTTGAACATCATGTCTTCACCCTGGCCCTTTGCCATGTGGGGCATTGATATGATCGGCAAGATTGAGCCAACTGCTTCGAATGGCCACAGATTCATCCTGGTCGCCATCGACTATTTCACCAAGTGGGTCGAAGCAGCCTCTTATGCAAATGTTACAAGGCAAGTGGTAGCCCGATTCCTAAAAAGAGATATCATCTGTCGGTATGGAGTGCCCGAGCGAATCATTACTGATAATGGTTCCAATTTAAATAACAAAATGATGGCAGAGCTGTGCCGGGACTTCAAGATCCAACATCACAATTCTTCTCCTTACAGGCCAAAGATGAACGGCGCTGTTGAGGCAGCAAATAAGAATATCAAGAAGATTGTGCAGAAGATGGTAGTCACCTACAAAGACTGGCACGAAATGCTACCATTTGCCTTGCATGGGTACCGCACATCAATCAGAACATCCACTGGGGCAACACCGTACCAGCTTGTATATGGTATGGAAGCAGTCCTACCTGTTGAAGTTGAACTACCCTCGTTGCGGGTATTAATGGATGTTAAACTGAGTGAAGCAGAATGGGTTCGGTCCCGATACGAACAACTGAATCTGATCGAAGAGAAAAGATTGGCTGCAATCTGTCATGGGCAGCTATATCAGAAAAGAATGAAGAAGGCCTTCGATCAGAAAGTCAGGCACCGAGAGTACCAAGTAGGAGATCTTGTGTTGAAAAGAATCCTCCCTCCTCATACAGACCACAGGGGCAAATGGACTCCAAATTATGAAGGACCATTTGTTGTAAAGAAAGTTTTCTCTGGTGGAGCACTGATGCTCAGCACCATGGATGGTGAAGATTTCCCATCCCCTGTGAATTCAGATGCAGTTAAAAAATACTTCGCATAAAATGACCCGCTGGACATAAAAACAGAATGTAAGTCCAGGCAAAAATAGGGCATCCCGGCGAGTCAAAAACAGAATAAAAGACTCGGGCAAAAGTAAGGGAAATAAATGAAAAAATGTACACCCGCTGAGTTGAAAAGCCGCATTGGACAGCTCAGGCAAAAATGGGTATCCCGATGGATTGAAAACCCGAAAGGGCGATCCATGCAAAACAAGGGAATAAGCGAACAACTGCATTCTGAATTCGTCTGTATCACCTACAACTTGGTAAGCTACGAATGATCAGCTTCAATCAGAATCAACTCTCTCCAGAAAGCAAGACGAGAAGAACGTCATTGTCATACGAGTTATAGCAGAAGAGGAAGCTCCTTGAAAGCGTCGTCAACATCGCCAGCATTTTGTTTCTCAATTTGTAACAATCTCTTCATTTCAGGAGATATGTTTCTTTGACTGTATCTTTGCCAATTCAGGGCACATGAATTAATAAAATCAGATTTTCAGTCATGTTTCGTTTTTACATTTATGTTTTGCAAAGAGTTGTCTGATATCTCTAAAATACAATTGCATAAGTACAGAGGCCTTTCTCTAAAAATAAAAACACATGCTTACAGGGAATGTAATTATTCTCGAAAGTACTTAACTCCTATGACGGAATCCAGTAAGGGATACCTCGGGACCTTTTGTACGTTCCATTATCTTTGCAGGATTGCAGGTATCCAGAACGCAACCTGGGGCATGCAGGTTACGTCACAGCAGGTAGGTGAATCATTATCAACTCGGTCTATCTTCCACCTGGCACTAGAAGGTGCCCATTTCTCCAGCGGAGCTACCAAATCAGCATACACTCAATCTCAGCATCCGAAATGCTCTATCCCCAGCTGAGTTGCATCTTGTTGCTCTCCCCAGCTGAGTTGCCTCTCAATTCCCCAGCCGAGTTGCCATTCTTCCTCAACAGAATACAGAAATCAGGGAATCATCTCCCCACAGAGCTTCAAGCCTTTATTCAGAAGAGCAACGCACGGAGAAGTCACAACAGAGTACAGAAAGCTTCTACAAACCCCAGCTGGGTCCCGTATTTTTAAGGATATGTCAATCAGTGACCTATATCCCCAAACAAATGCATCATTAGATCTACCAATGATCTCATCCCCAGCTGGGATGTCCACTTCAAGCAGATCGACCAGAGATCTTCGCAGCAATGGGATCCGAATCCCGGACCTGTGCCCCTTTGCATAATCATGGCATCCGCATCATATTCACCCCCCAGAGCGTAGCATTTCGTCTAACACGGAGCATTACGGCAAAAATCAAATGCATAGCATAATCATAAGTCATGTTGTGAATAGAACACCTGTGAATAACAAACCGTTCATCATCATTATACAAACATCCCCATCAGAGTCCCAGCAAAAGCAGCTGCCCTCACAAATCACAAACACCAGTATATACACCTTTTGGCACCCGTCCGTGTCCTCCTTCCCCAAACAGGTCGCCTGAATACACTCAACAAACAAAATCACCCGTACTACAGATACGTCCTGACACCCGTCCGTGTCAAATCACCAGCAAAAAGCCAAAGACATCCTCTTGGCACTCACATATACTTGTATATACACTTTCTTGGCACCCGTCCGTGTCATATCCCCAGCGCAGTCGCTTGCACCCTCATCACTCATATACTTGTTAATATTATACTTTTCTCTCTTGACACCCGTCCGTGTCACTTTCCCCAGCAGTTAAAACCCTCATCAATACAATACAATACTCACTACTCATGGTACGCTTATACAGATACTCGTCCGTATCTTGTATACATCATCACTCATATCCCCACAGATTCGGCAGTAGTCCTTGTTCTTTGTTAACCAGTTGGTACTCGTCCGTGCCATCATCTCAGAACATTGCGTCTAGTGTTTGTTTCTACATGATACTCGTCCGTATCATAGTCTTAGGGATGCTCGTCCGCATCTTTAATCCATACACTGTGTCAAACACCTATGTCTTCTTGAATATAGATACTCGTCCGTGTCTATTATTCCCCAGAAGAGTCCTTTCAGATGCAACACTCGTCCGTGTTCTTTGTTAACCAGTTGATACTCGTCCGTATCATCATCTCTGAACATGTGTCAGTTTGTTTCTACGTGATACTCGTCCGTATCATAGTCTTAAGGATGCTCGTCCGCATCTTTAATCTATACACGATACCAAACACTTATACCTTTTGTTTCTTGGATGTAAACGCTCGTCCGTGTTTACATTATCCCCAGTAGATCACCAACAAATTTTCTTTTCTAACACTCGTCCTGTGTTATGATACCTTTGAGAGCAGCCGTACCCTGCTGAGTGGTCGTCCTCCACTTCTTGATGGTCGTCCTCCATCATGCTCATCCGATGGCCGTCCCCATCGTTGATTTTAGCAGCCGTCCCCTGCTAGGTGGTCGTCCTCCACCTTTTGATGATCGTCCTTCATCACTTTATCCAATGGCCGTCCCCATTGTCGATTTTTGGTTATCTAACACTCGTCCTGTGTTATGACAAACCTCGAGAGCAGCCGTCCCCTGCTGAGTGGTCGTCTTCCACTTCTTGATGGTCGTCCTCCATCTTGCTCGTCCGATGGCCGTCCCCATCGTTGACCTTTTCTATCCGATGGCCGTCCCCATCGTTGATATTTTCGGCAGCCGTACCCTGCCAGGTGGTCGTCCTCCACCTTTGATGGCCGTCCCCATCATATTTCTTTTATTCCCCAACAGAGCAGCCGTACCCTGCTAGGTGATCGTCCTTCACCTTTGATGGCCGTACCCCATCAGCTGTTTATTTCATTTATTCTTTAACCCGATGGCCGTCCCCGTCGTGGTCCCTTTTCCTTTTTTAGCCCGATGGCCGTCCCCATCGTTGGTTATTTTACCTACTTTATGAACTTGATGGCCGTCCCCGTCATGTTTCATTAATCCTCAGAGATTTTACAGCTTTATCTTGATGGCCGTCCCCATCATAATATCCTATTTTCCCCAGCTAGTCGGCCGTCCCCGTCTTAGCTTTACTTGTTTTTCCCCAGCTAGTCGGCCGTCCCCGTCTTAGCTTTACTTGTTTTTCCCCAGCTAGTCGGCCGTCCCCGTCTTAGCTTTACTTGTTCTTCCCCAGCTAGTCGGCCGTCCCCGTCTTAGCTTTACCTTTTATCCCCAGCATGTCGGCCGTCCCCGTCATCGCTTTATTTCCTGCACTTTACCAGCATGTCGGCCGTCCCCGTCATCGCTTTATTTTCAGCACTTTCCCAGCATGTCGGCCGTCCCCGTCATTGCTTTATTTTTATACATTTATCCCAGCATGTCGGCCATCCCCGTCATTGCTCTTTACCCAGCAGTCGTCCTCTGCTCGACGGTCGTCCTCCGTCGCCCATACTTTACAATATACTTTATCTTGCTTTTACAATCTATATCCCTTTTCTTCTTCATTCTGTGAGTGCAAATTTTGGACTGTCTTTGGTATTCAACCACAAGTTATCTTGTTTGCCTGCTAAGCCGTCGCTTACATCCTGCACAGCTAACTCATGTTTGAATAGGGGCAGCTGTAAACACCCCAAATTTGCCCTCACCCATTCACACCATGGCTTGTGATCATTCTCATATGCATAAACACCAACATATCATCTCACATCTCATTTTTTGATTCACTGCATAGCTTTCAAGGCATCTGCACCTAGGGTTTGTGATCTGAGCAATCCCAAAGCCTCTTGAGCCACTCCAAAGGCAACTAATCAACTCAAAGGGGTCCATGTGTGTTCTTATGTCATATTTCATCTCCTCAAAGTCAAAAATGCAGAGGAATCACAAGAACTAGGGTTTGAGTGGATGCAGGGCCAGCTTGAACTACACAGTTGACTGAAAATTAGGGTTTTGGTTTCAGAGGCCATAACCCCAAATTTTTTGGTCATTCTTGTTTCCATTGGTCTCTATATGGTATAGGGATTATACATATCAATTTTCATGAAGAAATTCCATGGGGAAGTCATCTGATCAAGGGTTGACTTTTCAGACAAGTCAGTGCAAAATCAGGGCATCTGAGGCCCCCAATGACCTAACCAATGGGTGATCTTCATCATTTTGAGTGTGTATGGTCTTTATTTGATCATGGAAGAAGATTGAAGTTCATAGAAATCAAGAATGTAGGGTTTTTGCAAATGTTGACTTTTTGGGCATAGTTGACTTTTCAAGAATGCATCATTTTAGGTCATTTTTCAAGCCATGATTTTGGATCCAAAAATGCTTCAAATGGAAAAACTTTGGTCATGAAAGTTGTAGATCTCATCTTTACCTTTTCAAAAAGTACAAGAACATGATCTAATTCATCTTGGATCAAAAGTTATGGTTTGTTAAAGTTGGCAGAAATCACTAAATTTCAAGTTATGCACCAAAGGCAAAAATTGCAAATTCTTCTTCCAAGGCCAATTCAGCCACCATATGGGCTTCTAATGCACCTAACATGATCATATAACTCCTAAAAATCAGAAATGAACCAAGGATGTCATGGTTTCATGTTTGGTTAGGCAAGGAAGTCACATGTGAACCAAAATGTCACAAGTTGCAAAACTCATGATCATGCTCCCTCCTACTTGCAGCCTTGGATGCTGAGCTTTGCTAGCCTCTCACCTCACCTTGCTGCGCCAGCCCATGCCCATGTACTTGCCTAGAACCAAGCCCATGCCTCTCTTACAACCAAGTTGACATTTTGCAAAAGTAAACATCCCAATCAATAAAGGGCAGGTCACATCAACTGACCAATGAGATTAGTTTATGTGGATCACATGCTGGCTAAACATAAGAAGAAGCAAGGCTGAAACTCTCTCTACCACCACATACTCAAACACACTCCTTTTTGCAAACTTCTTCGAATCTCTCTGTCCAGACTTCAAACATCCAAACCATTTTCACCAATCATCTCACCATGTCTCATTGAGTCAAAAGCAACCAAGAACCCAGCCTGAAACAAGCCATAACACCACTTCACCATTTTCACTTCAACTTGCAGTTTCATTCGAAACTCTCTCCACAGCTCACAAACACCCAAACAAACTCCATAAACCTTCTCTACTCATCATCTGGACCACAAACAACCCTTCACCCTTGCCAGAAACAACCTGAATCACCATTGCCATGTTCAACTGAGCTTGAGCAGAAGTTACTCAAACTCTTCATCCAGCCAACATAAACTCTTCCTAAGCATTCAAGGATCATCAGGAGGCCAAGTAGAGTGGGTTTCACCAAGAGAGGAGGTCAGAAAGTAGCTGAGTTGAAAGCTTCGAATCTCAGGTAGCTCAAGAAATATTTTTCCAGAAATCATTTTTTAAGTTCCTAATCTGTTCTATATGTCTTCCTGATCATGAATGTGCTTTTGGTTTTGAAAATGGTGATGAAACGAGAATGTAATTGCTTCCTGAAACTTTTTTGCCCTAGTTCTTGTTTGCTTCGATTCAGCCTTTCATGGAAAAATAAATTTGTTTTGTTTGAGGGTTATGATTCGTGAGTGAGTGGGAAGCATTTCTGTTCATTTAGATTTCATTTTCGTAACGTGTAGAGTGAGTTTGAGGTTTTGGGTGAACGGAGAAGATGACCGGAACACTGTTCCGGTCATCTGAGAGTGTTTAACGGCGTAATTAGGGCATAAGCATTTAATTAGCTGATTTTGAATTTGAACCGTAGGATGTGGCGCCAGGTCTCTTCCCGCGCGTGTAACTTTGAATCCAGGCCCTAGGATGTGTTGACTTTTATTTAATTCAGTTTAAGTTCATTTTTAATTCACTTCTTTTCATTTTATTTGCACAATTTATTTAAAATAGCAAAAATGTTTTAAAAATTATGAAACTTTTTGTCAAGAGTTTCAATAATTTTTAAAACCCAAAAATATTTTTATTTTATTTTTTATCATTAAAAAAGTATTTTTAAATATTTAAAAGATTATTTTTAATTGATTAATGGGAATTAATTAATTAAAAATACTTTTAGGTATTTAAAAATTACAAAAAAATTCATGAAATGTCCTAAGACATTTAGAAACATTGTCCAACCTTCAAACCAAATTTCTTTTTTGATCTTGATGCATTTTAAGAATTTTTCATTGAATTAAATCATTTTCTATGCATTATTTTGATCATGGATTCAAAAATTCATTTCTGCCTATTGGTGAAGGTTGTGACATTGATTCTTTTCACTTTGTCTTGTGTTTAACATGTAGTTTCTAGGGTAAAAAGGCCATGAATTGTTCTTGCATTTTCAAATTGATTGGCATTTGTTTTGTTAAGAACCCTAAAAAACCCTAGTAACTTAGAAAATTCATATCTTGAGTTTGGTTGAGAGTTGAGAGCTCCCCTTTGGGCAGTGGTTTATTATAGGTCTAGGGTTTCCTTGGGTACCATTTTCCATTTTTTATCTTAGGGTTTGCTTCTGTTTTTGGTTTGTGTTTGATGTTTGATCCATAAACCCTAATTTGGGCTTCCATTTGAATCCTTCTTGCATTCTCTTGCATAACATGACTTGTCATTGCATTTTGTGCATTCTTGTGATCCATTTGACATCTTAGGACATGTAGAAAGCATCTTTGATCATTGCATCCCATATTTGCCATGTCATTTGTCTTGTATGATTCATAACTTTTCATGCTTGTTCATGCTCCTTAGCTTGCATCATTTGCATTCATAATCTTGTATGAACATCCCCATTGCCTTGCCTCATGTTTGCAGCACCTCATAACATCATAATCATCATCAACATGCTTCTGGTCTTGCTTTGCATCATATCATTTCATCTCACCTTGCATTGCATTGCATTTCTTTCTAACATTTCAGGTGGTAAGTAACTTGAGAAGTGGATTTGCCTTCACTTCTCATACCTTTTCTTTTCATCTCTCTTGCATCCATTGCTGCATTTTTATGTGTGTTTGAGTTTGAGCTTGCTCATTCTTCTCCTTCCCACTTTCTTTCTTCAAGTGACTTGGCTTCTTGAATGAAGCAAGTCACTTTGCTTCTCTTGATCCTGTTCATCTGCTTCCTGGTGGCTCCTTTGAAGATTGTTCTTGCGAACCTCACAAACCTTAGGATCAACCAAGCATGACAATGAATTAGGGTTTTGATTAGTCCCCTCATAGTTTTACCTTTGTGTCTCTCCTTGAGTCTTCTCTTCTCATCTCATAATCAGGGACTAAACCCTAAAGGCTTTAAGACTTTGTGATTAAGCTTATGCCTGCATCCTTCTCTTAGGATGGAGTGTATAACTTTAATCCTAAGTATTAAACCCTTAAGGTGTTTAAATCTCTTAATCAATTCATCTAATAATTATCAAGACATCACACTTGTAACTTGGGCCTTGCATTAGGGTTCTAATTCTTCCTTAATTGGTTAAGAAGGACTAACCCTAGTGTTAATGGACAAGTCCCCCTCAAGTTGTCTTACAAATCATAAAAAATACTTCATCATCATAATCATTAACTAAAATCCACTTAATAAAGGCTTGTTTTGTCATGGGTTTAATCCCTAATCATGGATTAAGTTGAGGAGTCTTCCTCAGCTTAAACATTCTCATCTATTATCCTTCTTTTAGGATGGTGTAATGGGTCTGTTTAATCCTTGATTATGGCTTAACCTCATTACTCAACACTAAACAAAATCACAAAAACACCTAAATAATCACAAGTAGGTTAATGATCTTAATCCTAAATCAAAGGTGATTGAGTGTGAGAATCTGACTTCACACTTAAGGTATTCTCATTACCCCTAATCAGAGGGAAGATGTGATGAGTTTACTAACCCATTGGTTTAGACTTAAGCTCATTATCTTATGACAAACTCCAAAAAGAAATAAAAGACTGAAAACTCAAAAACAAACAATAATCGTCTCCTCCGGGATTCTTTTCTCATCTTATTCACTCACAAACGAGAACTTGCTTCTTCCGTCTAATGCAAGACAGTTTGCACCTGAGCCAGACAGGTCATACACTTGAGCATTGACAAGCAAGCAGTTCATAAGTCAATTCATCATTCAGTCTCTTTGGGTCGAACTACGGTGTTCTGACTTCCTCATTGCACGAGAGGATACGTAGGCATAACTTAACAGTTATCGAACAAAAGTCTCTGTCCATTCCCCCTCTTTCCAGCTTCATTCTTTAGTCTCATTATCATGAGCATTTCACTCTTTTCCTTACACTGACACATCATTTATACACATCACATTTCTTTACACTGACACCTGTACATTCTTTTCCAGCTCTTTTACACACAGATTGCACTGACACTACCCCTTTAAAACACAAATCTTTTAAGCGTGGATCCCGTCGAGTACGACGGACAATCTGGGTGCTAATACCTTCCCAGGTTGTAACCAACCCCCTTTCTCAGTCTCTCTGGTTCGCAAACCGTCTTATCCATCTTTTTCTAGGTCTATGCAGCATTGCCTTTCCTCCGGGATAAAAATGCCTAGCTGGCGACTCTTTTCATCTCCAGTGAGTTCACGGCTGTGTGCTCTCACTGTTCCCTTCGCCGACCGTTCGCGTCTGTACCGGGATGCAAATCTTTGGGAGCGACAGCTTGGCGACTCTGCTGGGGACCCTTATACTGCAACCAGGGCTGCTGGTTCTTTTTGTGGGTTCCTCCTAGCGCTTGTTTGATTTGTGTTTACTGGGGTGTTATGTGCTATCTGTGCTTGTATATCTGTTTTGTTTATTGCTTTATGTACAGTTGGTTTATTGCTTTCTTTATAGCTTTATATTTTTCATACTGTCATACTGTGCTGGCTGGATCTGGTTTCTCTTTGGTGGGTGGGTATTTCATTGAGAGTTAAGGTCCTATACCTGGGACCTGAGTGACACCTAGGCTAGAGTGAATCATATTCTTTCCCATTCCATTTCGGTCTGGTGCGGGAATATGAAACACGGTTCAGATATGGGTTTCTTCTTGAGAACTCTGTGTTGCAGATTTCCTGCAATGCTAGGGCTATCTGGGAAGCCTGCTAAGTCTGGATGACCTTTTAGTATTGACCTTCAGAAACTGAGGTGAATTAGAGGAGGAATTGTTATGGTTATTGTAAACACTGTACCTCCGGGTTAGAAGTGTTTACACTTCTCATAACTGATCCAAGTCTGAGGATCCTTGTTCTAGATCACCACCTGTGAGGGGGTTGGGCTGTTTGCAGGTTTGCAGGTACCTTGACCTCAGAATACCCTGTTACTTTGACTTTGTTAAGAATACTCCATGTTGGACAGTTCTTGTGATTCTAAAACCCTGGACATGTGGCTCTTTATTTGAGTCCCCCACCCGGGTTACTGGATTTATAGACCTCCACCTGGATTCTTGAACACACATGGATCTACACCAAGGCAGTTAATCAGATCCAGCTCAGTCACAAACCCTTGCATTTCATTTGCATACATACTCATTGCATCATATTAACATTTGCTTATTTGTGTTTCAGGGTATCCACCTTCATCTAGGTTTTGGTTTTGACCCCATCTGCAGTTTTGACCTGTCTCCACCAGCACTTGCTGCAGCTTGTCAGCCATGTACTTCAGTTACTTGCATTAGCCAGCCAGTGGCCCACTTCTCAACCTCTTCATCAACACTTGTTCTACTCAGTCTCAGCATCATGGCTCCAAAGAAAAGCAACATCACCTATCATTTCTTCCAACCAGATTTGTCAGACATCAGGAGGATCCAAACCCTGATCACTCCAGATCACATACCCTTGTTCAGGGAGAGTTATGGAGATATACTGGACATGGTCATGGATCTGGACCCATCTCAGAGGAGCCTGATCCATACCTGCATTCAGTTCTATGATCCTCCATTGAGATGTTTCACCTTTCAAGACTTTCAGTTGGGGCCTCTTCTGGAAGAATACTCATCATTGACTGGTCTGCCCATCAAAAGAGAAATCCCATTCAACCCTGAAATGGTCTTTCCCAGCAATGGAGAGGTAGCAAAAGCTTTGTATCTGGAGCCTGTTTTGATTGAACAGCATATGACCTCTAAAGCTGGGATCCCTGGATTTCATCTGGACTTCCTAATGTCTCAAGCTAGTCTGAAGGCCTCCCTGGGGCAGTGGAAAGCTGTTTGTGCTCTGTTGGCCTTAAGTGTATTTGGAATGGTGTTGTTCGCAGATGAGCCTCGATTCATTAGCAAGAATGCAATCCACTTGTTCATCCTGAAGAACCCAGTGCCAACTTTGCTAGGAGATCTCTATTACTCAGTGCATCAGAGAAATGAGAAGCAGAGGGGAAGATTAGTAAGGATTTGTGCTCCATTATTCCATGCTTGGCTTCTCAGGCATCTACCCAGGACAGATGCATTTCTAAATCCTCATCAGCAAAGCAACTAGGCTAAGAGACTCACTGTCCTAACTTCAGCAGATATCAGATGGTGTACTCAGAGCACCAAGGGCAGAGATATGATCACCAGCTGTGGGCACTTTCCCAATGTGCCTTTGATAGGAGTTAAGGGAAGTATCAATTACAACCCTCTGTTGTTCAGGAGGCAACTGGGCTATGCACTGGTCCACACTCCTAGGGAACAAGATTTGGTGGAGACCCTCTACTGTGAGAACAAGATTAGTCTGGCAACTGTTAGGCAGGCTGCCTGGGCCTGGGATCATGTTCAAACTAAGGGAATCACCATTCTGGGGAAGTGCAATAATGTGGCATCAGTCCAATATTATGAGTGGTCCCATGCTAGGGCCCAATTCTCTGGAATGCCCTTTACCATAGAAGACATGCCTGAGTCATCTTCAGCACCACCCCCTGCCACTATCAGTTTGGAAGAGTTTGAAAGTTTGAAGGAAAGAAATGAGAAGTTAACTCAAGCCTTGCAGAAGACCCTCCGGGAGAGGAGTGAAGGTGTGAGGGAGATTGAGAGATTGGAGAAATTGAGGGTGGAACACTTGACCAAGATTGAGAAGTCTGGAGATTATATCAACAAATCCAAAGCTGGTGAACAGATTCTGAAGAATGCTTGTAAAGAAGCCCAGTTTCAGAGAGCAAGAACAGACTTGTATTTGAAAGAGAGTCAGGCCAGGTGGATCCGGATCACTGAGGCCCGTACTCTGGAAGACAAGAGAGTTCAGGCCAAGATGGAGCAGATAGAAAAAGCCCTGGCAGCAGCTCAGGAGGAAATATCAGAGCTGAAAATCAAAGTAGGATTGAAGAGGTCTAAGGACCAAAGTCAGAACAAGAGGTTGACTGCAGCTGTTGCAACAAGAAACCTTCTCATCAGAAGTCTCACGGAGCATCCGGCTGATCCTGTGACCGAAGCACTTCTCAAGGAAGTTCGTGAGGATGAGTTTGGCCTTGGAGTTTGATCATTTGCTTGTTGTTGTTCCTTTTCCATGTACTTTTGCTTTTTGTGATGTATTTTGACCCCTTTGAGGGCTTGTGTTGTAAAATGAACAAATTGTATTATTTCACCTTTGTAATATATTTGTGTTGGCTTCTATCTGGGTTCACATCAAAAGCAACTTCAACAGCATCATCTTCAAGGGTCTGGAAGGGTCAAAACTGAAGGCCAAACCGGATACCTTGAGAACAAATAAGCATAACTGCATTGCATGCTAACCCTTTTGTTTGTTTTGTAGGTTTTTGTTTTGTTGTTGCTAACCTCTGTTGTGATCTTCAGGAATTATTGCTCGCCGCCGGGTATTTCCTCTCAACAGGCCTCACAGGTACCCAACTAGAAACAACCTTCCGGGAATTCAGATGGATCAGATGCAACAAGACCTTACGGAGGTCAGAAACCAGATGGCAAACGAAAGGTTAGAGATGAGAACGCAGATGACGCAGTTCATGGAAGTTATGAACAACATGGCTCAGAGCCAGGAGAGACTGAGGGCCATGGTGGAGAGGCAAAATCAAGAGGAGCCTCATGTAGGAACTGCAGGCACCAGTAATAATGAAAGGGTGCAACCACATGTTACCCCCCCTGTGTTTGGCCCACATCTCCATCCAGAGGCTAACATCCCAGTCAACATTCAAGGGACAGCCACTGCAGCCAGAGTACTTCAAGAAGATCCTCAGGAGGACCAGTATACAGTAATGGGTGCCGGAGAGGAAACTTATGATAGACGGTTGGAAGAAATAGCTGAGAAGTTGAGATCACTGGAGTCTCAAAACTCTTTGGGGTTCGACGTCATGGACATGGGGCTGGTAGAAGGGGTCAGGATTCCCCATAAGTTCAAGCCTCCTTGTTTCGAAAAGTATAATGGGACTTCATGCCCCCGGACTCATCTACAATCATTTCTGGGAAGGCTGAAGGCCTATACAATGGATGAGAAATTGTGGATGTTCTATTTTGAAGATAGCTTGACTGGAGCTTCGAGGGAGTGGTATTCCCATCTGACAAGAGCAACAATTAGATGCTGGAAGGACCTGGCAGAAGCCTTCATCAGACAGTATCAGTATAATCTAGATATGGCACCCAACAGGACTCTCCTAATGGGAATGTCACAGTCTTCAAGGGAGAGCTTCAGAGAATATGCTCAGAGATGGAGACAATTGGCTGCTGCCGTTCAACCACCAATGTCTGAGAGAGAAATGGCAGACATGTTTATGAACACTCTCCAGGGAACGTATATTGACAGGTTGGCTGCTTTCTCTTCCACCAGCTTCGCAGATGTTGTCATAGCTGGGGAGAGAATTGAAAGCCTGTTGAAAATGGGAAAGATCTCAGACAACGGTGCAAGCTCGTCCAGTAGTACAAGAAAGCCTTTTGCAGGCCCGAGAAGAACTGGAGAGACCAATGCCATTCACACCAACAGGGGTAGGCCCCAATATGCTCAGAGGTCAATAGCAGCAGTCACTATCCCTGCTCCAGCACATCCTCAGCCAGTCTATCAACCTCCTCAACAAAACTTCCAACAACAACCTCAGTATCAGCAGAATCAGTATCCTCCAAGAAACTTCAACAACAACAACAACAATCAACAGAGGCCATTCCAACAAAGGCCATCCCAAGCTAACCGAGTGATCGACCCGATCCCAATGCCGTATGCTGCCTTGCTGCCACAACTTCTGAAACTCAACCTGGTTGAGCTAAGAACGTTGGCACCTCCGGATCCCAACAGTCTACCAAGGAACTATGACTCCAATGCTAGGTGCGCTTTTCATTCAAACGCACCTGGTCACAGTACAGAAAAATGCAGGGCTCTGCATATGAAGGTACAAGACTTGGTAGACTCCAAGGCTCTGAATTTTGCACCTCCGCCCAATGTCAATAAAAACCCAATGCCAAACCATGGTGGTCCTCGAATTAATGCTATTGAAGAAGACCAACCATCTTATTTAATAACAAGTGTGGATCAGATCAGGACGCCATTGGTGGAGATCAAAGCTCAACTCCGTGAGGGCAATATATTTCCGGGGTGTGAACTAGGGTGTCCCTACTGCAATATCTCATGGAATGGGTGTGAAGATTTAAGGAATGGCATTGACAGCCTTATTCAGAGTGGCCTGCTCCAGATCACTACATCATTTCCGATAAACCCAACAACTTCATCAGCAACGGTTTCAGAACCTCCTACAAATGCAACAACTATTGTTCCCGACAATTCACCAGCAACATCAACAAGTACTTCACCTGTCCTCCCAAATGATCAGTTTTCAACAGTTCCTCCTGCTACAACTTCAGCTTCATCCCATTTCGACTCTCCATCAGCAACAACAGCAGTCCTTCCAACAGAACCTCCTACAACACCAGCGATCAATCATGAAGATGTCTCCACTGTTACCATATTCTACGATCCTGAAAATAATTCTGCCTACCATTCAGAAGGTGCTGCTCCCGCTAGAGCACCAGTTACAATCTTTTACGATCCACAAACAATAACAGTCCCTTCAGCAGCAGCAATCAGTCCGGTCACTGTCACGGTGCCTGGACCAGTACCATATGAAAGCAATAGGGCCATCCCTTGGCACTATGGCTCTGACGTATACTGCGAAGGAAAAAGAATCACTCTTGACACATCAACACCTGCACCACAAGTAGATAATGTGGGGGGAGGCGGAGGCTTCACTCGAAGCGGACGTCTCTTTGCTTCACAAGTTCAAAGACCTACTGCCGAAGCAGAAGCTGCTGCCAAGGCAAAGGGTAAAGGCCCGGTGCAGGAAGATCCAGCTGCCAAAGAAGCCCTGAAGACTCCATTTGATCAGGAAGTTGATGAGTTTATGCGGATCATCAAAAAGAGTGACTATAAAATTGTGGATCAGCTTCACCAGACGCCATCCAAAATCTCCATCCTCTCACTGCTTATGTGCTCCGAAGCCCATCGGAATGCACTACTTAAAGTCCTGCACGCAGCTTACGTGCCTGAGGAGATAACTGTCAACCAGTTGGAAACCGTGGTTGGAAATGTTACTGCTAGCAATGGGCTAGGGTTTACCAATTCTGACTTGACAGCGGATGGCCGCAACCACAACAAAGCCTTGCACATAACCATGGAATGCAAAGGAGCTGTCCTTTCTCATGTGCTGGTGGACACAGGTTCTTCCCTGAATGTCTTACCAAAGAAGGCTCTGGTGAAGCTTGAATATGATGGATTGGCATTGAGACCCAGCAACCTGGTAGTACGAGCCTTTGATGGCTCAAAGAGATCGGTTCTGGGAGAGATTGAGCTGCCTGTGACAATTGGCCCACAGACTTTTAAAACTATCTTTTATGTGATGGACATTCAGCCCGCCTACAGCTGTTTGTTGGGTAGACCCTGGATTCACGCCGCCGACGCAATAACGTCTACCCTTCACCAAAAGTTAAAATTTGAGTGGGAAG
This sequence comes from Lathyrus aphaca, assembly GCA_963966055.1. Lineage (NCBI taxonomy): Eukaryota > Viridiplantae > Streptophyta > Magnoliopsida > Fabales > Fabaceae > Lathyrus > Lathyrus aphaca. The sequence goes on along the minus strand of OZ014522.1, from coordinate 466,296,845 downwards.
GCCAAGTTGTCACAATCTGTGGGGAAGAGGACATTTTTGTCAGCCACCTGGCGACCTATAAGTACATTGAAATGGATGGAGAGATCCATGAAACAATGAGCCAGGGGTTTGAAGCTTTGAATGTGAATGAAGCATCTGCTGTGTCAGGGATCTCCATGTCATCTTACCAACAAGCCCGGAAGGTTGTTGAAGAAGGAACTGCCCGTGGCTGGGGCAAGGTTTTAGCTGTGGAGGAGAAGAAGGACAAGTTTGGGTTGGGTTACAGACCAACTCAACATCAAGCGAAGGCTGCTGCAGAGCCTGGTTTTGTCAGTGGGGGGATGCTTACCCCTGATGCTATCAACTGTCTGGAAGACGAGCTGGAAGAGGAGCGCAATCTGGAGAATTGGATTCGTCCGAAGATCCCGGGGAGCAGTGTCTCGAACTGGTCTTCCCAGGAAATTATAAGAGTTACTCATGCAGAGTAATTATTATTTCCTGTATTTTTTATAGCATGCATCCAAGTCTTGCATCTTGCCCAAGATGACAAGACTCATTTTGTAATCAGGGCCATCTGTACTTTTGTGCAAACAAGATCAAATTAATGAAATATCAGACATCTTTTTGCAAACAAGTCTTTTCCTTTTCTGCTCACTGTTTTTCCATTTTTCTTTTTGTACAAAAATAAATGGCGGTGTTTTCAAAATGATAACTTCATTTCACTTTTTTTCTAAAGCAAGATTAAAATCAATCACTAAAATGAACAACTTAACCCTTGCAGAAAGTGCCTTCCTGACTGCACCGACAACAGCACGGCTATGACATCGTATGACTTTGACAATCCGATCAATCAAACTGATGAAGGGGTTGATGAAGAATATGAGCTTCCTGAAGAGCTAGCCAGGTTGTTGAGACAAGAGGAAAAGGTCATTACTCCTCACCAGGAGGAGATTGAAGTGATTAATCTTGGTACTGACGAAGACGTGAAAGAGGTTAAAATCGGGGCCTGCCTGCAAGACTCAGTGAAGAGACAATTGATAAATCTGCTTCAAGAGTATGTTGATGTGTTTGCTTGGTCGTATCAAGATATGCCAGGGTTGGATACCGACATTGTTGTGCACAAGCTGCCTCTGAGGGAAGAGTGCCCACCAGTGAAACAGAAGCTGCGCCGAACTCGCCCAGACATGGCTATGAAAATCAAAGAAGAGGTACAAAAGCAATGGGACGCCGGTTTCCTTGCTGTGACTAGCTATCCGCCGTGGGTTGCTAACATAGTACCTGTGCCTAAGAAGGACGGCAAAGTAAGAATGTGCGTTGATTACCGGGATCTGAACAGAGCCAGCCCGAAGGATGACTTCCCATTACCTCACATTGATGTATTGGTGGATAACACGGCTCAGTTCTCGGTATTCTCCTTCATGGACGGATTTTCAGGATATAATCAGATCAAGATGTCACCTGAAGACATGGAGAAGACAACATTCATCACACCCTGGGGCACGTTCTGTTACAAAGTGATGCCATTCGGACTGAAGAATGCTGGTGCCACATATCAACGGGCTATGGTGACATTATTCCACGATATGATCCACAAGGAAATAGAATGCTATGTGGATGATATGATCGCCAAGTCCCTTACAGAAGAAGACCATCTGGTGAATCTGCTCAAATTATTCAAGCGTCTGAGGAAATACCAATTGAAGCTGAACCCCAACAAATGCACATTCGGGGTGAGATCCGGTAAGCTGCTGGGCTTTATTGTAAGCGAGAAAGGGATTGAGGTTGACCCTGATAAAGTCAAAGCTATTCAAGAAATGCCTGCACCGAAAACTGAGAAAGAAGTTCGAGGTTTCTTAGGTCGATTGAACTACATTTCAAGATTCATATCTCACCTTACAGCAACCTGTGAACCCTTGTTCAAGCTGTTAAGAAAGGAACAAACGGTCAGGTGGAACGAAGACTGCCAGAAGGCTTTTGACAAGATCAAGGAATATCTGCAAGAACCCCCAATCCTCATGCCTCCAGTTGAAGGAAGACCTCTGATCATGTACTTGACAGTATTAGAAGAGTCGATGGGGTGTGTGCTGGGCCAGCATGACGAGTCTGGTCGAAAAGAGTATGCAATATACTACCTAAGCAAAAAGTTTACCGACTGTGAACAGCGTTATTCACTGCTCGAGAAAACTTGCTGTGCTTTAGCGTGGGCTGCTCGCCGACTGAGACAGTATATGTTGACCCACACTACCTTATTAATCTCAAAAATGGATCCAGTCAAGTACATATTTGAGAAGCCAGCTCTTACCGGACGGGTTGCAAGATGGCAGATGATTCTCACAGAATACGACATACAGTACACATCTCAGAAAGCCATCAAGGGCAGTGTACTATCTGAATATCTTGCTGAGCAACCCATTGATGACTACCAGCCTATGAGGTTTGACTTCCCTGATGAAGATATCATGTTCATTAAAGCAAAAGATCACGAGGAGCCTATTCACACTGAAGGGCCCGACCCGGAAGAAGAATGGACTATGATGTTTGACGGGGCTGTTAACATGAATGGCCGTGGTGTTGGTGCAGTACTCATTACACCCAAAGGAGTTCACATGCCTTTCTCGGCGAAACTCACTTTCAACTGCACTAACAACGAAGCTGAATACGAAGCTTGCATTATGGGTCTTGAGGAGGCCATTGACCTCAGAATCAAAACTTTGACCGTATTCGGAGATTCAGCTCTGGTAGTCAATCAAACCAACGAAAAATGGTACACCCACCAGGATCATCTGATACCTTACAGGGATTATACAAGAAGGTTATTGACTTTCTTTACAACAGTCAAGCTTGAGTATATCCCTCGCGACGAGAATCAGTTTGCAGATGCTCTTGCTACCATTTCATCCATGATCAAAGTTCAAACGGCCAACTTTGTACCTCAAATTTCAGTGTCTAGACTTGATAGACCAGCATATGTATTTGCAGCAGATGTTGTAAAAGATGATAAGCCTTGGTTCCATGACATTAAGTGCTTCTTGGAGGATCAGACATACCCACCTGGGGCATCTTCCAATGATAAGAAGACCTTGAGAAGGCTTGCTGGTAGTTTCTTTCTGAACACTGATGGGTCTTTATACAAGAGGAACTTTGATATGGTACTCCTCAGATGTGTTGACAAGACAGAAGCAGATTTGCTGATGCATGAAGTGCACGAAGGGTCTTTTGGTACTCATGCTGGAGGACATGCAATGGCTAAGAAATTGTTGAGGTCAGGCTATTACTGGATCACAATGGATGCAGACTGTTGTGCCTACGCCAGAAAATGCCACAAATGCCAGATCTACGCAGACAAGGTGCATGTGCCTCCCAATCCTTTGAACATCATGTCTTCACCCTGGCCCTTTGCCATGTGGGGCATTGATATGATCGGCAAGATTGAGCCAACTGCTTCGAATGGCCACAGATTCATCCTGGTCGCCATCGACTATTTCACCAAGTGGGTCGAAGCAGCCTCTTATGCAAATGTTACAAGGCAAGTGGTAGCCCGATTCCTAAAAAGAGATATCATCTGTCGGTATGGAGTGCCCGAGCGAATCATTACTGATAATGGTTCCAATTTAAATAACAAAATGATGGCAGAGCTGTGCCGGGACTTCAAGATCCAACATCACAATTCTTCTCCTTACAGGCCAAAGATGAACGGCGCTGTTGAGGCAGCAAATAAGAATATCAAGAAGATTGTGCAGAAGATGGTAGTCACCTACAAAGACTGGCACGAAATGCTACCATTTGCCTTGCATGGGTACCGCACATCAATCAGAACATCCACTGGGGCAACACCGTACCAGCTTGTATATGGTATGGAAGCAGTCCTACCTGTTGAAGTTGAACTACCCTCGTTGCGGGTATTAATGGATGTTAAACTGAGTGAAGCAGAATGGGTTCGGTCCCGATACGAACAACTGAATCTGATCGAAGAGAAAAGATTGGCTGCAATCTGTCATGGGCAGCTATATCAGAAAAGAATGAAGAAGGCCTTCGATCAGAAAGTCAGGCACCGAGAGTACCAAGTAGGAGATCTTGTGTTGAAAAGAATCCTCCCTCCTCATACAGACCACAGGGGCAAATGGACTCCAAATTATGAAGGACCATTTGTTGTAAAGAAAGTTTTCTCTGGTGGAGCACTGATGCTCAGCACCATGGATGGTGAAGATTTCCCATCCCCTGTGAATTCAGATGCAGTTAAAAAATACTTCGCATAAAATGACCCGCTGGACATAAAAACAGAATGTAAGTCCAGGCAAAAATAGGGCATCCCGGCGAGTCAAAAACAAAATAAAAGACTCGGGCAAAAGTAAGGGAAATAAATGAAAAAATGTACACCCGCTGAGTTGAAAAGCCGCATTGGACAGCTCAGGCAAAAATGGGTATCCCGATGGATTGAAAACCCGAAAGGGCGATCCATGCAAAACAAGGGAATAAGCGAACAACTGCATTCTGAATTCGTCTGTATCACCTACAACTTGGTAAGCTACGAATGATCAGCTTCAATCAGAATCAACTCTCTCCAGAAAGCAAGACGAGAAGAACGTCATTGTCATACGAGTTATAGCAGAAGAGGAAGCTCCTTGAAAGCGTCGTCAACATCGCCAGCATTTTGTTTCTCAATTTGTAACAATCTCTTCATTTCAGGAGATATGTTTCTTTGACTGTATCTTTGCCAATTCAGGGCACATGAATTAATAAAATCAGATTTTCAGTCATGTTTCGTTTTTACATTTATGTTTTGCAAAGAGTTGTCTGATATCTCTAAAATACAATTGCATAAGTACAGAGGCCTTTCTCTAAAAATAAAAACACATGCTTACAGGGAATGTAATTATTCTCGAAAGTACTTAACTCCTATGACGGAATCCAGTAAGGGATACCTCGGGACCTTTTGTACGTTCCATTATCTTTGCAGGATTGCAGGTATCCAGAACGCAACCTGGGGCATGCAGGTTACGTCACAGCAGGTAGGTGAATCATTATCAACTCGGTCTATCTTCCACCTGGCACTAGAAGGTGCCCATTTCTCCAGCGGAGCTACCAAATCAGCATACACTCAATCTCAGCATCCGAAATGCTCTATCCCCAGCTGAGTTGCATCTTGTTGCTCTCCCCAGCTGAGTTGCCTCTCAATTCCCCAGCCGAGTTGCCATTCTTCCTCAACAGAATACAGAAATCAGGGAATCATCTCCCCACAGAGCTTCAAGCCTTTATTCAGAAGAGCAACGCACGGAGAAGTCACAACAGAGTACAGAAAGCTTCTACAAACCCCAGCTGGGTCCCGTATTTTTAAGGATATGTCAATCAGTGACCTATATCCCCAAACAAATGCATCATTAGATCTACCAATGATCTCATCCCCAGCTGGGATGTCCACTTCAAGCAGATCGACCAGAGATCTTCGCAGCAATGGGATCCGAATCCCGGACCTGTGCCCCTTTGCATAATCATGGCATCCGCATCATATTCACCCCCCAGAGCGTAGCATTCCGTCTAACACGGAGCATTACGGCAAAAATCAAATGCATAGCATAATCATAAGTCATGTTGTGAATAGAACACCTGTGAATAACAAACCGTTCATCATCATTATACAAACATCCCCATCAGAGTCCCAGCAAAAGCAGCTGCCCTCACAAATCACAAACACCAGTATATACACCTTTTGGCACCCGTCCGTGTCCTCCTTCCCCAAACAGGTCGCCTGAATACACTCAACAAACAAAATCACCCGTACTACAGATACGTCCTGACACCCGTCCGTGTCAAATCACCAGCAAAAAGCCAAAGACATCCTCTTGGCACTCACATATACTTGTATATACACTTTCTTGGCACCCGTCCGTGTCATATCCCCAGCGCAGTCGCTTGCACCCTCATCACTCATATACTTGTTAATATTATACTTTTCTCTCTTGACACCCGTCCGTGTCACTTTCCCCAGCAGTTAAAACCCTCATCAATACAATACAATACTCACTACTCATGGTACGCTTATACAGATACTCGTCCGTATCTTGTATACATCATCACTCATATCCCCACAGATTCGGCAGTAGTCCTTGTTCTTTGTTAACCAGTTGGTACTCGTCCGTGCCATCATCTCAGAACATTGCGTCTAGTGTTTGTTTCTACATGATACTCGTCCGTATCATAGTCTTAGGGATGCTCGTCCGCATCTTTAATCCATACACTGTGTCAAACACCTATGTCTTCTTGAATATAGATACTCGTCCGTGTCTATTATTCCCCAGAAGAGTCCTTTCAGATGCAACACTCGTCCGTGTTCTTTGTTAACCAGTTGATACTCGTCCGTATCATCATCTCTGAACATGTGTCAGTTTGTTTCTACGTGATACTCATCCGTATCATAGTCTTAAGGATGCTCGTCCGCATCTTTAATCTATACACGATACCAAACACTTATACCTTTTGTTTCTTGGATGTAAACGCTCGTCCGTGTTTACATTATCCCCAGTAGATCACCAACAAATTTTCTTTTCTAACACTCGTCCTGTGTTATGATACCTTTGAGAGCAGCCGTACCCTGCTGAGTGGTCGTCCTCCACTTCTTGATGGTCGTCCTCCATCATGCTCATCCGATGGCCGTCCCCATCGTTGATTTTAGCAGCCGTCCCCTGCTAGGTGGTCGTCCTCCACCTTTTGATGATCGTCCTTCATCACTTTATCCAATGGCCGTCCCCATTGTCGATTTTTGGTTATCTAACACTCGTCCTGTGTTATGACAAACCTCGAGAGCAGCCGTCCCCTGCTGAGTGGTCGTCTTCCACTTCTTGATGGTCGTCCTCCATCTTGCTCGTCCGATGGCCGTCCCCATCGTTGACCTTTTCTATCCGATGGCCGTCCCCATCGTTGATATTTTCGGCAGCCGTACCCTGCCAGGTGGTCGTCCTCCACCTTTGATGGCCGTCCCCATCATATTTCTTTTATTCCCCAACAGAGCAGCCGTACCCTGCTAGGTGATCGTCCTTCACCTTTGATGGCCGTACCCCATCAGCTGTTTATTTCATTTATTCTTTAACCCGATGGCCGTCCCCGTCGTGGTCCCTTTTCCTTTTTTAGCCCGATGGCCGTCCCCATCGTTGGTTATTTTACCTACTTTATGAACTTGATGGCCGTCCCCGTCATGTTTCATTAATCCTCAGAGATTTTACAGCTTTATCTTGATGGCCGTCCCCATCATAATATCCTATTTTCCCCAGCTAGTCGGCCGTCCCCGTCTTAGCTTTACTTGTTTTTCCCCAGCTAGTCGGCCGTCCCCGTCTTAGCTTTACTTGTTTTTCCCCAGCTAGTCGGCCGTCCCCGTCTTAGCTTTACTTGTTCTTCCCCAGCTAGTCGGCCGTCCCCGTCTTAGCTTTACCATTTATCCCCAGCATGTCGGCCGTCCCCGTCATCGCTTTATTTCCTGCACTTTACCAGCATGTCGGCCGTCCCCGTCATCGCTTTATTTTCAGCACTTTCCCAGCATGTCGGCCGTCCCCGTCATTGCTTTATTTTTATACATTTATCCCAGCATGTCGGCCATCCCCGTCATTGCTCTTTACCCAGCAGTCGTCCTCTGCTCGACGGTCGTCCTCCGTCGCCCATACTTTACAATATACTTTATCTTGCTTTTACAATCTATATCCCTTTTCTTCTTCATTCTGTGAGTGCAAATTTTGGACTGTCTTTGGTATTCAACCACAAGTTATCTTGTTTGCCTGCTAAGCCGTCGCTTACATCCTGCACAGCTAACTCATGTTTGAATAGGGGCAGCTGTAAACACCCCAAATTTGCCCTCACCCATTCACACCATGGCTTGTGATCATTCTCATATGCATAAACACCAACATATCATCTCACATCTCATTTTTTGATTCACTGCATAGCTTTCAAGGCATCTGCACCTAGGGTTTGTGATCTGAGCAATCCCAAAGCCTCTTGAGCCACTCCAAAGGCAACTAATCAACTCAAAGGGGTCCATGTGTGTTCTTATGTCATATTTCATCTCCTCAAAGTCAAAAATGCAGAGGAATCACAAGAACTAGGGTTTGAGTGGATGCAGGGCCAGCTTGAACTACACAGTTGACTGAAAATTAGGGTTTTGGTTTCAGAGGCCATAACCCCAAATTTTTTGGTCATTCTTGTTTCCATTGGTCTCTATATGGTATAGGGAGTATGCATATCAATTTTCATGAAGAAATTCCATGGGGAAGTCATCTGATCAAGGGTTGACTTTTCAGACAAGTCAGTGCAAAATCAGGGCATCTGAGGCCCCCAATGACCTAACCAATGGGTGATCTTCATCATTTTGAGTGTGTATGGTCTTTATTTGATCATGGAAGAAGATTGAAGTTTATAGAAATCAAGAATGTAGGGTTTTTGCAAATGTTGACTTTTTGGGCATAGTTGACTTTTCAAGAATGCATCATTTTAGGTCATTTTTCAAGCCATGATTTTGGATCCAAAAATGCTTCAAATGGAAAAACTTTGGTCATGAAAGTTGTAGATCTCATCTTTCCCTTTTCAAAAAGTACAAGAACATGATCTAATTCATCTTGGATCAAAAGTTATGGTTTGTTAAAGTTGGCAGAAATCACTAAATTTCAAGTTATGCACCAAAGGCAAAAATTGCAAATTCTTCTTCCAAGGCCAATTCAGCCACCATATGGGCTTCTAATGCACCTAACATGATCATATAACTCCTAAAAATCATAAATGAACCAAGGATGTCATGGTTTCATGTTTGGTTAGGCAAGGAAGTCACATGTGAACCAAAATGTCACAAGTTGCAAAACTCATGATCATGCTCCCTCCTACTTGCAGCCTTGGATGCTGAGCTTTGCTAGCCTCTCACCTCACCTTGCTGCGCCAGCCCATGCCCATGTACTTGCCTAGAACCAAGCCCATGCCTCTCTTACAACCAAGTTGACATTTTGCAAAAGTAAACATCCCAATCAATAAAGGGCAGGTCACATCAACTGACCAATGAGATTAGTTTATGTGGATCACATGCTGGCTAAACATAAGAAGAAGCAAGGCTGAAACTCTCTCTACCACCACATACTCAAACACACTCCTTTTTGCAAACTTCTTCGAATCTCTCTGTCCAGACTTCAAACATCCAAACCATTTTCACCAATCATCTCACCATGTCTCATTGAGTCAAAAGCAACCAAGAACCCAGCCTGAAACAAGCCATAACACCACTTCACCATTTTCACTTCAACTTGCAGTTTCATTCGAAACTCTCTCCACAGCTCACAAACACCCAAACAAACTCCATAAACCTTCTCTACTCATCATCTGGACCACAAACAACCCTTCACCCTTGCCAGAAACAACCTGAATCACCATTGCCATGTTCAACTGAGCTTGAGCAGAAGTTACTCAAACTCTTCATCCAGCCAACATAAACTCTTCCTAAGCATTCAAGGATCATCAGGAGGCCAAGTAGAGTGGGTTTCACCAAGAGAGGAGGTCAGAAAGTAGCTGAGTTGAAAGCTTCGAATCTCAGGTAGCTCAAGAAATATTTTTCCAGAAATCATTTTTTAAGTTCCTAATCTGTTCTATATGTCTTCCTGATCATGAATGTGCTTTTGGTTTTGAAAATGGTGATGAAACGAGAATGTAATTGCTTCCTGAAACTTTTTTGCCCTAGTTCTTGTTTGCTTCGATTCAGCCTTTCATGGAAAAATAAATTTGTTTTGTTTGAGGGTTATGATTCGTGAGTGAGTGGGAAGCATTTCTGTTCATTTAGATTTCATTTTCGTAACGTGTAGAGTGAGTTTGAGGTTTTGGGTGAACGGAGAAGATGACCGGAACACTGTTCCGGTCATCTGAGAGTGTTTAACGGCGTAATTAGGGCATAAGCATTTAATTAGCTGATTTTGAATTTGAACCGTAGGATGTGGCGCCAGGTCTCTTCCCGCGCGTGTAACTTTGAATCCAGGCCCTAGGATGTGTTGACTTTTATTTAATTCAGTTTAAGTTCATTTTTAATTCACTTCTTTTCATTTTATTTGCACAATTTATTTAAAATAGCAAAAATGTTTTAAAAATTATGAAACTTTTTGTCAAGAGTTTCACTAATTTTTAAAACCCGAAAATATTTTTATTTTATTTTTTATCATTAAAAAAGTATTTTTAAATATTTAAAAGATTATTTTTAATTGATTAATGGGAATTAATTAATTAAAAATACTTTTAGGTATTTAAAAATTACAAAAAAATTCATGAAATGTCCTAAGACATTTAGAAACATTGTCCAACATTCAAACCAAATTTCTTTTTTGATCTTGATGCATTTTAAGAATTTTTCATTGAATTAAATCATTTTCTATGCATTATTTTGATCATGGATTCAAAAATTCATTTCTGCCTATTGGTGAAGGTTGTGACATTGATTCTTTTCACTTTGTCTTGTGTTTAACATGTAGTTTCTAGGGTAAAAAGGCCATGAATTGTTCTTGCATTTTCAAATTGATTGGCATTTGTTTTGTTAAGAACCCTAAAAAACCCTAGTAACTTAGAAAATTCATATCTTGAGTTTGGTTGAGAGTTGAGAGCTCCCCTTTGGGCAGGGGTTTATTATAGGTCTAGGGTTTCCTTGGGTACCATTTTCCATTTTTTATCTTAGGGTTTGCTTCTGTTTTTGGTTTGTGTTTGATGTTTGATCCATAAACCCTAATTTGGGCTTCCATTTGCATCCTTCTTGCATTCTCTTGCATAACATGACTTGTCATTGCATTTTGTGCATTCTTGTGATCCATTTGACATCTTAGGACATGTAGAAAGCATCTTTGATCATTGCATCCCATATTTGCCATGTCATTTGTCTTGTATGATTCATAACTTTTCATGCTTGTTCATGCTCCTTAGCTTGCATCATTTGCATTCATAATCTTGTATGAACATCCCCATTGCCTTGCCTCATGTTTGCAGCACCTCATAACATCATAATCATCATCAACATGCTTCTGGTCTTGCTTTGCATCATATCATTTCATCTCACCTTGCATTGCATTGCATTTCTTTCTAACATTTCAGGTGGTAAGTAACTTGAGAAGTGGATTTGCCTTCACTTCTCATACCTTTTCTTTTCATCTCTCTTGCATCCATTGCTGCATTTTTATGTGTGTTTGAGTTTGAGCTTGCTCATTCTTCTCCTTCCCACTTTCTTTCTTCAAGTGACTTGGCTTCTTGAATGAAGCAAGTCACTTTGCTTCTCTTGATCCTGTTCATCTGCTTCCTGGTGGCTCCTTTGAAGATTGTTCTTGCGAACCTCACAAACCTTAGGATCAACCAAGCATGACAATGAATTAGGGTTTTGATTAGTCCCCTCATAGTTTTACCTTTGTGTCTCTCCTTGAGTCTTCTCTTCTCATCTCATAATCAGGGACTAAACCCTAAAGGCTTTAAGACTTTGTGATTAAGCTTATGCCTGCATCCTTCTCTTAGGATGGAGTGTATAACTTTAATCCTAAGTATTAAACCCTTAAGGTGTTTAAATCTCTTAATCAATTCATCTAATAATTATCAAGACATCACACTTGTAACTTGGGCCTTGCATTAGGGTTCTAATTCTTCCTTAATTGGTTAAGAAGGACTAACCCTAGTGTTAATGGACAAGTCCCCCTCAAGTTGTCTTACAAATCATAAAAAATACTTCATCATCATAATCATTAACTAAAATCCACTTAATAAAGGCTTGTTTTGTCATGGGTTTAATCCCTAATCATGGATTAAGTTGAGGAGTCTTCCTCAGCTTAAACATTCTCATCTATTATCCTTCTTTTAGGATGGTGTAATGGGTCTGTTTAATCCTTGATTATGGCTTAACCTCATTACTCAACACTAAACAAAATCACAAAAACACCTAAATAATCACAAGTAGGTTAATGATCTTAATCCTAAATCAAAGGTGATTGAGTGTGAGAATCTGACTTCACACTTAAGGTATTCTCATTACCCCTAATCAGAGGGAAGATGTGATGAGTTTACTAACCCATTGGTTTAGACTTAAGCTCATTATCTTATGACAAACTCCAAAAAGAAATAAAAGACTGAAAACTCAAAAACAAACAATAATCGTCTCCTCCGGGATTCTTTTCTCATCTTATTCACTCACAAACGAGAACTTGCTTCTTCCGTCTAATGCAAGACAGTTTGCACCTGAGCCAGACAGGTCATACACTTGAGCATTGACAAGCAAGCAGTTCATAAGTCAATTCATCATTCAGTCTCTTTGGGTCGAACTACGGTGTTCTGACTTCCTCATTGCACGAGAGGATACGTAGGCATAACTTAACAGTTATCGAACAAAAGTCTCTGTCCATTCCCCCTCTTTCCAGCTTCATTCTTTAGTCTCATTATCATGAGCATTTCACTCTTTTCCTTACACTGACACATCATTTATACACATCACATTTCTTTACACTGACACCTGTACATTCTTTTCCAGCTCTTTTACACACAGATTGCACTGACACTACCCCTTTAAAACACAAATCTTTTAAGCGTGGATCCCGTCGAGTACGACGGACAATCTGGGTGCTAATACCTTCCCAGGTTGTAACCAACCCCCTTTCTCAGTCTCTCTGGTTCGCAAACCGTCTTATCCATCTTTTTCTAGGTCTATGCAGCATTGCCTTTCCTCCGGGATAAAAATGCCTAGCTGGCGACTCTTTTCATCTCCAGTGAGTTCACGGCTGTGTGCTCTCACTGTTCCCTTCGCCGACCGTTCGCGTCTGTACCGGGATGCAAATCTTTGGGAGCGACATAGATGCCTGAGAAGCCAAGTATGGAACAAAGGAGCACAGCATCTTACTAATCTTCCCCTCTGCTTTTCATTCCTCTGATGCACTGAATAGTAGAGGTCCCCCAATAAGGTTGGCACTGGGTTCCTTAGAATGAACAAATGGATTTCATTCTTACTAATGAATCGAGGCTCATCTGTAAATAGTACAATCCCATATATGCTCAGGGCCAACAAAGCATAGACTGCTTTCCACTCCCCCAGGGAGGCCTTCAGACTAGCTTGAGAAATTAGGAAATCCAGATGAAAACTAGAGATTCCAGCTTTAGAAGTCATATGCTGCCCAATCAGGACTGGTTCCAGATGCAATGCCTTTGCTATCTCCTCATTACCTGGGAAAGCCATCTCAGGGTTGAAAGGGACTTCTCTCCTGATAGGTATACCAACGAATGATGAGTATTCTTCCAATAAGGGGCCCAACTGAAAGTCCTGAAAAGTGAAACATCTCAGTGGGGGATCATAAAACTGAAGGCAGGTGTGGATCAGGCTTCTCTGTGAGGGGTCCAGATCCATAACCATATCAAGTATGTCTCTATGGTGTTCCCTGAACAGTGGTATATGGTCTGGAGCGATCAGGGTCTGAATCCTCCTGATGTCAGATAAATCTGGCTGGAAGAAGTGGTAGGTGATGTTGCTTTTCTTAGGAGCCATGATGTTGAGACTGAGCAGAGACAAGTGCTGATGATGATACTGAAGAATGGGCCACTGATTGGCTGGTGCAAGTAACTGAAGTAGACAGCTGATAGCTGAAGCAGGTGCTGATGAAGATAGGTCTTTACTGAAGATGGGGTCAAAACCAAAACCAAATGAGGATGGATACCCTGAAACACAAATAAGCAAATGTCAATATGATGCAATGATTATGTATGCAAATGATATGCAAGGGTTTGTGACTGAGCTGGATCTGATCAAGTGCTCTGATATAAGTCCATGTGTGTAAGAAATCCAGATGGAGGTCTATAAGTCCAGTAACCAAGGTGGGGGACTCAAATAAAGAGCCACATGTCCAGGGTTTAGAATCACAAGAACTGTTCCAACATGGAGTATTCCTAATCAAATCAAAGTAACAGGGTATTCTGAGGTCAAGGTACCTGCAAACCTGTAAACAGCCCAACCCCCTCACAGGTGATGTTCTAAAACAAGGATCCTTAGACTTGGATCAGTTATGAGAAGTGTAAACACTTCTAACCCGGAGGTACAGTGTCCACAATAACCATAAAAGTTCCTCCTCTAATTCACCTCAGTTTCTGAAGGTCAATACTAAAAGGTCATCCAGACTTAGCAGGCTTCCCAGATAGCCCTAGCATTGCAGGAAATCTGCAACACAGAGTTCTCAAGAAGAAACCCATATCTGAACCGTGTTTCATATTCCCGCACCAGACCGAGATGGAATGGGAAAGAATATGATTCACTCTAGCCTAGGTGTCACTCAGGTCCCAGGTATAGGACCTTAACTCTCAATGAATCACCCACCCACCAAAGCAAAACCAGATCCAGCCAACAGCATGACAGTATGATATATACAAAAGCAATAAAGAAAGCAGTAAAGCAACTGTACATAAAGCAAAAATAAATACAAATATACAAACACAAATAAGCACATAACATCCCAGTAAACACAAATCAATCAAGCGCTAGGAGGAACCCACAAAAAGAACCAGAAGCCCTGGTTGCAGTATAAGGAGTCCCCAGCAGAGTCGCCAAGCTGTCGCTCCCGATAAATGGGACATGGCCCTGATAAAGGTACAGACGCGAACGGTCGGCGAGAGGGACAATGAGAACACACAGCCGTGAACTCACTGGAGATGAATAGAGTCGCCAGCTAGGCATTTTTATCCCGGAGGAAAGGCAATGCTGCATAGACCTAGAGAAAGATGGATAAGACGGTTGCGAACCAGAGAGACTGAGAAAGGGGGTTGGTTACAACCTGGGAAGGTATTAGCACCCAGATTGTCCGCCGTACTCGACGGAATCCACGCTTAAAAGATTTGTGTTTTAAAGGGGTAGTGTCTGTGCAATTTGTGTATCAAAGCTGGAAAAGAATGTACGGGTGTCAGTGTATGAGAAATGAAGTGTGATATGAAAGTGTCAGTGTAAGAATGAAAATGAAATGCTCAAGATCATGAGGCTTAAAGAATACAGCTAGAAAGAGGGGGAATATACAGAGAATTTTGTTCGATAACCGTTAAGTTATGCCTACGTATCCTCTCGTGCAATGAGGAAGTCAGAACACCGTAGTTCGACCCAAATAAACTGAAAGATGAATTGACTTGTGAACTGCTTGCTTGTCTATGCTCAAGTGTATGATCTGTCTGGCACAGATGCAAACTGTCTTGCACTAGACGGAAGAAGCAAGTTCTCGTTTGTGAGTGAATGAGATGAGAAAAGAATCCCGGAGGAGACGATTATTGTTTGTTTTTATGTTTTCAGTCTTTTATTGTTTTTGGATTTTGTCATAAGTTAATGAGCTTAAGTCTAAACCAATGGATTTAGTAAACTCATCACATCTTCCCTCTGATTAGGGGTAATGAGAATACCTTAAGTGTGAAGTCAGCTTCTCACACTTAAACACCTTTGGTGTAGGATTAAGATCATTAACCTACTTGTGATTAATTAGATGTTTTTGTTGTTTTTGTTTAGTGTTGAGTAATGAGGTTAAGCCATGATCAGGGATTAAACAGACTCATTACACCATCCTAATGGAAGGATAATAAATGAGAATGTTTAAGCTGAGGAAAGCTCCTCAACTTAATCCATGATTAGGGATTAAACTCATGACAAAGCAAAGCCTTTATTAAGTGGATTTTATTTAATGATATGATGAAGAAGTGATTTTTAGGGTTTGTAAGACAACTTGAGGAGGACTTGTCCATTAACACTAGGGTTAGTCCTTCTTAACCAATTAAGGAAGAATTAGAACCCTAATGCAAGGCCCAAGTTACAAGTGTGATGTCTTGATGATTATTATGTGAGTTGATTAAGAGATTTAAACACATTAAGGGTTTAACACTTAGGATTAAAGTTACACACTCCATCCTAATAGAAGGATGCAGACATAAGCTTAATCACAAAGCCTTAAAGCCTTTAGGGTTTAGTCCCTGATTATGAGGTGAGAAGAGAAGACTCAAGAGAGACACAAAGGTAAAACTAAGAGGGGAGACTAATCAAAACCCTAATCATTGTCATGCTTGGTTGTTCCTAAGGTTTGTGAGGTTTTACAAGAGAAATCTTCAATGGAACCACCAGGAAGCAGATGAAAGGATCAAGAGAAGCAAAGTGACTTGCTTCATTCAAGGAGTCAAGTCACTTGAAGAAAGAAAGTGAGAAGCAAAAGAAAGAGCAAGCTCAATCTCATACACAAACATAAATGCATCATGGATGCAAGAGGGATGAAAAGAAAAGTTATGAGAAGTGAAGGCAAATTCACTTCTCAACATCACTTACCACCTGAAATGTTAGAAAAGAAATGCAATGCAATGCCAAATATGATGAAATGACATGATGAGAAACAAAACCAGAAGCATGTATGAGAGGTTAATGATGCTATGAGATGCTACAAGCATGAGGCAGCACATGGAAATGATCATACAAGTTCATGAATGCAGATGAAGCAAGTTAAGAGGCATGAATATACATGAAAAGTTATGAAGTGCACATGACATACAACATGGCACATACATGATGCAATGATCAAACATGCTTTCAATATGTCTTATGATGTCAAATGGATCAAAAGGATGCTTGAAATGTCATGGCAAGTCATATTATGCAAGAGAATGCAAGATGGATGCATATGGAGACTCAAATTAGGGTTTATGAACCAAACATCAAACAAAAATCAAAATCAGAAGCAAACCCTAAGATAAAAAATTGAAAATTCCACTCAAAGGACCCCTAATCCTATACTAAACCACTGCCCAAAGGAGAAGTCTCAACTCCTAACCAATCTCAAGATATGAATTTTACAAGATTCTAGGGTTTTTAGGGTTCCTAAACAAGAAAATTGCTAAACAAATGGAAAATGAAAGATCAAATCATGGCCATTTAATCTCATAAACTACATGCTAAACACAATGCAATGCAAAAAGAATCAATGTCCAACTCTTCATGGATAGACAGAAATGATTTTTTTAACTTTGGATCAAAATAATGCACAAAAATGATTTTAATTCAATGGAAAATTCTCAAAATGCATCAAGAGCAAAAAAGAAATTTGGTTTGAAGGTTGGACAATGTTTCTAAATGTCTTAGAACATTTCATGAATTTTTTGGTGATTTTTAAATACCTAAAAGTATTTTTAATAAATTAATTTCCATTAATCAATTAAAAAATAAACTTTTAAATATTTTAAAATACTTTTTAAATGCTAAAAATAAAAATAAAAATATTTTTGTGTCTTAAAAATTTATAAAACTCTTGAGAAAAAGTTTCATAATTTTTAGACAATTTTTACTATTTAAAATAAATTATGCAAATAAAATGAAAAGAAATGAAATAAAAATTGAAATTAAAATGAAGTAATCAGAAGGAGAGGCTGAGATTCACTCTGGATTCAAAATGGTTGACTGGGCGCGTTTTGAAGGGCCAGGATTGCATCTGATCAATTTAATTTAATTATAATTAATTAAAACTAATTAAGTGGATTAGGGCAAAGCAAGTGAATCCAGGCCACACATGCGCGCGGGAGGTCAACTGGTCAAGGCAATCCAACGCTTCACATTCAAATGGAATTAATTACAGGGATTAGGGCATAATGATTTTCAGGTGGCCGGAGAAGACCTCCGGTCGTCTTCTCCGGTGGGAACCCCACCTGAAAATCTCTAAAACTCTCAAAACCTAACTAAAACAAAATCTAAAAACATGGAAATGATCCCCACAACTTGCTGAATCAAAACCCCAAGCCCAAACTCATTTATTTTTCCCCAAACTCATGAATCGAGCAAAACAAATTTTTAGGTCACAGAGTTTCAGAAAGCAATTAAATTCTCATTTCATCACCATTTTCAAAACTAAAAGCATCAGAACAATCAGTGAAGCATAGAGAACAACTTAAGAACTTAAAAATCCATTTCTGGAAAAAAAGTTCTTGAGCTACCTGAGTTTCGAAGCTTTCACTCTGGTAACTTTCAGACCTCCTCTCTGTGTGAAATCCACTCCTTATGACCCCTTGATGATGCTTGAATGCTTGGAAGAAATTTATATTGGCTGGATAAGGAGTTTGAGCAGCTTCTGCTCAAGCTCAGTTGAAAATGGTGATGATGATTCAGGCTGTTTTAGGCATGGGTGAATGGTTCTTTGTGGTCCAGATGATGAGTGGAGAAGGTTTGTAGAGTTTGTTTGAGTGTTTATGGCCTGTGGAGTGAGTTTCGAAAGATTTTGCTTCTGGGAGTGAAAATGGAGGAATGGTGTTCTTGCTTGATTCAGGCTCAAGTCTTGGTGGTTTAGGCTCAGTGAAGCAATGTGAGTTGATGTGTGGAAATGGTTTTAATGTTTTTGTGCTATGGAGGCAGATTCGAAGAGAAATGCAAATGGGGTGAGTTTTGTGTATGTCTTGCTATTGTGTGTTTCAGGCTGGCTTCATGTTATGTTTTGCTTGCAAATGGGAAGTATAAAAAATCCCAATTGGTCAGATGATGTGACCTGGCCTGCTGTGATTGGGATGTTCACTTTTGCAAAAAGTCCACTTTGTTGTAAGAGAGGTATGGCTTGAGTTCTAGCTTGGTACAATGGCTAGGGCTGGCGCAGCATGGTGTGTATGGGAGGCTAGCATGGTTCAGCATCCAATGTAACAAGTTGGTGATGTGTGATCATGAGTTTTGCAAGTTGGCTCCTTTTGAAATTTCATGAAAATGCCTTGTTACACAAACCATGAACATGTGATACTTTGGTTCAAATCTGACTTTTAGGTCACATAGAATGTTTGTGTAATGGTTTGATGTCAATTAGAAGTTACAATTTGCCTTGGTTCATGATTTTGCAAATTTCTCATTTGAGGCATGCCTTGAAAATTAGTGATTTTTGCCAACTTTGTCACACCATAACTTTTGATCCAAAATGAATTAGGTCATGTTCTTGTACTTTTTGAAAAGGGAAAAGTGTATTCTACAACTTTCATGACCAAAGTTTTTCCATTTGAAGCTTTTTTGGATCAAAAATCAAGGCTTGAAAAATGACCTAAAATGACATATTCTTTAAAAGTCAACTATGCCCTAAAAAGTCAACTTTGCAAAAACTTCAAATTCTTGAATTTTGTGAACTTCAACCTTCTTCCATGATCAAATAAAGATCATATACACTCAAAATTATGAAGATCACCCATTGGTTGGGTCATTGGGGGCCTCAGATGCCCTGATTTTGCACTGACTTGTCTGAAAAGTCAACTCTTGATCAGATGACTTCCCCATGGAATTTCTTCATGAAAATTGATATGCATACTCCCTATACCATATAGAGATCAATGGAAACAGGAATGACCAAAAAATTTGGAGTTATAGCCTCTGAAACCAAAACCCTAATTTTAGGTCAACTGTGCGGTCAAACTTGGCTCTGCCTCCATACCAATCCCAATTCTTGTGATTCCTTGGCATTCTTGACTTTGAGATGATGCAATATGATATAAGAACACTCATGGACCCCTTTGAAGTGATTGATAGCCCTTGGAGTGGCTCTTGGATTGCTCAGATCACAAACCCTAGGTGCAGATGACTTAGAATCCATGCAGTGAATCAAAAATGAGATGTGAGATGATATGATTGTATTTATGCATATGAGATGATCACAAGCCATGGTGTGAATGGGTGAGGGCAAATTTGGGGTGTTTACAGTTACCAAGCATTCATTCAGCCGAGTTTGCTTCAATTTCTTGGCTCCTATTTGTTTGGTAGCGTTCGCCATCACCTTGTCCTGCAAGTCCACTGTCGAATCTGAAAAAGACAAAAAGAAACTGGTTAGAGCATAAAAAGTATACGAGCATAAATTCAATACAATCAAACAACACTAAAGGCTACCAAGATAAGTTGTAACGTCCTCATCTGTCTCACAGGTAAAGAGCTTGGACACTTCTATAAACCTAGGGGTCACTTTCACACCCCCGTCCTTATCTAAAAGCAGATGACCTTACTTTGGCATCGGAGTACCTTGCAGATACAGCCCTTATCTCTCCTCGATGTCCGAGCATTTCCTTCATCATACATGACAGTGTCCGAAGCCACTATAGATTCTGATCGCAGGAATGATCAATAGTAAAATTATGTTCCTCAAGGGACAGATGTTGGACCAAATGTTAGGACAACTTGTCCAACTTCTTAAACATGTTTAAAAAATAGTTTAACATCAATAATAAAACAATGCAGAAAGTTGTAAAAACACAAGAGATTGGTACACGACTACAAAAATCACATTTATCATCAGACACGAAGTTGATTTAACCTTGGTTACAGAGGCGAGGTAATGAAAGGCGTCATGAAAACTCTCCACTATACCCCTCGATTTTAGAATAATTAAGGGGACAATTGAAATGTTCATTGGTTCGATTGCTAACAATAGTTTTTATATTTTCAAAACTAATGTCACATCCTCGCGGTTTATGACCAAAACTGAGGGAAAATATATTTTTTTAAATACTCATTACATTGTTTTCACATAATATTAATAAATTAATTTGTTTATAACCTATATTATTTAGACAAAATATTACATTGTTTACACAAAATATTAAAATAAAAATATATAACACATTTTTAATATGATTCATCATCATCGTTGTCAGTGAAGAACAAATGATGGATCTTAGGGAATAACAAATGTTGAATCCTTATTTCATTGAATCTTTGGGAAGATCAAATGTTGGATATTTCAATCATTTGTGTGATATAAAAAAAAGTTTGATAAATAAAATAAATATTCAGTTATATGATTATTTAAGAATACAAACCTTGACCAAAATATTTTTCCACTCTTGCAATTTATCATAGAGAAATTTTTTCAAACTTCTTTAAGTTTCAAAGTTTTCATGTCAAGTGTTTCATTATCAATTTTTAGTATTCATAATACTTTTATAATGTCTTTAAGGTTTCACGCGAATCACTAATGACAATGTCCCGAGCGTTGATACTCATTAAATGGACGAAAAAGATTTGTTTAAGGACATTGAAGAAACTAAATAAACATGCTTATATTTCCCTCGGTTATTGTGGTGGATGTAGAGAGTTTCTTGTGAGTGAGTTGATAGATTTGTCATGAAATGTATTATTTGTAGTAGTGATAATCCTTTTCGGGGAAACCAAACCTACGTCTTGGGGGCACTCTACCCAAGAAATTAAATTCACTATTTAAAATTAGAACAATTAGTCTTATAATAACCTTATATCCCTATGAAATTCTATGCATCTTCGTAATCCTAATGACTTTATATTTAGCTTTCCTCTAAATAGGAGAACCCACTGACTTTCTTTTGTCACTATACCCTAGTGATCAACTTCAATAACAAGTCTATTGATTATTGAATTTACAACTCAACTAAGACAAACCAATTGTGTCAAGTTACTGAAACACAATGGTGTACAACAGTAGATTCAACACTAATCTAGTTATGGCATTAATATGGAATACAATAAACAAATACTCAAACCCTAGCACAAAGAACCTAATTCTTGTGCACCAAAAATCTTGACAAAATATGAGAATTGAGTTTTCTTATATAGTAATACATTATGGGATTTTCTCCTTTGGATAATGACCTGATTTCGTCCAAAAACAGAAGAGATTTTGTTGAAATTTGTTGCTCCAAATCAACTCCACAAAATATGATTTTATTTTATTTGAATTCAAATTTAAATCACATTGATTTAAATTTAACCAATTAAAAAAATCAAACAAATATCCAATTGCTAAAATACAACAACAATATTTAATGCACATGACATCAAAATACATTCCAAGTAAATGAAAAACGTGCATACGAAACAACATACTTGACCCTTGTTATGAAGACAAGAAGGGACAGATGTTGCACACATGTTGGGATATTTGTTCCAACATGTATCTTTCTGCTTCAAAACAACTTGAAACACCATTTGTATTTTTCATAATGCAACCAACCAAAAAGGACAATCTCCCTATTTGGCAAATTCGATAAAACAACATTCTTCAAAAACACACAAGATATGCAATAAGCACACCACACAACATCACATAAAGCAATAGCAACAATAGCATAAATCATAAGACGTTAGTTGTAGTAGACAGTAGAGCATGCCAGCAACATTATAGATCAAAGTAGCCAGCAAAAAAAAATAATATCAAAGAAAGTTGCTACACAATAGTCATGCTCCATGATATATGACACATGCAAGCATTCAATGATCAGTTAGTCATGCATGTATATAATGTAACACCCAAAACCCCGAAACTTATAAATAAAGGATTACACGATAATTTAAGGTGTCACCAATGACAATCCTCCAACAACACATAGACATTTAGAAAACACACAACAAAAAAATAAACAACATATAACACCTGACATCGCATGTTCACCTTCCCTTAGGGTATCACCATAGCGAGGTAATATTAATCACATTAATAAAACATTTAACTTCAATTTTTTTCTTGTAAAGACTTATCTTTCACCAAATAACTCAAAAAGGAAATTCAATATCCAAATCTCAAAAACTTCAAAAACATCTCAACATGATAGTTGTTAAGCTTCGGAAAAATAAGCACATCAACATCAAACATAATAAACTAAAAGATCGTTCACCCCCCCCCCCCCCAAGATTTATAGAATCAGAGCATGACAACTAATAATAAAAGCGATAACTATTGGAAATAACTTCAAAAGTTATCTTCAACTCACAACAACAACTTCTAATCCTGATTATGTGCAAGATGTCCATGGTGGACAACATCAAGGCAAATGGGTGAAAATTCACTTCAATAAATAAATGGCATAAGTTCACTTCAAACATCTACACATTCAACCACAATTACACAACATCATTCTCACACACAAATCTATCAATATGCACAAAGCAAACACATATTCGTCATTTAAAGTATGCAATAAGAATCACAACTTCCACTAGACTTATATGCATATGGTACCATATCATCATCATCAATTGGTTCACTCAAGAACTAGGTTCACCTTGCTCGAACCCTGAATTCACCCTACTTGGATTCGGGGCAAGTCACCAATCCACTCTGCTCAGATTGCAACTTGCCTCTTTCATTAACAACAATGACATAATGAATGCATATGTCACAACACGTCAATGCTACAACAACATAATGTTTAAAGTCCTATTTATGAATAAATTTATCCCCCTTACCTTAATTTTTCCGCAAAAGTTCCTTAAAGCTCTTTAATGGAGTTCCTCTTATGCCTTTGCCTTTGCCTCATCCTCTTTTCACCAAATTCTGATTTTACTTGAAAACATTTCAAACCCTCTTACTAACCTTTTTTAATCATTAACATAATCCCCCTCAATTAGAGACTTCCAGTAATACCCTAACTTATTCTCTTATTTAGCATGCCCCTTTTGGCCCGATTCTTATTTTAATAAAAATACTACTAATATTCTCCCTATTTTCAAATCTTCTATTTTTCTCATTTTCCATCAAAAGTATCATTCTCTATTTATTTTAATAAATTAAAAAATGATTACTTATAATTATTTAACTCATATTCTCATTATTCTAGTATTATTAATTCATTGGGTGCGTTCTTTCTATCATCAACATTTCTAGCCCAATCAGCATAATAATACCCAATTGTAATATGATTAGTGTCATGTGAGTAGAGAATATCATAGTCACGTGTCCCATGGACATACCTCAAGATTCTATTTACTTGAGCAAGATGATTTCCCTTGGTTTTTGCTTGATATCTAACACACACCCCAATAGAAAATGTGATGTCAGATATGCTTATAGTGAGGTAGAGTATACTTCTAATCATGCTTCTATATATGGTCTGATCTACATCAACTCCATTTTCATCTATGGTAACTTTTACGAGAGTAGAGGTAGGACTTCTTCTATGGCTTGCATTGTCAAGTCCAAACTTCTTTACTATAATTTTAGATTACTTGCTTTGAGATACAAAGATGATGTATTCCATTTGCTTAACTAGAAGACCAATAATATAAGTAAGTTCACCTACAAGACTCATCTCAAACCCATACTTCATTTGTTGGACAAAATGATCCACCATCGAGTCCCATAATGCTTAAAAAAATGGAGGTTAAACACTTTATAAGTGAAATGACTCATACACCTATCACCTTAAGATTTTGGGAGAATATGTGGTGTCTCTTTCACTTGTTTTGGTGATTCTTTGACCTTTATATGAGTGTTTCACCCAATATGAATGCTTTCCCCTCATGATGACCCATCAAACTGAGTTACCAATTATTCCATTCTTTATTGCTTTTCTGCTTCATCATCTTGTACAATTAAATATGTGTTTATTATGGTGATTATGGTTTAACTTGTCACGCCAATTGTATAGGACATCATGTTCGACATTTGTCCCATGAGGAACACAATTTCAATTGACATCAGAGTTGGGACCTTGTTTTGTTTGGGTGAGCTGTAAGGAGGATATTTTTTGTTCAAATGGACAACACAAAGGATGAAGGTTCTGTCAATAGAGCACCTATTTTGGATGACACAAATTATTACTATTGGAAAGCTAAGATTCTTACTTTTCTTTAATCCATTGACAACAAAACTTGGAAAGGTGTCGTTAAAGGTAGGAAACATCTCATGATCACATCTTAATATGGTTCAACAAGCTTGAAGCCTAAAGTTGATTGGTCTAAAGATGAAGATGATGAAGCTCTTGGAAATGATAAAGGTAATACAATATCGTATAATTCTTCTATATGTATGATCTTTAAAAGTCCTGAATAAAATTTATCCTTTTTTCTTCGAAAAAACCATATTAAAAAGACCATGACTATTAAAAAAATCCATACAAATGGTCTAATAAAAAGTTTCCTAGACTGTCTTTCACGCTATAAAAAAATCATGAATTGTTGAGGTAAAAAAAATAATTCATGCTATCTTTGTTGAAGTAACCCCAAAATTGTTGTTGAGGTAGAATTTGTTGTTCGTACAAATGGTCTAATAAAAAGTTTCCAAGAAAATAGAGATGGGGAAAAATATAAAAAAGAGAAAATTTAGTATCATTATAAGCATCATATGAAGAATCATTTTAAGTAACATCTACAACATCATATGAATCATCATATGAATAAACATATGGAGAATTAGATGAAGATGAGTGATTTGCAACATCAAAGGCTAAATGTCAAGAAAAAGCTATACAAAATATATGTCAAAATATTTCTCAAAGATGTCATGTTTAAGGAATTCTCTAGAAATAGTTTCGTGGATGAATTTTTTTTATATATAATCTCATTATGAAAGAGATTCCATATTTGTCTCTCATATCAAGAGATTTAGAGATGTCAAAAGAAAGAATATTAAGTTTTATTTCATACATAGTCAAGGGGAAGAATTCCTTTAAATCCCACATTTTGTTTGGTAAGAGATAATTCACTGAGTAGAGAATGAATTCAAAGAAACTCCAGTTATTCTTCTAACAAGTGTTAAATTATCGCATCTTGATTATATTTACTTTTTTTACTAACTGTATGTTGAAGATTTTTGTAAAGAAAAGGGGGTTAGAAACCAAAAAGGAAACCTTAACAAA
This sequence comes from Lathyrus aphaca, assembly GCA_963966055.1. Lineage (NCBI taxonomy): Eukaryota > Viridiplantae > Streptophyta > Magnoliopsida > Fabales > Fabaceae > Lathyrus > Lathyrus aphaca. The sequence goes on along the minus strand of OZ014522.1, from coordinate 466,271,285 downwards.
AGACTTTCTATAGAAGAACATTTCTTAAATATGGTTATTTCTACCTATGTGCTTATGTTTCATTGGGTAACTCATCTTATTTATACAAGCTATTATTTTTGTGATCTATGTGTTATTTAATTTTTCCGTCTTTTTAATAATGCCAAAGAGGGAGATGTGTACTCTCGGGCAGAGTAGAGGATATTTTCTTTATTTGAGAGGGGGAGTTTAACTACTCCAATATTCCAATTTTCTCTCTCTATTTTACCAGCTCTCTGAAAGATGTGTGTTGTCATCATAAAAAATGGAGAGCATGTGGATTTTATGTGTTGTCCAAGAATAAATGTCATTTGATTTTGATGTGTTAACTGATGACGATTGTGAAGCAAACAATAACTCCATCAGTCAAATGAATTTGGGTTTTTCTAGTTGTCTTCAAGAGTTTATTATGATAATTATCCAAAGGGGAGTTGATTGCAATTGTCAAGTATTTTTTAATGGTGACGTTTGATCAAGATAAATATATCACATGCCTTATTAATAAGATGATTCAAGTTCCAATTGAAGTGTTAATTAATCATTAAATCAAATAAAGGAATGTGAAGTATTTAGGCACTGAGGTAATCTCTCTCTCTCTCACACACACACACATATTACTTTTCAAACCTCTTCTTAGTTTGTTAAACTTTTTAAAAACCAAATTTTGCAAGTATGGAAATCAACTAAGAAGTGTATCTAATCAATTATGAAATCTAACTCACCGTCTGAGTGATTAAGACTTAGGTCAAATTGATTAAAGCAAAGAGAAATGGCTTATAATTTATTAGAAAAGTCATTAATCGATTAAAATATACAACCATTTTAATGTTTTCTTTTCAGGATTAGGGTTTCCGTTTTTACAGTTGTTTTAGTCAATTAAAACATCATTTTAATCGATTAACTCATTTATTTGACTCATGGATAATTTCCATTTTTAAGCTAAATATATTTTTATATATAGGAGGTTTCTCCTTAATTCATTTTACACCATATTTATGAATATAAATGTCTCTACTATTTTTCTCCTCTTTTACTTTCTAAATTTATTTTCTCTAAAGTTGCCATAATGTTGAAAGAGTGAAAATTCTTGCTGAGAGTTGTGTTGTACCTGTGTTGTGTTGAATCTATTTTATTAAAAAATGTGGTTCTCTTGTGTAATACTTTTGTAAGGAATTTATAGGTTCTAAGATAAACCTTAAAAAAGTTTGGGTGAAAGTTTTTGAGAAAAACATGTGTAAAATCTCTGTTTGTTTTTTAAGGTCCATGGGTTGATCCTTTGTGAAAGCTCCAAGTGTTATTGAAGGTTGTATGGGTTGATCTTGTAAAAGTTGAAGATTGTTTTTAGTGAAATTCTTAAGAGTAAACTCTTAAGAACACAAGTATGGCAAGTGGTCAGACCGAACCTGTATAAATCTCCTGTGTAATTTCTCTATCCCTTATCTTTATTTTTTTGTTATTTATTTTCTTTCTGCCACATATCTCTCTACTCATTTTTCTTCTTTCTATCATTTTCATACTATCTCTTTATATATATATATATATATATATATATATATATATATATATATATATATATATATATATATATATATATATATATATATATATATATATATATATATATATATATATGAAGATTTTCAATTTTTTATAAATTAATCTCAAATTTTGAATGCCATTGTCCATTTTATGTTTTGACTCACTTGGTCAATAACTTGCAACTTTCTCTAATAAGGATCAGACTGGCCAACAATCTATAAAGACCGACCCAATCGATCGGTCCAATTCAACCAAGGTGTATCAATCACGGAAGATAAATTTTACCTTGTAACCCTACATTTATCCTCATACCCCTACATATTTTATAATATTCCAATTTTATCCTTTCTATTTTTTATTTAATTATTTTTAACTTTTACCGCGAAGTCAGATAAGTAAAAAATTATTTTTTGACAATACATGACAAGAACCAAAAGTAGCAAGGGAAAGAAATTCAGTATACAAAATTAACGAACCGGAATAGCAAGGGACAAAAATCCGGTTCACTGAAATCCAACACTGGAAGTAACACGTTTGTGTTATCCGGTTTAGGAAATTTCTTAACCAGAAGTAGGTCTATAGAGTGTTCCAGTTTGTATATTTTTCCTTCACCGGAAGTAACCTTGTTAGGTTATTCGGTTCTTTTTTTTTTAATTTTTAATTTTTAGTTTTATGTTGTTACTTTTTTAGGAGACATGAATGTTCCTTTGATGATACGCGACAAAGATCACACAAATGTAGATACAACAGAGATATTCTCAACTACACAAAAATTTCCTACAATATAAGAGGCGACTAGGTGGATTAAGGAGGTTGAACTCAGAAATAGAGTCACTGTTATAATTACCCGTTCGGACACAAAGACTAGTAAGAGAGGAAAAGTGACAAAGTTATATTTGGTTGCGATAGAGGTGAAAAATACAAAGAAATAGAAAGTGAAACACAAAGTGCTTCCAAAAGATGTGATTGTCCTTTCAAAATTAGATCAACACCTTCTAAAGATGGTTCTGGTTGGAAAATCGACGTAAAATATGGAGTTCACAACCATGGTTTACCTGATAGATTTGAAGGCCATGCGTTTGTGAGTCGCTCACTGATGATGACCAACAACATATTTTGTCAACCATATGATAAATGGATGACAATACCAGAAATGGGTTATGTGATAGCAAATCGGTATAACATCGTTCTTGTCTCATTAAGTGCTCTTAGTTTTACGTTCTTCCCTTTGACGACTAAACATAATCCTAATGTCTCCATTTACTGCATTGGTTTTGTAAACTCAAATCATTGGGTTTGATCCACGTGTCGCGCACGGATCAAAAACGAGTGATTTAAAAATGTAGTTACGGTAACAACAACTCGAGTATCATCTCACAAGGATTCTTGTATTGTTATTAACTAACCAATTGGAACAATGGGGGGTTTGAGTTTCGATTAACAAAAAATAATAATTCAATTAAGTGATTATCAAAATAAGCTGAAACGGTTAATCTGCTGTTTTGATTTCCCAACTTATCATCGACCCAAATAATTCCCAATTCCTAAGCGGACTCTATTCCTTTTCGATTATAATAACAATCAAACAAGCGTAATTGATATTATATGATAAATATTCCTAATTTCCGAATTAAGCAAACAGATGAAATATATCAATCGTGAATTAAGCAAACACGGTAATCATACGTGAATTAAGCAAACACGATTAAAGTATAGGAACATGCAATCATAGAAATAAATTAATCTAACCTTAGATAAATCGAATTAAGCAAACAAGATATCAAGATCAGAATTGAAAGGAAATAGATTTATTGGAAAATATAAGAACCTCAAAGTGTCGGCGAAAATCGATTACAACAGATTAATCATTGGAATTAGTTCTTCATAATTCGTCTCTTTGAAAGTAAAAAATTAAATCGTAAAAAGTGTAGTGTGAACAGTTGCGGCTGCTAGGTTATATGGCAAAACCAATTACAACCCAACTGGGTCAAATACATAACCCAAGCCCAATTCTAAATGACCCGGAACTAAATAAAACTAATGCAACATCTTCAAACAAAATTCTGGAAAATATAACTCCGAATCTGACTTCGGCTCCAACACGAAAGTTGTAGCTCTCTCTTAGCTTTCTATCGACTGGTAGAACGCCTCAATCAGATTCCTGGAACTCTGGTTATGATCATTTCCGTAAAAGCTGTTAAATCTGAAAATTAAGTATGAAAATCAAAGTAAGCCAAATATAAAATAAAATAGAAAAACAAATTAAAATATAAAAATAAACAAAGAAAACCAAAGAAATGCTTAAGTGCAAACATGGGAGAATGTGCATTAAAATGCACTGATCAAATTCCCCCACACTTGAACTTTTGCACTCCGAGCAAAAATAAACTCAAGACTCAAGAAACACAACATCATTTAGATACTCATTCTAGGCTACAAACTCTTATTCGATTAAGATAGCATCGATAGGTACTAATCTTACACACTAAGGATATCGTAAGAACACAAATCCGCAATTGTGCGGTCATAAGCCTCCATCATATACAAACCATTTCGAATCATGTTATTATGCCTAAGCCTAACTTACTCATCCTCCTTTTTGCTCTCTTTCATTCTAGTGCAATCACATTAATCCCGTTATCTATTCATACACATGGTAAATAAGCATGTTAGTGACTATGATCCATATCTTGTCAATATTTTAAAGTTACTTGAGCAACAACATTTTTTTTGAAGGTTTCACATCCGTTAGGCTTAATGACCGGATGAGGGTCACCTAACTTAAAAGGCGGATTCCTATTCGAATTTCTCATTAAGCACGTGATCATTCACTTATTTGCATCAACTCAATTACTTAGTGTATAATTTTTAGATGATGTTGACTGCTATATAAACTACTTAATAGCTATTAAAGGATGAGAACTCATGGCTATGTCATAAAAAGTATTCAAAATGATTTCCATATTCAGGAGACTTAAGGTGTTAAAACGATACCGATCTTGTGAACTTTTCCCAAGTCTCCACAACTAACCTCAAAATAATCTATAGCCTAAAACTTTAAAAAAAATGTCTAGTGTTTCTAAAACAAAACAAAACAAAAACAAAGAAAATAAATTATTCCCTCCCCCACACTTAAAACAAGTATTGTCCTTAATGAAAGGACATAAATATAAAATAAGAGGGAGAGAAAGGAAAGAACACACCCGAGTAGTCAAGGTGGATAGGTGATCACATAAGCAACATTTCCTAAAGAGAGCTCTTCTACAATCTCTTCTTCCAAATTGGGATCTCATAGAGTAGCTTTGGTTAGTATCCATTAATCTTGAAGTTTTTATTAGTGCCTTCGCCTTTTATTCCAGGATCAAAGAAGAATCTTCGATAAGTAAAAGTGTTGAATATGCACGTGATAGTGATCTCCTTTTCTACAACTTTAAGAATCAAAGGATTAATGGGTTGCCTCACTACTTTTGTCCCATCTTCAATTGAGATCCTATGCATACTCATGGATGGGCTAATATCACAAGTGTCAACCAAAGTCCATCCAATTCCCTTCTTATGTTCCTGTAATGATTTCTCTTCCTACACAAATTCAAATAAATTATTAGGAAGTAGCTTCAGCTCTAAAGAGGGTGATTTCTCTATGGATGATTTGTTCCGAGAAGTCGGGTGTCGAGAGCTTCATTGACATGAACAAATTCATTTGCAACCTCATTTGCAGTAAGAATATCAACTTGCAAGGCAACCTCAATTTCAGCATAAACAGAGCAAATTTTAGTGTCATGACAAACATCACAAGAGTAAACATCATTAAAATCAGACAATGATGGAAAATCAGCTGCAAACAAATTAATACAAGTATCATCAACAGTTTTAGAAGGCAACTCTATTTGAAAAATAGAATGTTCTTCCGAAGGTTATTGGTTTGATCCTTGAGCTTGCTGCATAGCATTCATCGAAGTGGTAAGTTGATCAAGCTGTGTTTGTAAAGTCTAAAGACTATAATTTGTTTGTTGCTGAAAGTGGAGATTATTTGCAGCAATTTGCTTGACAAGGTCTTCTAGTGAAGGTTCGGAAGGTGCAGAGCACACAACCTGAAATTCATTCATATGCTTATGTGGATCTTCACCTGCAAAACCATTAAAACTTGGCAACAAGTGTGTTAAACCAAATTTCAATTCGAAAGATGCATCAACAACATCAGGATATTCAATACATAAAGAATTATAATTCACATTAGGGGCAACAAGTTCTCTAAGAGTTCTTTGATCAGTCATGATATGATTATTAAATTTAAAATCAGAATTAAATCAACGCTGAATCAAATAAAACCACTGCAGAGTTAAAGTGAATGGAAAATAGGAAAAAAAATTAAAATAGAATCTAAAAAATATAAAAATAACACTAAAAATCTAATTAAATCAAATAAAGATCACACAAATTGTTTTAGATTTTTTTGAATATATGAAAATGGAAAATAAATCAAATAAAATAGAAAAACGTAAATTTGCAATTTTGAGGGTCAAAATATTTTAGAATTCTATTCTAAAATTGTATTGTTCTTCGATTTATTTCTGATTTTCTGGAAAAAAATCGAAGTAAATCGAAACAGTAGCTTCCAACTTACCTGAAAGGCTGAAAAACTTATCACTATACTGCAACCGGTATTGCAACCCTGAAAATCAAAAAACACAACAAAAAAGAAAAGAAAAAAGCTAGCAAGAAAACTATACCTATGACTATAAAATCAGTTAATAATAACAAGAATCCCCGGCAACAACGCCAATTTGATCCGTGTGTCGCGCACGGATAAAAAACGAGTGATTTAAAAATGTAGTTACGGTAACGGCAACTCGAGTATCGTCTCACAAAGATTCTTGTATTGTTATTAACCAACCAATTGGAACAATGGGGGGTTTGAGTTTTAATTAACAAAAAATTATTCAATTAAGTGATTATCAAAATAAGCTGAAACGGTTAATCTGCTGTTTTGATTTCCCAACTTATCATCGACCCAAATAATTCCCAATTCCTAAGCGGACTCTATTCCCTTTTCGATTATAATAACAATCAAACAAGCGTAATTGATATTATATGATAAATATTCCTAATTTTTGAATTAAGCAAACAAATGAAATATATCAATCGTGAATTAAGCAAACACGATAATCATACACGAATTAAGCAAACACGATTAAAGTATAGGAACATGCAATCATCAAAATAAATCAATCTAACCTTAGATAAATCGAATTAAGCAAACAAGATATCAAGACCAAAAGTGAAAGAAAATAGATTAATTGGAATATATAAGAACCTCAAAGTGTCGACGAAAACCGATTATAGCAAATTAATCCTTGGAATTAGTTCTCCATAATTCGTCTCTTCGAAAGTAAAATTAAATCGTAAAAAGTGTAGTGTGAACAGTTGCGACTGCTAGGTTATATGGCAAAACCAAAAAAACCCGTTTACAACCCAACTGGGTCAAATACATAACTCAAATCCAATTATAAATGACCAGAAACTAAATAAAACTAATGCAACAGCTTCAAACGAAATTCTGGAAAATATGACTTTGAATCTGACGTTGGCTCCAACATGAAAGTTGTGGCTCTCTCTCTCTTAGCTTTCCGCCGACTGGTAGAACGCCTCAATCAGATTCCTGGAACTCCGGTTATGATCATTTCTGTAAAAGCTGTTAAAGCTGAAAATTAAGTACGAAAATCAAATTAAGTAAAAAATATAATAAAATAAAAAAACAAATTAAAATATAAAAATAAACAAAGAAAATCGAAGAAATGCTTAAGTGCAAACATGAGAGAATGTGCATTAAAATGCACTGATCAGGGTTCTGGTAAATATTATAAACATCTATTTTCTAATACTATTATATTATTCATTTTTCATCTCACTATATATATATTTTTGTAACAGGTAAACATTAACGAAGGATTTCCCTTACCGTCAGTCACAATGGATTGGCAGAATAATCGCACATCATATGCAACATCTTGGATAACATGATTCTCTGGACGGTTACAACATTAACACAAGCTTACTTTGATTCTCCAAAAACATATTATATTATGATATATTTTCATGTTTTTTTTATATTTCTAATGCATGATTGTTTACATGTTTTTATTTATTTATGAATTCATCTGAATAATTACAAATAATATAAGTTTGATCAATATAGTACTATATAAGTATGCAGAATAATAAGTATGTCTGAATATAAAAAAAGAGAACTACATCAAAATGTGTGATAATAACTATGTCTGAATAATAAAATAAAAATATCACACATCCTCGTCCTCGTTAACGTAAGTTACCGGTCCACCATGAGGTAACGGTCTACCCTGCACTAGACGTAGTGCTCGAAAGACCTCAACATACGCACCATCCTCTTCCTCAGCCTCGTGACACTGCAGATAACGACTCAACTCATGTGAAATATGTCGTAACCTCAGATCTGACGGTCCATCATCAAACTCGGGAACTGGAACCTCACTGTCCTCCCCCTGGGGTGGTGGTATCCAACGAGGATGAAATATTGTGTAGTACCAAGCCAGGTATTCTGCCATTGCATCATACAGAACATCTGCAAACTGCGCAGGCTGAATCACTTGCCTAACACTCACATGATAACTAACCCAATCGAAAACTATGTCCAGTGCATCAATGTTAGGTGGATGTGATGCTACATACTGCCGATATCCAAACTGACGTAATCATTTGTCAGGTAAATAAAGGACAGATGCATCGTACCATCGCAAACCACCACTGTACAAACTAATATCATCAAATGGCTTGTGCTGCCTATGATCCTCAAAAGGGCGCCATATGACATCACCAGGTGTCAATCCATCCAACACAGCTCTGATCTTATCAGCCTTCGTCGTTGATTGCTTGTAGCACTACTTCATCGCCTTCAAAAGTGAACTACAACACCAGCAATCTTCGAAAATCCTATCTTCCCAACAATTAGAAAATACTCATAAATCTAACACTGTCAACAAAATATGAAAATTATCAACAATTAAAAGTATTATAAATTACATAATACAATTATAAAGTAAATTATAATAAAAGATTTGTACCTGTAGAAGAGAGGCATATCCACCAAGCTGTTTGCAAAATAAAACGAAACATCTCTGAGGTATCTATAGAGTGTGACAAGTGCAACAACACCCCAACAGTATCTGCCACATCTGTCCAAGTCCTCGGAGAGCGGTAAATACTTTGCCTCTACAAGAGTAAAAGTCTTATCAGTAAGAATAGTGCAGCCAAGTAACAACAACATATACACCCTAGCAGCACAATCAAATCTGCCCTTAGCTCGCAGACGAACAAACTGTATCTTCAACCACTCAAGTCTATAATAAGGGCCTCTGGATACACAGATCTCCTCAGCTACATCCTCTACTGAAATACCCATCAGACGAATAACAAGACTAATAACATCTGAGTCAGTAATCTCTTCTGCGGGGCTACATAACTCCCCTCTAATAGGTATATGAATAAGGCAAGATACATCATCCAAAGTGATGGTCATCTCGCCAAACGACATATGAAACGACGATGTCTCGGGATGCCATCTCTAAGCAAATGCAGATAAAATGTTTGTATCTATCCTCAATAAATTGGTTCTCTGAAGAGAGGATAGACCCGAATCAAATATCCATTGCTCTATCTCAGGTGGGAGCATATGTGGAACCCATCCAATAAGTTTGCTGTCATGTGCAGCAACCTTCGACTCATTCTTGTTACGCCTCTCCTGAAAATGATAGATATTATATGTTCTTCCATCAGGAAATCGCCTATGAATATACCTGTCGCGTCCTCTAATGAGAGACACTGAAGAAAAAAAACCAAATTTAAAAAATAAAATAAAATAAAAAATTTAACAAAAAAAACAAAAAAAATTACGAAACTCAACCGGAAGTTGCACAGAGGCTACTTCCGGTGTGTAAACCCAGAACAAATGTAAACCGGAAGTAACAATATAGCTACTTCCGGTGTGTAACTGGAAAAAAACCTAAACCAGAAGTAGCAATACATGTGCTTCCGGTGTGTAAACGTAAAAAATTATAAACCGGATTTAGCATACTTGTTAGTTTCGAAGTGCAAAAATCTTAATCGGATGTTTTGTTGTTGGGTGTTTTGGGAGTGAAATCTTGTTTTCCAAATTTTTTTCCTTAATTCGTAGTGTGCAAAAATGAGGAGAAAAATATTTAATTTTTGAATTACACACTATCTATATGAGAATATTTTCATCCAAAAAAAACTATTTATAGAAATATTTGAACAAATGTAAGAGTACAAAATAAAATTTTCTCCACGGACAATACATATGGACTCTCATCTACAAGTGCCACACAAAAGCCCACGCATTCTATCATTATAATCGTTGATATGTATTCAACTTTTACCTTTACTCTATGCTAGACAAATCAGGGACGGGGACGGTTTTAATTGCATCTCCCTTATAAGTGTTCATGTGAATGTCATATTGAATTGAATGTCGGAAAAGAAAAATTTGCAACTCCGATCACCAAAGAATTATCACCACCATTCATAAGTCTATTCACGGTGGTTGTCATCAACTTATTATCAATTTTCAATTCCAATATAAAATAGAAACGAATATGACAAACATTTAAGTGGATGGATTTAGCGACTTTGAATTTCTATACCGGAAAGACAGAGTAACCCGGCCCAATATTTAGGATAAAGCTATGAGAGACCGGGTGATCATACAATTTAGTACCCAACAAATAAAAAGAATATAAATTTTCCACTTCAATCAAACCCAATTAAACGAGTAAACATGGCTGTTAGATAGCATTATGCAATACTATTTAATGACCTCAAAATCAAACTTAAATGTGAGTGTAGTAAATTTACAGAAAGAGACAGCATATACATTACATATAGAAGAATGGTTTACACGCCACATCTTAAAATTCCAAACTGATCAAATAGTTGGGCTCATGATGGGAGGAACAAAGCACAAGTTACCAAAAGATGTTGGTGAGAACAAATTCATTGTCAGCAAATCAGGTGTCATTACCTCTTCCTCCTGATCAGAATTCTTTCCAAAATTTTCAGCTTGAAAGTATTGGTACCAGTTGCTAGAAGGAACCGTGTCAATATTAACAGTGGTTCTGGTACTATGGGCTGTGCTTTGGCGAAGATTGTGATGGTCAGGCTGTGGAAGCATGAACTGAGGTGCACAAGTAAGTTTCTGAACAAGTTCTTTGAAGTTTATAGGATCCACTTTGTATACTTCGATCGGTGTTGGTACCGCTGGTGCTTTCTTCCATGTCTTTGCTGGTGACTTTCTTACTGAATGAAGCCAAGAATATTGATCATGTTTCATTGATCCATTAACTTTCTTGGTGTTTTGGGACATGTACGAAGATTTATTAGATGAAGAATATGAACTACAATAAGACTCCATTTAGTTTCTGTTTTCTAATAAAAATAAGATGTTATACTTATCAGTAATTACAGGTGAGTTTGAAGAAGTTATTATATAGGATTGAAGAGACTAGATAGTTACTTACTCTTTTGTTGTGATATGATATCTACGCAACTATTTATAGATTCTTTTGTGTGTGTGTATGAACAATAAACATGAAGGAAATATGAGTAATAATTAACACACGTTGAAGTGAATTTCAACGACTTAAGCATTGGGTTGGGGAATGGATGGAAATGAAAATGAAATGAGAAGAAATTCCAAAGTGGATATTGTCTTTACCGTCGGCGGATGGATGCATTATGTAACGTAAGTAGTATTAAGATATATATAAAAATGTGGGAATGGAATTTTCTTAACCTATTGTCGGATATATATTAGAAAAATGCCTTTAAATTTGTCTCTGTTCAAAAGGTCAGAAACATCTATTTATATAAAGTCAAATATGTCTCTGTTTGTCACAAGACGACGGACTATATTTGGATGGAGATTCAACTTCATGATGAATTGAGTGATGTACGTGAAAGTTTGACAAAGTCAAAATAGTTGATAATATTAGCATCTGCCTCTTCCCACTTGTTGTTCGATCTCTCTTTGAGAACTAGTAGTGCTCGTATTCGAGTTTAGATGAATGACACCGTAAAGGAATTAGACTCCAAATGATAAAATGAGAGATATTTTTTTTATTCCTTTCAACTAAATCTATTCGAAGCACTATGCATAAAATGACTTTAAGTAGCACACAAAACACAACATTTTTAATGAAAAACGCTGTTATATGTTATTTGAAAATTTGTACAAAAGATATCTTAGACAGCGCTCTTAGAAAGCGCCTTTTAAGATGACATTTTAGAGAATGTTTTTATATAAAGCGCTTTCTAAGGTAATGTTAAATAAAACACTTTATTTTAAATTATTTTTCAAAAGATCTATAGAGGTGTTTTTAAAAAAAAAAATACTGTCTTTTTTGCTTGACACAATTTTATTGAACAACATCAAGAATCACAAAATATGACAAAATGGGGGATCGAACTCACACCCTTTAGGTAGAGAAAGAAATTTTAAATTATATTAATATATCAAATTATATTTAATATATTTAAATCATATTAAATTAAATTTTAATTTATTTTAAATTATATTTATAATTATTCAAATATATTTTAAATGCAAACATTTTAATTTATTAAAATTATATTTAATATATTAAAATTATAATAATATATATAATTAAAAATATATTTGAAATTATATTAATATATCAAATTATATTTAATATATTTAAGTCATATTAAATTAAATTATATTTTATTTTAAATTATAATTATAATTATTCAAATAATGAGATTTAAATATATATGTTTTAATTAAAATATATTAATATATTTAAATATTTAAAATATATTAATTAATATATACAAGTTAATATATTTAAATAATATATTCAAATAATATATTCAAATAATATTAATTAATAACATAATTTAAAATATATTAATTAATATATACAAATTATATTAATTAATATATAATTTAAAATATATTAATTAATATATACAAATTATATTGATATATAATTTAACTATATTAATTAATATATACAAATTATATTAATATACAATTTAAAATATATTAATTAATATAAACAAATTATATTAATATATAATTTAAATATATATGTTTCAAATAATATATTTAAATATATATACAAATTATATTAATATATATATATATATATATATATATATATATATATATATATATATATATATATATATATATATATATATATATATATATATATATATATATATATATATATATATATATATATATATATATATATATATATATATATATATATATATATATATATATATGATAACTTATGTTATATATTTTTAATGTGATAATAGTTATTGGATGAGAGCGTAGCACCGCTGGTCAAAGAGGTTTATATGATAACTCATTTTAATTTTTTTTATTTTACATTTTCTACTTTAGAAAGCGCTTTCCATAGAAAGCGCTCTCCATAGAAAGCACTCTCTAACGTTATTTATTAAAATAGTTTTATTAAATTATTTCAGAGACCTTAGAGAACGCTTTTAGCAAAAAACGTCCTCTAAGGTAAGACTATCAAAAGACTTTAGAAAACGTTTTTTTTTTTTTGCTTTTTTTATTTTTATTTTTGTTTTTATTTAGTTTAATTAGTGTAACTATGGATAAGAAATGAATGTTTTCAAATCGATTGATGAAAGAGTACGAGAATTGGGTCAAGGAATTTGTTAAGTTTGTTGTTGCGCACGTCGAAGACGTCAGTCGAATGAAATGTCCTTGCTTGGATTGTTGTTTTGTGGGTCAGGTTAACGTTAGTCAGCTGTTATCACATCTACTGAGGCATAAAATTGATATAATTTATACATGTTGGGATTTGCATGGTGATAAAAGTAACGGAAATGTTGAACCGGGGGATAATACGATCTATGCTTCAAACGATAATGACACAGATACATACGATTATGATCGAGTCGAGGAGATTGAAGAAGCACTTGAAGATGATCTTAAGAATTGCCCTGAAATGTTTGAGAGGTTGGTAAGTTATGCAGAGAAACCGTTGTATAATGGTTGCACTAAATTCACAAGATTGTATGTGGTATTAAAGTTGTACAACTTAAAGGCGGGCAATGGATGGTCGGATAAAAGTTTCACAGAGTTATTGGCCCTTATGAAAGATATGCTTCTAGAGGATAATGTTCTTCCCAATCGAACATATGAGGCCAAAAAGATGTTGTGCTCTATTGACATGAGCTATGATAAGATACATGCTTGTCCAAACGATTGCGTCTTGTTTCAAAACGAGTATGCATCGTTAAATGAATGTCTTAAATGCGATGTCTCTCGATATAAGAAGAAGTTGTCTCCAACAAAATTCTTATGGTATTTTCCTATAATTCCGAGATTCAGACGCATGTTTCGTAGTGAAACTGATTCAAGACACTTGACTTGGCATGCAGATGAAAGAATTATTGATGGAAAGTTTCGACATCTGGCAGATTCACCACAGTGGATGAAATTAATGATGATTATCCTGAATTTGGAAAAGAAGCAAGAAACCTTCGCTTGATGTTATCTACTGATGGAATGAACCCACACGGTCTTCAAAGTATCTCACATAGCACTTAGCCTGTGATTTTAATGATTTATAACCTACCTCCATGGCTATGTATGAAGCGTAAGTACATGATGTTATCTATGTTAATTTATGGGCCTATACAACCAGGGAATGACATAGATGTATACTTGGCACCCTTAATCGAAGATTTAAAGTTTTTGTGGGAGAACGGTGTGGAGGTTTATGATGGGTATATGAAAGAAAGTTTCAACTTGAGGGCGATGTTGTTTGGCACAATATGATTTTCCAGCATACAAAAATCTATCAGGGTACAACATAAAAGGTCAATGTGTGTGTCCTATTTGTGAAGATAAAACAGATTCGACGCGATTGGAGTTTGGTCAGAAGAATGTATTTCTCGGTCATCGTAGATTCTTACATTCGAGACATCACTACCGTGGGTGGAGAAAAGCCTTCAATGGAGACACATAACAAGGTAGAGCTCCACCTATATTGACAGGTGATCAAATTTTTGAAAAGGTGAAAGATGTGAGTACTCAGTTTGACAAGCCTTTTGCACATACACTTGTCAAGAAAGGGTGAAAGAAGAGGTCGATTTTTTTTGAACTGTCATATCGGAAGTCGTTGTATGTAAGACATTTTCTCAATGTTATGCATATTGAAAAAAAATGTGTTTGACAATGTTATTGGTACGTTACTCAATATACTTGGAAAGTCTAAGGATGACATTAAAGCAAGAAAGAACTTGGTAGCGATGGGGATAAGAACTGAATTAGGGCCCGTGAAGAAAGGAAACCGAAAATATCTACCACCTGCTGCATATACTCTATCTAGAAAAGAGAAAAAGATATTGTGTAAGTTTCTAAGTGAAGTTAAAGTTCCAGAAGGATACTCTTCAGATATTAGAAGACTTATGTCTATGAAAGACCTCAAGTTAAAGAGTTTGAAGACGCAGATTGCCATGTTATAATGGAACATTTTCTACCAATATGTATACGTTACTGAAAAAGTAAGAAGCGCAATAACTAAATTATGTTTTTTCTTCAAGTCAATTTGCAGTAAGGTGATCGTTCCTGTGATCTTACCAATATTGTAAAACGAAATAGTTATTACTTTGTGTGATCTTGAAATGTATTTTCCTCCCTCCTTTTTTGACATAATGGTTCATCTAGTTGTTTATCTGGTGAAAGAGACACAATTGTATGGACCGACTTATATGAGATGGATGTACCTTGATGAACGTTGTATGAAAATATTAAAAGGGTATGTGAAAAACCGAAGTCGACTAGAGGGTTGTATTGTCGAACGATACATTGTTGAAGACGAGATTGAGTTTTTTACTTAATATCTGTCCAATGTACAATCAATTGGACTCCCCAAATCTAATGTTGTCGGGAAAAAAGCAGGAAAAAAGCTAATTGGAAATGAAGTTGTGACAATATCAAGGGTCGAACGGGATCAAGTGCATTTGTATGTTCTGCACAATGAGAATGAGGTTGAGCCGTATGTTGAAATGCACAAGGATGTTCTCTGAGGTTTAAATCCGAATAGAAATGCAAATTGGATAATACGAGAGCACAATCGAAGTTTCATACCTTGGTTTAAGAGTCACATTTTCAAAAAGTATTATTCATATCCCGCTTCAATAACAGAAAGATTGAGATGTTTAGCATATGGTCCATGTTTGGTTGCGCTTTCTTATAGCGCATACACAATTAATGGATACACATTTTATACCAAAGAAAAAGATGATAAAAGTACTATGCAAAATAGCGGTGTCACCGTGGTAGCTGAAGCAATGCACATTTCAAGTGTGAAAGACATAAACCCCAAATTTACAAATCTGTCATATTTTGGGGTTATCGAGCGCATTTGGGTGTTTGATTATGAGAAGTTTCAGATTCTATATTTCGGTGCAAGTGGGTTGAAAACAATAATGGTGTACGAATGGATAAGTCGGGATTTTTGCAAGTGGACCTTAATAGGGTGGGGTACAAAGATGAGCCTTTTATTCTAGCCTCTCAAGCTAAACAAGTGTTCTATGTCACTGATCCGACAAGTACAAAATGGTCTATAGTGCTTTTATCTAACAAAGTAATTGATGAAAACATTGGAGATCAAGGTGATGATATTGATGTTGATATTGAATCATTTACTAGAAATGATCAAGATGAAAATATTATAGCAAATGAATCATATACTAGAAATGATCATAATGAGGGTATTTGGATCAATCCAATCGCCCGTGTTGTTAAGAGACGGGTATAACATATTCCAACCAAGAAAAGAAAGAGACGTGCCTAAAAAGGTACTAATGGCTAGTAATTGATTATAGATTATGAATTTTAGTTTTGTCATTATAATTTGGGTAGAACATACACGAGACACACTAATTGGCTACTAATGGGTAGAACATAATGAGGGTATTTTATATTTGTCATTATAATTTGACATATTATATCATTCAATGGATTATAGATTATGGATTATAGATCATAGGCTCATCAATAAAAGTATATTCAGTCAAAAAGCTTTATCCTTGTTTTATTTTACATGTTTTGTTTGCAAAAATGTCCTAATTTTTTGTCAAAAGAACATTGCATTTAAACTAGGTGGCTTTATGAATAACATGCGAAAGGGGAAAACATTTAAAATCACTTTGAATATTAGGTAACACCGGATGGTTGACTCGTACCACATAATTCCCCGGGGCATACATGTGCAACCTTTGTTATTGCAGGTTTTGCATGCATGAAGAGAAAAATGTTATCAGATGACATTGCCCAAGCAGATTTCTTCTCCCCCAGCGAGAGACGCTTTACAACTCTTATCTCCAACAAAGGGTGATTCCCAACATCCCCAGTAGAGTGTAAGAGGAAACCTTCCCCAGCTGAGTCAAAACATGATGGTATATCCCTAATAGAACTTCAAGAGCATTTGAACAATTATCATCTCCAAGCAGAGTTGTCACAGTGAAGTTTTCCCAACAAGCAGTTGAAAGCTTTATCTTCCTCACAGAGTCTGAATTGTACGAATTCTATCCTCAGAAAGAGTTTGACTAAGCATCTCCCTAGCCAAGTCTGAAGATGGTCATTCCTCACAAGAGTTTCATGACTGGGACGCAACCATCATTGAAACGTTCCCCAGTGAGGTCGCCAATTTATTTTTGGCTAGTGTAATGGGTGAAACAGACAGTGTCCACATTCCTTAGCCTAAGTCAAGTATTGTCTGAATATTTGAAGGTCGTTCCTCAGCAAAATGTTAGAACATTATCATCCCCGACAGAGTTGCAAGTAGAATTCTCCCCTGCAGAGTCTTCAGTTAAATCCAACAATCTTTTTATAATCATCTGTATCATTATTGAAACTCGTCTGTGTTGACTCCATGGTTTTGTTCACTCGTCTGTGCTCGATAATCCCCGATACCCATCTGTATTACCCTTAAAACTCGCACGTGTTAAATTTTTACTTCATTCACTCGTCTGTGTCGTTTTTAACACTTGTTTGTGTTAGCCTTTTGTTAAACACTCGTCTGTGTTTGGTTTATAGCCCTTTGATATTCATATGTATTGTGCTCAACACTCGTCTGTGTTATTCTTGTATTCATTCACATGCCTATATTTGATGGTGTCTCTATATTCACCTGTTTCACTTTAACACTCGTCTGTGTTATCTTTTGGCAATCGCTCATTTGTGTTTGATTTTATAACCATTTTGGTAATCATCTGTATTATTTTCCATTCACTCGTATGTGTTGGATTTCTATACTTTTCTGGTACTCGTCTGTATCATTATTTGGTACTCGTCTGTATCAGTGGCTGATACTCGTCTGTATCATTTCCTGGAGCACTCGTTCATGTTTCTTGGATCGTCGTCTGATACTCGTCTATGTTTTTGACTTAGGGAACTCATTTGTGTTCCCTTGATGATCATCCAACACTCATCTGTGTTGAAGAGGTTTGAAGTCCTGATAGTGGGATTAAACGTCAAAATGTTGCAATTCAGTAGAACATATGCATAATCACCATTTACCTGACGTACAGGTTATTTGAATAAGGTTTGTCTGTCTTAAATACCATATATTTATGAAAGATATGTAAAGAGGGCTCTTCGGTTCTAAGAACCATATATGTACGAAAGATATGTGAGGAGGCTTCATCTATCTTGATTTGTGCATGTCTATCCTACAGACTTAAATGCACTACCATTTACCTGATGCAGAGGTTATTTGAAGAAGGCTTGTCTGTCTTAAACATCATATATCTACGCAAGATATATGAAGTGGGTTCGTTTTTCCTAAGCATCATTTACCTGATGCACATGTTATTTGAAGAGGGTTCGTCTGTTCTGAATATCATATATTTATGCAAGATATATGAGAAGGGTTTTCATGGTTACAAGTTACTATTTACAACATCAGGGTTAGCAAGCAGTTTGTTTTCCTTGGTCGGGTTCATATCATTTTTCTTCTTCAGCGGAGTGCAAATTTTTGGGTTCTTTTGGTATTAAATCACTGTTTATCTCGAACAGCCGACAGTCGACGATCTCGTCCTTTTCAAATTAACAGTTAATTGAATAGGGGCAGCTGTAGCACCCCAAAATTTTCCCTATCATCTTCATATCATATATCATAACATATAATATACATACCATTGCATATTTGCATAGAAAGATGAGGCATAACATCCATAATTAGAAGCATAAGGCATGTGATCAGTCATCCATCAAGTTATGATTCTTCAAAGTCAAGATAAGAGCCAAGTGGCCTTTCAAGAAGCCTACAAGGTATCCTCATATTTCATACAAGCTCAAACTCATCCTCAAAGCCCTAGAAGGGGTGAGATTCATCAGAAGCTCAACAGTGCAACATTCTTCTACACAAGGAAACCCTAATTACGGTTTTGGCCCAGTTCAATATATCCTCATAACTTTGACCAATTCTTGTGGTCAAAGGCTTCCATATGGTATACAAGGCCTATGGATGAAATTTGGTTAAAAAATTCATTGAGGAAGTCAGGCATTGGTGCAGTTGCTTGCAGTTGAAGAAAGAAGTCAACTGTGTAGAAGAAAAGTCAAACAATGGAATTTTAGAGTTTTTTTATTATGATCATCAACTTCATGGTCCTTTATTTGGTCAAGAAATGATATGAATGAGCTCAATTGTCAGGAATCAGGGGTTTACAAGAAGTTGCTAAATTGGGAATTTTTCACATGAAAAGTTTCTATTTTTGGAATTATTTGCCCTAAACCTTCAACCTATTATTTCATGTGCAAAAAAGCTTCAAATGATTTTTCCTTGAATATGAAAGTTGTAGATCTTGATTTTACCTTTCAAAAAATTCCAAGAACACCTTCATATCATTTCTAGAACTGAGTTTATGATATTTTGAAGTTTAAGGCAATTTTAGGGTTTTTAGGGCACACTTGTTACTTCCCCATTGGTCCTTTATTTTTTGCTATTTTGTGTCACATTTTATGTAACTTTCTTATACATTTTTTTTATAGTGAGTCTTAGGGTTGCTTCAACGTGACTAAGAGCACATGATGTGTGCAGTTTTTGCTTTATTTCTTTTAGTAGAAAGTGGCATAATAGTACACACAAAAAAAGTGGTACCATGAAGGAGAATATCAGCAAATCATGTATATCATTCAAACCACCCACACGCCCTTCATGTTTCTTTTTTTATTCGTACCACCACACGCGTCTCATACTCTCAGCAAATATCATCACACTTTTTGCATCCAAAAGCAAGAGGAATCACATGTGAATCTTCACCCCATGCACCTCATGAAACAAGCCAATCACCACCTTTGATCACCTTTGTTTCTCATCAATTCTCATCATCAAACAACATGTTGCCAATACATTCAGTTTCACCATAGTAACCATAAACCCTCATGCACATAATCAAATTGAAAAAACAAATTGAAAGAGTGAAGGAAGAGAGGACGAGCTCTGTATTTGGGATCACAACAAATTTGGTTCAAGCACCTCTTATCCTTCAAACACACACTATGCATATAAAAACTGAAAAAATCACGAATTCTAAAGGGAGTAATCACATTTCACACACTCTCAACATCACTCTCCAACTCTCATTTTGCTATCATTTTGCACATCCAAAACACAAATCTGAGTTTCATTTTTCATCACCTTCTTCAAGCCATCTGTGAATCATCATCAACATCATCTCATTCGCATCCTCATCCTTATTCTGAACTAAGCTTTAGAGCTTTGGTGATATTTGAAGGTCACATCACATTTTCGGATTCATTTCTTTTGGTCCTCATATCCAGGATTCAAGCCTTTATTTGGATCCAAAGAGGTTCAAGGAAGCTCATCACACCTCTGGTTTTCTCAAAATTCCTTAAAAAGCTTCACATCAGGTTTGAACTTACAATTCATTTTGCTTCGGATTTGACCTATGTCTGCTTGTTTCACGCTACCAATGCTTGATCTGAACTCTATGAAGTGATTAGAAACTTTGTGGTGCTTTAGATTTTGTTTTTCAGTTTATTGATCCAACTTTCTTTTGTTCGAATCTCTTTGAATATGGATTGTTTGTAGATTTGGTTGGCATATTTGTACTCCTTATGGTCTCAACTTCATTTTGATAGGTGGTTTGCATGTTTTTGGTAAATTTTGCTTAGCCTCACCGGAGTGTGGCCGGAGAAGACCGGAGCCTATCCGGCCGTCGGTCACTATTACATTGCCAGTTTGAATGCTGCATGTTGATTTGTTTGGACAAACAGGTGGTGTTTTTCCAACACATTAAAAACCATGTGCAACGCATGTGACTTTCTCTTTTTCACTTAATGGCTTGTGTGTGTTAGTGTAGGGTAACTTGCGTGGACTTCAGATCTGAACCCTTGGATTGCTTGACTTGTTTAATTGATCTTGATTGTGTCCCGTTGATGAGTTAGACTTGTGATATTTTCTATGAACCAATGGATCTGATTACGTTTTTTGGATGACTTCTTTATACACGTTGGATGCTTATACTTTCTCATATTTGACTTTGCCTTCCAGCCTTTAGATGTGAGGACTTTGTGAGACTCTTTCTGGACCACAGATTTGACATACTTTGACTGCCTGGTTGACTGGACTTTGCGCATTGGGCCCTGTTCTACTAATCACACCCTCCATTTTGGGCCCAATCCTTTATTTTAACGTGTTTGGATTGCTCTTGTTACCCCCCTCTGGCTTTTTGTTTTTATTTTATTTCTTTTTATTTCTTTAGTTTCAAATTTTTTTAAAATAGTTTTATGTTTCTAAAAAATCCAAAAATATTCATGAGTCATCTTTGACATTTACTAAAATTTTATCATTTTTTTATTATTTTTTGGCTCTGAATTAATTTTCCAATTAATTTCTTTTGCTTTGCCTTATTTCTTGAACACCCTAGATTCTTTATTTTCTAACTTGAATTCTAAAATAGATCTAATTCTGGTTCTTTTTGCTATGCATCACTAACATGTTGAGGTACCTTGTTGATCTTTATGAGGATTTATAGGCTTTGTTTGGCTTACTTTTGGCTTGTTGCTTCTTGCTTAATAAAGTGAAACCCTAACCTTACTTTGACCCATTATTTGATTGACTTTGCTTCTGATTCTGGACATGTGCCTTTGCCTTTATGTTTGTATATGTTTGAGATGCTTTGTTTCTTAATGTCCTAATTTTTGAAGCACGCATACTATTTGTTTGGGGTTTGATCTTAAATTGCCTTACTTGAAGATGTCTTTGAGCCATGCTTGCTTGATTAGGAAGGCACTTGTGCCATCATATAAGATCTTGTTTGAAGCTTGCTAACAAGTTGAATGATCTCTAGTTGTGATGTATGAACCTTATCTTTTCTTATCATACTTACCTTGTGCACTAAGTCACATCTTTCCACAATCATGAAGCAAGTTTCACTTCACCTCACACATCTTCCTATCTTCCCCCTTTGCCTTAGTATGTACTTTTATGTCTTCTTGGATGATTGAATCATCTTTTTAGGCACATGTTTGGGATGTATAGGTTCTGCCTTTGACTTTACTTGATGATTTTTGACTTGTATGCTTCACTTAAACACATGTTTTCATCTTACTTCTCCCTTAGTGCTTTACTTGTTGTTTGTGGAACTTTTTTCATTCCTTTTGGTGTGACTTTGTATGACTAACCCTAAAGTTGTTCCATGATCATTAGGTCCTGACTTTGTTGGTTTGTGATGTTTAGATCTTTATCTTGCCATGACTTGAACTTGTTTGAGCTTCTCTTTCCATTTGTGAATACTTTTAATCATTTCAGGGGCTATGGTAAGTGTAAGAGGTGTGGATGTGCTTCCACATCTCAAATTTCTTCCTCTTTCTCATTTTATGCTTTCATAATTTTGATTGTGATGAGCTTAGGCCATCAATGTTTAATTTCTTCTTTATCCCTCTTAGGATCAACTTATCTTCTTTTAAGAAGTAAGTTGATTCCTTTTGCTCCTTTCTTTTTCTTCTTATTTCTTTTCTTCTTTCCTTCTTCTTCATTAAGATAGTTTTCAAACCATACTAACCTAGGACTCATATGCATGATAACAATTAGGATTGCTAGTTTCCCCTTTTAGCTTTTACCTTTGAGATCCTCTTGGTGCTCTCTCTTTCCCATCTTCAAACAAAAACCTAAAAAACACTTAATAATGGTTGAAATATTATTGGGTGGATGAACTTATTCCATGGGGGCACATGTAGTCTTCCCATCTTTGGATAGTACAAGCTTGTCTAGCATGATGTACAAGTCTAATCATGAGACTGTTTTCACAAAGAAAATCATAAAAAACACTTCTTCATTTCAAATCACAAAACACTTAATAAAAGTCAATGAGTTAGTGAGCTTATGCCCTAATCTCTGGAACCAAGTTTTGGGGATCTTCCTCTCACTTGGGTGTGCTTTCTCTTCATTCCATCTTGGAATGTAGTAACATGTACACATTCCATGGAATGGGACTTGGGTTCACTTTCTTGTGCCAAACTCATAAAAGCTTCTAAAAAACAATAAACAAAGAATAAGCGTGTCTCCTTCGGGACTTCTTTTTTCATCACCTTCACTCATAACATAAGAACTTTCTCCTACTTGTCATTTTTCAATATGGTAACGCACTCGTGCCAGACGAGCATGCAACACCTGAGCATTGACATAAGAAGTTCAAACTTTAAAACACAAGTCATTTTCCTCCCTAGTTAGGGAAACTACGACGACTCTGATCCTTATGTCCAGATGAGGTACGTAGGCAGCGGGATAGGGCCCGTTCGAGCATTCTTTTATTTTCCCCACATTTCCCCCTTTTTCCTTCCTTTCTTTTCTTCGATTTGTGCAGTATTACCATTCCCGTTCCTTCGGGATAAAAATGCCTGACTGGCGACTCTACCTTCTTTCGCGCCACTTTCGCGTTTGTACCAGGATGGAAATCTAGGGAGCAACAACCATTTGAAAAGTTTTGCGTAATTATAAACTATAATGCTAACAAGGAAGTAAAAATAAATTGACACAATTATTTTTATCCTGGTTCACTGTTAACAAAGCTACTCCAGTCTATCCATCAGGTGATTTACCTTTTACAAGAACTTAATCCACTAATATTTGACAAGATTACAACCCCAATGGATACCCTCCATTCTCCTCTTGAGAATTCTGGCTAAGACTAGCCCCCAAGGAAATTAACCTCTAAGTATTAGAAAACAACTTAGCCCTCTCAAGTATCCAGGCTACAAACATAGCCACTTGAAGAATCATCACCTTAAACAAGGATTTGACTACCTTAGAAAAGTATTTTTCATGTTTACATGAGTTTCTTCTTATAAGAGAATTACACAATTGAAGAGTAATAACACAAAAGTGTTTCTAAGAAAGATATCAATAACAACCCCTTGCTATTCTACAAAACTATCTTAAGATGAATCTCTAGTAGATTATGAAGTACTAGTTTTGTATTTCTTAAAAGCTTTTATTGTTGATCGCTGCAACTTATTTTCATTGAGCTTTAAGCTTATTCTTTGTGCTCCTTCATTGAGCTATAATGCCTTTTCATGTTTAACCATCAAGTTTAACTAAGCTACTATGCTTCACTTATTGATGTTACACTTGAATAGCTTCACATGGATTTAGCATGAGGCATCATTTGAACACGCACAATTATAACATTTACATTGTTGTTGTATTATCTTCAGCTATTGTATTGAAATCAACCATTGGAAAATAACTTCTTTGAGCTTCAAATGCTTTCATTTCGGCTTTGTCAATAGCAACAACATCAACAACTTGCTTCCACACTCTTGCTCTTTATTCAAGATATGCCATCTTTAACATATAAATCTTAAGAAAATAGATCCGTTGGAGGGCATTCTTGGAAACATATTCCAACAGCAAAATCCCAACATTCATTTGAAGGAATTGTCAATATTATAGTACTAAAAAAGTTGTCTTTGCGCCACCTTTTCGAGGTAGAGGTCACAGAGGCTTCAACTATATATTTTGTGAAGCTTTTTGTAGAAGAATCAATATTGTAATCTTCAGAACCTAAGTCTTCAGAGTTTCAGATCTTCGTTCAGCAGAACCCTGTCTTGAGAACCTTCAGCACTTGTTCTTTAGAAGCAATGTCTTTAGAATCTTCAGAGCTTGTTCAATCAGGACCCCGTATTGATAATCTTCAAAACTTATTCAGTGCATACTCACTTGTCTTTAGAGTCTTCATAACTTCATTCAACAGAACCTTATCTTAAGAATCTTCAGAACTTGAACTTCAAAAATAATATCTTCAGAAGCTTCAGAACTTTGTTCAACAAAACCTTGTCCTAAGATTCTTCAGAACATGTAACATTAGAATCAAATCTCTTGTAAACCCTTATTGGATTACTTATAAAGTCTCAATCATAAGCTTCAGAACTAACGTTCTTCAGAACCGTTGTATTAGAAGCATTCCTGAATCTTGACTTTATCTTGTACATAACATATTTTTTCTTCTAAAGTATTGAGATCAGATTCTGATGACCTCACACGTCTTCTTATCGGAGTTAGAATCAAATTAGAAAAAGCTACACACTAGATAGAAACCATAAAGTACATAATTATTCTATTAGATAACATGTAAAGTTATCATCAAAACTTAAGGCCAGATGTAGAACCAAATCTTGTTCTTACATTTGGATGGTTAATTTTATCCGGGATCTAATTCTTTTGCTTTTTGCATTCCGTGGTTTCATCTTTAGACAATCGAGCTTAAATGATGTTAAACAAAGTGCTAGTTGGGAGGCACCCCAACATTCTAAGTATCCTTTCCTTTTATTGCATTCTTAGTTGTTAATTTATTATTAGAAGTCTTGTGGTAGAATGAGAAGAAAATATTTTTTTAAAATCTATCCCATTCTCCTTGAGTTTTCTGGGTGAACCTAGGGAGAATGTCCGCTGGTAGTTCGATTTGCAAACTGTGCGAAACAAAACAAAAATGCACTTTTCTGCCACATCACTTAAGTTTTTTTTAGTGGACCGTTTTCGTGGTCCCAATATGCTATTTCAGATTGTGTGGGGCAAACCTTTTCCCACTCCCCTTTGACCTTTCCAATTCCTCTTTCCTCTTTCACTTTACAAAACACACACAACACCACATTCTTTTAGTGTCACTCACATTTTTACCAAGTGAAGAATTTTTTTTCCAATTTCCTTTTAATCTTATCTACTCTTTATCTCCAGGTATGTTACTTTTCCTTTCCATTTCTTTTGATAATATAAATTCAATGTGGTTAGGGTTTTAAGCAACATTGTAATGAAATTGATTGTGAGGGTTTGTGAATCATTTGAAATGCATGTACTTTACTTGTTTAGGTACTAAATTTTTAAATTTGTTTGGAGAGATTAAACTTTTTCTTGTTAGGTTGAAGATGAACCTTGTTGAAATTATTCTAAGAACTTTGATTCTAGCGTGAACCTTTGAATATTGTTGTTGTTGTGTGATATTGTATTTGAAGCTTGTGAACATATGCAGTGAATGGAACAAATTTAATTGTTGTTGTGTTATTTTGAGTTTAGGAAGAACGTGGAATTTTCAAAATTTGCAGGGTTCTCCTTCAGTTTGCAATGCGAACCTGAGGTGTGTATTCGCTGTAGTTCGCTAGGCGAACTCAAGGCGAACATGACATCAAATTTTTCTGCTACATTTTCTTAGTCTGATCTTGTGCACCTGGCTTTGCTTACTAATGTGTTGTATGATTCTGTAAGTTCTATATTTTTAGGTTGGCAGTAATTTTGTAAAACAAATATAGCAGCAATGTGTATGTACAAGATCTTTGCAAAATAAAGAATACATTAAGAAAGTAATACATTTGTGAGCCCAAACATGTTGTGTTGAAGTGTTTCAACATCTGGATCAACATGTCGAAGAAGATATCATGACAATTCATTCGATATCATGAACTTCTGAAGATGGATTGAAGATTCTGTTATGATTTAACAGAAAAAGTATAATCAGAAGATTTGAAGCAATCCAAGTGGCGCTGTTTTTAAAGATCTTATAAAATCAAATTTACATTGAAGACAAATTTCAAATATTGAATAAATATATAGTTTCTATATTTTGAGATATTTTAGGAAGTTTTTTATTTGGAGATCTTTTTATTTGTAGCATATTTTTTGCATTCTTGTAGCAGCTGTTATGCTGTATTTTTTAGGCCCAAATCCAGTTGGGAATAGGTTATAAAAGGAAACCTTGTAACCTAGGTTTAGTAACCAATTGAAAATGTAATAGACATATCATTAGGGTTGTGTTCTTGTGGCAGCCGTGTGCAATAAGGTTTAATGTTGTGGTTATTTTGTTTGTGAGTCTCGAAGCTTTTAAGCAAGAGATATTGTGTTCTTAACTGAAGTTGTGAAGCAAGGTTAATGTGTTGTCATGGAAGTGTGACTTCTGGTTTGAATTGTTGGTGAGGTAATGAGCTATCAATATCAACAACTGAGTGTTGGAACTGTGAGACATCACTGAGGTGATTGGAAGTAAGGATGAGTTTCTCATATTTAGGAGTTCCTAAGTAGAAGTTGCATTGGTAGTGATTAAGTGAGAAGACTGTAAATTATAGGTGTTTGCTGAGAAATCTTTGAATTGATACTACATATTGGATTTCCTTCCTGGCTTGGTAGCCCCCAAAGTAGATGAGTTTGCATCGAAATGGGTTAACAATTTGAATGTGTTCTTTACAGCTTTTCTGTTTTATTTTATGCAGTATATGTGCTGAATGTCATATCAGATGTCTAAACATCCTGAAGAATGTTTGAATCTGATATATCAGAATTTTAAAATACTGTTGTTTGTACCTTGCCATGTTTATATGTAATAGATAAGATGTCTCAACATCATATTTGACATCTGAGTCTGTCTTACCAGAATTTCAGATTCTTTTGTTTATCATTAGTTTGTGCAGATGGCACCTCCAAGGACCAATGCTTATAAAAAGAGAAAGACTATCAGAGGTTCTTCCCGTCCGTAACCAATATCATATGACACCGAGCATTTTAGAGGAGAAAAGCAACATGCGAGGTACCTTGCCATCGAAAAGAGAAACATATTCCCTGAGAAGAGATTTATCACTAACCCGTAAGGATACTATCAGGCGGTATCAACTGTGCTTCATAAGTTGAAGTGGGACATGTTGATCACCCTCATGGATAGTATATTGTTGAGATTGGGACGGAGTTCTATGTGAACGCCCTCCTAGATGATAATGAGGTGTTCACTTGGACCACTTTAGTCTCTGCTAGAAAGGTTAGGTTTGACTGAAACACGATTAATGATGTGTTAGGTAAATCCCTCACTCCTGGGGAGGATCAGATGGATGCATATTGTAACACAGTGGGAGAAATGACTTTCTATAAATGTTGCAGATAGCAAGAGTCGCCACCGACTTTTATTTTATCCATATGGAAAGGGTATAAAAGAACGGGAAAAACCTATTTTTAAAGACTTGAGTTCGGGGGGTAGGTTATATAAAGGGAAGGTGTTAGCACCCATTATATCCATGGTTATCCATGGGCTCTTAGTTACTTAGATCACTTAATTGTTTTTGAAAAGTGTAGTGTATGATTAGAAATTTTTTAAATACTTTGTAATGATCCTCGTATGGATGTATACAAAGCCTTGTTTGAAAATATTGTGAGGTGTGAAAAGTATTTTTGAAGAGTGAGCAAGTAACTATGAGGTACCTACCATAGACTGTCATTCATGTTCTTATATGTCCTTTCAAGGGTAAGATTATCCCTATTATTAAGGAATAGGTAGTCATTACCTTGGATTTGTTAAGGGAAGAGTGTGGGGTCATTGTATGGTCAATGAAGGCAACTTAAGGGGTGTCTTTAGCAATTCGTAGGGACTATCATCATTTATTCGAAGGGACAAGATCATTATCGTAGGCAATCTCGAAGGGACTTGATCTTTTAAATCTGTAGGGACTTGATGATTTATACGTGAAGGGACTTTGCTTACGACACCCCTATATTTGAGGGACTTGACCCTTTAAATAAGGCAACCAAGAGAGATACCCTAGGAAATGCAGACGACGATCTTAGATCGACTTACGTGTGTGAGTGTTTTCAATTATTTATCTTGATTATTAATTTTCTAAGTCCGATTAATTTCAATTAAGTTGTCACTCCCTATTTACTAACCAAGCAATTAAATAAATTAAATAAAATGCGGAAATATAAAATCTACGCTATTACATGGCTTATGGACAATTACAAAATAATCGAGCGAAAAATAAATTACATGATAAAAAGCCTATACATTTTTTTCTTAACAAGATAAATAAAGCAAAATTTAAATAAAGAAAATAATAAAGCAAAAAATAGAATAAGACAATAATAAAAATTAAAAATTAGGGTTAGAAATTGAATTAAAGTTTTAATTAAGAAAATTAGGTTAAGAAAATTAGTTTGAAATTTTTAAAGGTTTGAGGTTAGATAAATTAGGATTTATTTATTTAATTAAAGAGAAGAATGGTAAATAAATTTATTAAGAAAATAAGGTATACTTATTAATTTAAAATATAAAGGATCAATTATATACAATATTAGTTATAGAATTTTTAATTAGGATTGTAAAAGCTATTAATTAAGCTTTTATTTACAAAATACATAAATAATAAAAGTTATGTACAAAACTATTAAAAAGAATTTAATTGGAATAAATTTAAGAAAATAATTTTTTTAGAGAATACTAATTTGATATAAGAAAAATAATATGGTTAAGAAAAAAAGATTTAGATTAATGGTTATTTGGTTAGAAAATGATTTAGTTGAGGGTTAATTATATAGTTACTTTTTAATTAGAATTTTTAGTTAGTTATTATAATAAAATAAAAGAAAAAGATAAAATATAAAGAAAAATGGAAACAGGTGCACAAAAACTATAGGAGAGGCTTGGTTTTGATCCCAGGACCTCCCCCTTACCAGATCAAAGGTCTTGCCACTGGGCTGCATGCGCTAGCTTGATGCTTAACCGAGTAAATTCAATAAATATTAAACCTGTAAAATAAAACAAATGTTAAAAAAAAAAGAATGGGACCTGGGAATTGAACTCAGGTTCATTACCTTCCCAGACCGTGCTTCCCACCAACTAAGCTAGCACGCGTTTTGGTTTAACCTGTGAATCAAAAAAAACATAAGCGATAATGAAAATTCAAAAATCCTGAGCGTGCGAACTCCTTCTTCAACCTTCAGACTGCATTTTTTTGCTACGAATTTGCTTGAGATTCGCTACGAATTTGATACGAATTATTTCGTAGCTAAAATCTGCGAATTCTGGAAAATCCCCTACACACAAAATCAATTAGTTTTAAATGTGTCAATCGAATTCAAATGATGTTAGGAGCTTAAATATTCCATCAAACCGTTTGGAAATCGCTTCTACCGAAAGTCCCCAATTTCAAACCTTAAACCCTAACTATGGTGTTTGAGTACCCGTGCATCAAAACTTCGATTCATCTTCCCAGAAATAATCCATACACAATAACAAACAAAATTAAAAGCACAAAAACAATTTATAATGTATGAATGAGCGGAATCGAAAATTCAAAAAATTCAAGAATATGTGAGTTCGGTTAGCATGTTCTAGTGCATGAATGGACGTTCTTATGATCAAAAAACATTATGTGATCCTCTAGGAACACATTGAAACCTTCAAAAGCTTTTGAGGTGGCTTGGATGCTTGAATCTGATTCTCAATTTTCTTGAAGATTTTTGAAGTTGGTTTTGGTTCTTTGATGCTGCCAAAAACGTGTGCTATGCCTGGTTATGTTCTATACTTATAGTGGAATGAAAATAGGTCAGAAACATGGGCTTGTATGTATGGATTTTTGTTACTTGATTGTGAAGAAATCTCATCCATAATTGTGAGAAAAATCAAATATTTTCATAACTCAAAGGATGTGCACGAATTTGGAGAGTACCAAATCAAGTTAAATGATGTTTATGAGCTTCTAGAAGAAGGATCAAATCAAATATTTGAGTTTTTATATTTTATTTTGATTTAAATTAAATTTTAATGAATAAAATCCAAATAAATAATAAATAAATTATAAAAATCAGAAATAATTGGTCCCATGTCAATATCTTTTACCATTTTCAAATTATGAGCTTTGGAAAAAGTTGACTTTTTGTTGACTTTTAAAAGGACCTATAATGTCTTAGCTCATACCTTCCAAAGGAAGCATTTTTAGGCTTGGCCTATGAGACCCAAAGTTGTAGAGAATTCAATTTCCTTCAAAATGAGCTTTGGATGGGAAATTTTTGATGAAGCATGTGAAATTTATGGCTGGTCAAAGTTTAGTTGACTTTTACTATGAAAACCCTAATTTAGAAACTCTTGATTCTTGATGATCTGAAATTCGCTTGATGAATCATGATCAATCCTTGATCAAATGATGACCTTTACTTTGTAACCTTGATGTTGGAAAAAAATATTAAAGTTTGACTTTGATTTGACCACAGTTGACCTCAGTTTCACTTTTTAACCACTTTGACTGATTTTTGCATATCTGATCATATGACTAGTCAAACTTATTGGGAAAGCCTTGAAACTTGACATGGGGATTTTTGAACGTATGTGGGATTTTATGAAGCTCACTTGAGGCCTTGGAAGTCCATTTAGCTCAGATAAACTCAAAACCCTAGTTGTTGATCTATTGCTTAAGAGGATGCTTTATTTGAGGTAACTCTCAAACTTTCTGACCAATTGTGAACTTTGTGAACCTTATAATCATTGAGAAATCTTGAGAGACATTGCCTTTATTGTGGGAGGGAAAATTTTGGGATACAACAACTGCCCCTGTTCAATTTCCTGAAATCTGAGGAGTTAGATTGGCATGCACGCCATTCGTGACTGGAAGGTTGAAAGGGATTGAACATAAAAGCCCAAAAATTTGCACTCTCCGGTGCGTAGAATGATATTGTTGATTGGTTGTATTGCTTGAATGTGATTAGAGATGCCATTCGAAGAAAATATTGTATTGTTTGAATGGGCTTAAAGATGCCATTCGGAGAAAAGTTCTTCAAATATACTTCTTGGAGAATGAAATAGTCCAAAGTATGAAGATATAACCTTTGGGAAGATAAACGACGGCCCAAGGTAATGATATAGCTTTTGGGAATATAAACGACGGCCCAAAGTCATAATAAGGTACTTGAGAAGATAAACAGCGGCCCAAGGTAATGGTA
This sequence comes from Lathyrus aphaca, assembly GCA_963966055.1. Taxonomy (NCBI): domain Eukaryota; kingdom Viridiplantae; phylum Streptophyta; class Magnoliopsida; order Fabales; family Fabaceae; genus Lathyrus; species Lathyrus aphaca. The sequence goes on along the minus strand of OZ014522.1, from coordinate 466,239,390 downwards.
TAACTTTTGGGAAGATAAACGACGACCCAAAGTCATAATAAGGTACTTGGGAAGATAAACAATGGCCCAAGGTAATTGTATAACTTTTGGGAAGATAAATGACGGCCCAAATTCATAATAAGGTACTTAGGAAAATAAACAACGGCCCAAGGTAATGGTATAACGTTTGGGAAGATAAACAACAGCCCAAGGTAAGGGTATAACTTTTGGGAAGATAAACGACAACCCAAAGTCATAATAGGGTACTTGGGAAGATAAACAACGGCCCAAGGTAATGGTATAACTTTTGGGAAGATAAAAGACGGCCCAAAGTCATAATAGGGTACTTTGGAAGAGAAACAATGACCCAAGGTAAGGGTATAACTTTTGGTAAGATAAACTACGACCCAAAGTCATAATAGGGTACTTGGGAAGATAAACAACGGCCCAAGGTAAGGGTATAACTTTTGGGAAGATAAACGACGACCCAAAGTCATAATAGGGTACTTGGGAAGATAAACAACGGCCCAAGGTAAGGGTATAACTTTTGGGAAGATAAACAACGACCCAAAGTCATAAAAGGGTACTTGGGAAGATAAATAACGACCCAAGGTAAGGGTATAACTTTTAAGAAGATAAACAACGGCCCAAAGTCATAACAGGGTACTTGGGAAGATAAACAATGGCCTAAGGTAAGGGTATAACTTTTGGAAAGATAAACGACGTCCCACAGTTATAAACTTATAATAGGGTACTTGGGAAGATAAACAACGACCCAAGGTAAGGGTATAACTTTTGGGAAGATAAACAACGGCCCAAAGTCATAAAAGGGTACTTGGGAAGATAAACAACGACCCAAGGTAAGGGTATAACTTTTGGGAAGATAAACAACGGCCTAAAGTCATAATAGGGTACTTGGGAAGATAAACAACGACCCAAGGTATAAATTGTTGATGAAGTTTGTCTGCTGGAGAATTAACCTGAAAAACAAGGTTAGTCTTATGCAAATATCATGGCTTATATAACACTTTGCAATATAATATTTCATGATAATGTTGTATGCGTATGATATGATATGATCTGATGTGATGAATTATGTAGTTGAAGCGCATAAGTAGCTTCATAGAACAACTGTTGGCTGGGGAAAATAAATCCTGATTCGTTATTGAGAAATATGAAGACTTCGTTCCCATCTTGTTTAAGAATATCGTACTTAGAACCTCCTGTTTTCGTTCGTCATACTTCTTATCGAAGGAATAAGTTCCTGAATTTCCTAGCTGAGGATAAAAGAGACGGACATAGATCCGGGAGACTTATCTGGTCAAGTATCAATTCTTCGAAGGATATGAAATTACTTGAAGGCTTCGTAGTGTTGGAAGTACAAGATATTACTTGGAGTATTCCGTAAGAATATCCGTAAAGATTACTTTGTGGGGATTAACTAGCAAAGATTCGCTGAATTCCTATCCCCGATCGTCATTAATAAATACTATTATTGTATTTATGCATTTCTGGTAAACATTAATCATATTCAAAGGCATATATACATTCAAACATAACCAACAGACATTTCTCGCTTTAGTAAAAGGGGAAAAGTAAACCTAAATTCGGAAAACATTTCTTCCTTGAATAAAGAGGGAAAAGTAAACCTGAACTCGAAGCAGAATCGTTTCAACTTTCAGAGTGTATAACTAATTGGATTTATACCTTCTAAGGTTCTTAACTTTCCTGAATAATTTCCCAGAAATTCTCATGGCTGGATCCGAAGACATAATACTGACACCATCTGATACTACTGGCATAGAAAATTAATTTCCACAATGGCTTCTGCTGAGAATCCAATATCAATGTAATACAATTGTGATGGACCATATACACTCCGGGTATTAGATTTGGAAAGAGAGCGTTGCCCCTTGGTTGAGGATGAATTGTCCTATAATGGAAGTATCTGAAAGGAGCTACCTCAAGAGAAATAAGCAGAATGCCCCACAATAATATGCCCCTGGCATCGTGAACTCGGTAATGTTACCCTTGGTAGTTCAGATAGATGAGGAGACCTGCCCCTGGCTACTTAAGCATAGTTGAATCTTGACCTGATTTCCTCAAATGAATTGGACAGTAACTTGGTATGCCCTATTGATTGGGAGATAGTGACTATGCCCCTTTGTGTATATTGGCTTTGATTCAGGAAGCAAATTTGTCTATCGGAAGGCTTTGATTCATTGACTATTCATCATGTAAGTTTCTCTGTCGTCAAACACTTAGTCATATGCAAACAATGATATTCAAAATGCAATGCTTATGTCTGTCTTGAAGTTTTAGAAAAGAGTTATTTTAGTAAAACAATGTTTATGAAAACTGTGATATTAACTCAAGTTTTATAATAAGCCCTAAAGGAGTCAGGATACCTTTTTGTAGCAGTACACTTTCGAACTAATCATGCTTCAGTTAGGTCTTTTAAAGGGTTGTAACGTGGTCTGGTTCACGGTTTAAGAAACACATGATATAGGCTCAAATTTATTTGTACCCAACCCATTCTTCGTGATGTTCTTCAATCCTATGTCCGGTTAACTTATGCCTTAAGGCTCCAAATTAGTTTGGAATTATAACACTGACAATAGTTTATTTGAAAAGACATTCATCTTTTCTTTGTTTGAGGTTTTGTAGTGACTTCTTTTCCTTTTGACTTTGTTATCCCTTTTTTTTTGCCTGAACTGTTTGTTTCAAGATTACAGTCAGCGGGATGTCTCAATTTTACTAAGTCTCCTTCATAGGTTTTGACTTAACGAGCTTTTCTTTAGCTAGATTTTGATTATAAGGTTTAATGATTACAGAGAACCATCATTGGTTGTGTACAACACAGATAATTCGCATAAATGAGTTAACCGAGTAACTACTGTGCCCCAGGTTATAAGTAAGGGTTTTAATTTGCGTGAGAATGAAAACTCCAACTTCATAGGCTTAAAAGGGTTGACTAGGGATTAACTTCCTTATATCTCCACTGTTTAGGAATTGAAACAATGCCTGTACATCGTCAGCATAGTCTGTTCACATGCATATTGCATAAGATTATGGTATTGTTTTAGTTATCCTCCCTCTAAAGGCTTACAACTTTATCAAGAGTTAAATATCACAAACAGTGAAGTAAAAGCATAATTTTAAGTATAGTGAATCGAATGGATTAATTCAAGACAAACATACGCAATGCATTAATGTAAAACAAAGTTGGACATAATAATAAATGTTTAGACCAACAAAAGAAATCATAAATGAAAATTCAAATGTTCTCAAAGCCTCCTCTAAACTTATTACTCCGAACGACTGATAGCTTTGATATTTGACAGATGATAGGAGAATTCAATCTGACCTTCTAGTGTAACCTCAAGGATTATTTCATCAATAAGGTTTTGAATCTTATTCTTCAATGCCCAGAAACTATTAGTGTTATGTCCAGGACAATTGGAGTGATACCCACATCTTGCATTGGGATTATAGTGAGGAGAAGAAGTATTGGGTTTTCGAGGAGCGTCTTTCAAGATAATCAACTTCATTTCCAATAAGCATTGAAAAGCTTGTGACATTGGCGTGCTAAATTGGATGAATTGTCTTCTACATTCCTTGTGTCGAGGTGGATTAACCTTACAAGACCTTTTTTCTTTAATTGAAGAACTATCAGTAGTAGCATGTATCTTTCCTTCTCTTATCCTCATCTTCCTTTCAACCGAGTCAACTTGTTTCACTAGAGGTTGACTGATGTTTAGATTCCCGACTCTATTGTCTTGAAATTTATTGACAAAGATTCTCAGCTCTTCTTGTCTCTGGGCTAAGTTCAGGATAAGAGCCACCTGGCCATTCACTTGGATTCTCATCTCTGCCATCTCAGTTTGTAGTTGTTTCAACTGGTCACCCTTTCTGTCTTCAGGATTCTTTTTTTTTCATGTCCTTAGAGAGGAGTGCTTTCAACTCTTCTTACCCCTTGGACAAATTCAGGATCACTTCTTGAAACTGAGCATTCTAAGCTTGGAGATCCTTGGCATATTGTTCGAGAGCCATTTCTGCTGAAATAAACTACGAGAAGATGAGAAACCTGTAGTGACAACCTGTTATGCAATGATATGGTATGTAGATGCATATGCAATGTTTTCAAGGACCATATAGGATTTAAATTTGTTTAAAGAAAAACAAAACAAAACTTTTATTAGTAAATGTTTAATATAAATTGCCCATTGGGCTTACATTGAAAGGAAGTAAGAATAAAATACAAAGAGATAAATATATGGGGTTTTAAGTCTCCCATGGATGTTTCCTCTTTGGGTTGAGGTATGTGTTGAGATTCCGCTCCTCGTGAAGTTGTCTTGTCTGCTCTAGGATTCTTTCTTGACTAGCTCAAAAATGAGTCTCAAAAGTATCCCTTTGCTCCTTCAACTGAATCCATGACTTCTGCAACTCTTCCAAATCAGTGGTCATCTCTAGATGAAGGATGGTATAAGGAACATTTCCTTCAGCAATAGGCTCCATAGTAACTGGTAGAACGGAAGGATATGGCATCATAAGAGTCTGAGCACGAGATCACACCCATCTGAGATAAGGTTCCATAGGAATGGAGTACTTTGGTTCCAAATTCTTGCTCTCAACTTTATTCACCTTGCTCCAAGCTCGTATAAACCTTTGACGGTAACCCTAAAGATCGTTGTTGTAGTAGAACACAATACCCTGAATAATCATGTCATGAGGACCATTACTCCGAGCATAACCAAACTGACGTAGAGCTAAAGAAGGGTTGTAGGTAATGCCCCATCTTATGCCAAGGAGTGGCACATTAGGGAACTCCCCACAACGGTCAATGATAGTATCATTCTCCATAGATCGAGAGCACCAATGAATGTCTGAATAAGAAAGTGACATGATCCTCTTAGAACACCTTAACCCTTGTTCATTCTTCATCACTGATCGAGGAAGGTGAGAAATAAACCACCTAGCCAGTAAAGGTATGCAACACATGATCAATGATATTTAGTTGTAGTTTTCAAGCCGGTTTTCATTGTCCTTTGAGTTTAATGTCGTTCGTTTGAAGTATTTTGTTCATGTTTCGTCGTAGTTTTCTTAATGTAGCATGCAAGTTAGTTTTAATCGTTTTATTCTGTTTTTATCTTTGGTATGGGTTATGTGGTTGTTTTTGGTGTATTTTCAGGTCAATATGTAATCGGTTGTTCGAAGCATCCGAAGAGATGATCCAAGCATGAAAAATGACAGCAAAATAGGATGTCAGAAGCACAACACGGGTGCCAGTGTTATACAACACGGCCCATGTTGTGAAGACCAGAAGAAAAGGAGATTTGGTAAAGAAAAGGAGAAAATCAGTGTTGTGACACGGGTGCCCGTGTTGTACAACACGGCCCGTGTCGTAGCATCTGAAGAAGAGGCTGAAGTATGAAGTACCAGAGGCACAACACGGGTGCCCGTGTTGCACAACACGGCCCGTGTTGTGAAGACCAGAAGAAAACCTGATGTTTTGTTGATGCAAGGGCATTCTGGACTTTTCACGGTGTTTTGGAAGACTGATTTATATTAGACGATTATTACTGTAAAGAACTACTTTTGATTTGGGGATTTTGGGGATTTGAACAAGAACGGGAGAAGAAGGATTGATCAAGAGCGGAAGCGATTGACGATCCAACGAATCCTACGTTAATTGTAATGTCTCTATTTTCTTGCTCTGTTTTTATTTCTGTTATGAACATGAGTGGCTAAACCCCCCAATGCCAGGGGGGTGTCCCTGATTTGGTTTATGTAATGACAAGTTGAATTCTTAATTTTGAGATTATGCGATTAAATCAGTTTCTTTATTTTATGCAACGATCTTAATGCTTTGTCTTTGTTGGAAAATTGGATAATTGATCGTGGTTAGGATTTGGTCTGACCAACCATCCTAACCTTGTTGCATAAATTTTATCACGATAAATATTACTGAGGAATTGGAATATTTTGTGAAAACCATTTTATGTCAGAATTATTGCTTGATATTCTTCTTTGACCGTTGAGGAATCAAGGTCGAGGAAGAATACCAATGGTTTTTCTCTAAAGGAATTTTGGAAAAACATTATCGACATAGGAAAGACACTTTTTAAAGCATGTCTCTGTAAAATGGAGAAATTGTTGAGTCATTGCATTGCAGATCATACATCGTCCCTGACATTATTCTCATATAAGTAAAAACTATCTGTTTTAGTTTACGTTTTAATAACTTTATTTTATTTAATCTAAAATCAAACTTTTAAACCATAACTTTTGTCCAATTGAAATCAATCCATTAGAACTTATTTTGTTAAGCAGTCCTTGAGATCGATATTTGGGGTTACTCCCTTCTATTACTACATCGGTAAAAATAGTACACTTGCTATTTTCCGATCAACACATCAAAGTTCCCCTCGCCTTCGTAGTACGAGTGTGAAGAGAGTGTAGGATATCTCCAAGTAATGTAGGCACTGGATTGCGAGTCAGAAATATGTTGATGGCGTGTATGTCTATAAACTGGTATGGATTAGGTAATAACACTAAGCCATAGATCAATAGGGCTAATATCTCCTCAAAAGCATCATAGGTCATAGCATCCAAGAACATTTGAGCTTTCTCCATCAATACCTTAGCAAGAATACCCTTAACTCTGCTTCTTATTTCTAGGACAATGTCTGATTTCTTCAAGTGTAGGGTTGCAACAATGACTTCAGGTTTAGGCTCCTTCTCTAAGCCTATGAAGGGTTTCTGATCAAGGATAGGTATACCCAGTAGTTTGGAGAACTCCTCCATGGTAGGAACCAGCTAATAGTCGGGGAACATGAAGTAATGATGTTTAGGATCAAAGAACTGAAATATGACACTCATCATGTCTTCATTGAATCCTGAAGTGACTAGATCCAGTAGGTGACCATGCTTCTTGATGAATTGGGAGTTTTTAGAAACTTGAGAGACCAACTCCTTAAGCTTAGAAGGTATCCCTACAAAGTTGATCAGAATAGTATTCCTACGAGCAGAAGCCATGATCTGCAACAAAGAACAAAGATAAATCCTTTGGTCCTTGAAATGGTTAGTGAAAATGCTATGCTTATGATGTCATGATGTTATGATGTTATGCTCAATTACAAACATGTGGCACACACAAGCAAGTCACACAATATCCCTAGGTTTAGAGGCTTGCATGAGGTTTAAAGGTAAATACCCTCCCCTAAAGTTTAGATGGTTCATCCTGTCCTACAAAAGTAACTGGGTTCTAGGGGATCTCAATATCACTGATCCTTCCCAAGGGTGGTTGTTCAGTAGGCAACTTACTTGCCAACCAAAACCCTCCAAGTTTAGGATCTCAATGAGCATAACATCGAGTATCAACCAACTTCAGTCTTCACCAAAGCCGGCTATCTCACTACTTTCTAAAGGCCAAGATGAGATAACTAGGGTTCTAAAGATCAGTTAGTGTATTGACAACATATGGCAGCCCCATATTATCCTTAACTTACTTAAGGAACATAAGCACCAACCAATAAGTCACACTAACTATGGCCACCAAATCAACCATATCGGTATACGCAGTAAATTTTCCTTGGTCTATTGCCATTTACCTAGGGTACACTAGATCCGCGTTAGGATCTTTCACACAAAAAGCCTAACAAGTAATATAAAGCAAACAAAGCAAACAATAAGTGATCCTAATTCCTAAGGATACCCCTCTTTTACTTAGTAAATCCCCAACAGAGTCGCCAGTTCTGTAACATGGTGGGAGAACTGACTTTCTATAAATGATGCGGATAGTAAGAGTCACCACCGACTTTTATTTTATCCATATGGAAAGGGTATAAAAGAACAGGAAAGACCTATTTTTAAAGACTTGAGTTCGGGGGTAGGTTATATAAAGGGAAGGTGTTAGCACCCTTTATATCCATGGTTATCCATGGACTCTTAGTTACTTAACTCACTTAATTGTTTTTGAAAAGTGTAGTGTGTGATTAATTTTTTTAAAGTACTTTGTAATGATCCTCGTATGAATGTACACAAAGCCTTGTTTGAAAATATTTGAAAATATTGTGAGGTGTGAAAAGTATTTTTGAAGAGTGAGCAAGTAACTATGAGGTACCTACCGTAGACTTAGTCATTCATGTTCTTATATGTCCTTTCAAGGGTAAGACTATCCCTATTATTAAGGAATAGGTAGTCATTACCTTGGATTTGTTAAGGAACGAGCGTGGGGTCATTGTATGGTCAATGAAGGCAACTTAAGGGGTGTCTTTAGCAATTCCTAGGAACTATCATCATTTATTCGAAGGGACAAGATCATTATCGTAGGCAACCTCGAAGGGACTTGATCTTTTAAATCTGTAGGGACTTGATGATTTATACGTGAAGGGACTTTGCTTAAGACACCCCTATATTCGAGGGACTTGACCATTTAAATAAGACAACCAAGAGGGATACCCTAGGAAGTGCAGACGACGATCTTAGAATTTATTTAATTAATTAAAGAGAAGAATGGTAAATAAATTTATTAAGAAAATAAGGTATACTTATTAATTTAAAATATAAAGGATCAATTATATACAATAATAGTTATATAATTTTTAATTAGGATTGTAAAAGCTATTAATTAAGTTTTTATTTACAAAATACATAAATAATAAAAGTTATATACAAAACTATTAAAAAGAATTTAATTGGAATAAATTTAAGAAATTTTTTTTTAGAGAATACTAATTTGATATAATAAAAATAATATGGTTAAGAAAAAAAGATTTAGATTAATGGTTATTTAGTTAGAAAATGATTTAGTTGAGGGTTAACTATATAGTTAATCATTAATTAGAATTTTTAGTTAGTTATTATAATAAATAAAAGAAAAAGATAAAATATAAAGAAAAATGGAAACATACGCACAAAAAATATAGGGGAGGCCTGGTTTTGATCCTAGGACCTCCCATTTACCAGATCAAAGGTCTTGTCACTGGGCTGCATGCGCTAGCTTGATGCTTAACCGAGTAACATTCAATAAATATTAAACCTGTAAAATAACACAAATGTAAAAAAAAAAGAATGGGACCTGGGAATCGAACCCAAGTCCATTACCTTCCCAGACCGCGCCTCCCACCAACTGAGCTAGCACGCGCTTTAGTTTAACCTGTGAAACAAAAAAACATAAGCGATAATGAAAATTCAAAAATCCTGAGCGTGCGAACTCCTTCTTCAACCTTCAGACTATATTTTTTGCTATGAATTTGCTTGATATTCGCTACGAATTTGCTGCGAATTATTTCGTAGCTAAAACCTACGAATTCTGGAAAATCCCCTACACACAAAATCAATTAGTTTTAAATGTGTCAATCGAATGCAAATGATGTTAGGAGCTTAAATATTCCATCAAACCGTTTGGAAATCGCTTCTACCGAAAGTCCCCAATTTCAAACCTTAAACCCTAACTATGGTGTTTGAGTACCCGTGCATCAAAACTTCGATTCATCTTCCCAGAAATCATCCATACACAATAACATACAAAATTAAAAGCACAAAAACAATTTATAATGTATGAATGAGCGGAATCGAAAATTCAAAAAATTCAAGAATATGTGAGTTCGGTTAGCATGTTCTAGTGCATGAATGGACGTTCTTATGATCAAAAAACATTATGTGATCCTCTAGGAACACATTGAAACCTTCAAAATCTTTTGAGGTGGCTTGGATGCTTGAATCTGATTCTCAATTTTCTTGAAGATTTTTGAAGTTGGTTTTGGTTCTTTGATGCTGCCAAAAACGTGTGTTATGCCTTGGTTATGTTCTATACTTATAGTGGAATGAAAATAGGTCAGAAACTTGGGCTTATATGTATGGATTTTTGTTACTTGATTGTGAAGAAATCTCATCCATAATTGTGAGAAAAATAAAATATTTTCATACCTCAAAGGCCGTGCACGAATTTGGAGAGTATCAAATCAAGTTAAATGATGTTTATGAGCTTCTAGAAGAAGGATCAAATCAAATATTTGAGTTTTTATATTTTATTTTGATTTAAATTGAATTTTAATGAATAAAATCCAAATAAATAATAAATAAATTAGAAAAATTAGAAATAATTGGAATTGGGCCGTGCTTGATGTTATTGAGAAGATTGAGTTGCAAATTGATAGGTCCATTCGGAAAAAATGGATTTAAGACCTTATTTGCTTCATGCACCCCTTGAAAATTTCCCAACTTTGCCAAGGCATAAATCCCTTAATTTTAAGGCTATGAAGGTGTTATTGGACTTTTGGAAAGCTTAAAGAGTCCTCTAACCAACCCTTTTGGTCCCATGTCAATATCTTTTACCATTTTCAAATTATGAGCTTTGGAAAAAGTTGACTTTTTGTTGACTTTTAAAAGGACCTATAATGTCTTAGCTCATACCTTCCAAATGAAGCATTTTTAGGCTTGGTCTGTGAGGACACAAAGTTGTAGAGAATTCAATTTCCTTAAAAATGAGCTTTGGATGTGAAATGTTTGATGAACCATGTGAAAGTTATGACTGGTCAAAGTTCAGTTGACTTTTACTTTGAAAACCCTAATTTAGAAACTCCTGATTCTTGATGATCTGAAATTCTCTTGATGAATCATGATCAACCCTTGATCAAATGATGACCTTTACTTTATAAACTTGATTTTTGCAAAAAATCTTGAAGTTTGTCTTTGATTTGACCACAGTTGACCTCAATTTGACTTTTTAACCACTTTGACTGATTTTTGCATATTTGATCATCTGACTGGTCAAACTTATTGGGAAAGCCTTGAAACTTGACATGGGGATTCTTGAACATATATGGGATGTTATGAAGCTCACTTGAGGCATTGGAAGTCCATTTAGCTCAGATAAACTCAAAACCCTAGTTGTGGATCTATTGCTTAGGAGGATGCTTTGTTTGAGGTAACTCTCAAACTTTCTGACCAATTGTGAACTTTGTGAACCTTATAATCATTGAGAAATCTTGAGAGACATTGCCTTGATTGTGGGAGGGAAAATTTTGGGGTACAACGCTTATCATAGGGATTTGAGATTGAATAGGGATATAGAGGCAATTTCTGGTGCATTATTGAGGGAAGGAAGGCCAGTTGAGCTAAACCCATTTGGGGTTCCAATGAGATATTATCACTATGATATGCGTCTTGTGGAACAAATGGTGTAACTTTTGGTTTTAACAAACATTAAGCCAAATACACATACATCTTTATGTTGGTGTAAGCCCTAGAGGCCAATACTTTTTGGTACTTGTATCGGATTATTCGTTTAATAATAAAAGGCATTTCTTTATTATGTTTGTCTTTCAGAATAATAAAGTCCCTAGAATAGTTAGTCTGTTTAATGAAATGTTAAGTGTGACTTAATCATGAGATCCCATTAAACATAAAGACATTATTCTTAAAATATCCGTAGTCAAGCTTTATTGCAAAGTGGGATAACTTTAAAGCATTGAGACTATTATGAAGATAGACTGATGATCACATCTCATGGATCATGGATAAAGAGTTATCAAGTCTTGACATAGGTATAAATATTAGGAGTAATATTTATACCGGATTGACCCGCTATGAGAATACTACATAGTATGTTATGCAAAGTGTCATAAGTTATTCTCATGGTGATAATGGTGTATTACCACCCTTCGACCTGAAACCACTATGGACCCTAGATGTAGAGTCGGGTGCTTTATTGCTGATCAAACATTATCCGTAACTGGATGATCATAAAGACAGTTGATGGGCACTCCACGAAGCATGCTGAGGGACATGAGTGTCCTAGATGGAATTTGCCAATCCTGCATAATAGGAGAAATGTCTAAGGGCCCAATATTGAACTGGACAAGGATGACACAGTGTATGCCTTGTGTTCAATATAGACATAGGGGCAAAAGGGTAATTTTACAAACATATATTATCACGAAAAAGGTTTTGTCAGATCACATGACATTTTCGTGACTTGGGTAGCAGTGATGTGTTGCTAGATACCGCTCACTGTTTATTATGTTAAATATATAATTTAATATAATTACCAACGTCACGAAATCCTACAGGGTCACACACATAAGGACAGTTTGATGAGAGATAGAGAAATCAAAGGAACACCGTAAGGTACGGTGCACTTAAGTGAAAATAGAAATTCGGATAATATAATAATTATTGTTATTTTATAATAGTTATAAAATAATAATAAAATAAATATATTTATTATAATAATAGTTATTATAATAATATATAATATTATTATGGATCATGTGAATTGGGCTTTTAGCCCGCAGCCCACAAGAGAGTCTATAAAAGGAACCCTTGTGATGAAGCTTTCACTTGATGCAATTTCGTTTTTGATTCTCTTTTCTCACTCAAATAATTCCGTTCGTAAGCAGCTAGCACTGTGACCGGAAGCTGTTCGTGTGGACTGAGTAGAGGCGTTGCACTTCATCAACGCTTGTGATTGCTGCATCAAAGATCTGAATCGCCACAAAGAGGTAACGATTCTATCACTGACCATGCTCATTCGTAAGGATCACTAAAGGAAATTTTTGTTTTCCGCTGCGTTTAGATCGCAATTTTCCTTCACTTTAGTACCCATTGGAGTGGCTCACTTGATCCACAACATTATGATGTGTACACATATCGATGTGGCTAAGGTAATCATGGATGAGTTGCATGCAGTGATTGAAAACAATATTAAACCGGGGGCAAGAGCTAATTACCCTTTGGTTTTTCCATGTTTGATCGTTGCTTTGTGTGTGCACTTGAGGGTGAAATTACCCTCTCGTCGTCAGGTGACTATCTCGACTGCAATTGATTACAATTCCATGGACAAGAACTGTATACCAAAGAGGAAGACCACGAGAGGAGGAAAAAACTTCTAGAGCAGGTAGATGAGCTAGTGTAGGTTACAGTTTTGGAGTTTCAGACTTTTAGAGCCTTGACCCCACACAAAGAGATATCTGTAGCTACAATTGGAAGTGGATGACAGCTACTCAGAGGACCATGATTGACATACATGATTTTATGCATGTTATGCAGCTGGAACACCATGAGCCTATGGTTGATCATCCAATCATGTCTAGGGAGCATATCCTAGCTCATGCTGTTTTGCCTAAGGCCAGGCCATTTTCTCGAGGAGAGAGGAGTGCAACTAGAACTGAGGATGTTGTTGTTGATGATGAGGAGGCTTCTGATTTAGAGTCTGCTTTCGGTTATGTTGAGGGTGATGATGTTGAGGAAACGAAGTCAGATGGGGACTTTCGTTGAGGATTTGTTTTGTTTTTGTTTTGAGCATGATCTTAAGCTACTTACTTTTGTTGCTACAAAGTGATGTTTTCTTTAGATCTTTGCTATATATTTATATTATTGTTGTATTTTTTATGTATTGTTGTACACTATCCAGTAGTTGGATTATTTTGGGATGTATTATGTACCACTTTTGGGCACTTTTGATGATTATGTACTTTTATTGGTGCTTGACACCATTACATTATTATGTTATTTTAGTTGAATTCTTAAGTTCAAGAATGTTCTACTTTAGTTTCTTTTTAGTTTCTTTTTATGGTTGTTTAGATGTTTTGTTTTGAATTTTATGCTTTATTTTTTGTAGATTGAATGCGAACTTCTAGATCGATTGCTATTTGCTTAAAAGTATCCATAAAGATTCTCCTAAATCTTGGATGGCGATGATATGATTTTAAATATGATGAGTGTACGCAAGGTACATGGTTACCATTTTTGTAGAATGTTAGGATGACATAGAATTTTATGCTTTGTGCATATATGCATGTTTGTTTCATTTTGCAACTTAGTTAAATACTTGAGTCACTTAGGCCTTATAACCACAAATTGTGAGAATCGTCCATTGTTTACCATATGCTTAGGATGACTGATTACTTTGTTTAACACATTCGATTCATACTTAATCTTTGATTTTTTTTTTTGTGATTTTTTGGAAGCATAATAAATGATCAAGGCATTTATTGATATTGAGCACAACCATACCAAAAAATAACTTACATGTGAGCAGTGAGAATTTATTCCCCTCTTTGAGCCTAAACAGTTTAGATCACATTCTCGTGATGAACTTGGTTTGTGTATATAGAAACTTTCAAGTTTAAGTTCATCATTGAATTTTGTGGGATTCAATTTTTTTCTTGAAGCCATTTGATTGTGAACATTGTTGATTTACTCGCCATAAAATCAAGGAACATTTATGTCACACCCCAAATTTTACCCCTAACTGCTCGCATCATACATTCATCGCATTTAGCAGAGAATTCCAGATTTATTTTCAGTTACTTTCACTCATTTTCTAGTTGTTCATCAAGTTAATTTTAATTTCTTTTCACTTCTAAGCTTCCATCCTAAATTTAATTTCTATTCCTCATTTCTAACTTTTAATTCATTTCTAACTTTTAAAAAAAAACTTAATTTTTATTTTCATTCCCAAAGTTTTGTTAAAAAAAAAATATAATTTTATTTCCAATTTTTAAGTTTTTCTAAATGTATTTTTATTTCTATTTTTCAATTTTCAAGTTTTATTTCTTAATGTAATTTTATTTTTCAACTTTTATTTTTTAATTCACTTTCTTTTTTTTTAGTTTCCATTTCTAATTTATTTGTAATCTCCAATTTTTATTTATATCTTTTTTCAACTCATTTTCAAGTTTCTATTTCTAATTTAATTTCAATTTCCAATTTATTTTTAGTTTACTCTAATTTAATTTCAAGTTCCAATTTATTTTTAGTTTACTCTAATTTAATTTCAATTTCTAGTTTATTTTTAGTTTACTTTTCTTTTAAGATTTCATTTCTAATTTAATTCCAATTTCTAATTTTTTTATTTTAATTCATTTTAAATTTTAAATCCAAGATCTTTTTTTTTCATTTTTATTCTATTCCAATTTCTACTTCAGATTTCTATTCACAAGCTTCAAGTTCCAATCTAATTCCATATCCATATCCATATTCAAATCTCAATTTCATTTTCATAATACATTTTCCATGTTTAAAACTCAGTATCATTACATAGCCAATTCATCCATGTTACAATAGCATTTTTAAAATAAAAAAATATAATTTCATTACATTCCATATCCATATTACATTTGCATAGAAGAAGAAAAAAAAGAAAGAAAAATGCAGCACAATATAGCAGGACCACAAGACAAAATTCAGCAGCATGCAGCCACCAACAGACCCTGCTCCACTTCTCCACCCACAGCAGCAATTCAGACTTTGTCCCATAATCCTCCAACCCTTCACCTACAAGTTATACAGTACACATTTTCAAATTCACAAAAAAAACCCTAAGGAAGTCATACATATAGCACTGTTACATTGGAGAAAAGGAGAGGAAAAAAAGTTAGCAGCCACTATAAAAACAGCACTCTAAACAACCAAAAAACAACCATAAAATCACTACAGAACAGCCTCAAAAATCACTACAGAACACACAAAATCTGCCTCAAAAACAACTCAAAACAGCATCAAAACACCAAAAAAATTCAGCCATCCAAAACACTAAGAACATCCATCAAACAGCCTCAAAAAAACACATTAGAACAGTGTAACACGGTGGGAGAACTGACTTTAAGTTATGTTGCGGATAGCAAGAGTCGCCACCGACTTTTATTTTATCCAAAAAGGAAAGGGTATAAAAGAACAGGAAAGACCTTAAGAGAATATTTTGGGTCCGGGGGGTAGGTTATGTAAAGGGAAGGTGTTAGCACCCTTTACATCCATGGTTATCCATGGGCTCTTAGGTACTTAGCTCACTTTTGAATTGTTTTTGAAAGTGTAGTGTGTGAATAGAAAAATTTTCAGAATAGTTGATAATAATCCAGGTATGGATGTGTAAAAACTTGTTTGAAAATTTGTTTGAAATTTGTGAAGTGTTTGAAAAAATGAAGTGAGCAAGCAACTAAGAAGTACCTACCCTAAAGTTCTAAGTCTTTCTTGTTCTTTATCCTTTCATTGGTAAGACTATCCCTACTATTAAGGAGTAGGTAGTCATTACCTTGGATGTAAAGGGACATGTGAGGGACATTTTGTTTTATGAAGGCAACTGTGGGGTGTATTAAGCACATATGAGGGACTATCATCATTATTCGAAGGGACTCGATTCGTAAAGGCAACCATGAGGGACTTGATGATTTTCTTTTTAAAGGGACTTGCTTTTTACACCCCACTTGACCTTATTCGTAGGCAACTTGAGGGATAACCTTAGAAATGTGAGACGGCGATTAAAAATCGACTTACGCGTGTGTGAGTGTTTAATTTAATTATCTTTGATTAAAGTGATCTAATTTATTTTAAATAAAATACATATTTTTTCACTCCCTAATTACTAACCATAGCAATAATAATAATTAAAATATTACAAAATTTACATCCGAGGAATAATTACAACATTATAATAATAAGCAAAATAAATAGCAAGATAAATAATAAATAAATAAGCAATAAATAGTAATAAAAAATAAATAATAAGGGGTTAGTGATAATAAAATAATAATAATAATAATAATTAGAAATAATAAACAAGGTTAGAAACATAATAATAAAAATATAATAATAAATAATAGTATGGTTAGTAAATAATAAAGATTATAAAATTAATAAAGCAAAATAAATAATATGGTTAGTAATAACAATAATAGATAAAGTTAATCAAAATTATAAGAATAAGAAATAAATTTTCATATGAACAATTATATTTAAAAAGAAATATGAACAAACAATTATTTTAATTTACAAGATTTAATTTCTAATAGCATGAAATATATTTACATTTTATATGAGAAAAATAATTTATAATTATATTTACAATATTTTCATGAATCATAATAAATAAATATACATTATAATTATATTAATAATTAAAATTATTGAGAAAAAATAGAATTTAGGTTTTATTTTAAAAAATATTTTTAGGGTTTTAAAAAAAATTAGGGTTTAGTTATATACAAAATTAACTAATATACATATACATATTATAATTATATAAAATAATAAGATAAATTTTTTGAATAAAAAAAAAAAAAAAAATAGAAAGTTTAGAAATTTTTAGAGAATATGATGTTATTTTAAATTTGGAATATATATATGATTTAAATTTTATTAAGAATATAAAACAAATAAACTAATAGAAAAAAATGACAAAAATTTGAGAACTTACCTTGGCTAGGATTTGATCCCATGTCCTCATGTTTACCAGCAACAACAATAACCATCATGGCTAGCCCACACGCAGGTGAGAAAGAGGAGAGAATAATTGTTTTTGTGCCTTGTTTGATAAATCCAGAAAAATGAAGAAATAAAAAGGCCTGGGGTAGGAATCGTACCCAGGACCTTTGGGACGTATACGCGCATGCTTGACCGCCTGGCTGGGAGAGCCCTTCTGGTCATGGATTGACAATAACACATAATATATTATGTTTGTCTCTAACCTGAAAAATTAACAAAAAACATGCACCAGCCAAGTATCGAACCAGGGACCTCACATCAAACACGCATCAGCCTTACCACTGGACCACAAGCACGCTTGTGATAAACAAATTAAACATAATTCATAAAATAGTTAATTAATATTTGAATTTTTCAAACACGCGCCAGAGATCTTTCTTCAACCTCTTGCCCTGCGAATTTACTTGTGAAAATAGCTACAAGTTTTCCTGCGAAAAAATTATTCCCAGCAAAACCTACAAACATCAACAAGCAACAAAACTGTACAATTTTACAAAATTAAAACCAGCATCATGATCCAAACATTCACACGATTAGTTCTATGTTTTTAGAATTGATTTATGTTTCTTAAATCCAAAGTCCCTAAACCTAGGTCCAAACCCTAACTATGGCATCTTGTGAATTAGCCACGGTTTCTTTGGTTTTCCTGTCCAGAAACAAGCTACACAACATCATAAACAACATTAGTCAATCAAAATCCATTCAAATACAGT
This sequence comes from Lathyrus aphaca, assembly GCA_963966055.1. Lineage (NCBI taxonomy): Eukaryota > Viridiplantae > Streptophyta > Magnoliopsida > Fabales > Fabaceae > Lathyrus > Lathyrus aphaca. The sequence continues at coordinate 466,221,430 of OZ014522.1, read as the reverse complement.
GAATCATTGGAATCGAAAAAAATATTTTCAAGCATGAACAATGCTTCGGGTTCATCATTAGGGCATGATTTGAATGCTTATGAATGGTGATTCATGATCTATGATGTCCAAGGAAGCCAACCATGTTCTTATTTTACCTTGTAGAGCCTTGGAATAGAGAATCCGAATTGCACTTTTTTGATGAATTTTTGAACAATGAACTTACACTTTTGGCTGCTGGATTTCGTCTCTTGAGGCTAGGGTTATGTTTCATACTTATATGTGAGTGAATTAGGTCAGAAATATGGATTGGTTGTGTGAAGATTTGATCCAAAAAATATTGAAAAAGATCATGTTGTAAAAGTCAAATATTTGCTCATGAAGGCTTGCTATCTTTGGATTAGTCACATGATTTCCTTCTCTTTAAGCTTCAATCACTAATTAAGAATTTCTAGAACCTCAATCTTCACCCAAAAATAGATTTTCACATTTTATATTTATTTAAAATGATTTTTATGAATTAAATCAATAATAAATAAAAATAAAATAATAAAAATGCTGAATTTTGGTCAATTGGGTCGTGCATAATGATATGAGATGGATTGGATCACAACTTAGCAAGCCCATTTGGAAAGAATTACTTTTAGGCCTCCATTTTCAACATAAACCATCACAAAATTTCCCAACTTTGCAAGGGCAAATCTCCCTCAATTTTAAAGGTATGAGGGTGTTCTTGGACTTTTTGGAAAGCTTGAAGAGTACTCTAAACAACCCCATTGGTTTCAGGTCCATATCATTTATCAATCTCAAGTTATGCCCTTTTGAAGTTGTTGACTTTTTGTTGACTTTTGAAATGACCTATAATGTCTTAAGTCATATCTTTCAAATGAAGCATTTTTGGGCTTAACTTTCAACATAAAAGTTGTAGAGAATTCAATTTCCTTCAAAATGAGCTTTGGATGGAGACTTGGTGATGAAGTATGTGAAAGTTATGGCTGGTCAAAGTTTAGTTGACTTTTACTGAGAAAACCCTAATTTAGAAACTCCTGATTATTGATGATCTGGAATCTCCTTGATGAATCATGATCAACCCTTGATCAAATGATGAATTTTACTTCATATACTTGATGTTGGCAAAAAATCATGAAGTTTGACTTTGGTTTGACCACAACTGACCTCAGTTTGACTTTTTAACTGCATTGACTGATTTTGACTTATCTGATCATCTGACTGAGCAAACCTTTGAGAAAAGTCTTGAAACTTGTCATGGGGGTTCTTACACACATATAAGATGTTATGAAGCTCACTTGAAGTCTTGGAAGTTCATTTAGCCTGATTAATGTCAAAACCCTAGTTTTGGATGCACTGCCTAGGAGGTGCATTGTCTGAGGGAATTGTCAACTTCTTTGACCAATTGTGAACTTTGTGAACCTTGTGAATCTTCATAAAATGTCTTGTGATACTCATGGGAGGTATTGTGAAGCTTGTGAACCTTGTGAACCTCATGAAGTGACTTTGTTGACTTCATAAACCTCAGGAAAGCTTTGTAATCATTGTGAAACTTGTGAACCTTGTGAACCTTCAAGAAGTGACTTGTAGACTTCATGAACCTCATAAAAGGTCTTGTGAATGTTGAGAAACTTGTGAACCTTGTGAATCTTCAAGAAGTGGCTTGTAGACTTCTTGAACCTCAAGAAAGGTATTGAAAGCATTGTGGAACTTGTGAACCTTGTGAGCCTCCATAAAGTAACTTGTAGACTTTATGAGCCTCATGAAAGGTTATAGAAATGTTGAGAAACTTATGAACCTTGTGATCCTTCTTAGAACACAAAGTCTTGTATTGTGAGGGCAAATTTTGGGGTGCAACAGCTGCCCCTATTCAATTTTCTGAAACCTGAGGGGTTAGATTGGTATATTTGCCAGTCGTGACCTGGAAGGTTGAAGGGGATTGAACACAAAAGCCCAAAAATTTGCACTCACCAGTGCATAGAGTGATATTGATGGTTGGTTGAACATGATTGAGTGGGCTTAAAGATGCCACTAGGGGAAAGTTCTTCAGCAGTATAATGAGAGCTGTCAGGAGTCTGGAGCAGTCCTGAGGTATTGATGATATGCTTTCAGGATACTGGAGTAATACTGATGTAACAGTATGTCTTCATGAGGATAGAGCAGTCAATAATGATAACCCTAAAGCAGTCTTGAAGTAATAATATGATTTCAGGAGGATAGAGCCATCAATAATGATAACTCTAAAGCAGTCTTGAAGTAATGATTTCAGGAGGATAGAGCAATCAATAATGATAACTCTAAAGCAGTCTTGAAGTAATAATATGATTTCAGGAGGATAGAGCCATCAATAATGATAACTCTAAAGCAGTCTTGAAGTAATGATTTCAGGAGGATAGAGCAATCAATAATGATAACTCTAAAGAAGTCTTGAAGTAATAATATGATTTCAGGAGGATAGAGCCATCAATAATGATAACTCTAAAGCAGTCTTGAAGTAATGATTTCAGGAGGATAGAGCAATCAATAATGATAACTCTAAAGCAGTCTTGAAGTAATGATTTCAGGAGGATAGAGCAATCAATAATGATAACTCTAAAGCAGTCTTGAAATAATAATGCGATTTCAGGAGGATAGAGCAATCAATAATGATAACTCTAAAGCGGTCTTGAAGTCATGAGAAGTTATCAGGAGGATAAAGTAACCCTGAGGTGACAATAAAGCAGTCCCAAAGTAATAGGAAACTTATCAGGAGGATAAAGTAACCCTGAGGTTACGATAAAGTAGTCCCAAAGTAATAAGAAGCTTATCAGGAGGATAAAGTAACCCTGAGGTTACGATAAAGCAGTCCCAAAGTAATAAGAAGCTCATCAGGAGGATAAAGTAACCCTGAGGTGACGATAAAGCAGTCCCGGAGATCATAAGTTTGTTTGTTGGATAGTTAACCTGAAACAAGGTAGCTTTTGTATAATAACATTAGTTTATGCTTTATGTATGCATGTATGATATGATGCACTTAGGTAATGTACTATATGTCTATGGATATATATGCTATGGTATGATGTAAATGATGTATGTATGATATGATACTGCCGGAAGCGTCTGGATATCTTTGTATAACAACTGCTGGCCAGGGAAAATAAATCCCGATTTGTTGTTGAAGAACATATAACCCTCTGTCTGTTGGGGATAGTAAGGTGTAGATAACCTCCCGTCGTTGGGGATGGTAAGGTATATATAATCTCCCGTCTGCTGGGGATAGTAGGGTATATATAACCTTCGTCTTCGTTTGATAGTAGGATAAGTATAACATCCCGTCTTCGTTCGTCGTACCCTTATTGGAAAGTAATTTCCCGTACATCCGTATGAGGATAAAAGAGATGGATATAAATTCCAGGGGAGATGAGACTTTATGAAGATGGATTTGTCCTACTGAGGGATTTGTAACTGTCTTATAAAGGTGAACCGGCGAAGCTTCGTTGAAATCCTTCCCTCGTTCGTCCTTAGTAAATACTATTACTGCATTTTCATGCATTTCTGGTAAACATTAATCATATTAAAAGCATACATGAATTTTTGGTAAACACCAATCATATTCAAAAGCATACCTACATTCGAACACAACCAATGGACGTTTCGCTTATGTAAATAGGGTAAAAGTAAATCTGGATTCAAAAGATGGAATTTATTTATATCAAAACGTGACCCATACACGGGTACGTTTGTACAAGGATACATAAACCCTAGTAAGAGGATTTTGCCATAAAGTTTTTACAAAAAGAATCAGCTATGTGGGAAACAATCCTATTGAGTTTCAATTCTACTATTGCCACTCAAGTATCTCATCTTCTTGCTGTTGAGACGGAAACGATTGAATTGAGCTTTATCTGTTCGAGCTTGACTAAGTAGTACAACTAGTTGCAGTTTCATGAGTGATCCAAACGAGACATAGTCATACGCTTTAATCCCTAACTTTTGCCTGGATTGCCCTTTCAGGATTTCAATCCACCGGGATACCCTTTTTTGCCCAAGCCGCCTTTTCAGGTTTTCGACTTGCCGGGTGTACATCTTTTTTATATATATCCCTAATTTTTGCCCAAACCCTTTTGGTTTGCCGGGATGCCCTTATTTTTGCCTAGGCCTGTCAACCTAGCGGGTCTCTTTTTATGCGTAGTATTTTTTAACTATGTCTGCGTTTACAGGCTGTGGGAAGTCTTCACCATCCATTGTAGTCAGTATCATGGCACCTCCTGAGAATACTGTCTTGACTACAAATGGTCCTTCATATGTCGGAGTCCACTTGCCCCTAGGATCACCCTGTGGTAATATGATACGCTTGATTACCAAGTCGCCTGCCTGATATACCTTTGGCTTAACCTTCTTGTTAAAAGCTTTGATCATTTGCTTCTGGTACATCTGGCCATGACAAACTGCTGCTAACCTCTTCTCATCAATCAAATTTATCTGGTCCAGTCGAGTCTGGATCCACTCATCTTCATCCAAACCTGCATCCTTCATAATTCTCAAGGAGGGGATCTGAACTTCAATGGGCAGAACTGCTTCCATACCATAGACCAAGGAGAATGGGGTTGCCCCTGTTGAAGTACGTATTGTAGTACGATAACCATGAAGAGCAAATGGTAACATCTCATGCCAATCCTTGTAAGTAACAGTCATCTTCTGTACAATCTTCTTAATATTCTTATTAGCAGCTTCAACTGCCCCATTCATCTTTGGACGATACGGAGAAGAGTTGTGATGCTTAATCTTGAACTGCGTGCAGAGATCAGTAATCATAGTGTTGTTCAGATTAGAGCCATTGTCAGTGATAATCCTTTCAGGGATGCCATACCTACATATGAGATTATTCTTAATGAACCGAGCCACAACATTCTTGGTAACAGATGCAAATGAAGCTGCCTCCACCCACTTCGTGAAATAATCAATAGCAACCAGGATGAAACGATGCCCATTAGAAGCAGTAGGCTTGATCTCACCAATCATATCAATGCCCCACATGGCAAAGGGCCAAGGAGCAGTCAACACATTCAATGGTGATGGAGGTACATGGATTTTATCAGCATAAATTTGACATTTGTGACACGTTCTGGAGTGTTGATAACAATCAGCTTCCATGGTAGACCAATAGTAACCTGCTCTCAAAATCTTCTTTGCCATAGTATGACCACTAGAATGAGTGCCAAAGGTCCCATCATGCATCTCTTCCATAATTTCTGTAGCTTCCTTCTTATCCACACAACGAAGCATAGTTGAATCATGATTGCGCTTGTACAGAATCCCATTACTCAAAAAGAACTTAGCAGCAAACCTCCTTAGGAACTTCCTATCTTTGACAGATGCCCCTTCAGGAAATTCCTGAGCTTCAAGATATCTTTTCACTTCATAGAACCAAGGCTTCTCCTCTGCCCCTTCTGTATCAATCTCATTGCAGTATGCAGGCTTCTCAAATCTATCAATGGTAATCTTGGGAGCTTCATCATCCCAACTGATCTCAAACATAGATGCCATGGTGGCTAATGCATCTGCCAACTGATTCTCTCTTCGTGGAATATGTTCAAAGGTAATCTCTTTGAAATGTGGGATTAAAGACAACACATGTTCTCGGTAAGGAATGAGATTATCATGCTTGGTATCCCAATCTCCTTTAATCTGACTCACTACCAGGGCTGAATCTCCATACACATCAAGGAACTGAATCTTCATATCAATAGCAACTTTAATACCCATGATACATGCCTCATACTCAGCTATGTTATTGGTACAATAGAAACAAAGTCTGGCAGTAATCGGGGTATGACAACCTTCAGGGGAACTAATTACAACACCAACACCATTACCATGTGCATTAGAGGCACCATCAAAAACCATAGTCCATCGGGATCCTTGTTCAGGTCCGTCATATTGTCCAGGTTCTTTGGTAACAGTCATAATGTCTTCATCAGGGAACTCAAAATTCATTGACTGGTAATCATCTACTACTTGATGAGCCAAATGATCAGCAACAACACTTCCCTTAATGGCCTTCTGAGTAGTATACTGTATGTCATATTCCGTTAAGATCATTTGCCATCTGGCAATTCTTCCGGAGAGAGCTGGTTTCTCAAATATGTACTTTATTGGATCCATCTTTGAAATCAATAAGGTAGTATGGGTCAACATATACTGTCTTAGTCGGCGAGCAGCCCATGCCAAAGCGCAGCAAGTTTTCTCGAGCAGTGAGTATCTTGTTTCACAGTCGGTAAACTTTTTGCTAAGGTAGTATATTGCCTGCTCTTTTCGACCAGACTCGTCATGTTGCCCCAACACACACCCCATTGAGTTGTCTAACACTGTTAAGTACATAATCAAGGGTCTTCCATCAACTGGTGGCATCAAAATTGGTGGTTCCAGCAGATATCTCTTAATTTCATCAAAGGCAGTCTGGCAATCATCATTCCATTCCATCACCTGATCTTTCTTCAACAACTTGAAGATTGGCTCACAGATGGTAGTTAACTGGGAAATAAATCTTGCAATGTAGTTTAATCGTCCCAAGAAACCTCTAACCTCCTTCTCAGTACGGGGAGCTGGCATCTCTCGTATAGCTTTTACTTTTGCAGGATCCACTTCAATACCTTTTCCACTGACAATGAAACCCAAGAGTTTACCAGATCTAACTCCAAAAGTACACTTGTTTGGATTTAATCTCAACTTGTATTTCTTCAACCTCTCAAACAACTTGTGCAGATGATCAAGATGTTGCTCTTCATCCTGAGATCTGGCTATCATATCATCCACATATACCTCTATCTCATGATGAATCATATCATGAAACAAAGCCACCATAGCACGCTGATATGTTGCCCCTGCATTCTTCAAACCAAATGGCATCACCTTATAGCAAAAGGTGCCCCACTGTGTCACAAATGTTGTTTTCTCCATATCTTCAGGTGCCATCTTGATTTGATTGTAACCAGAGAAACCATCCATAAAAGAGAATACCTTATGCTGAGCAGTGTTGTCTACCAGAATATCAATATGAGGAAGTGGAAAGTCATCTTTGGGGCTAGCTTTGTTCAAATCTCTGTAGTCTACACACATACGCACCTTACCATCTTTCTTAGGAACTGGTACCACATTTGCAACCCACTGAGGATAAGAAGTCACTGCTAAGAACCCTGCATTGAACTGTTTCATTACCTCTGCTTTGATCTTTTCTGACATTTCAGGACGCATACGACGAACCTTCTGCTTCTTTGGACGACAATCTTCTTTCACTGGTAACCGGTGAACCACAATGTCTGTATCCAACCCTGGCATATCTTCATAAGACCAAGCAAAGATCTCCACATAGTCACGTAACATCTGAATCAACCTATTCTTGACACTGTCCTCTAAATCAGCCCCTATCTTGACCTCTTTTCTGTTTTCCTCAGTTCCCAGATTCACAACTTCGACTGGCTCTTCATGTGACTGTATAGCTTTCTCTTCTTGTTGTAACAACCTAGCAAGCTCTACAGGTATTTCACAATCGTCCTCATTTCCGTCTTCAGTTTGATAGATCGGATTCTCGAAATTATAATTGGCAATAGTAGAACTGTTATCAACAGGATCCAGAGTGGATGAGGATCTGCATTTTAGTGATGTGGGTGTGTGTAAGAACACATAGCTGATAAAGCAAAAATAAAGAAAAGAAAGACAAGGAACACAATATTTACGAAAACGAAACGTCCACTGATTTTATTGAATGAAGTATGCAAATGAAATGACAGCCCGTAACAAGCACACCATTGTGCCCCGGGTAAGGCACATGGCTTGAAAGTTTAAAAAGCAATAACACAGTAATAGTATTTACTCCTGACTAAAGGAGATAGGGATAACATCTTCAGCTTTCCAATTATTGAGTCCAGCACCCACAGTAGGAAAAATCCATGCATCCAAGTTGTAGTCTTCATCATAGTCTCCCACAGCATTGATAACCCCTTGATTGGTGATACGAGCAGCACGAGCACGACGAACAGCCTTCTGGGACTCTGCAGTGAAACCCAAACCAAACTTGTCAGACTTGTATGGAATATCAGGAAGCTGACCCCAAATAGTACTACCACCTTCATCCACCACAGCTCTAGCATCATTGAGGGAGGCCATTGCCATTGTTGGAGGTTTTCTGATGACCACAGGAACCTTTTTCACAGCAGGAGGAGCTACACAATCATTAACAACCCAGGGAACCACTTCAAATGACTGACACGGAGTCTCAATGTATTCACCTTCCACTTCCAGATACTTGAAAGTGTTTACATGGCTGACAAAGTATTCTTCCTCTCAAAAGACAGTAACAACTTTTCCATTCACCGGATATCTCAACTTTTGGTGCAATGTAGAGGTCACAACACCTGCCCCATAGATCCAGGGACGACCAAGCAGACAAGAATATGAAGGACGAATATCCATCACATAAAATGTAGCAGTAAACACCTAAGAACCAACTTTGATTGGAAGATCAATTTCCCCATGCACTACTCTTCTAGAACCATCAAAAGCCTTTACCACAATATTACTGGGCTTCAGCACAACATCTTCAGGACTCAACTTATTCAGGACTTCCTTGGGCAACACATTCAGAGAGGAACCATTGTCTATCAGCACATGTGACAGGGTGGTGCCCCTGCATTCAATTGAAATATGCAAGGCCCTGTTATGATCCCTCTTGGCAGGGGTCAAATCAGCATCAGAAAATCCTAACCCATTATCATAGGTCAGGTGGGCAACACAGTTCTCAAATTGGTCCACAGAGATGGCATTGGGCACATGAGCAGACTTCAGAAACTTGATCAAGGACTTGGCATGAGCCTCAGAACACAGCAACAAGGACAACATAGAAATCTTTGAGGGAGTATGCCCCAATTGATCAACAATGTCATAATCACTCTTGCGAATGATTTTCAATACTTCTTCCATCTGCTTAGAGAGATCATCAGCAGCTGGCACATCAGTAGATACAGGCTCAATAACAGGACCTTTGCCCCGAGTATCAGTGGTGGAAGTAGCAGCAGGAGTGACTGCACTCTTAGAAGCAACTGGAGGAGAGAAGACTCTTCCACTACGGGTGATCTTGCTAGATCCAGCAATATTATCAATGTCAACAGGCACATCAGGTAAAGGCTCCTGCTTAACACCATGGATGTAAACATCAGACCCATAGTGCCAAGGCACAGCTTTGTCAGATGTATAAGGAATAGGACCAGGAGTGGTAATGATCAGAGGAGCCACTCTGGCTTCAGCAACAACTTTCACAGGACCTTCAGCAGTAATCTTGATTGGGCCCTGATGAGTGATTTTAATGGGACCCTTTGAAGTGATTCTTACCGGTACTTTGTCAACCATATCAACCTCTTCAATCTTCTTACCCCGAGTCAGATGATCCACCATACTTTCTACAGATGCTGGTCTTCTTTCAAACACTATAGTATACTTATCCATGAGACGTTGAATTCCATCTCTCAAAATGAAGCAACTATCCGGCTTATAGGTACAATACAAACAATCTTCACGACAACCTGGAAAGATCCCAGCTTGTACTAACCTCTTTTTGATAACAGACAATGGTGTGTTCAACTCCATTACTGAATAGACATGCAGGTCCTCGTCAATGGCATTGACAGTCTTCTCGTGATTTGGCATTGGTGCTGTAATCACATTTGGAGTACCTGGTGGATCAAACTCAATTTCTCCAGCATCAATCATATCTTGAATTTTGTTCTTCAAGACCCAGCAGTTAATAGTATCATGTCCTGGACAGTTTGAATGATATGCACATCGTGCATTGGGATTGTACTTGGGAGAGGTAACATTGGGATTCTGAGGAGCCTCCCTCAGGGTAATAAGTTCAGCCTTCAACAAGTGTTGCAATGCCTGAGCCATTGACATGTTGATCTTCGTGAACTGTCTTCTAGCCCTCTGTTGGCTGCCTTGAGGCTGCTCTGTTGTTGCAGGAGTTGGATTTGAAATATGAACTGCACTAACAGACTGATGCCTTCTGTTACGATCAGATTGACCATAAACAGCATTGGATTCTTTCTTCCCAGTGGGAGGCTTCTTTGCAGCACCTGATGAAGAAGTGCCCACTTGGATCTTACCACTCTTGATACCATTCTCTACCCGCTCTCCTGTCATGATCAACTCAGTGAAGCCAGATGATGAGCTTCCAATGAGATGACTGTAAAACGGACCATTCAGCGTACACATGAACATATCAACTAATTCCCGGTCAGTTAAAGGGGGTTGAACTCTTCCAGCTAAATCTCTCCATTTCTGAGCATACTCCTTAAAACTTTCTTTGGCACCCATAGACATGCTCTGAAGCTGCATGCGAGTGGGGGCTAAGTCAGCATTGTATTGGTACTGCTTGTAGAAAGCTTCAGCAAGATCATTCCAGTCTCTGATGTTGACACTCTCCAACTGATAATACCACTCCAGCTGAGCTCCAGATAAGCTCTCTTGAAAAAAGTGGATCCACAACTTCTTGTCAGCAGTGTGAGGTTGGATCCTTCTGACATAAGACCTCAAATGCAGCTTGGGACAGGAGACCCCATCATAAACAACAAAGGTAGGAACCTTGAAACCAATGGGTATAACAACCCCAGATAACAGACTCAAATCCTCAAAATCCAACCCAGATGATTTCTGCAATTCCATAGCATCCATTCTATCCACCAGCATCTTGAATTTGTCTTCATTAGGCTCATGGTAGTAATTAGCCTCAGAATCAGAGTCCCCCATAGTGTTGTGGAGACTGCCTCCCTCTTTCTCAGATTCCTCAGATTCATAGTCTTCAACCTGTTCTTTGGTCTTGACAGGACCCTTGAACCTTCTTCCCATGTTGAGTAACCCAGCAGACCTTCTAGTCTTCTTAGCCTTTTTGGCCAGCAGTATCTTCAATTCATCCTGCCCCTTGGATAGGTTCAGGATCAGCTCTTGGAACTGCGCATTCTGTGCCTGAAGATCCTTAACTGATTGTTCAAGAGCCATTGCTGAAATAAACAGCGAGAAGATGAGAAACCTGTGCACAATTATAAACCTGTAATGCAATGAAATGATATGGGAATGCATATGCAATGTTTTCAAGGACCGCAGGATTTAAATTTGTTTAAACAAACAAGAAAGTAACTTTTTATTAGTAATAACTTGTTTTGCCTTTTAGGCTTACAAAAATGGAAATGAAATAAGTACAAAAGATGGGTTTTAAGTCTCCCATGGACGTTTCCTCTTTGTGTTGAGGTATGAGTTGAGATTCCGCTCCTCATGAAGTTGTTTTGTTAGCTCTAGGATCCTCGCTTGGCTTGTTTTGTAATGAGCCTCGAAAGTATCCCTTTGCTCCTTCAGTTGGATCCATGATCTCTGCAAGTCTTCCATATCAGTAGGCATGTCTGGGTGAAGGATAGTATAAGCAGTGTCTCCTTCAGCAACAGGTTCCATGGTAACTGGTAGGATGGCAGGATATGGCATCATGAGTGTCTGAGCACGAGATCGCACCCATCTGAGATAAGCCTCCATAGGAATAGTGTACTTAGGCTCCAGTGTCTTGCTGTCAATCCTGTTTACCTTTCCCCAAGCTCGTATGAATCTCTGACGGTAACCCTGAAGATCGTTGTCGTAATCAAACACAATGCCCTGAATCAACATGACATGTGGACCATCACTTCGGGCGTAACCAAACTGTCGTAAAGCTAGAGAGGGTTTATAGGTGATGCCTCCTCTTATGCCTAAAAGTGGCACATTAGGAAACTCCCCACAACGGTCAATGATGGTGACATTCTCCATAGATCTGGAGCACCAATGGATGTCTGAGTGAGATAGTGACATGATCCTCTTAGACCATCTGAATCCTTGCTCATTCTTCATTACTGAGCGAGGAAGGTGAGAAATAAACCACCTGGACAGTAAAGGTATGCAGCACATCAAAGTTCCTCTTGCCCTTGTAGTACGGGTGTGAAGAGAATGCAGGATGTCTCCAAGCAATGTAGGCACTGGATTGTGACTCAGGAAAATGTTGATGGCATGAACATCTATGAACTGATCTGGATTGGGGAACAATACTAAGCCATATATCAGCAAGGCTAAGATCTCCTCAAAAGCATCATAGCTCATGGCCTTCAAGAACATTTGAGCTTTATCCACTAATACCTTGGCAAGAATACCCTTAACTCCACTTCTCGTCTCTAGAACAATGTCAGACTTCTTCAGATGTAGAGCTGCAGCAATAACCTCTGGTTTAAGCTCCTTCTCCAGTCCTGTGAAGGGTCTTTGATCAAGAACAGGTATGCCCAGAAGTTTAGAGAACTCCTCCATGGTTGGAACCAGCTGGTAGTCGGGGAATGTAAAGCAATGGTGCTTAGGGTCAAAGAACTGAAACAGGACACTCATCATGTCTTCATTGAACCCTGAAGTGACTAGATCCAACAGGTGACCATGTCTCTTGTTGAATCGGGAGTGATCAGACACTTGAGAAACCAACTCCTTAAGCTTGGGAGGTATCCCCACAAATTTGATCCTGATGGTGTTTCTACGAGCTGAAGCCATGACCTGCAACAAAGAACAAAGATAAATCCTTTGGTCCTTGAAATGGTTAGGGAAAATGATATGCTCATGATGCATGATGATGTCATGATGTTATGTTCAATCACAAACATGTGGCACACACAAACAAGTCACACCATAGCCCTAGGTTTAAAGGCTTGCATGAGGTTCAAAGGTAAGTACCCTCCCCTGAAGTTAGATGGTTCATCCTGTCCTACAAAAGTAACCAGGTTCTAAGGGATCTCAGTATCATTGATCCTTCACAAGGGTGGTTGTTCAGAAGGCAGCTTACTTGCCAACCAAAACCCTCCAAGTTTAAGATCTCAATGAGTGTAGCATCGAGTGTCAACTAACTTCAGTCTGCACCAAAGCCGGTTACCTCACTACTTTCTAAAGGCCAAGATGAGTTAACTAGGGTTCTAAAAGTTAGTTAGTGCATTGACAACATATGGCAGCCTCATATTATCCTCAACTTGACTTAAGGAACATAAGCACCAACCAAGAAGTCGCACTAACTATGGCCACCAGATCAACCGTATCGATATACGTCGTACAGTTTCCTTGGTCTATTGCCATTTACCTAAGGTACACTAGATCCGGGTTAGGACCTTTCACACATAAGAGCACCCCAACAAGTAATATAAAGCAAACAAGGCAAACAATTCAAAGTGATCTTAATTCCTAAGGGTACCCCTCTTAAATAGATCCCCAGCAGAGTCGCTAGTTCTGTAACACGGTGGGAGAACTGACTTTAAGTTATGTTGCGGATAGCAAGAGTCGCCACCGACTTTTATTTTATCCAAAAAGGAAAGGGTATAAAAGAACAGGAAAGACCTTAAGAGAATATTTTGGGTCCGGGGGGTAGGTTATGTAAAGGGAAGGTGTTAGCACCCTTTACATCCATGGTTATCCATGGGCTCTTAGGTACTTAGCTCACTTTTGAATTGTTTTTGAAAGTGTAGTGTGTGAATAGAAAAATTTTCAGAATAGTTGATAATAATCCAGGTATGGATGTGTAAAAACTTGTTTGAAAATTTGTTTGAAATTTGTGAAGTGTTTGAAAAAATGAAGTGAGCAAGCAACTAAGAAGTACCTACCCTAAAGTTCTAAGTCTTTCTTGTTCTTTATCCTTTCATTGGTAAGACTATCCCTACTATTAAGGAGTAGGTAGTCATTACCTTGGATGTAAAGGGACATGTGAGGGACATTTTGTTTTATGAAGGCAACTGTGGGGTGTATTAAGCACATATGAGGGACTATCATCATTATTCGAAGGGACTCGATTCGTAAAGGCAACCATGAGGGACTTGATGATTTTCTTTTTAAAGGGACTTGCTTTTTACACCCCACTTGACCTTATTCGTAGGCAACTTGAGGGATAACCTTAGAAATGTGAGACGGCGATTAAAAATCGACTTACGCGTGTGTGAGTGTTTAATTTAATTATCTTTGATTAAAGTGATCTAATTTATTTTAAATAAAATACATATTTTTTCACTCCCTAATTACTAACCATAGCAATAATAATAATTAAAATATTACAAAATTTACATCCGAGGAATAATTACAACATTATAATAATAAGCAAAATAAATAGCAAGATAAATAATAAATAAATAAGCAATAAATAGTAATAAAAAATAAATAATAAGGGGTTAGTGATAATAAAATAATAATAATAATAATAATTAGAAATAATAAACAAGGTTAGAAACATAATAATAAAAATATAATAATAAATAATAGTATGGTTAGTAAATAATAAAGATTATAAAATTAATAAAGCAAAATAAATAATATGGTTAGTAATAACAATAATAGATAAAGTTAATCAAAATTATAAGAATAAGAAATAAATTTTCATATGAACAATTATATTTAAAAAGAAATATGAACAAACAATTATTTTAATTTACAAGATTTAATTTCTAATAGCATGAAATATATTTACATTTTATATGAGAAAAATAATTTATAATTATATTTACAATATTTTCATGAATCATAATAAATAAATATACATTATAATTATATTAATAATTAAAATTATTGAGAAAAAATAGAATTTAGGTTTTATTTTAAAAAATATTTTTAGGGTTTTAAAAAAAATTAGGGTTTAGTTATATACAAAATTAACTAATATACATATACATATTATAATTATATAAAATAATAAGATAAATTTTTTGAATAAAAAAAAAATAAAAAAAAATAGAAAGTTTAGAAATTTTTAGAGAATATGATGTTATTTTAAATTTGGAATATATATATGATTTAAATTTTATTAAGAATATAAAACAAATAAACTAATAGAAAAAAATGACAAAAATTTGAGAACTTACCTTGGCTAGGATTTGATCCCATGTCCTCATGTTTACCAGCAACAACAATAACCATCATGGCTAGCCCACACGCAGGTGAGAAAGAGGAGAGAATAATTGTTTTTGTGCCTTGTTTGATAAATCCAGAAAAATGAAGAAATAAAAAGGCCTGGGGTAGGAATCGTACCCAGGACCTTTGGGACGTATACGCGCATGCTTGACCGCCTGGCTGGGAGAGCCCTTCTGGTCATGGATTGACAATAACACATAATATATTATGTTTGTCTCTAACCTGAAAAATTAACAAAAAACATGCACCAGCCAAGTATCGAACCAGGGACCTCACATCAAACACGCATCAGCCTTACCACTGGACCACAAGCACGCTTGTGATAAACTGTCGCTCCCGACAAATGAAGATGGATCAGATGAAGGTACAGACGCGAACGGTCGGCGAGAGGGACAATGAGAACACACAGCCGTGAACTCACTGGAGATGAAAAGAGTCGCCAGCTAGGCATTTTTATCCCGGAGGAAAGGCAATGCTGCATAGACCTGGAAAGAGATGGATAAGACGGTTTGCGAACCAGAGAGACTGAGAAAGGGGGTTGGTTACAACCTGGGAAGGTGTTAGCACCCAGATTGTCCGCCGTACTCGACGGGATCCACGCTTAAAAGATTTGTGTTATAAAGGGGTAGTGTCAGTGCAATCTGTGTGTAAAGATAGCTGGAAAAGAATGTACAGGTGTCAGTGTAAGGAAATGTGATGTGTATGAATGTACAGTGTCAGTGTGAGACCAGGAATGAAATGAATTGCTCAAGATCATGAGGCTCAAAGAATGAAGCTGGAAAGAGGGGGGATATACATAGACTTTTGTTCGATAACTGTTAAGTTATGCCTACGTATCCTCTCGTGCAATGAGGAAGTCAGAACACCGTAGTTCGACCCAAAGAGACTGAAAGATGAATTGACTTGTGAACTGCTTGCTTGTCTATGCTCAAGTGTATGACCTGTCTGGCTCAGGTGCGAACTGTCTTGCATTAGACGGAAGAAGCAAGTTCTCGCTTGTGAGTGAAGATGATGAGAAAAGAATCCCGGAGGAGACGATTATTGTTTGTTTTTTTGAGTTTTCAGTCTTTTATTTCTTTTGAAAGTTTGTCGTAAGATAATGAGCTTAAGCCTAAACCAATGGATTTAGTAAACTCATCACATCTTCCCTCTGATTAGGGGTAATGAGAATACCTTGAGTGTGAAGTCAGATTCTCACACTTAATCACCTTTGGTGTAGGATTAAGATCATTAACCTACTTGTGATTATTTAGATGTTTTTGGTGTTTTTGTTTAGTGTTAAGTAATGAGGTTAAGCCATAATCAAAGATTAAACAGACCCATTGCACCATCCTAAAAGAAGGATAATAGATGAGAATGTTTAAGCTGAGGAAGACTCCTCAACTTAATCCATGATTAGGGATTAAACCCATGACAAAACAAGCCTTTATTGAGTGGATTTTAGATTAATGATATAATGATGAAGTGTTTTTTATGATTTTGTAAGACAACTTGAGGGGGACTTGTCCATTAACACTAGGGTTAGTCCTTCTTAACCACTTAAGGAAGAATTAGAACCCTAATGCAAGGCCCAAGTTACAAGTGTGATGTCTTGATACTTATTAAATGAATTGATTAAGAGATTTAAACACATAAAGGGTTCAAGACTTAGGATTAAAGTTATGCACTCCATCCTAAGAGAAGGATGCAGGCATAAGCTTAATCACAAAGTCTTAAAGCCTTTAGGGTTTAGTCCCTGATTATGAGGTGAGAAGAGGAGACTCAAAGAGAGACACAAAGGTAAAACTATGGGGGGACTAATCAAAACCCTAATTCATTGTCATGCTTGGTTGATCCTAAGGTTTGTGAGGTTTAAACAAGAAGATCTTCAATGGAACCACCAGGAAGCAGATGAACAGGATCAAGAGAAGCAAAGTGACTTGCCTCATTCAAGAAGTCAAGTCACTTGAAGAAAGAAAGTGAGAAGGAGAAGAATGAGCAAGCTCAAACTCAAACACACATAAAAATGCAGCAATGGATGCAAGAGAGATGAAAAGAAAAGGTATGAGAAGTGAAGGCAAATCCACTTCTCAAGTTTACTTACCACCTGCAATGTTAGAAAGAGATGCAATGCAATGCAAGATGAGATGAAATGATATGATGCTAAGCAAAACCAGAAGCATGTTGATGATGATTATAATGTTATGAGGTGCTGCAAACATGAGGCAAGACAATGGGGATGTTCATACAAGGTCATGAATGCAAATGATGCAAGTTAAGGAGCATGAATAAGCATGAAAAGTTATGAATCATACAAGACAAATGACATGGCAAATATGTAATGCAATGATCAAAGATGCTTTATACATGTCTTAAGATGTCAAATGAATCATAAGCATGCACAAAATGCAAAGATAAGTCATGTTATGCAAGGAAATGCAAGAGGGATGCAAATGAAAGCCCAAATTAGGGTTTATGGATCAAACAACAAACACAAACCAAAAACAGAAGCAAAACCCTAAAGTAAAAATGGAAAATGATACCCAAGGAAACCCTAGACCTATAATAAACCACTGCCCAAAGGGGAGCTCTCAACTCTCAACCAAACTCAAGACATGATTTTCACAAGTTATTAGGGTTTTTTAGGGTTCTTAACAAAACAAATGCCAAACAATTTGAAAATGCAAGAACAATTCATGGCCCTTTTACCCTAGAATCTACATGCTAAACACAAAACAATGCAAGAAGAACCAATGTCTCAACCTTCACCAATAGGCAGAAATGATTTTTGGAACTTATGATCAAAATAATGCACAAAATATGATTTAAATCAATGAAAAATTCTTAAAATGCATCAAGATCAAAAAAGAAATTTGGTTTGAAGGTTGGACAATGTTTCTAAATGTCTTAGAACATTTCATGAATTTTTTTGTAATTTTTAAATACCTAAAAGTATTTTTAATTAATTAATTCCCATTAATCAATTAAAAATAATCTTTTAAATATTTAAAAATACTTTTTTAATGATGAAAAATAAAATAAAAATATTTTTGTGTCTTAAAAATTAATAAAACTTTAAAGAAACAGTTTCATAATTTTTAAGAATTTTTTGCTATTTTAAATTAAATATGCAAAACAAATGAAAAAGAAATGAATTAAAATTATGAAAATGAAAAGTAAACGCAAGGGATGGCCAGGATTGAATCTGGGAAAGAAGGCATTGACTTGGCGCGTGATCTGAGGGTCATAATTCAAACTAGCCTAATCCTGATTAATTAAATATTAAATCATAATTAAAACTTATTGAAATGATCTAGGCCTTTCATTCACGCGCGGGAACCAGGATCTAAAGGCCCAGATTCAAACTCAGTGCCCTAACCCTAATTAATAAATAATGACTTTCAGGCTGCCGGAGAAGACTTCCGGTCGTCTTCTCCGGCCAGCTCTCACCTGAGAAACTTCAAAACCTCTCAAAACGTACCAAAAATGAAAACCAAGAACATGGAAATGATCCTCATCCTCTCACGAACCAAACCCCTCTCTCAAAACAAATTCATATTTACTAAATCAACTGAATCGAAGAGAAAAAGTTCTAGGTCACGCAAGCTTCAGAAACAAATTAAATGCTCAAATCACAACCATTTTCAAAACCAATGGTACCAGAATGATCAGCAAGACATGAAGAACAAGTTTGTAACAAGAAAAATCATTTCTGGAAAAATTATTTTCGAGCTACCTGAGATTTGGAGCTTTCAGTTCTGGAACTTTCTGGCCACTTCTTTCAATGCAAACCACTCCACTTGATCCCCCAAAGCTGTTTGGATGCTCAAAATGAGTTTGTGCTGGCTGGATGGTGAGATTCGAATGCTCCTGCTTCAGGCTCAGTCAACAATGGCTATGGTGATTCTGGCTCTTTCAGGTCATGGTGAATGATGGTTTGAGGTCCAAATGATGTATGGAGAAGCTTTGCAGGGTTTGTTTGGCTGTTTGTGGGCTAGGGAAGGAGATTCGAAAGTAACTGCAGAAATGAAGTGAGAGATGGCAGTGAGGTGTTCTGGCTGTTTTTGGCTTGTGTTCTTGGCTCTTTGTGATCTATAGAACAAGGTGAGTTGAAAGGTGGAAGTGGTTGAAGTGTTTTGTGGCTGGGCAGAGGGATTCGAAACAAAATGCAAGAGGGAGTGTTTTTGTGAATGTCGTTAATGTGTTGGTTTCAGCCTTGCCTTATGTTATGGCTAGCTTGCAAATTGTTGACATAAACAAATCTGATTGGCTTCTTGATGTGACTTGTGCTTTTGTGATTGGTAAGTTTGCTTTTGCCAAAAGTCAAAAATCTTGTAAGAGAAGCATGGGCTTGATACTAGGCAAGTACAAGGGCTAGGTCTGGCGCATCATGGTGAGTATGTGAGGCTGGCTTGATTCAAGGACCAATGCAGCAAGTTGGTGAAGCATGATCATGAGTTTTGCAACTTGGTTACTTTATGGATTTTCATGAAAAATGCCTTGTTACACAAACCAAACCATGAGCAAACTTGATCCAATTCTGATTTTTAGGACTTAGAGAATGTTTGTGTAATGGTTTGAAATGAATTAGAGGTCACATGATGCATTGGTTCAAGGTTTTGCAAAATTTCCATTTGGTGCATAACTTGAATTTTAGTGATTTTTGCCAACTTTAACAAACCATAACTTATGATCCAAGATGAATTAGATCATGTTCTTGTACTTTTTGAAAAGGGAAAGATGAGATCTACAACTTTCATGACCAAAGTTTTTCCATTTGAAGCATTTTTGGATCCAAAATCATGGCTTGAAAAATGACATAAAATGATGCATTCTTGAAAAGTCAACTATGCCCAAAAAGTCAACATTTGCAAAAACCCTAAATTCTTGATTTCTATGAACTTCAATCTTCTTCCATGATCAAATAAAGATCATATACACTCAAAATGATGAAGATCACCCATTGGTTGGGTCATTGGGGGCCTCAGATGCCCTGATTTTGCACTGACTTGTCTGAAAAGTCAACTCTTGATCAGATGACTTCCCCATGGAATTTCTTCATGAAAATTGATATGCATACTCCCTATACCATATAGAGACCAATGGAAACAAGAATGACCAAAAAAATTGGGGTTATGGCCTCTGAAACAAAAACCCTAATTTTCAGTCAACTGTGCAGTTCATCCTGGCTCTGCATCCACTTAAACCCTAGCTCTTGTGATTCCTCTGCATTTTTGACTTTGAGGAGATGAAATATGATATAAGAACACACATGGACCCCTTTGGGTTGATTGGTTGCCTTTGGAATGGCTCAAGATGCTTTGGGATTGCTCAGATCACAAACCCTAGGTGCAGATGCCTTGAAAGCTATGCAGTGAATCAAAAATGAGATGTGAGATGACATGATTGTGTTTATGCATATGAGAATGATCACAAGCCATGGTGTGAATGGGTGAGGGCAAATTTGGGGTGTTTATAGCTGCCCCTATTCAAACATGAGTTAGCTGTGCAGGATGTAAGCAGCGGCTTAACAGGCAAACAAGATAACTTGTGGTTGAATACCAAAGACAGTCCAAAATTTGCACTCACAGAGATGAAGAAGAAAAGGGATATAGATTGTAAAGGAAAATAAAGCATATTGTAAAGTGTGGGCGACGGAGGACGACCGTCGAGCAGAGGACGACTGCTGGGTAAAGAGCAATGACGGGGACGGCCGACATGCAGGGGAAAGTGCAGGAAATAAAGCAATGACGGGGACGGCCGACATGCTGGGGATAAAAAGTAAAGCTAAGACGGGGACGGCCGACTAGCTGGGGAAAATAGGATATTATGATGGGGACGGCCATCAAGATAAAGCTGCAAAGTTCTCTGGGGATTAATGAAACATGACGGGGACGGCCATCAAGTTCATAAAGGTAAAGTAACCAACGATGGGGACGGCCATCGGGCTAAAAAGGAAAAGGGACCACGACGGGGACGGCCATCGGGTTAAAGAATAAATGAAATAAATAGCTGATGGGGTACGGCCATCAAAGGTGAAGGACGATCACCTAGCAGGGGACGGCTGCTCTGTTGGGAATAAAAGAAATATGATGGGGACGGCCATCAAAGGTGGAGGACGACCACCTGGCAGGGTACGGCTGCCGGAAATATCAACGATGGGGACGGCCATCGGATAGAAAAGGTCAACGATGGGGACGGCCATCGGGCGAGCATGATGGAGGACGACCATCAAGAAGTGGAGGACGACCACTCAGCAGGGGACGGCTGCTCTCGGGGTTTATCGTAACACAGGACGAGCGTCAGATAACCAAAATCAACAATGGGGACGGCCATTGGATAAAGTGATGAAGGACGATCATCAAGAGGTGGAGGACGACCACCTAGCAGGGGACGGCTGCTAAAATCAACGATGGGGACGGCCATCGGATGAGCATGATGGAGGACGACCATCAAGAAGTGGAGGACGACCACTCAGCAGGGTACGGCTGCTCTCGAAGGTATCATAACACAGGACGAGTGTTAGATAAAAGGAAAATTTGTTGGTGATCTCCTGGGGAGATAGTAAACACGGACGAGCGTTTACATCTAAGAAACAAAAGGTATAAGTGTTTGGTATTGTGTATAGATTAAGGATGCGGACGAGCATCCTTAAGACTATGATACGGACGAGTATCATGTAGAAACAAACTGACACATGCTCAGAGATGATGATACGGACGAGTATCAACTGGTTAACTAAGAACACGGACAAGTGTTGCATCTGAAAGGATTCTTCTGGGGAGTAATAGACACGGACGAGTATCTATATTCAAGAAGACAAAGGTGTTTGACACGGTGTATGGATTAAAGATGCGGACGAGCATCCTTAAGACTATGATACGGACGAGTATCTTGTAGAAACAAACACTAGACGCAATGTTCTGAGATGGTGGTACGGACGAATACCTACTGGCTAACAAAGAACAAGGACTACTGCCGAATCTGCGGGGATATGAGTGGTGATGTATACAAGATACGGACGAGTATCTGTATAAGCGTACCATGAGTGGTGAGTATTGTATTGATGATGAGTGTTTATCTGCTGGGGAGAGTGACACGAACAAGTGTATGGGTGATGAAGGTGTACGCGACTGCGCTGGGGATATGACACGGACGGGTGTCAAAAAGTGTATATACAAGTACATGTGAGTGCAAAGAGGATGTCTTTGGCTTTCTGCTGGGAGTTATGACACGGACGGGTGCCAGAATGTATCTGTAATGAGGGTGATTTGTTTGTAAAGGGTATTCAGGTGACTTTACTGGGGAAAGATGACACGGACGGGTGCCAAAAGGTGCATATACGGGTGTTTGTGATTGTGGGGCAACTGCTTTTGCTGGGATTCTGGTGGGGACTCTTGGGGAAAGTAATTTGTATTCTGATGAATGGTTACTAATCACAAGCGTTCAATTCACAACATGACTTATGATTATGCTATGCATTTGGTTTTTGCCGTAATGCTCCGTATTAGACGGAATGCTACGCTCTGGGGGGTGAATATGATGCGGATGCCATGATTATGCAAAGGGGCACAGATCCAGGATTCGGATCCCGTTGCCGCGAAGATCTCTGATCGATCTGCTTGAAGTGAACATCCCAGCTGGGGATAGAGCATTTCGGATGCCATTGATGTATCTGCTCGGGGATATATGTCACTGGTTGACGTATCCTTATAGTACGGGACCCAGCTGGGGTTTGTAGAAGCTTTCTTCACTCTGTTGTGATCTCTTCGTGCGTTGCTCTTCTGAATAGAGGCTTGAAGCTCTGTGGGGAGATGATTCCCTGATTTCTGCATTCTGTTGAGGAAGAATGGCAACTCGGCTGGGGAAGTGAGGGGCAACTCAGCTGGGGAAGCAATGGGGAGCAACTCAGCTGGGGATAGAGCATTTCGGATGCCGAGATTGAGATGCATGCTGATTTGGCAGCTCTGCTGGGGAAATGGGCACCTTCTAGTGCCATGCGGAAGATAGACCGAGTTGATAATGATTCGCCTACTTGCTGAGACGTAACCTGCCTGCCCCAGGTTGTGTTCTGGATACCTGCAATCCTGCAAAGATAATGGAACGTACAAAAGGTCCCGAGGTATCCCTCACTGGATTCCGTCATAGGAGTTAAGTACTTTCGAGAATAATTACATTCCCTGTAAGCATGTGTTTTTATTTTTAGGGAAAGGCATTTGTACTTATGCAATTGTATTTTTAGAGATATCAGACGACTCTTTGCAAAACATAAATGTAAAACGAAACCTGACTGAAAATCTGATTTTATTAATTCATGTGCCCTGAATTGGCGAGATACAGTCAAGGAAACAAATCTCCTGAAATGAGGAGATTGTTACAAATTGAGAAATAAAGTGCTGGCGGTGTTGTCGACGCTTTGAGGAGCTTCCTCTTCTGCTATGACTCGTATGACAATGACGTTCTTCTCGTCTTGCTTTCTGGAGAGAGTTGATTCTGATTGAAGCCTGATCCTTTGGAAGCTTACCAAGTTGTAGGTGATACAGACGAATTCAGAATGCAGTTGTTCGCTTATTCCCTTATTTTGCATGGATCGCCCTTTCGGGTTTTCAATCCATCGGGATACCCATTTTTGCCTGAGCTGTCCAATGCGGCTTTTCAACTCAGCGGGTGTACATTTTTTTGTTTATTTTCCCTTACTTTTGCCCGAGTCTTTTATTCTGTTTTTGACTCGCCGGGATGCCCTATTTTTGCCTGGACTTACATTCTGTTTTTATGTCCAGCGGGTCATTTTATGCGAAGTATTTTTTAACTGCATCTGAATTCACAGGGGACGGGAAATCTTCACCATCCATGGTGCTGAGCATCAGTGCTCCACCAGAGAAAACTTTCTTTACAACAAATGGTCCTTCATAATTGGGAGTCCATTTGCCCCTGTGGTCTGTATGAGGAGGGAGGATTCTTTTCAGCACAAGATCTCCCACTTGGTACTCTCGGTGCCGGACTTTTTGATCGAAGGCTTTCTTCATTCTTTTCTGATATATCTGTCCATGGCAGATCGCAGCCAATCTCTTCTCCTCGATCAGACTCAGTTGTTCGAATCGGGACCGAACCCAATCTGCTTCACTCAGTTTAACATCCATCAATACCCGTAAGGAGGGTAATTCAACTTCAACAGGTAGGACTGCTTCCATACCATACACAAGCTGATACGGTGTTGCTCCAGTGGACGTTCTGATTGACGTGCGGTACCCATGCAAGGCGAACGGTAGCATTTCATGCCAGTCTTTGTAGGTGACTACCATCTTTTGCACAATCTTCTTAATATTCTTGTTTGCCGCCTCAACAACGCCATTCATCTTTGGCCTGTAAGGAGAAGAATTGTGATGTTGAATTTTGAAGTCCCGGCACAGTTCTGCCATCATTTTATTGTTTAGATTGGAACCATTATCAGTAATGATTCGCTCGGGCACTCCATATCGACAGATGATATCTCTCTTCAGAAATCTGGCTACCACTTGTCTTGTGACGTTTGCATATGAGGCTGCTTCAACCCACTTGGTGAAATAGTCAATGGCGACCAAGATGAATCTGTGGCCATTTGAAGCGGTTGGCTCAATCTTGCCAATCATATCAATGCCCCACATAGCAAAGGGCCATGGTGAAGACATGATGTTCAAAGGATTAGGAGGCACATGCACCTTATCTGCGTAGATCTGACATTTATGGCATTTCCTGGCGTAGGCACAACAGTCTGCATCCATTGTGATCCAGTAATAGCCTGATCTTAACAACTTCTTAGCCATGGCATGCCCTCCAGCATGGGTACCAAAAGATCCTTCGTGCACTTCATGCATCAGCAAATCTGCTTCCGTCTTGTCAACACATCTGAGGAGTACCATGTCAAAGTTCCTCTTGTATAAAGACCCATCGGTGTTCAGAAAGAAACTACCAGCAAGCCTTCTCAAGGTCTTCTTATCATTGGAAGATGCCCCAGGTGGGTACGTCTGATCCTCCAAGAAGCACTTAATGTCATGGAACCAAGGCTTATCATCTTTGACAACTTCCGCTGCAAATACATATGCTGGTCTATCGAGTCTTGATACTGAAATCTGAGGTACAAAGTTAGCAGCTTGAACTTTGATCATAGATGAAATGGTAGCAAGAGCATCTGCGAACTGATTCTCGTCCCGAGGGATATACTCAAGCTTGACCGTTGTGAAGAAAGTCAATAACCTTCTTGTATAATCCCTGTAAGGTATCAGATGATCTTGGTGGGTGTACCATTTCCCGTTGGTTTGATTGACTACCAAAGCTGAATCTCCGAATACGGTCAATGTTTTGATCCTGAGGTCAATGGCTTCCTCAAGACCCATAATGCAAGCTTCGTATTCAGCTTCGTTGTTAGTGCAGTTGAAAGTGAGTTTTGCCGAGAAAGGCATGTGAACTCCTTTAGGTGTAATGAGTACTGCACCAACACCACGGCCATTCATGTTAACAGCCCCGTCAAACATCATAGTCCATTCTTCTCCCGGGTCAGGCCCTTCAGTGTGAACAGGCTCTTCATGATCTTTTGCTTTAATGAACATGATGTCTTCATCAGGGAAGTCAAACCTCATAGGCCGGTAGTCATCAATGGGTTGCTCAGCAAGATATTCAGATAGTACACTGCCTTTGATGGCTTTCTGAGATGTGTACTGTATGTCGTATTCTGTGAGAATCATCTGCCATCTTGCAACCCGTCCGGTAAGAGCTGGTTTCTCGAAAATGTACTTAACTGGATCCATTTTTGAGATTAATAAGGTAGTGTGGGTCAACATATACTGTCTCAGTCGGCGAGCAGCCCACGCTAAAGCACAACAAGTTTTCTCGAGCAGTGAATAACGCTGTTCACAGTCGGTAAACTTTTTGCTTAGGTAGTATATCGCATACTCTTTTCGACCAGACTCGTCATGCTGACCTAGTACACACCCCATTGACTCTTCTAATACTGTCAAGTACATTATCAGAGGTCTTCCTTCAACTGGAGGCATAAGGATTGGAGGTTCTTGCAGATACTCCTTGATCTTGTCAAAAGCCTTCTGGCAATCTTCGTTCCACCTGACCGTTTGTTCCTTTCTTAGTAGCTTGAACAAGGGTTCACAGGTTGCTGTGAGGTGAGATATGAACCGTGAAATGTAGTTCAATCGACCTAAGAACCCTCGAACTTCTTTCTCAGTTTTTGGTGCAGGCATTTCTTGTATAGCCTTGACTTTATCAGGGTCAACCTCAATCCCTTTCTCGCTTACAATAAAGCCCAGCAGCTTACCGGATCGCACCCCGAATGTGCATTTGTTGGGGTTCAGCTTCAATTGGTATTTCCTCAGACGCTTGAACAACTTCAGCAGATTTACCAGGTGATCTTCCTCTGTAAGGGACTTGGCGATCATATCATCCACGTAACATTCGATTTCCTTGTGGATCATATCATGGAACAATGTCACCATAGCCCGTTGATATGTTGCACCAGCATTCTTCAGTCCGAATGGCATTACCTTGTAACAGAACGTGCCCCAAGGTGTGATGAATGTTGTCTTCTCCATGTCTTCAGGTGACATCTTGATCTGATTATATCCTGAAAATCCATCCATGAAGGAGAATACCGAGAACTGAGCCGTGTTATCCACCAATACGTCAATGTGAGGTAATGGGAAATCATCCTTTGGGCTGGCTCTGTTCAGGTCCCGGTAGTCAACACACATTCTTACTTTGCCGTCCTTCTTAGGCACAGGTACTATATTAGCGACCCACGGCGGGTAGCTGGTTACAGCAAGGAACCCGGCGTCCCATTGCTTTTGTACCTCTTCTTTGATTTTCATGGCCATGTCTGGGCGAGTTCGGCGCAGTTTCTGTTTGACTGGTGGGCATTCTTCCCTCAAAGGCAGCTTGTGCATAACAATGTCGGTATCCAACCCTGGCATATCTTGATACGACCAAGCGAACACATCAACATACTCTTGAAGCAGATCTATCAGTTGTCTCTTCACTGAGTCTTGCAGGCAGGCCCCGATTTTAACCTCTTTCACGTCTTCGTCAGTACCAAGATTAATCACTTCAATCTCCTCCTGATGAGGAGTAATAACCTTTTCCTCTTGCCTTAACAACCTGGCTAGCTCTTCAGGAAGCTCATATTCTTCATCAACCCCTTCATCAGCTTGATTGATTGGATTGTCAAAGTCATGCGATGTCATAGCCGTGCTGTTGTCGGTGCTGTCAGGAAGGCACTCTCTGCAAGGGTTAAGTTTGTTCATTTTAGTGATTGATTTTAATCTTGCTTTAGAAAAAGCGAAATGAAGTTATCATTTTGAAAACACCGCCATTTATTTTTGTACAAAAAGAAAAATGGAAAAACAGTGAGCAGAAAAGGAAAAGACTCGTTTGCAAAAAGATGTCTGATATTTCATTAATTTAATCTTGTTTGCACAAAAGTACAGATGGCCCTGGTTACAAAATGAGTCTTGTCATCTTGGGCAAGATGCAAGACTTGGATGCATGCTATAAAAATACAGGAAATAATAATTACTCTGCATGAGTAACTCTTATAATTTCCTGGGAAGACCAGTTCGAGACACTGCTCCCCGGGATCTTCGGACGAATCCAATTCTCCAGATTGCGCTCCTCTTCCAGCTCGTCTTCCAGACAGTTGATAGCATCGGGGGTAAGCATTCCCCCACTGACAAAACCTGGCTCTGCAGCAGCCTTTGCTTGATGTTGAGTTGGTTTGTAACCCAACCCAAATTTTTCCTTCTTCTCCTCCACGGCTAAGACCTTGCCCCAGCCTTGGGCAGTTCCTTCTTCAACAACCTTCCGGGCTTGTTGGTATGATGACATTGGAGTACCAGATACAGCAGATGCTTCATTGACATTCAAGGCTTCAAAACCTTGGCTCATTGTTTCATGGATCTCTCCATCCATCTCAATGTATTTATAAGTAGCCAGATGGCTAACAAAAATGTCCTCCTCCCCACAGATTGTGACAACTTGACCTTCCCACTCAAATTTTAACTTTTGGTGAAGGGTAGACGTTATTGCGCCGGCGGCGTGAATCCAGGGTCTACCCAACAAACAGCTGTAGGCGGGCTGAATGTCCATCACATAAAAGATAGTTTTAAAGGTCTGCGGGCCAATTGTCACAGGCAGCTCAATCTCTCCCAGAACCGATCTCTTAGAACCATCAAAGGCTCTTACCACCAGGTTGCTGGGTCTCAATGCCAATCCATCATATTCAAGCTTCACCAGAGCCTTCTTTGGTAAGACATTCAGGGAAGAACCTGTGTCCACCAGCACATGAGAAAGGACAGCTCCTTTGCATTCCATGGTTATGTGCAAGGCTTTGTTGTGGTTGCGGCCATCCGCTGTCAAGTCAGAATTGGTAAACCCTAGCCCATTGCTAGCAGTAACATTTCCAACCACGGTTTCCAACTGGTTGACAGTTATCTCCTCAGGCACGTAAGCTGCGTGCAGGACTTTAAGTAGTGCATTCCGATGGGCTTCGGAGCACATAAGCAGTGAGAGGATAGAGATTTTGGATGGCGTCTGGTGAAGCTGATCCACAATTTTATAATCACTCTTTTTGATGACCCTCATAAACTCATCAACTTCCTGATCAAATGATGTCTTCAGGGTTTCTTTGGCAGCTGGATCTTCCTGCACCGGGCCTTTTCCTTTTGCCTTGGCAGCAGCTTCTGCTTCGGCAGTAGGTTTTTGAACTTGAGAAGCAAAGAGACGTCCGCTTCGAGTGAAGCCTCCGCCTCCCCCCACATTATCTACTTGTGGTGCAGGTGCTGATGTTTCAAGAGTGATTCTTTTCCCTTCACAGTATACGTCAGAGCCATAGTGCCAAGGGATGGCCCTATTGCTTTCATATGGTACAGGTCCAGGCACCGTGACAGTGACTGGACTGATTGCTGCTGCTGAAGGGACTGTAATTGTTTGTGGATCGTAAAAGATTGTAACTGGTGCTCTGGTGGGAGCAGCACCTTCCGAATGATAAGCGGAATTATTTTCAGGATCGTAGAATATGGTAACAGTGGAGACATCTTCATGATTGATTGCTGGTGTTGTAGGAGGTTCTGTTGGAAGGACTGTTGTTGTTGTTGATGGAGAGTCGAAATGGAATGAAGCTGAAGTTGTAGCAGGAGGAACTGTTGAAAACTGATCATTTGGGAGGACAGGTGAAGTACTTGTTGATGGTGCTGATGAATTGTCGGGAACAATAGTTGCTGTAGTTGTAGGAGGGTCTGAAACCGTTGTTGATGAAGTTGCCGGATTTGTCGGAAATGATGTAGTGATCTGGAGCAGGCCACTCTGAATAAGGCTGTCAATGCCATTCCTTAAATTTTCACACCCATTCCATGAAATATTGCAGTATGGACACCCTAGTTCACACCCCGGAAATATTTGGTTTTCACGGAGTTGAGCTTTGATTTCCACCAATGGTGTCCTGATCTGATCCACACTAGTTATCAAATAAGACGGTTGGTCTTCTTCAATAGCATTAATTCGGGGACCACCATGGTTTGGCATTGGGTTTTTGTTGACATTGGGCGGAGGTGCAAAATTCAGAGCCTTGGAGTCTACCAAGTCTTGTACCTTCATATGCAGAGCCCTGCATTTTTCTGTACTGTGACCAGGTGCGTTCGAGTGAAAAGCACACCTAGCATTGGAGTCATAGTTTCTTGGTAGACTGTTGGGATCCGGAGGTGCCAACGTTCTTAGCTCAACTAGGTTGAGTTTCAGAAGTTGTGGCAGCAAGGCAGCATACGGCATTGGGATCGGGTCGATTACTCTGTTAGCTTGGGATGGCCTTTGTTGGAATGGCCTCTGTTGATTGTTGTTGTTGGAGTTGTTGTTGTTGAAGTTCCTTGGAGGATATTGATTCTGCTGATACTGAGGTTGTTGTTGGAAGTTTTGTTGAGGAGGTTGATAGACTGGCTGTGGATGAGCTGGAGCAGGGATAGTGACTGCTGCTATTGACCTCTGAACATATTGGGGCCTACCCCTGTTGGTGTGGATGGCATTGGTCTCGCCAGTTCTTCTCGGGCCTGCAAAAGGCTTTCTTGTACCACTGGACGAGCTTGCACCGTTGTCTGAGATCTTTCCCATTTTTAACAGGCTTTCAATTCTCTCCCCAGCTATGACAACATCTGCGAAGCTGGTGGAAGAGAAAGCAGCCAACCTGTCAATATAGGTTCCCTGAAGAGTGTTCATAAACATGTCTGCCATTTCTCTTTCAGACATTGGTGGTTGAACGGCAGCAGCCAGTTGCCTCCACCTTTGAGCATATTCTCTGAAGCTCTCCCTTGAAGACTGTGACATTCCCATTAGGAGAGTCCTGTTGGGTGCCATATCTAGATTATACTGATACTGCCTGATGAAGGCTTCTGCCAGGTCCTTCCAGCATCTTATAGTTGCTCTTGTCAGATGGGAATACCACTCCCTTGATGCTCCAGTCAAGCTATCTTCAAAATAGAACATCCACAATTTCTCATCCATTGTATAGGCCTTCAGCCTTCCCAGAAATGATTGCAAATGAGTTCGGGGGCATGAAGTCCCATTATACTTTTCGAAACAAGGAGGCTTGAACTTGTGGGGAATCCTGACCCCTTCTACCAGCCCCATGTCCATGACGTCGAAACCCAAAGAATTTTGAGATTCTAAGGACCTCAACTTCTCAGCTATTTCTTCCAATCGTCTATCATAAGTTTCCTCTCCGGCACCCATTACTGTATACTGGTCCTCCTGAGGATCTTCTTGAAGTACTCTGGCTGCAGTGGCTGTCCCTTGAATGTTGACTGGGATGTTAGCCTCTGGATGGAGATGTGGGCCAAACACAGGGGGGGTAACATGTGGTTGCACCCTTTCATTATTACTGGTGCCTGCAGTTCCTACATGAGGCTCCTCTTGATTTTGCCTCTCCACCATGGCCCTCAGTCTCTCCTGGCTCTGAGCCATGTTGTTCATAACTTCCATGAACTGCGTCATCTGCGTTCTCATCTCTAACCTTTCGTTTGCCATCTGGTTTCTGACCTCCGTAAGGTCCTGCTGCATCTGATCCATCTGAATTCCCGGAAGGTTGTTTCTAGTTGGGTATCTGTGAGGCCTGTTGAGAGGAAATACCCGGCGGCGAGCAATAATTCCTGAACATCACAACAGAGGTTAGCAACAACAAAACAAAAACCTACAAAACAAACAAAAGGGTTAGCATGCAATGCAGTTGTGCTTATTTGTTCTCAAGGTATCCGGTTTGGCCTTCAGTTTTGACCCTTCCAGACCCTTGAAGATGATGCTGTTGAAGTTGCTTTTGATAGAAACCAACACAAATATATTACAAAGGGGTGAAATAATACAACTTGTTCATTTTACAACACAAACCCTCAAAGGGGCCAAAATACATCACAAAAAGCAAAAGTACATGGAAAAGGAACAACAACAAGCAAATGATCAAACTCCAAGGCCAAACTCATCCTCACGAACTTCCTTGAGAAGTGCTTCGGTCACAGGATCAGCCGGATGCTCCGTGAGACTTCTGATGAGAAGGTTTCTTGTTGCAACAGCTGCAGTCAACTTCCTATTCTGACTTTGGTCTTTAGACCTCTTCAGTCCTGCTTTGATTTTCAGCTCTGATATCTCCTCCTGGGCTGCTGCCAGGGCCTTTTCCATCTGCTCCATCTTATCTTGAACTCTCTTGTCTTCTAGAGTACGGGCCTCAGTGATCCGGACCCACCTGGCCTGACTCTCTTTCAAATACAAGTCTGTTCTTGCTCTTTGGAACTGGGCTTCCTTACAAGCATTCTTCAGAATCTGCTCACCAGCTTTGGACTTGTTGATATAATCTCCAGACTTCTCAATCTTGGTCAAGTGTTCCACCCTCAATTTCTCCAATCTCTCAATCTCCCTCACACCTTCATTCCTCTCCCGGAGGGTCTTCTGCAAGGCTTGAGTTAACTTCTCATTTCTTTCCTTCAAACTTTCAAACTCTTCCAAACTGATAGTGGCAGGGGGTGGTGCTGAAGATGACTCAGGCATGTCTTCTATGGTAAAGGGCATTCCAGAGAATTGGGCCCTAGCATGGGACCACTCATAATATTGGACTGATGCCACATTATTGCATTTACCCAGAATGGTGATTCCCTTGGTTTGAACATGATCCCAGGCCCAGGCAGCCTGCCTAACAACAGCCAAACTAATCTTGTTCTCACAGTAGAGGGTCTCCACCAAATCTTGTTCCCTAGGAGTATGGACCAGTGCATAGCCCAATTGCCTTCTAAACAGCAGAGGGTTGTAATTGATACTTCCCTTAACTCCTATCAAAGGCACATTGGGAAAGTGTCCACAGCTGGTGATCATATCTCTGCCTTTGGTGCTCTGAGTACACCATCTGATATCTGCTGAAGTTAAGACAGTGAGCCTTTTAGCCCAGTTGCTTTGCTGATGAGGATTGAGAAATGCATCTGTCCTGGGTAGATGCCTGAGAAGCCAAGCATGAAATAATGGAGCACAAATCCTTACTAGTCTCCCCCTCTGCTTCTCATTTCTCTGATGGACTGAGTAATAGAGATCACCCAGTAAAGTTGGCACTGGGTTCTTCAGGATGAACAAGTGGATTGCATTCTTGCTGATGAATCGAGGCTCATCTGCAAACAGCACAATTCCATATACACTTAAGGCCAACAGAGCACAAACAGCTTTCCACTCTCCCAGGGAGGCTTTCAAACTAGCTTGAGAAATCAGGAAGTCCAGATGAAATCCAGGGATCCCAGCTTTGGAGGCCATATGCTGTTCAATCAAAACAGGCTCCAGATACAAAGCTTTGGCTACTTCTCCATTGCTGGGAAAGACCATTTCAGGGTTGAATGGGATTTCTCTTTTGATAGGCAAACCAACCAAATATGAGTATTCTTCCAAAAGAGGACCCAACTGAAAGTCTTGAAAGGTGAAACATCTCAATGGAGGATCATAAAACTGAATGCAGGTGTGGATGAGGCTCCTCTGAGATGGGTCCAGATCCATGACCATGTCCAGTATATCTCCATAACTCTCCCTGAACAAGGGTATGTGCTCTGGAGTGATCAGGGTTTGGATCCTCCTGATGTCTGACAAGTCTGGTTGGAAGAAATGATAGGTGATGTTGCTTTTCTTTGGAGCCATGATGCTGAGAACTGAGTAGGATAAGTGCTGATGAAGATGCTGAGGAGAGGGCCACTGACTGGCTAGTGCAAGTAACTGAAGTATAGCTGACAAACTGAAGCAAGTGCTGATGAAGATAGGTCAAAACTGCAGATGGGGTCAAAACCAAAACCAGAGATGAAGGTGGATACCCTGAAACACAAATAAGCACATGTTAATATGATGCAATGAGTATGTATGCAAATGAAATGCAAGGGTTTGTGACTGAACTGGATCTGATTAACTGCCTTGGTACAGATCCATGTGTGTTCAAGAATTCCAGATGGAGGTCTAAAAATCCAGTAACCAAGGTGGGGGACCCAAATAAAGAGCCACAAGTCCAAGGTTCAGAATCACAAGAACTATCCAACATGGAGCATTCTTAACAAAGTCAAAGTAACAGGGTATTCTGAGGTCAAGGTACCTGCAAACCTGTAAACAGCCCAACCCCCTCACAGGTGGTGATCTAGAACAAGGATCCTCAGACTTGGATCAGTTATGAGAAGTGTAAACACTTCTAACCCGGAGGTACAGTGTTTACAATAACCATAACAATTCCTCCTCTAATTCACCTCAGTTTCTGAAGGTCAATACTAACAGGTCATCCAGACTTAGCAGGCTTCCCAGATAGCCCTAGCATTGCAGGAAATCTGCAACACAGAGTTCTCAAGAAGAAACCCATATCTGAACCGTGTTTCATATTCCCGCACCAGACCGAAATGGAATGGGAAAGAATATGATTCACTCTAGCCTAGGTGTCACTCAGGTCCCAGGTATAGGACCTTAACTCTCAATGGAACACCCACCCACCAAAGAAAAACCAGATCCAGCCAGCACAGTATGACAGTATGATATATATAAATGCAATAAAGAAAGCAATAAATCAATTGTACATAAAGCAATAAACAAAAATAAATACAAGCATAAATAAGCACATAACACCCCAGTAAACACAAATCAAACAAGCGCTAGGAGGAACCCACAAAAAGAACCAGAAGCCCTGGTTGCAATATAAGCATCCCCAGCAGAGTCGCCAAGCTGTCGCTCCCGACAAATGAAGATGGATCAGATGAAGGTACAGACGCGAACGGTCGGCGAGAGGGACAATGAGAACACACAGCCGTGAACTCACTGGAGATGAAAAGAGTCGCCAGCTAGGCATTTTTATCCCGGAGGAAAGGCAATGCTGCATAGACCTGGAAAGAGATGGATAAGACGGTTTGCGAACCAGAGAGACTGAGAAAGGGGGTTGGTTACAACCTGGGAAGGTGTTAGCACCCAGATTGTCCGCCGTACTCGACGGGATCCACGCTTAAAAGATTTGTGTTATAAAGGGGTAGTGTCAGTGCAATCTGTGTGTAAAGATAGCTGGAAAAGAATGTACAGGTGTCAGTGTAAGGAAATGTGATGTGTATGAATGTACAGTGTCAGTGTGAGACCAGGAATGAAATGAATTGCTCAAGATCATGAGGCTCAAAGAATGAAGCTGGAAAGAGGGGGGATATACATAGACTTTTGTTCGATAACTGTTAAGTTATGCCTACGTATCCTCTCGTGCAATGAGGAAGTCAGAACACCGTAGTTCGACCCAAAGAGACTGAAAGATGAATTGACTTGTGAACTGCTTGCTTGTCTATGCTCAAGTGTATGACCTGTCTGGCTCAGGTGCGAACTGTCTTGCATTAGACGGAAGAAGCAAGTTCTCGCTTGTGAGTGAAGATGATGAGAAAAGAATCCCGGAGGAGACGATTATTGTTTGTTTTTTTGAGTTTTCAGTCTTTTATTTCTTTTGAAAGTTT
Source organism: Lathyrus aphaca (assembly GCA_963966055.1). Lineage (NCBI taxonomy): Eukaryota > Viridiplantae > Streptophyta > Magnoliopsida > Fabales > Fabaceae > Lathyrus > Lathyrus aphaca. The sequence goes on along the minus strand of OZ014522.1, from coordinate 466,186,493 downwards.
GTCGTAAGATAATGAGCTTAAGCCTAAACCAATGGATTTAGTAAACTCATCACATCTTCCCTCTGATTAGGGGTAATGAGAATACCTTGAGTGTGAAGTCAGATTCTCACACTTAATCACCTTTGGTGTAGGATTAAGATCATTAACCTACTTGTGATTATTTAGATGTTTTTGGTGTTTTTGTTTAGTGTTAAGTAATGAGGTTAAGCCATAATCAAAGATTAAACAGACCCATTGCACCATCCTAAAAGAAGGATAATAGATGAGAATGTTTAAGCTGAGGAAGACTCCTCAACTTAATCCATGATTAGGGATTAAACCCATGACAAAACAAGCCTTTATTGAGTGGATTTTAGATTAATGATATAATGATGAAGTGTTTTTTATGATTTTGTAAGACAACTTGAGGGGGACTTGTCCATTAACACTAGGGTTAGTCCTTCTTAACCACTTAAGGAAGAATTAGAACCCTAATGCAAGGCCCAAGTTACAAGTGTGATGTCTTGATACTTATTAAATGAATTGATTAAGAGATTTAAACACATAAAGGGTTCAAGACTTAGGATTAAAGTTATGCACTCCATCCTAAGAGAAGGATGCAGGCATAAGCTTAATCACAAAGTCTTAAAGCCTTTAGGGTTTAGTCCCTGATTATGAGGTGAGAAGAGGAGACTCAAAGAGAGACACAAAGGTAAAACTATGGGGGGACTAATCAAAACCCTAATTCATTGTCATGCTTGGTTGATCCTAAGGTTTGTGAGGTTTAAACAAGAAGATCTTCAATGGAACCACCAGGAAGCAGATGAACAGGATCAAGAGAAGCAAAGTGACTTGCCTCATTCAAGAAGTCAAGTCACTTGAAGAAAGAAAGTGAGAAGGAGAAGAATGAGCAAGCTCAAACTCAAACACACATAAAAATGCAGCAATGGATGCAAGAGAGATGAAAAGAAAAGGTATGAGAAGTGAAGGCAAATCCACTTCTCAAGTTTACTTACCACCTGCAATGTTAGAAAGAGATGCAATGCAATGCAAGATGAGATGAAATGATATGATGCTAAGCAAAACCAGAAGCATGTTGATGATGATTATAATGTTATGAGGTGCTGCAAACATGAGGCAAGACAATGGGGATGTTCATACAAGGTCATGAATGCAAATGATGCAAGTTAAGGAGCATGAATAAGCATGAAAAGTTATGAATCATACAAGACAAATGACATGGCAAATATGTAATGCAATGATCAAAGATGCTTTATACATGTCTTAAGATGTCAAATGAATCATAAGCATGCACAAAATGCAAAGATAAGTCATGTTATGCAAGGAAATGCAAGAGGGATGCAAATGAAAGCCCAAATTAGGGTTTATGGATCAAACAACAAACACAAACCAAAAACAGAAGCAAAACCCTAAAGTAAAAATGGAAAATGATACCCAAGGAAACCCTAGACCTATAATAAACCACTGCCCAAAGGGGAGCTCTCAACTCTCAACCAAACTCAAGACATGATTTTCACAAGTTATTAGGGTTTTTTAGGGTTCTTAACAAAACAAATGCCAAACAATTTGAAAATGCAAGAACAATTCATGGCCCTTTTACCCTAGAATCTACATGCTAAACACAAAACAATGCAAGAAGAACCAATGTCTCAACCTTCACCAATAGGCAGAAATGATTTTTGGAACTTATGATCAAAATAATGCACGAAATATGATTTAAATCAATGAAAAATTCTTAAAATGCATCAAGATCAAAAAAGAAATTTGGTTTGAAGGTTGGACAATGTTTCTAAATGTCTTAGAACATTTCATGAATTTTTTTGTAATTTTTAAATACCTAAAAGTATTTTTAATTAATTAATTCCCATTAATCAATTAAAAATAATCTTTTAAATATTTAAAAATACTTTTTTAATGATGAAAAATAAAATAAAAATATTTTTGTGTCTTAAAAATTAATAAAACTTTAAAGAAAAAGTTTCATAATTTTTAAGAATTTTTTGCTATTTTAAATTAAATATGCAAAACAAATGAAAAAGAAATGAATTAAAATTATGAAAATGAAAAGTAAACGCAAGGGATGGCCAGGATTGAATCTGGGAAAGAAGGCATTGACTTGGCGCGTGATCTGAGGGTCATAATTCAAACTAGCCTAATCCTGATTAATTAAATATTAAATCATAATTAAAACTTAATGAAATGATCTAGGCCTTTCATTCACGCGCGGGAACCAGGATCTAAAGGCCCAGATTCAAACTCAGTGCCCTAACCCTAATTAATAAATAATGACTTTCAGGCTGCCGGAGAAGACTTCCGGTCGTCTTCTCCGGCCAGCTCTCACCTGAGAAACTTCAAAACCTCTCAAAACGTACCAAAAATGAAAACCAAGAACATGGAAATGATCCTCATCCTCTCACGAACCAAACCCCTCTCTCAAAACAAATTCATATTTACTAAATCAACTGAATCGAAGAGAAAAAGTTCTAGGTCACGCAAGCTTCAGAAACAAATTAAATGCTCAAATCACAACCATTTTCAAAACCAATGGTACCAGAATGATCAGCAAGACATGAAGAACAAGTTTGTAACAAGAAAAATCATTTCTGGAAAAATTATTTTCGAGCTACCTGAGATTTGGAGCTTTCAGTTCTGGAACTTTCTGGCCACTTCTTTCAATGCAAACCACTCCACTTGATCCCCCAAAGCTGTTTGGATGCTCAAAATGAGTTTGTGTTGGCTGGATGGTGAGATTCGAATGCTCCTGCTTCAGGCTCAGTCAACAATGGCTATGGTGATTCTGGCTCTTTCAGGTCATGGTGAATGATGGTTTGAGGTCCAAATGATGTATGGAGAAGCTTTGCAGGGTTTGTTTGGCTGTTTGTGGGCTAGGGAAGGAGATTCGAAAGTAACTGCAGAAATGAAGTGAGAGATGGCAGTGAGGTGTTCTGGCTGTTTTTGGCTTGTGTTCTTGGCTCTTTGTGATCTATAGAACAAGGTGAGTTGAAAGGTGGAAGTGGTTGAAGTGTTTTGTGGCTGGGCAGAGGGATTCGAAACAAAATGCAAGAGGGAGTGTTTTTGTGAATGTCGTTAATGTGTTGGTTTCAGCCTTGCCTTATGTTATGGCTAGCTTGCAAATTGTTGACATAAACAAATCTGATTGGCTTCTTGATGTGACTTGTGCTTTTGTGATTGGTAAGTTTGCTTTTGCCAAAAGTCAAAAATCTTGTAAGAGAAGCATGGGCTTGATACTAGGCAAGTACAAGGGCTAGGTCTGGCGCATCATGGTGAGTATGTGAGGCTGGCTTGATTCAAGGACCAATGCAGCAAGTTGGTGAAGCATGATCATGAGTTTTGCAACTTGGTTACTTTATGGATTTTCATGAAAAATGCCTTGTTACACAAACCAAACCATGAGCAAACTTGATCCAATTCTGATTTTTAGGACTTAGAGAATGTTTGTGTAATGGTTTGAAATGAATTAGAGGTCACATGATGCATTGGTTCAAGGTTTTGCAAAATTTCCATTTGGTGCATAACTTGAATTTTAGTGATTTTTGCCAACTTTAACAAACCATAACTTATGATCCAAGATGAATTAGATCATGTTCTTGTACTTTTTGAAAAGGGAAAGATGAGATCTACAACTTTCATGACCAAAGTTTTTCCATTTGAAGCATTTTTGGATCCAAAATCATGGCTTGAAAAATGACATAAAATGATGCATTCTTGAAAAGTCAACTATGCCCAAAAAGTCAACATTTGCAAAAACCCTAAATTCTTGATTTCTATGAACTTCAATCTTCTTCCATGATCAAATAAAGATCATATACACTCAAAATGATGAAGATCACCCATTGGTTGGGTCATTGGGGGCCTCAGATGCCCTGATTTTGCACTGACTTGTCTGAAAAGTCAACTCTTGATCAAATGACTTCCCCATGGAATTTCTTCATGAAAATTGATATGCATACTCCCTATACCATATAGAGACCAATGGAAACAAGAATGACCAAAAAAATTGGGGTTATGGCCTCTGAAACAAAAACCCTAATTTTCAGTCAACTGTGCAGTTCATCCTGGCTCTGCATCCACTTAAACCCTAGCTCTTGTGATTCCTCTGCATTTTTGACTTTGAGGAGATGAAATATGATATAAGAACACACATGGACCCCTTTGGGTTGATTGGTTGCCTTTGGAATGGCTCAAGATGCTTTGGGATTGCTCAGATCACAAACCCTAGGTGCAGATGCCTTGAAAGCTATGCAGTGAATCAAAAATGAGATGTGAGATGACATGATTGTGTTTATGCATATGAGAATGATCACAAGCCATGGTGTGAATGGGTGAGGGCAAATTTGGGGTGTTTACATAAACAAATTAAACATAATTCATAAAATAGTTAATTAATATTTGAATTTTTCAAACGCGCGCCAGAGATCTTTCTTCAACCTCTTGCCCTGCGAATTTACTTGTGAAAATAGCTACAAGTTTTCCTGCGAAAAAATTATTCCCAGCAAAACCTACAAACATCAACAAGCAACAAAACTGTACAATTTTACAAAATTAAAACCAGCATCATGATCCAAACATTCACACGATTAGTTCTATGTTTTTAGAATTGATTTATGTTTCTTAAATCCAAAGTCCCTAAACCTAGGTCCAAACCCTAACTATGGCATCTTGTGAATTAGCCACGGTTTCTTTGGTTTTCCTGTCCAGAAACAAGCTACACAACATCATAAACAACATTAGTCAATCAAAATCCATTCAAATACAGTGAATCATTGGAATCGAAAAAAATATTTTCAAGCATGAACAATGCTTCGGGTTCATCATTAGGGCATGATTTGAATGCTTATGAATGGTGATTCATGATCTATGATGTCCAAGGAAGCCAACCATGTTCTTATTTTACCTTGTAGAGCCTTGGAATAGAGAATCCGAATTGCACTTTTTTGATGAATTTTTGAACAATGAACTTACACTTTTGGCTGCTGGATTTCGTCTCTTGAGGCTAGGGTTATGTTTCATACTTATATGTGAGTGAATTAGGTCAGAAATATGGATTGGTTGTGTGAAGATTTGATCCAAAAAATATTGAAAAAGATCATGTTGTAAAAGTCAAATATTTGCTCATGAAGGCTTGCTATCTTTGGATTAGTCACATGATTTCCTTCTCTTTAAGCTTCAATCACTAATTAAGAATTTCTAGAACCTCAATCTTCACCCAAAAATAGATTTTCACATTTTATATTTATTTAAAATGATTTTTATGAATTAAATCAATAATAAATAAAAATAAAATAATAAAAATGCTGAATTTTGGTCAATTGGGTCGTGCATAATGATATGAGATGGATTGGATCACAACTTAGCAAGCCCATTTGGAAAGAATTACTTTTAGGCCTCCATTTTCAACATAAACCATCACAAAATTTCCCAACTTTGCAAGGGCACATCTCCCTCAATTTTAAAGGTATGAGGGTGTTATTGGACTTTTTGGAAAGCTTGAAGAGTCCTCTAAACAACCCCATTGGTTTCAGGTCCATATCATTTATCAATCTCAAGTTATGCCCTTTTGAAGTTGTTGACTTTTTGTTGACTTTTGAAATGACCTATAATGTCTTAAGTCATATCTTTCAAATGAAGCATTTTTGGGCTTAACTTTCAACATAAAAGTTGTAGAGAATTCAATTTCCTTCAAAATGAGCTTTGGATGGAGACTTGGTGATGAAGTATGTGAAAGTTATGGCTGGTCAAAGTTCAGTTGACTTTTACTGAGAAAACCCTAATTTAGAAACTCCTGATTATTGATGATCTGGAATCTCCTTGATGAATCATGATCAACCCTTGATCAAATGATGAATTTTACTTCATATACTTGATGTTGGCAAAAAATCATGAAGTTTGACTTTGGTTTGACCACAACTGACCTCAGTTTGACTTTTTAACTGCATTGACTGATTTTGACTTATCTGATCATCTGACTGAGCAAACCTTTGAGAAAAGTCTTGAAACTTGTCATGGGGGTTCTTACACACATATAAGATGTTATGAAGCTCACTTGAAGTCTTGGAAGTTCATTTAGCCTGATTAAAGTCAAAACCCTAGTTTTGGATGCACTGCCTAGGAGGTGCATTGTCTGAGGGAATTGTCAACTTCTTTGACCAATTGTGAACTTTGTGAACCTTGTGAATCTTCATAAAATGTCTTGTGATACTCATGGGAGGTATTGTGAAGCTTGTGAACCTTGTGAACCTCATGAAGTGGCTTTGTTGACTTCATAAACCTCAGGAAAGCTTTGTAATCATTGTGAAACTTGTGAACCTTGTGAACCTTCAAGAAGTGACTTGTAGACTTCATGAACCTCATAAAAGGTCTTGTGAATGTTGAGAAACTTGTGAACCTTGTGAATCTTCAAGAAGTGGCTTGTAGACTTCTTGAACCTCAAGAAAGGTATTGAAAGCATTGTGGAACTTGTGAACCTTGTGAGCCTCCATAAAGTAACTTGTAGACTTTATGAGCCTCATGAAAGGTTATAGAAATGTTGAGAAACTTATGAACCTTGTGATCCTTCTTAGAACACAAAGTCTTGTATTGTGAGGGCAAATTTTGGGGTGCAACAAACAGCACCAAAGAAACCCAAAGAACAGCCACCAATCAAAAACCAGAACAAAAAGAAACTCAGAAAAACATCAGAAGAGGAAGGGAGAAATTAAAGGTTCAAAGCATAAAGGGAAGTCACTCGATTCGTACCAGAGATTTCGCCGTGCAAAGGTTCTTCCGGAGTCGTCTTCGATCGGTAATCTTTATTCTCCTCCCTCTTTTATTTTGCTTGTTTGGTGTGTTTCTGTTTGCTTTAACTTTGAGTCTTTTACCAAATGTAACTTTTGCTCATGCTGAGCCACCACCTTCACCGTGAAAACTGAACCACATGCATCACTCACTTCACAATCTAAAAACCACCTCCAAAATCAAAACACAGAAATTGAACCAAAAAGATGCTAATCACAGTAAGCTCAAACCGCATCTAAATCCACCCATATACCATCACCATTCCCTTATCTCACATGCCTGCAAATCTTTCCTCTACTCATTTTTCATAACCCTTCTTTGAATTTCATTCAAACCACAAACAACAACCAGGCTATTAAACACCAGAAACAGAGAAAGTAGACCGTAAAAAAAAACAAAAAGCCAGAAGAATCCTCCATTAACAAACTCTTCAAACCGTCACCTGCAGACGCATCAGCGACCCAAATGCTACCAAAACCGTTTCAGAAACCACCTTCACCTTTCCGTCAAAACCAAACCTTAAATCACCGCCTAAACCTCGATTAACCTGAAACACAAAACCAGAGTGAAATCCACTGCGAATCCGAAACTGATACATCATGAAAACGAAGCCGAGCAAAATCCAAAAAAAACCGTCCTGTTAAACTCATCCTTCACTGACCAAACCTCATCTTCATCAACCGAATCCGCCAGCCGCGTATCACCGCTCCCCACCCTTTAACTCAGAAATCAAATCCTCCCTCACCCTTACCGAAACCATCCAAAACCGGTTCTGTTAATAGACCTGCAAAACAAAACACCAGAAAAATCAGCACAATACTTACAAACGCAGAACAACACATCACACTGTAAACCGAGAAAAATCCAAAAAAAGACAAATCAGAAAACTCACATAACCTTCACTGATCTTCTTCAACAGCCGCAGAACACGCACCAACCTTCACCGAAACGCTCAGACCTGTAAAATCACCTTCACCTGTCGCAAACTCCATCAAAGCAGAACCATATTCACGAAACCTCGATTCACCAACACCCGGAAACACAGCCACCGTCAACCTTCCAAAACATATCTAAGGCCCCTTTTCGCCGCTTCAACAAATCCACCCTTCATCATCAAACTACCCCATCCCTTTTAACCGCCGCACCTCACAAGCCAACAACTCACAAACTCGAAAACCATCACCACCACACATCTCATAAAACCTGCAAATATTCAAAAAAAACATCATTGTTTTCACTGTCAGCATCAAAAAGCCATAAACCAGACCTTCGCCCAACTTCAAACACCTCCGCCAGGCCACCGCGAACCACTCTTTAACCCAAACCCTTGAAGCTGGAAACCAGAAAACCGCGCCGACGAACCTTCCATCAAACCAGCCACCACCTAAATGCCAATAGCAGAAACGAAGAAAAACCGAAAAAATGAATCGAAAGAGATGAACTGAGAAACACACAGAGCTGCTTTTCACAGCCATCATTACACTTCGTCACCTTCTCAGCCAGCAGTTCAAACGCACAACCGCGACAACCCTTCGATCATAGAAACGCGAATGCGAGCTACCATAGGACCTTAAACCATCGCTCACAAAAAACAGAACCTATAGACCGCAGCACTATCGCAGAACCGCCTTCAGATCCAAAACGCCCAAAACCGTTGGTTCACAGTGACGCAAAACCTGTAAAACGCGAATCTGTGAAAACTCATCCGAAAACCATTAACACCTGCACCATCTCCTCACCATACATATCAGCCATCGGAAACCCTCATCTTGTACCGCTTCAAACCAACAATCAAAACTTCACTCTTCTTCCTCACCAACAATCAAAACCTCACTATTCTTCCTCACCAACAAACCGAAACTTCCAAAACCTCCCTCACCCTCGCCGTTAACCCTCAGACCTCAACCAACAAACACCTTTAACCACCACCTCAGAACAAGCCGACCACCGAAAGAGTCGCGGCCAAACCCGCGGAAGCAAACCGAAGACGGTGGCCGTGAGAGGCGATTGAGAGAGAGAGGGCTTCGTGAGAAGCGATTGAAAGAGGGAGGGTTTCGCGAGAGAGAAAGAGAACAAACCTGAACCACCATGAAACCCGCGGACCTACCACCATCTTCTCAAAACCTTCAAAGCACCCCTTTCATCTTCACGAACCCGCAAACCCTTATCACGAGCTGAGAGAGAGAGAGCTGAGAGAGAGAGCTGAGAAACAGAGAGACTAGCGATTGAGGGAGGAAAAGCGTTTGAGAAGAAGCTCTCTCCTGAGTTTGAAACGCACCGTTTAGTTGTTAGGGCTTCAGTTTTCCCCTTTCACAACTGAAGCGGGTCACTGGTTGGACCCGACCCGCTTCCTTTGCCTGATCCGCGCCCCATTGGGCCTTTTAGTATCAGCACCCCCTGTTACTTATTCTTTCAGCCCATTTTCTATTTGTCATATAAAAATCTTTTTTTTTAATTAAGTCTTTTAATTAATTTTAGCTTATTAGATTATTTTTGTTAAATATTTTAGTTAATTTATTTTCTCTTATTATTTTCTCACTTATATATATCAAATAAATAAATAGCATTTTAATATTCACTTTTCTATTATTATAATTAGTTAAATGTATATACAAAATAAATAAATAAGATTTTAATTTCAAAATTTTCTTTTTCTATTATTATTATTACAATTAGTTAGAAATTTATATCCATATAAAATAAATAAATAAAAACTTTTTAATTTCAAAATTTTCTTTTTCTATTATTATTATTACATTTAGTTAGAAATTTATATCTATATAGATAATAAAAACGTTTAATTTCAAAATTTTCTTTTCTAGTTAAGAATCCATATATATATATATAAATAAATAAAAGACTTTTTAAAATTTTCTTTTCTATTTTATTTTTTATATTTAGTTAGATATTTATATATACGTAAAAAATATACAAAAAATATTTCAAATTCAATTTCTTTTTTTTCTATTTTGTTTTAGCACATACTTAATTAATCATTTATTTTTTATAAAAATCCCAAAAAATTTGTTTAATCCTTCTTCGTTTAAGATAGAGTTTGTTTAACTTAGGTTTATCCCTTAGTGAGAGTTTTAATTTAATTTTCCGATGTCTTGGTTGTATGCACTATGTTTATATTTATTTTATTTTGCATCATGACCATATACCTGTTAAGATAAAATTGAAAGCGCATATTAATTTTCAAGATAATAAATCCTTGGTCCAACGCCAAGTGAACTTTACACACTTCACTCACACACGTAAGTCGGTCGTTTACGATCGCCATCTGCACATTCTTTACATTTCACAGCTTTTCAACTTAAGCAAATTGATGCACCACGCTTGTTTTCCACCCCCGCATTCTCGATCCATATATCGAGCCATAGCCCGGTTACTAAGCCCTTTTACTTTGCATTGTCCATTTACTTTATTTTTGCAAGTAGCAACCTATGCCTTAGACTTAGGAGCTTGCACCCTCATTTGTTTACTTTGCTTTATTTTTTGCTTTTCAATCCAAAAGGGAAAGACTCCTGCAGTTGACTCAATGTCATAGGAAGTTTTGCCATCCCTAGTTACTATTTTGACCTTAGCAATTAGGTCCTTCTTTTTTTCTTTGACCTTAGCAATTAGGTCCCTCATCCTTAGGTCCTTAGCCATTAGGTCCTTAGTGTTTTATTTTATAACTTTTTGTGAATTTGTTAAGTCACGTGAGTGTTTGCCATAACACTTACCTTCCCCCGCGAACCTTGAGCGTAACCAAGTGTTCGTTAATCCTTAGGAGAACTACGAGTGCTCTGATTCTACACCCGATACGTAGGCATCGATGCGATGTTGTGCGAGCACCATTAGAAATAAAACCTTAGGTTCCCTTAGTTTTAACAAGCAATAAACAACAATAATACAAATATTAACAAGAGGTTCCCGTAGGATACTGCGGATGCTTAGGATGCTAACACCTTCCCTAGGTATAATCAACCCCCGAACCTAGCTTCTCCTCATTTAGGGTTTTTACGATCTTTTTCCCTTTTCCCTTTGGATTAAATTAAAGTCGGTGGTGAACATAAAAGTTTTGCGATTCAAGCTCACTTAATAGCTTGGTATCCGATTCTCACCGCGACAGAAATGGCGACTTCACTAGGGACACTATTTTTGAGGGTTAAGCCCACCTTGTATATTTGTATATTTGTATATTTGTATATTTGTTGTTGTATTGCTTGTTATTATTTTGGATTTTTTGTTGGGTGTTCCATGTGTGGTGAGATAAGTCCTAACCCGGACTTGAGTGCAAATAAGATAGGACGGTAGTATATTCAAGAAGGCTTGTAGGGAGTTGAGTCCCGACCAAGTTGACTTGAGACACCACCACTCAGTGGAGGCCTCCTCGGATGTAGTTTTGTTGATCGAGTTCAGTCGTGAAAACATTACTATATTCGACCTGAGAGCCATTAATGCTGAGGACCGTAGAACATTTACCCCCACTTGGCCTTTTAGGGATGTAGTGCGATGACTATGAGGGTGCAAATCCAAAATAGTTGATACGCGATACTGCACTCGGATGAGACTCTCTTGAGAATATTATTGATTACCAAGTTGAGTTGGGAAGTCGGTAATATCCGAAAGATGGGACAATGATTCTGGGAACTTTTAGAACCCGTTGTACAGGTACAAATAAACTCATAGTACATACCTTTTTGGGAGGGTTGAACCTTTGACCTCATGCAAGCTTTGAACCTAAGCCTTGTTTGTGTTTGTGTATTCATTGCATTCACGCATCATGAAGCATCATTTTTACCAATTTATTCAAGGAACTCAGAAACTCTATCTTTGCAAATATCATAGGTATCATCATGGACTTTGGAAGAAGAAAGACTGTCAAGTACACATTCAAAACTCCCAAACTTGAAGACCTAAGGAAATTAAGAGATTTGGTTCTGGATCAAGAAGCCTTCATGGAGAAGCATAGGAGACTTTTAGCCTTACTTAAGACTGAGTGGGACGGAAGGCTGCTCTCTGTGATGCTCCAGTTTTATGATCCTCTCTACCATTGTTTTACGTTCCCTGATTACCAATTGGCGCCTACTTTGGAAGAGTATTCATTTCTGGTGGGGTCACGTGTTATGGATGAGTTTCCATTCCCTGTTCTAGAGAAGGACCCTGAAGAAGCGGAGATTGCAAAGGCGACATATTTGAGTGTTCCTGAGGTCAAGGAAAATATGACCTATAAAGGAAAGATTTTCGGATTCCCTACAAAGTTTTTGGTAGAAAAGGCCAAGAATTTTGTTGGTGTGAAGGATATGAAAGCTTTTGAGGCGACCTTTATTCTGCTAATATATGAAGTGTTGCTTTTCCCAAACTTTGAAGACTTTGTCGACCTGAACGCCATTAAGATCTTTCTGAAGAAGCACCCGGTCCCTACTTTGCTCGGAGACACCTACCATTCCATCCATCTGAGGAATCACCATAAGGGAGGGATGATTACTTGTTGTGCATCATTGTTGTACGAGTGGTTTATTTCGCACTTGCCTAAGTCAGCTTCATTTTGGAACCTTAAGGATGGTTTGTGGTGGTCACAACGGATCATGTCTCTTACCCACTCTGACATTAGTTGGTACAATCGTGTTTATGATGGAGCATTGATTATTGATAGCTGTGGTGATTTTGCTAATGTGCCTCTTCTTGGCACTAAGGGAGGAATCAGCTATAATCCAGTTTTGGCTCGTCGCCAACTCGGGTATCCGTTGAGGGACAAACCTAAGAGTGTTGAAGTGGAAGGAATTTTCTTTAAGGATGACGAAGAACCAGAGCTCAAGAAACAGATTATGCAAGCTTGGAAGTACATCCATAGGAAGGGGAGGAGTAGCTTGGGAAAGCCGAATTGTGTTTCTATGGAACCCTATCTCCAATGGGTACGAGATAGGGCAATCAGTCTGAAGATGCCTTACCCTCGCCAGGATCCTATGACCTTCAAGAAACCCATTCTAATCTTTATGGACGATGCAGAGAAGCTGAAGATTGATTTGGAGAAAGAGCTTCGAGAGAAGAATGCATGGAAGAATCGACACCAGATCATCAGTAGTGAGAATGAAGAACTTAGAAGACAACTGAAGATGAAGGAAGAAGAAGAGCTCTCCAGCAAGAAAAGGAAAGCGCCAGAGGATTTATTTTCCTCCAGCATTCAAGGGGACACTTCTTGGAAGTCGGTCGTGGATCAACTTATACTTGAAAGGGCTCAGATGAAGGCACAAATCGAGAAGCTCAACTTGAGGCTTTTAGGAGAATCTCCTTAGGACTTTGTCTTTGTCTTTATTAAGCTTTGTTTGAGATTTTTGAAGATGTACTCAAGACTTTGTATCAATTTTTGAATTTAATGAAATCATATCCTTTTGATTATTATGTGTTCCTTGGTATTTGCAAAGTGTTTCTTAAGTTCCTTGAATAAACTTTCATTTTTCGCATTGCACTCATACATTTGGCATTTCATTTGCATTTTTTCATATAAAACTCATTCCCGTCATCTGCTCTCAATTCAGCTTTCACACTGAGGCTCTCACGCAAATACTACACTCGAGCTCAAGCCAGAAAGAGGATGGCTGAAAGAGACATAGAGATGGACAGAGTTAACGAGGAGCTTACTGAAATTCGTGGAAATATGGGTCAGATAATGGAAATGTTGCAGGTCATTCGAGCAAAGATGGATACCCAGCAGACTGTGGTGTCAGAAATTGTCACTGCAACGACTGAGCCTACGTCATCAGTCACTACCCCTGTGACTTGGCCTCCTTTTGGGCTTCCTCAGGGATTCGTTCCTCCTCCACAAGGGTTTGCTTCTCAAAGTGTTATTCCTTCTTCCCAAGGACTTGCTACTCAGGTTTTCTTCCCTCCTTCTCAAGGTTTTGCTACTCAAAGTTTCATTTCTTCTTCCCAAGGACTTGCTGCTCAGGGTTTCTTCCCTCCGTCCCAAGGCTTAGCTTCTCAAAGTTTCGCACCTCCTTCTCAGGGCATGGCATTTCCTTTCCAAGGTTTTGTGCCTCCTCCTCAAGGATTTGCTGCTCAACAGACTATTCCGGTGACTAATGAAGAGAACCATGCAGTTGCTAATTTTACACAAGACATTGTGCACACCCGTGCTCAACCATACTTCAATGACAATCAGGGGTATGAAGCGCCCGCTATGTCTGAAAACGGAGACGAGAAACATGAGAAAATGCAAGAGAATTTTGAAACCCTTGAAAAAAGGTTAAGAGCAATTGAAGGTGACCAGATCTTTGGGGCTGCTGCCAGAGAGATGTGTCTGGTGTCTGGATTGGTAATACCTCCAAAGTTCAAGATACCCACGTTTGATATGTATGAGGGTGCAACTTGTCCTAAGAACCATCTCTTGATGTACTATCGAAGAATGGCTGCGCAGGTGGACAATGATAAATTAAGGATCCACTGCTTCCAGGACAGTCTGAAGGGAATCTCCTCCAAATGGTATTTAACGCTTGACCAGTCGAAGATTCGCAGTTTCCAAGACTTGGCAGATGCTTTCATCCAGCAGTACAAATACAATATGGACCTTGCTCCCGATAGGAGGCAACTGTTGAGTATGTCTCAAAAGAGTTCTGAATCATTTAAAGAGTATGCTCAGAGATGGAGAGGGACCGCTTCTCAAGTGGAGCCCCCACTGACTGAAAAAGAATTAGCTGACTGGTTTGTTGACACTGTGCGACCAGAATTCTATGAGAGAATGGTGGGAAGCATAACTGCTAGTTTCTCTGATTTAGTGGCTGTGGGAATCAAGGTAGAACTCGGTTTGAAGAGTGGAAAGATGAGTGGTGCATCTGGCAGTTCCAACAGTGGTAGTGGAAATATTGGCAAGAAATTTACCAGTAATTTCCACAAGAAGAAAGAGGGTGAGACGAATGCCATAATGACAAGTCAAAGAAGAAATCCTCTTTGGCAAAGACCTCCACCTATGGCTCAACAGCAGTATGCTCATCAACAACAGTATGCCCAACATCCTTATGTAGCGGCGGTTCAACCGTCATTTAATCCACAAGTCCCGATGTATCGGCCAACTCAAGCAGTACCGATGTATCAGCAAGCGGCTCCAGTGATACCAGCTTATCAGCCAATGCTCAACAATCCAGGCTATCAACAAGCGCCCAATGCTTCAGCCTACCAGCAGAGGACTCCAGCTCCTCATCCAAATCCCAACTTTCAGAATAGAAGACCAGGAGGAAGGCCTCCTAATCCTCGAATCCCTATAACTTATACTGAATTATATCCTTCACTGCTAAAGAAAGGTTTGGTTACTCCAAGGCCTTTGGGTCCTCCACCAAATCCGCTCCCCCCAAATTACAACTCAAATGCTCGCTGTTTATTCCATGAAGGTGCCCCAGGGCACGATTTGGAGGGTTGTTATGCTTTGAAGTACATCGTGAAAGATTTGATGGAGAAGAACATTCTGTCATTTGGGAATACTGGTCCGAATGTCAAAGATAATCCTTTACCCAAGCATGGGTCCATAAATGCTATTGTTGACGAGTCTGACGAAGGTTTGATTTTCAACGCCACAGAGATCAAGACCCCGCTTAGAGACTTCCATGCGAAGTTAGTAGAAGTGGGTATGTTGAAGAGCTGTCATCAGAATTGTGAAGCTTGTGCAAATAACTCAAAGGGATGTGAATTGGTCTTAAAAGATGTTCAAGATTTGATTGATGAAGGTGTCTTACAAGTAAGCGGTCATATGAAGAGGAATGAAGTGGCAGTAATTGAACCCATTTTCAACTTGCCTGAATCTGATTCTACCTGGGTGCCAGTGTTCAACCTGCCTGAATCTTCAGGAGTTCAACCTATCTTCAATACTCCAGAATCTGTGGTGCCAATTTTCAATATACCTGAGCCAAGATTTGAACAAAGGAGTAACCCTTTCCTTTATGAGGACACTAAAGCAGTTCCATGGAAGTATGATACAGGGAGAGTTCATCAGAAGACTGATAAAGCTAGTAGCCAGGAAGGTTCAAAAGTTGCAAGTGCTGACATAGCGGGTGCAGGCCGTTTAACTCGCAGTGGTCGTGTTTACACTCAGCAAGCCAATACGGCTCCGCCTAAAGAAGTCATTCCAGCTGTTGTCAACAAGGATAAAGAAGTAGTCTTGGGAGAAGAGGATGCAGAATTTCTCAGAATCATTAAGAAGAGTGATTATAAGGTTATTGATCAGCTACATCAAACGCCTTCCAAAATATCTATCCTATCACTTCTTATGCATTCTCCGGCTCATCGAAGTGCGCTTCAGAAGTTGCTAGCTCAAGCTCATGTTACGCATGATATAACAGTGAATCAGTTTGACGGAGTCATTGCCAATATCACTGCATGTAACAATCTCAGCTTCAGTATGGAGGATCTTCCAAAAGATGGCTTGGACCATAACCGTGCTCTCCACATATCCGTGAAATGTCAAGAGGATACTTTAGCAAGAGTTCTTGTGGATACAGGATCTTCATTGAATGTTTTGCCGAAGAGAACACTTGCTAAGTTATCTTATCAAGGGGCAGAGATGAGGCCCAGTGCACTGATTGTAAAAGCTTTTGATGGGTCAAGGAGGACTGTTATTGGAGAAGTAGACCTACCAATCTTGATTGGGCCACAGGTCTTCAAAATCACTTTCCAGGTTATGGACATCAATCCTAATTACAGTTGCTTGCTCGGAAGACCCTGGATCCATGCCGCTGGGGCAGTCACTTCTACCCTACATCAAAAGATGAAGTTTGTGGTCGATAACAAGCTGGTAACCGTGTCTGGGGAAGAAGATCTCATGGTTAGCAACCTTTCATCCTTTAGCTATATTGAGGCTGATGAAGATGCTTTGGAAACTTCTTTCCAAGCTCTTGAGATAGCCAATGCTGTCCTTGTGGAGGTAGAGGAACCAAAAGGGAAGGGTATCCCATCTTTTGCATCGCTGAAGAGTACCATTTCCACTATTGAAGAAAGAAGCTATGAAGGTTGGGGTGATGTCATCGAGGTCAAGCAGAAGCTAGATCGTTGCGGGTTGGGTTACAAACCAACTCATGTGAAGGAAGGAGCGTCAACCTCCGTTAAAGGACGTCTGAAGACCATTCAAGAGGTGTTTTCCAGTGCTGGTTATCAGATCAATGCAATTGATGGAGTTTCTGAAGATGAAGATGTGAATCACTTGGTGTATCAGTGTGAAGAAGCCTTGGACAATTGGGAGGCAGTCGAGATCCCAGAGATTTTTCCATTGTCAAAGTAATTTATTGTTTTTTAAGTGTTTTCAAAGTTCCCTAGCTCTGCCCAAGGCTATGGGAGTATTTTTTAGGGCCCCTTCTCATTTTTAAAGTTATTATCAATGAAGGCATTTTGTTAAACTCTTATTTTGATCATTTACTGTTTTTCTCTCTTTTCACTTTTAAAAGAAAATGGCAATCTTTCAAAACCAATAAAAAAGATTTTTCTCTTGCATTTTTCTATTTTCCACTTTTAATAAAAGCAAATCATTATCATATGCAGAATAAACGAAAACCCTGTTGAATCCAATGACTCTACATTCTCTCCTAACTTTGATTCGCCCATCTACCAAGCGGAAGATGAAAGTGAGGAAGATTGTGACATTCCCGAAGAACTGGCAAGATTAGTTGAGTATGAGCACACAGATCTTCAGCCACATAAGGAGCAGGTAGAGACCATCAATCTTGGCACTGATGAAGACCAGAAGGAAGTCAAGATTGGTACAACACTTGGGGCAGACATCAGGGAAAGATTGGTCAAGCTTCTCAGAGAGTATGTAGATGTGTTTGCATGGTCATATCAGGATATGCCCGGCTTAGACACAGACATAGTGGTCCACAAGTTACCTCTTCGACCAGATTGTCTTCCTGTAAAGCAAAAGCTTCGAAGAACAAGACCAGACATGGCTCTGAAGATTCGAGAAGAGGTCAAAAGACAGTTTGATGCTGGATTCCTTGCAGTTGCAAAGTACCCTGAGTGGGTAGCTAATATTGTGCCAGTCCCTAAAAAGGATGGCAAAGTCAGAATGTGTGTGGACTATAGGGATTTGAACAAAGCCAGTCCGAAAGACGATTTCCCTCTTCCGCATATTGACACTTTGGTTGACAACACTGCTAAATTTGCTGTTTTCTCCTTCATGGATGGGTTTTCAGGATACAACCAGATCAAGATGGATCCTGACGATATGGAAAAGACTACTTTCATCACACCATGGGGCACTTATTATTACAAGGTTATGCCATTTGGTCTCAGAAATGCAGGAGCCACTTATCAGAGGGCAATGGTCACCCTTTTTCATGATATGATGCATAAAGAGATAGAAGTTTATGTGGATGATATGATTGCCAAATCACAGGGTGAGGAGGATCATTTGAATCATCTCCTGAAGTTATTTGAGCGTCTCAGAAAATTCCAACTGCGCCTGAATCCAGCTAAGTGTACTTTTGGCGTCCGATCAGGAAAGTTACTTGGTTTTATTGTTAGTCAGCAAGGAATTGAAGTAGATCCAGATAAGGTCAGAGCAATTCAAGAGATGCCAGCTCCTAAAACAGAAAAGCAAGTCAGAGGTTTCCTTGGAAGATTGAACTACATCTCCAGATTCATCTCCAACATGACTGCTACTTGTGAGCCTTTATTCAAGTTACTCCGGAAGAATCAAGCAATTGAGTGGAGTCCTGATTGTCAATTGGCTTTTGAGAAGATTAAGGTTTATCTACAGGAACCCCCTATCTTGATCCCACCTACTCCAGGGAAGCCCCTTTTCATGTATCTGACTGTACTCGAGGGATCTATGGGTTGCGTATTAGGCCAACAGGACGAAACTGGTCGTAAGGAGCATGCCATTTATTACTTAAGCAAGAAGTTCACAGACTGTGAAAGCAGATATTCGCTTTTAGAGAAGACTTGCTGTGCTTTGGCATGGGCGGCCAGACGTCTCAGGCAGTACATGATTTGCCACACTACTTTGTTGATCTCAAAAATGGATCCAATAAAGTACATCTTTGAGAAGCCTGCTTTGACTGGAAGACTCGCCCGTTGGCACATGTTGTTATCCGAGTATGATATCCAGTATGTAACCCAGAAGTCTATTAAAGGCAGTGTTTTATCTGAATACCTTGCTGATCATCCTGTCAAAGATTATGAACCTTTGAAATTCGATTTCCCGGACGAGGACATTATGTTGATAAAGGACTGTGAAGTTCCAGGTCCAGATGAAGGTCCCGAGCCAGGTTCTCGTTGGAAGATGATGTTTGATGGTTCCTCTAACTACATGGGGCATGGTGTAGGAGTTGTTTTGATGAATCCTGATGGTGGTTATACTCCTTTCACGGCTAGATTGTGTTTTGAATGTACAAACAACATCGCAGAGTATGAAGCATGTGTTTTGGGTATCGAAGCTGCAATTGATACCAGAATCAAGATTCTTGATGTATATGGAGACTCAGCCTTAGTAATTTACCAAGTCAAAGGTGAATGGGAGACCCGTGATGAGAAGTTGATCCCATACCGTGCCCACATTGTGGAATTGATCAAATACTTTGACGAAGTCACTTTCCATCATGTTCCAAGGGCAGAAAATCAGATAGCAGACGCCTTGGCTATGTTGGCTTCTATGTTCCAAGTCAGATTTCTTAATGAAGCTCCACTCATTACAATCGAGCGAAGAACTGCACCAGCCTACTGTCTACTGGTTGAAGAAGAAACTGATGAGAAACCGTGGTTCTATGACATCAAGAACTATTTGCAGAATCAGGAGTACCCAGCTGATGCAACAACTCTAGACAAGAAGACTTTAAGAAGATTGGCGTCCAAGTTTTTCCTCAGCAACAATGTGCTCTACAAGAGAAATCATGATATGGTTCTGCTCAGATGTGTGGACAAGCGCGAAGCAGACTTATTGATCAGGGAAATCCATGAAGGATCATTTGGAACACATGCCAATGGACATGCCATGTCCAGGAAGATTTTGAGAGCTGGATACTTCTGGTTGACCATGGAATCAGATTGTTTCAAGTATGCCAGGAAGTGTCATAAATGCCAGATTTATGCTGACAAGGTGCACGTACCTCCAACACTTTTGAATGTTCTGTCATCACCTTGGCCTTTCTCAATGTGGGGCATTGACATGATAGGGGCAATTGAGCCTAAAGCTTCCAATGGTCATCGGTTTATCTTGGTCGCAATCGATTATTTCACCAAATGGGTAGAAGCAGCTTCCTACGCCAATGTAACAAAGCAAGTGGTTGCCCGTTTCATCAAGAACCAAATTATCTGCCGCTATGGAATCCCAAGCCGAATCATCACAGATAATGGGACCAATTTGAACAACAAAACAATGAAAGAGCTGTGTGAGACATTCAAGATTGAACATCATAACTCTTCTCCGTATCGTCCGAAGATGAATGGAGCTGTTGAAGCTGCAAACAAGAACATCAAAAAGATTCTGCAGAAGATGGTAAAAACTTACAAAGATTGGCACAAGATGTTACCATATGCTTTACACGGATACAGAACATCAGTCCGCACTTCAACAGGGGCAATCCCTTTCTCTCTGGTGTATGGGATGGATGCAGTTCTCCCTATTGAAGTTGAGATACCATCTTTGAGAATTTTGATGGAAACCAAACTGGAGGAAGCTGAGTGGGTCCAAAACAGGTTTGACCAACTGAACCTCATTGATGAGAAGAGAATGACCGCCATGTGCCATGGCCAGTTGTACCAAAAGCGCATTAAGAGAGCATTTGACAAGAAAGTCCGTCTCCGAGAATTCAAAGAAGGAGATCTTGTACTCAAGAAAATCTTGCCAGTCCACAAAGACATGCGTGGAAAATGGAGTCCTAACTATGAAGGGCCATATGTTGTGAAGGTGGCATTCTCCGGAGGTTCCTTAATCCTTACAACTATGGATGGTGAACAGCTGAAACACCCGGTGAATTCTGATGCAGTCAAAAAATATTATGCCTAAATAAAACCCGATAGGTCGAAAACCAGAAATGGCGACCTATGCAAAAAATGGGTATCCCGGTGGATCAAAACCTATGAAGGAGATCCAGGCAAAAGTTAGGGATAAAAATGAAAAAAATAAGAGCTCGCTAAGTTGAAAACCCGAAAGGGCGGCTTAGGCAAAAAAGAGCGTCCCGGTGGATTGAAAACCCGAAAGGGCGGTCCAGGCAAAAGTTAGGGACAAAGGCATTTGACTGTAGCAGATGGTGTTTACCATTACTGAAGAATCATAATGAAAGATCGATCCATTTGCTCTTGTCAGAAGCAAGGTGTCGGGCAGTCTTAGTTGTTAGGGATTGTAGTGGTCGTTGGATTCAATGTAGACCCTTCCCCATTGCCATTTTTGAAACTGTAATTTCCCATGGAGTTTTTGCCATTGACAAGCTACCATTCTTGAATAAAATACAAACTTTGTCTATGAATTTTGTTGTTCAGCTCCTTATTTTCTTTTGTTATGCAAAATGCCATCACTTGATTACAATTTAACTCTGAAAATGATAAGTTTTTTAAAGGAAATGTTTTTTTTGAAAGCATACTGAAAAACTTTTAAGTTTCTTTGACTTTGGAAAATTGAAAAAACCTTCTGTTTCCCCAAGAAGTCCTGGTTTGCAACAACACTTTTATACTATTATTTCAGAAATCCCCATAGAAGTTCAAAACTGATAACACTCTTGGATGGATCCTCGGACCAAGCATGATTTCCAAGTTCGAAGACATCTCCTCAGTTTTTTTTCATATTGCTCATCTGAGTTTTGGTGTTGAGAGCCTACTCCTTATTGAGTCTTTTCAAAACTCTTTGTCTCTTTAGAGTCAACATTTGCATATCATGATCATTCGCATCATGCTCAATCATGCGCATTTGACATTTGCATTTGTCTTTCCCCAGTTGTTGTCTGTCTAACTCCAAGTCCAAATATCATTAGTGTTCAATTTGAGAATTCATTGTTGTCGGTACCCGAAGTGGTTTACCATTGTTTTTGTCCCCAGTAATTGCTGGTGTCCCCCGTGGAATTCTAATTGTGGTTGGTATTTGTCTTTATGACCACCAATATCTCCTTGAAGTCCAATTGTCATTGGCAAAAATCTTTTAAGCAGGTCCTGAAGCCTTTTGCTTAAAATCCAAGTCCATTTGTTTTTTGCACATACTTGTACCTTTCTCCTGATGGTTCCTGAAGGAATTTCCAGAGGTTGGGTGTTTTATCTTATTTGAAAACTCCAACATATTTTGGTTGTTACTTTTTCGTGTTAGTCGGTCGCTTAGAGCCGTTGATCTATCTTTGGGTGATTTGCATTCTGTCCCCAATGTTAGTTGGTCGCATAGAGCCGCTACTAAATCACTGTGATTTCCTTCCTTATCCTCGGTGTCGGCAGTTACATTTGAACCTGCTAATTTACCATTTTTGAATACTTTGACTACTTTGTCTTTATCATTCTTAGTGTCAACCGGTTTTTCTAACCTGTTGCGCATTCACTTTGAATGTTTATTTTGTTGTATTCTCAGTGACAGTTGGTCGCATCGAGCCGCTGTGCATTCACTTTGAATGTTTATTTTGTTGTATTCTTAGTGTCAGTTGGTCGCATAGAGCCGCTGCACATTCATTTTGAATGTTCATTTTGTTGTATTCTTAGTGTCAGTTGGTCGCATTGAGCCGCTGTGCATTCACTTTGAATATTATGTTTATTATTTCCAGTGACTGTTGGTCGCATCGAGCCGCTGCACATTCCCTTTGAATGTTTATTTTGTTGTATTCTTAGTGTCAGTTGGTCGCATTGAGCCGTTGCGCATTCACTTTGAATATTATGTTTATTATTTCCAGTGACGGTTGGTCGCATCGAGCCGCTGTGCATTCACTTCGAATATTTTTTGTTGATTATTCATGATGTCAGTTGGTCGCATCGAGCCGCTGCGCATTCACTTTGAATTATATGTTTACCATTTCCGGTGACATTTGGTCGCATAGAGCCATCGGTCAACCACTTCGATTTATTTCCTTGTCTTATTTGTATTCTTGATGACAGTTGGTCGCATCGAGCCGCTGCACTTTCCCTTTGAGTGTTTATTTTGTTGTATTCTTAGTGTCAGTTGGTCGCATAGAGCCGCTGCGCATTCACTTCGAATATGTTGTTGCTTTTTATTTCTCAAAGCCAATTTGGTCGCATAGAGCCATCGGTCAACCACTTCGATTTATTTCCTTGTCTTGTTTGTATTCTTGGTGTCAGTTGGTCGCATCGAGCCACTGTGCAGTCACTTTGAATTCTATTTTGTTTTGTCTGTGTTTGTTGATCCAACGCTTTGGATTTCCTTTTGTTCCCGTCTTTTGTTATTCTTAGTGTCAACATTTACACTTGAACCTGTTGATTTATCACTTTGAATATGTCCCATTTTCGTTTATTTATCCCCAGTGTCTGTCGTCCCCAGTGTATGTCATCCCCAGTGAGTCCTGGCTCGTGGTCGTCGATTTATCTCATTCTAATCATTCATACCATAATCATCATTCATTGCATAAGAGTTGCAGAGTTAGATAGATTTGTAGTCCAACATAACATTGCATTTAGGGGCAAAATTTCCGGTTATTTCTGTATTTAAATACCTTTCACCATGATCTCATGAGTGCCTATCGTCATTCACGCCATCTGGTAAAGTTATTTAAATAGGGGCAACTGTCACACCCCAAATTTTACCCCTAACTGCTCGCATCATACATTCATCGCATTTAGCAGAGAATTCCATATTTATTTTCAGTTACTTTCACTTATTTTCTAGTTGTTCATCAAGTTAATTTTAATTTCTTTTCACTTCTAAGCTTCCATCCTAAATTTAATTTCTATTCCTCATTTCTAACTTTTAATTCATTTCTAACTTTTAAAAAAAAACTTAATTTTTATTTTCATTCCCAAAGTTTTGTTAAAAAAAAATATATAATTTTATTTCCAATTTTTAAGTTTTTCTAAATGTATTTTTATTTTTATTTTTCAATTTTCAAGTTTTATTTCTTAATGTAATTTTATTTTTCAACTTTTATTTTTTAATTCACTTTCTTTTTTTTTAGTTTCCATTTCTAATTTATTTGTAATCTCCAATTTTTATTTATATCTTTTTTCAACTCATTTTCAAGTTTCTATTTCTAATTTAATTTCAATTTCCAATTTATTTTTAGTTTACTCTAATTTAATTTCAAGTTCCAATTTATTTTTAGTTTACTCTAATTTAATTTCAATTTCTAGTTTATTTTTAGTTTACTTTTCTTTTAAGATTTCATTTCTAATTTAATTCCAATTTCCAATTTTTTTTATTTTAATTCATTTTAAATTTTAAATCCAAGATCTTTTTTTTTTTCATTTTTATTCTATTCCAATTTCTACTTCAGATTTCTATTCACAAGCTTCAAGTTCCAATCTAATTCCATATCCATATTCAAATCTCAATTTCATTTTCATAATACATTTTCCATGTTTAAAACTCAGTATCATTACATAGCCAATTCATCCATGTTACAATAGCATTTTTAAAATAAAAAAATATAATTTCATTACATTCCATATCCATATTACATTTGCATAGAAGAAGAAAAAAAAGAAAGAAAAATGCAGAAAATTCAGCAGCATGCAGCCACCAACAGACCCTGCTCCACTTCTCCACCCACAGCAGCAATTCAGACTTTGTCCCATAATCCTCCAACCCTTCACCTACAAGTTATACAGTACACATTTTCAAATTCACAAAAAAAAAAACCTAAGGAAGTCATACATATAGCACTGTTACATTGGAGAAAAGGAGAGGAAAAGAAGTTAGCAGCCACTATAAAAACAGCACTCTAAACAACCAAAAAACAGCCATAAAATCACTACAGAACAACCTCAAAAATCACTACAGAACACACAAAATCTGCCTCAAAAACAACTCAAAACAGCATCAAAACACCAAAAAAATTCAGCCATCCAAAACACTAAGAACATCCATCAAACAGCCTCAAAAACACACATTAGAACAGCACCAAAGAAACCCAAAGAACAGCCACAAATCAAAAACCAGAACAAAAAGAAACTCAGAAAAACATCAGAAGAGGAAGGGAGAAATTAAAGGTTCAAAGCATAAAGGGAAGTCACTCGATTCGTACCAGAGATTTCGCCGTGCAAAGGTTCTTCCGGAGTCGTCTTCGATCGGTAATCTTTATTCTCCTCCCTCTTTTATTTTGCTTGTTTGGTGTGTTTCTGTTTGCTTTAACTTTGAGTCTTTTACCAAATGTAACTTTTGCTCATGCTGAGCCACCACCTTCACCGTGAAAATTGAACCACATACATCACTCACTTCACAATCTAAAAACCACCTTCAAAATCAAAACACAGAAATTGAACCAAAAAGATGCTAATCACAGTAAGCTCAAACCGCATCTAAATCCACCCATACACCATCACCATTCCCTTATCTCACATGCCTGCAAATCTTTCCTCTACTCATTTTTCATAACCCTTCTTTGAATTTCATTCAAACCACAAACAACAACCAGGCTATTAAACACCAGAAACAGAGAAAGTAGACCGTAAAAAAAAACAAAAAGCCAGAAGAATCCTCCATTAACAAACTCTTCAAACCGTCACCTGCAGACGCATCAGCGACCCAAATGCTACCAAAACCGTTTTAGAAACCACCTTCACCTTTCCGTCAAAACCAAACCTTAAATCACCGCCTAAACCTCGATTAACCTGAAACACAAAACCAGAGTATAATCCACTGCGAATCCGAAACTGATACATCATGAAAACGAAGCCGAGCAAAATCCAAAAAAAACCGACCTGTTAAACTCATCCTTCACTGACCAAACCTCATCTTCATCAACCGAATCCGCCAGCCGCGTATCACCGCTCCCCACCCTTTAACTCAGAAATCAAATCCTCCCTCACCCTTACCGAAACCATCCAAAACCGGTTCTGTTAATAGACCTGCAAAACAAAACACCAGAAAAATCAACACAATACTTACAAACGCAGAACAACACATCACATGTAAACCGAGAAAAATCCAAAAAAAGACAAATCAAAAAACTCACATAACCTTCACTGATCTTCTTCAACAGCCGCAGAACACGCACCAACCTTCACCGAAACGCTCAGACCTGTAAAATCACCTTCACCTGTCGCAAACTCCATCAAAGCAGAACCATATTCACGAAACCTCGATTCACCAACACCCGGAAACACAGCCACCGTCAACCTTCCAAAACATATCTAAGGCCCCTTTTCGCCGCTTCAACAAATCCACCCTTCATCATCAAACTACCCCATCCCTTTTAACCGCCGCACCTCACAAGCCAACAGCTCACAAACTCGAAAACCATCACCACCACACATCTCATAAAACCTGCAAATATTCAAAAAAAACATCATTGTTTTCACTGTCAGCATCAAAAAGCCATAAACCAGACCTTCGCCCAACTTCAAACACCTCCGCCAGGCCACCGCGAACCACTCTTTAACCCAAACCCTTGAAGCTGGAAACCAGAAAACCGCGCCGACGAACCTTCCATCAAACCAGCCACCACCTAAATGCCAATAGCAGAAACGAAGAAAAACCGAAAAAATGAATCGAAAGAGATGAACTGAGAAACACACAGAGCTGCTTTTCACAGCCATCATTACACTTCGTCACCTTCTCAGCCAGCAGTTCAAACGCACAACCGCGACAACCCTTCGATCATAGAAACGCGAATGCGAGCTACCATAGAACCTTAAACCATCGCTCACAAAAAACAGAACCTATAGACCGCAGCACTATCGCAGAACCGCCTTCAAATCCAAAACGCCCAAAACCGTTGGTTCACAGTGACACAAAACCTGTAAAACGCGAATCTGTGAAAACTCATCTGAAAACCATTAACACCTGCACCATCTCCTCACCATACATATCAGCCATCGGAAACCCTCATCTTGTACCGCTTCAAACCAACAATCAAAACTTCACTCTTCTTCCTCACCAACAATCAAAACCTCACTATTCTTCCTCACCAACAAACCGAAACTTCCAAAACCTCCCTCACCCTCGTCGTTAACCCTCAGACCTCAACCAACAAACACCTTTAACCACCACCTCAGAACAAGCCGACCACCGAAAGAGTCGCGGCCAAACCCGCGGAAGCAAACCGAATACGGTGGCCGTGAGAGGCGATTGAGAGAGAGAGGGCTTCGTGAGAAGCGATTGAAAGAGGGAGGGTTTCGCGAGAGAGAAAGAGAACAAACCTGAACCACCATGAAACCCGCGGACCTACCACCATCTTCTCAAAACCTTCAAAGCACCCCTTTCATCTTCACGAACCCGCAAACCCTTATCACGAGCTGAGAGAGAGAGCTGAGAAACAGAGAGACTAGCGATTGAGGGAGGAAAAACGTTTGAGAAGAAGCTCTCTCCTGAGTTTGAAACGCACCGTTTAGTTGTTAGGGCTTCAATTTTCCCCTTTCACAACTGAAGCGGGTCACGGGTTGGACCCGACCCGCTTCCTTTGCCTGATCCGCGCCCCATTGGGCCTTTTAGTATCAGCACCCCCTGTTACTTATTCTTTCAGCCCATTTTCTATTTGTCATATAAAAATATTTTTTTTTAATTAAGTCTTTTAATTAATTTTAGCTTATTAGATTATTTTTGTTAAATATTTTAGTTAATTTATTTTCTCTTATTATTTTCTCACTTATATATATCAAATAAATAAATAGCATTTTAATATTCACTTTTCTATTATTATAATTAGTTAAATGTATATACAAAATAAATAAATAAGATTTTAATTTCAAAATTTTCTTTTTCTATTATTATTATTACAATTAGTTAGAAATTTATATCCATATAAAATAAATAAATAAAAACTTTTTAATTTCAAAATTTTCTTTTTCTATTATTATTATTACATTTAGTTAGAAATTTATATCTATATAGATAATAAAAACGTTTAATTTCAAAATTTTCTTTTCTAGTTAAGAATCCATATATATATATAAATAAATAAAAGACTTTTTAAAATTTTCTTTTCTATTTTATTTTTTATATTTAGTTAGATATTTATATATACGTAAAAAATATACAAAAAATATTTCAAATTCAATTTCTTTTTTTTCTATTTTGTTTTAGCACATACTTAATTAATCATTTATTTTTTATAAAAATCCCAAAAAATTTGTTTAATCCTTCTTCGTTTAAGATAGAGTTTGTTTAACTTAGGTTTATCCCTTAGTGAGAGTTTTAATTTAATTTTCCGATGTCTTGGTTGTATGCACTATGTTTATATTTATTTTATTTTGCATCATGACCATATACCTGTTAAGATAAAATTGAAAGCGCACATTAATTTTCAAGATAATAAATCCTTGGTCCAACGCCAAGTGAACTTTACACACTTCACTCACACACGTAAGTCGGTCGTTTACGATCGCCATCTGCACATTCTTTACATTTCACAGCTTTTCAACTTAAGCAAATTGATGCACCACGCTTGTTTTCCACCCCCGCATTCTCGATCCATATATCGAGCCATAGCCCGGTTACTAAGCCCTTTTACTTTGCATTGTCCATTTACTTTATTTTTGCTAGTAGCAACCTATGCCTTAGACTTAGGAGCTTGCACCCTCATTTGTTTACTTTGCTTTATTTTTTGCTTTTCAATCCAAAAGGGAAAGACTCCTGCAGTTGACTCAATGTCATAGGAAGTTTAGCCATCCCTAGTTACTATTTTGACCTTAGCAATTAGGTCCTTCTTTTTTTCTTTGACCTTAGCAATTAGGTCCCTCATCCTTAGGTCCTTAGCCATTAGGTCCTTAGTGTTTTATTTTATAACTTTTTGTGACTTTGTTAAGTCACGTGAGTTTTTGCCATAACACTTACCTTCCCCCGCGAACCTTGAGTGTAACCAAGTGTTCGTTAATCCTTAGGAGAACTACGAGTGCTCTGATTCTACACCCGATACGTAGGCATCGATGCGATGTTGTGCGAGCACCATTAGAAATAAAACCTTAGGTTCCCTTAGTTTTAACATGCAATAAACAACAATAATACAAATATTAACAAGAGGTTCCCGTAGGATACTGCGGATGCTTAGGATGCTAACACCTTCCCTAGGTTAAATCAACCCCCGAACCTAGCTTCTCCTCATTTAGGGTTTTTACGATCTTTTTCCCTTTTCCCTTTGGATTAAATTAAAGTCGGTGGTGAACATAAAAGTTTTGCGATTCAAGCTCACTTAATAGCTTGGTATCCGATTCTCACCGCGACAATTTACTTAAGGCGAAATTATATTCAAGTTAGGGAGAGTGAAAAGAAAAGTTGGATGTTACTAAAAGTTTTGAAAAATTTCAAGCAAGCAATGAAAAAGAAAAAAGAAAGAAAAAAATTGTAAATATGATTGTGAAAAAGAAAATAAAATTACTTGTTTGAAAAGAAAAATAGAATAAGAAAAATAATATGCATAAAGGAAGATTGAAAGGGTGGACAATAGATGATAGAAAATGGTGAATTAGAGTTAAAATGTGTGTTTTATAGTGAATGTTTCTCTTGCATGGTAATTTCGATTCAATGGCCTTTATTTATGTTCCTTTGTTATGAACCTAGCCAAGCTACAACCTTTCAAGCCCTTAGAGACTTTTGCTTCCATGATAACATGTATGATTATGAGATAAATATATAAATTGAGTTGTGTTAGCATTGTTTTTTAGATGAGTGTAATTTGTCCTGCAGTTTCAAACACGCTAAAATTTCTTCATCCTTATTTGAAGAGGAGAGTTAGAGTGATTCAAGTAAAAGAGTTTAGTTGCTTATTGAAACATTACATGATATTTGTTTTAGAACTAATTTTTTTGTCATTGTTCGATTGTAGGAAGCGATAGACATTGCTTGTGTACATTTTTATGTTGAATTTGAGCCATAAATCCATTCTTAGTTGAATCTTTGGCTTGAGAAAATTCTCTTATTTTTAAGAGAGGCATACTTTGCTTGAGGACAAAAAAAGATCTAGTTGGGGAAAGTTTGTTGAATGCGAAACAAGTCTTATTTTGAACCATTTATCTTGGTATTTTTCAACTTTTTTCTTAAGTTTTCATTGAATTTATGAATTTTCTTGTTTGATTCTTCAATAATGTTGCAAATACCATCGGTTGCTTTGATATGTGTTTTATTGTGCAAATTTAAGGTATAAAACATCAATGTATAAGACACAAGTGGATTGGACAAGGAAGCCAAAGAAAATGAGAATATTCAATAAGTTCGTTGTGTGAATACCAGCGAGATTAAAGCGAATATTCACCCAACGAAGTCCCAGCGAACCAAAACACTATTTTGGAAGAAAGAAAAGGACCATAAGTTCGCCTAGGTGAGCTTGTAGTGAAGAAGTTCATTATGCAAAGGATTGTTCACACAACAAAGTCAGATATTTTCCCAGGGGCGATTTAACTATTCATAGACACTCATGTGCCTAAAAGTGACCTTCAATGTGCGAAGAAAATATTTGCTAGGTGAATAGTAGAATTTTGTAAAGTACTATATATGCACTTTTTGCTATATTTTGGGATAATAACCCATTTGTTCAAATATTTCTCTTAGATAAAACCCTAGTTTTTATTTCTCTTCATCTTGAGGAGATATTTTGCAAATAGAAGTTGGATTCACATCCAATCTCGATTCTTTGACTTGGATGTTCTTTCATCTTCTCTTTTTGCTTGTAAAAGAAACTACCATGGTTATGGGTAGCTAAATACTTTTGTGTCAAGGATAGAGGTAGTTTATCTTAACTAATATGCATTTCTTTTTATTGGCTTTATAAGTGAACAAGTGATGATTAATATATGGTGAATATTTTTCTCTTAAAGATCCATTCATGTTTTACATTATTTTAGACATAGATTTTATAGAACTTGATCTAAAATATTCACCTATTGATGTCCAAACTCTAGAGATATATTTGGAATTGATATTTTCTTTATATTGAACTTAAAGCTTATATATCAATTTATTATTGGTACAATATTATCCACGAGCTGATCTTGACATAAACGAATTTGAGAGGATACACAATGATATTAATCGAATCTGACTTCACATGCAAGATTAAAAGAATATATACATGTTAGGTTAGATGAAAACTATCTTTGATACACTTTGTTAACCAAAACACTTTTAGAATTTACTCTTTGCTACAAAAATCATGACAATTTATGAAACAAACTTTAAAAACCCTTTTCTTGAAACGATAAACTATTGAACGACAAGCATTTCATATTAACAATCCATGTGAAGACGATAACAAAATCCCCTATATCTTACTTCCAACAATATTATATCTAAATAAGACACACACACACACACACACACACACACACACACACACACACACACATACGCACGCACGCACACGCACGCACGCGCACACACACACACACACACACAAATAATTGATTCTATAATGGATTAAGACAATATTTTAATAATCACTAACTACTATCTGTATAAACCTTCCAATTTGGACAACAATAATCGATTATTTGTACTATCTAATCGATTAGGTCAGTTAATTAGTTCATGGATTATTTCCAACTTTACACCATTTTTGTCCTATAAATAGAGAGTTTTTCTATCATTTCAAATCATCCAAAAAAACGTGAAAAATCTCATTTTTCATATCTATCAAACTCTATTTAAATATTTTTTACTTTTCTCACACATTTTAGCCATATTTCATTGAGATAATTCTTGAGTTTAGTGAGAAATTCGTT
The DNA here is from genome assembly GCA_963966055.1 of Lathyrus aphaca. Classification (NCBI taxonomy): domain Eukaryota; kingdom Viridiplantae; phylum Streptophyta; class Magnoliopsida; order Fabales; family Fabaceae; genus Lathyrus; species Lathyrus aphaca. The sequence goes on along the minus strand of OZ014522.1, from coordinate 466,154,942 downwards.
ATAGATGAGGGCTTAATCGTAAATATACCAATAACAATTTATTCTTAAGTAAAATAGTCTTCCTTGGAAAATGATTATTTTGTTTAAAATAAATCTCTGTTTGATTTTTTAAGTTTGCCATTAAAACCAATATCTCTTTTGTGTTTGGGGTGAATATCTAGAGAAAAATATTCATAACAAGCCCAACATGGTAAAATGATTTATCGGTCCGAGATCAGTCAAATATAAAAATTTTACTCGATTTTTTAGTTCAGTCCGGTTAAAAGTTCAATAGGTTCGAGATCAACCTTCTAAAAATCTAGGTTCGGTTTGTGGTCAACCCGTGTAAAAAACCTTGGTTCAGTTTGGAGGATAGCCTACTCAAAATTCCATCTTAGTTCAAGATCAACCTTTGCGAATCTCCACTTGGCTTAAAGATTAATCGCTTGAAGTTCTATTTGTTGTTTGGTTTGAAGACTATCCGCTTCAAGGTTCAGTTGGTTGTTTGGTTAAAACATAGCCTAAAACTTAATTTTCTTTTATATGAAGGTTCGTGGGGTTAACCTTCTAAAAGCTCTCAAGAAATAGTAGATACTCTCAAGATCAGATTTTGGTAAGATGAGTAAGTCATTTTATTAGATCGAACTTCTTTAAATTTCAAGTATCGTTATCTCTTCTTTTATCTCTTTTATTTTACTCCTAATTTTTTTATTTTGATTTTCTGCTGCATATTGAAACAGTTTTTATAAAATATTTTTAAACTTTGATTCTGAAAATAATTTCATTTTAAAAAAACGATTTTCAAATCTCTTCAATTCACCTCTTTTTTGTGTATGAAGACGCATGTTCAACACGTTACCGCTTTATATGAAAACTAGGCGCCAAATTCAACGACAAAGATCCACCCGAAGCTCAAAAGTTTCATCCAACAACTTAGATGATGTCTCGATTCAGTAATTGCACTTTAGTATGCCTAGGTGTGTCATCTTCATCCCCTAGGCGCTTGAGACTCCTGGAAGTCATTGTTGTTGAAACATTTCATCAATCTAACACGTATTCAATGCGAATATTCCTCATGCAACTGCTATCACTCAATTAGGAAGCTCTTCTTCACGAACAAGGTCACCATAATTCATATTCCTGCGCTGACCTCTTTTATTTCCAAATTCATAATATTCGCTACATGAATGATAATTTTCATTAACATACCAATTATTCTGTTCAAATACAGAATACTAGATTTAATAAATGATAAAAGAAGATAATATTGTATTAAGTTTTTAAAGTGTACATTCACAATGATACATGAGGGAGAATTCATATAAAAGTATTTTTATCTTAGATGATTTCTCCATTGTGCCATACATAAAAGAATACATATTTTGCTACTGGAATGAAAACATAGTAAACAATAATCAACAAATAATAAAAATGAATCCATTCTAGAAGGCCTAGATAGAGAACAACTTTCAAACAAGTCAAACTGTTGGGCTCATGATAGGAGGAACGAAACACCAGTTACCAAAAGATGTTGGTGACAGCAGATTCATTTCTACCAAACCAGAAGCCATTACCCCATCATCCTTACACTTCTTTTCAAGATATTCAGCTTGAAAGTAGTTATACCAGTTGTTAGGAGTACTCACTGCCATTGGCACCAATGGAGGGGACACTTCCACAGTATCAACTCTGCTGTTTGAAAAAAATTGTATTGGGAGAGAAGGAACAGTGTCATGGGAAATGTTATGGTCTGTGCTTTGAACGTTGTGATGATCAGGCTCTGGATGTGTGAACTGAGGTGCACAAGTGAGAGATTGAACAAGTTCTTTGAAGTTTATTGGGTCTACTTTGTATACTTTGACAGGTGTTGGTGGCATCGGTGCTATCGGCGCTTTCTTCGATTTCTTTACTGATGACTTTCTTACCGAGTGAAGCCAAGAGTATTTAGATTGAAAAGGGTATTGATCATATTTCATTGATCCATTAAATTTCTTGGTGTTTTGGGACATGTATGAAGATTTATTAGATGAAGAATATGAACTAGAATAGGACTCCATTTAGTTTCTGTGTACTAATGAAGTTGTTATTATGATTGAAGAGACTAGTTACATACTCTAATATTGTGATATCCATTTAGCTATTTATAGATAGATATTGTTGTGAGTGTATGAGCAATAATTATAAAGGATATATTTAAAGAGTGTGGAATATTTCAATTTCAATATAGGCTAACGACCTAAGGCTTTGGTGTGAGACTGACAAATGAGGAATGAATGAAAATAGAACCTTTGGTTTTTTGTCTTTACCGTCGGCTGATTGATGCGTCATGTATAATGCAAGTAACAGTGACATGCATATACCAAAATGTGGGAATAGAATTTGCTTGAACAATAATTTAACTATTGTTGGATATAAATATTAAAAATAAAGCCTCCAAATTTGTCTTTGTTCAAAAGGTCAGAGCATTTATTTATAAAAAGTCAGAGTATTGAAGGATGAGAGACAGAAGATTTTATCTGGATGGAGATTCAACTTCAAGATGAGTGGAGTTTTGAGTGTATGACGAATAGTAAGGTAAGGGGGGCAGACCAGGAATGATATGAAGAGGAAGATTATTAGTTTAAACACTAAATTAATAGTTATTTTTAAAGATATACAAAATAAATGAATGGTAATATAAATTATTGATCCAATAGAAACATCAATATTAAATCTAGGTAAGATGTTAAAATAACGATCTAAATTTTAGAAACATCAATATTAAATCTAGGTAAGATCTAAATTTGGTACATTTTATGTTTATAGGTCATCATTACATATTAAATTGTAGGTAAAAATATTTTTATATAAAATTTTATTCTGGAATGATTTTAAACGATTTAAATCATTTTAAAATAGGAGAAATCATGTAAAATTGTTCAATTTTATTCTTTGATATATATATATATATATATATATATATATATATATATATATATATATATATATATATATATATATATATATATATATATATATATATATATATATATATATATATATATATATATATATAATTCTTAAATTTTCATTTTAAATTTTACTCATAAAAACTTTTTCACACTTTTTATTTTATTTTATTCACATTAATGAATGATATGTTTTTTGAAATGACCAATATGATGTTCGAAAAGAAAAAGAAATTAGAAATAGAGAACTGTTGATAATGAATTTTGGGTTAAATATGTTTTTAGTCCTTATAAATATCTCAATTTTGATTATTAGTCCTTATAAAAAAACGTCGAATTTTAGTCTTTATAAAATTACTTTTGCACGCAGATTTAGTCCCTATAATTGCGTGCAAAAGTAATTTTATAGGGACTAAAACTCGACATCTTTTGTAGGGAGTAAAAATCAAAATTGAGATATTTATAAGACCAAAAACATATTTAACCCATGGATTTTTAACTATCTATATGCACATGCTATAATAATGATGAGAAAGTGCAACAGCCTATCAATGTTAAAGTTAGTGCAACTTGTGAAAGTGTTGGTTCAAATAATCGTTCAGCTCTACCTTTAAATAATTTTGTCTTTGGTTCTAATGTTGAAGAACTTTTATCATATGTAGATTAATTTGATTAATTTAAAGATGGAGACGATGTTGTAGAAGGATTGCACTTTCGATCGAAGATAAAGATGAAAACACTTTTTTTACCTTGAAAAACTTATAAAACTCTTGTGTTTTGGATAATCTTTTGGTTGTTACTTTTTATGATTTGATGGGTAATTTATGTAGTTTGAAACTAGTTTATGAACATTACACTTCATTATGGTGTATTTAGTATATTTTTGTTTTATAATTAAGTTAAAATTATGCATTTACAATATTATATAACAATATTGTACATTCCAGAATTCCCGAAGTCGAGTTATAAAGTCACTAAGGATGAGTATATGAGTCAATATGTCGAGTACATACGAAAAATGACAAATGTCGAGTTGCCATAGATAGAGAAAGTTGGATTTCGAGTTGTAGGATACATGTTGGTAGGCGATATGTAAGGATCAACGTCATAGTTATGGGGTAGCCACAAGGTCTCATGGGAGTTATAGAAAATCATCAAGAAACTGTTACATGATAGTAATGAGAGCGACATGCGTTATGACTGCCATTTACATGGAATTTAAGGAGCCACTTCTTAATGATCTGAGAGATTGAAGATTAGTATAAAAAGGCTTCCTACCGAGGGAAGAAAAGACAAACAAAAAATATCACCCCAACGCAATATGTTTGTGATCTCACCTAACTTGCCTCAGGGATATTAACCAAAAAGTGTTTACTAAGAACATTTGGCGCCCACTGTGGGGCCTCGGTAAAACTTCCCCAGGTCTTACAAAACAATATCTTACGTCATTGCAACATGATGTCTATATCATCTCCTAAAAGACGTGGACCTCACACTCCACCAAACATGGCACAACTTCTTACAATTGTGGAGAATTTGCGCCATCAAAACGAATTTTTGCAAGAAAGTGTTCATACACTTAAGAAGACGCAAAACAATAAGGAAGAGGAAGTTCAACCTCTTTTAGAGACAACTTGGGGCGATCAAGTTCCATAAAATTTCAAATCACCGCCTTTGCCATCCTTCAATGGCAAAAGTGATCCACAAGAGCATATAATCTCAATTAACAATAAATTAAAATAGTCGTGGATTTCGACTCCTTGAAATGGAAGCTTATGGTGGGAACGTTTAAGGATTTGGCATTACACTGGTACATGAGTCTGCGTAGATTATCAACCACCAGTTACCAGGATCTAACCAGGAAGATCGTGCAACATTTCTCCGCCAGCAAACATAGAAAGGTGACTACTAACAGCTTGTTCAACGTCCACTAGGGATCTTCTGAATCCCTTTGAGAGTATTTGGTGTGATTCAATGAAGAAACTTCAAAAGTTTCTCGTCCAAATTAGGAAACGTTCGTAGGAGCCTTCCAAAATGGTCTAAAAGCTAGTCATTTCAATGAATATTTTGCATAAAAGCCGACCACTAGCATGAAGGAAGTAACAAATAAAGTAGAATTGTATATCAAGGGGAAGAAAGTAATATGGAAAAAATATCCTAAGATGCTAAAAAAAACACAATCTAGACATGACGTATCCTGACCCAAGAAAGAGCACCACAATCAGGGGCGTGGGAAAGGTCGACGACAAAACCTTCCCAGAGATCATATGACAACTTCGTAGAGAACTTTACGTTACTTAATGCAAAACATGTAGATATTATGTGAGAAATACATAACCTCAAGCTAATACTGGAACCCACTCGTCCCAAGAGGGTCAACAATGTGCTACTAAAAAAAGGGGATGTGTGGTGTGCCTATCATCATCTGAGAGGCCATCATACTGAAGATTGTCATCTGTTAAAAAGGGAAGTCTAGATCTTGATCCAAAAAGGCCGGTTGTTGTTGTACATAAAAGAGATAGAAGGATCGCTAGGAAAGATAAGCCCCTCTAGGAGAAAGCCAAACTTAGAGAACCTCTCTACCAAGAAGACAAAAAACACATAGGAAGTGCGTGAGACCTGGATAGTCCACCACACACTCAACACCATTTTGGTAGGTTTCGATGGTGGCGGAGAAATAAACTCAACCAGAAAGAGATACACCCAATTAGTAATGCATGTGTAGAAAAATCTTTTATCATAAAAAGAAAAAAGACATGTTGTTGTAGGTTTTTCAAGACATGATTCAGAAGGTGTGATGGCACATGAGAATGACCCAATGGTCATAAAATTATAGATTCATTATTAAATTGTCAAGCGAGTGTTAATCGACCCAAGTAGCTCAACCAATATATTTTATTAGGATGCTTTCAAAGAAATTAACATTGTTTTGTCTGAGTTGCCGCCTTTCAAAGTTACCCTGGTCGGGAACAAGTTCAGGTACTATGTCATCTACCTATTTTAACCATATTTGGAAGTGGAGACAATTCCAAAGGCATCAATGTGAGATACTTGATAGTAAACGTGTCGTCACCATACAACATCATCTCAAAAGATCGACATTCAACGCTCTGCAGGCTACGCTATCCATTATTTATCTGAAAATGAAGTACCCCCTAGAAGGTAGACAAGTAAGAATAATTAAAGGTGATCAGGTGTTGGCTAGGAAATTCTATAAGAATAACCTGAAATTGAAAAAGAAGAACCAACAGGATCGACCTACGTCAGAAAATACTTCGAAGGTGAATTTGGTTGACCTTAATCCTCGGAGGTATCCAACAGATGATAGCTAGACCCATATTTGAGAACTAAAAAGGTGTAAATCGGTGTTGAAAACTGTTCAACTCACACAGATAGGTTCAAGGTTATCTGAAGAAGGGGAGGAAAACATCATTAAGGTATTGAGAGATAATATCGACCTCTTTGTGTGGAAGCCCTCAGATATGCTCGAGATTGACCCAAATGTCCATTGTCATCATCTTTCCCTTGATCCATCATCAAAGGTCGTAATGCAAAGGAAACGAAAAAATAGAGAAGAAAAAAGAAAGACCCCCACATAAGAGATTGATAAGCTCTTGAAGGTCGGATTCATCTGGGAAATAAAATATCCCACTTGGTTGTCCAGCGTCATCATGGTAAAGAAGAAATCAGGAAAGTGGCGCATGTGCGTAAATTTCAATGACCTTAACAAGACTTGTTTGAAGGACCCTTACCAATTACCACACATTGATAGACTGGTTGATGCCCCATCCGGGTTCTGCCTGTTTCACTTCATGGAAGCCTATTCAGGCTACAACCAAATATGAATGAACCCGATAGATGCTCCCAAAACAACATTCATGACCAACAAAAATAACTATTACTATGAAGTAATTCCATTTGGTCTTAAAAACACTGAGGCTATGTATCAAAGGATGATGGGCATGGTATTCTCATCACAAATATGGAGAAACTTGGAAGTATATGTTAAAGACATGTTGATCAAGACCCAAGAGGAGATAAATCATGTAAAATACTTGGAAGAAACATTTGATTCAATAAGGAAGTTCGACACGAGGCTTGACCCTGACAAGTTCACCTTCAGGGTACAAGCCGACAAATTTCTAGGCTTCATGCTAACACACCGGGGAATAAAGGCAAATGCAGAAAAGTGTCGAGAAATCATTAACATGAGAAGGCCAACATCAATGAAAGAAGTTCAACAGGTGACCAGAAGGTTAGCAACATTGTCCCGATTTTTGTCACGCACGAGCGATAAATGCATACATTTATTTGTAGCTATAAAGAAGTTAGCAAAGTTCTAGTGGACAAAAGAATACGATAAGACATTTATGGAGTCGAAGAAATTCTTATCTTCCCCACCGATATTGATCCGTCCAAGGGAAACTTCACCCCTTACCTTGTACTTAGTAGTCTTCGTGAAAGTTGTTATTTTGGTATTAATTCAAGACAATGATGGAGATGAGAGGCTAATTTATTTTGTGAATAAGGTTCTTAAAGGAGCAGAACTCTGTTACCAAAAGATCGAACAATTAGCTTTGGCATTAGTAATCACGTCAAATAAACTCAGACACTACTTTCAGGGCCACCCTATCATTGTAAGGATGAATTATCCCATAAAACGAATTCTGAAAAAGCCGAATCTCGCATGCAGGATGGTAGTTTGGGCTGTAGACCTGTCCCAGTACGACATCACATACACACTCAGGAACAACATCAAAAAACAAGTATTGGCATATTTCCTAATATAGTTGAGCTCGCCCACCCCGGAAGAATCGCTCGAGCAGTGAATCTTATTAGTTGATGACTCATCCAACCTCAAAGGTAGTAGAGCATGTATAATATTAGTGGGATCAGAGGAATTGGTACCAAAACAATCTATATGCTTCAATTTCCAATCTATCAATAATCAAGCATAATATGAAGCTGTGATTTTCGGTTCGAAGTTAGCCAAAAAAGGCGGAGTTTCCCATTTGCTAGTTTACACTGATTTACAGTTAACTGTTAGTCAAATTAAAGGAGATTATCAGACAAAGGATACATTATTAATTAAGCATATACAATGAGCTCTGTAGTTACCTAAATGGTTCATAAAGTTTAAGTATCTGCTAGAGTCAGTCTGCTAGCTAGTCTAGCCAACATTAAAGATCTTGGGTTAAACAGAACGATAATCCAAAAAACTTTTGAAGCACTAAGCACAAAATAGGGGAAATCATTGTATTACAAAATACACACTCTTGAAAATTATATCATCTAATTTAAAAAATACAACAATGTTATACACTAGACCTTTCTACTCCGATTAAAAAAAGATAAATTTTAAATTTTAAACATTATCCGGATAAAATGGCTTCATGAAAACGAGTAATGTTAATTCTATAATCAATATTTGAGTGGCAAGTTATCATTAAAAGTAATATATAATTTTGTTTGATAAGCCGCATTTTAAAACATATAGCTTATAACTTATAAGGTCAAATTATATACGACTATTCTATGCATCGTGCGAGCAAACGTCTATAAATTTTAATTTCTAAATATTGTCAGGGTAGAATGACTTCATTAAACAAATTTATGATAATTCTCTCTCTCTCTCTCTCTCTCTCTCTCTCTCTCTCTATATATATATATATATATATATATATATATATATATATATATATATATATATATATATATATATATATTGATAAGGAGAACTAAGAGTTCTCGAATCTGCTTACAAAACGAGGTAAAACTCGAAAAAGAAAATGACACTCCAATTAAATCTTAAATCTTAAGATAAATAATATAAAAGGAATTTGGAAAACAACCATATTGAATTTTAAAAAAATTAAAACAATTTAATAAATCTTTAAAACTTGTTAAGATGATTTAGATTCATCCATAATTTAAAATGGATGGATTGAATTCTTCGATTCAACCAATGTTGTTTATAATGCATAAATTGGATAGATTATTTAAGTCTCATCATTTAAAATATGAATTGGATAGTTTATAATGCATAAAATGGATGGATTAGATATGAATTTTTATTTAATGAATTTAATTGCCTTCCTGCCCATCCGTAGAATACATGTTGAGTTGTTGTGATAAAACCATAATAAAAATTGTAGAAAAATAACTAAAGATGAAATAATTGATTCCATTCTAAAAGAACAAGCTAAAAACAGCTTCCAATGAGGTCAAACTGTTGGGCTCATCATAGCAGGAACAAAACACCAGTTACCAATAGATGTCGGTGAGAAAAGATTCATTTCCAACAAACCAGGAGTCGTTACCTCATCATCCTCAGAATTCTTTCCATAATATTCAGCTTGGAAGTACTGATACCAATTATTAGTAGTACTCACGGGCACTAATGGAGGGGATACTTCAATAATGTTGACTGTGTTTGATAAATTATTCATTGGCATAGAAGGAACAGTGTCACTGGCAATGGTAAGATTTGTGTTTTGGATAAGGTTGTGATTATCAGGCTGTGAAGGTATGAACTCAGGTGCACAAGTGAGGGATTGAACAAGTTCTTTGAAGTTTATGGGATCCACTCTGTATACTTTAAGAGGTATTGGTGCTATCGGTGCTTTCTTAGCTTTCTTTACAGGTGACTTTCTAACTGAGTGAAGCCAAGAGTATTTGGTTTGAAAAGAGTATTGATCATGTTTCATTGATCCATTAACTTTTTTGGTGTTTTGGGACATGTATGAAGATCTATTAGATGAAGAATATGAACTAGAATAAGACTCCATTTTGTTTCTGTTTTCTAATGAAAATGGAATATCAGTGTATTGTAGTATACGTGACTTTGAAGAAATTATTATGAATGAAAAGACTAGAAATTAGTTACATGTTATTGTGATATCTATTTAGCTATTTATAGATATTGTTTGTGTGTGAGCAATAATTATGAAAGAAATAATAACTAGAGTGTAGAATATTTGAATTTCAATAAGGGGTAACGAACTTAGGTTTGGTGTGAGACTGGCAGCTGGGAAAGACTGAAATGGGATTTTGACCATGAAACCATGAATACATATTAGTGTTGTGATATTTTCTTTTCCTTCTTGATATTAAAAGTCATTATATAAAAGAAATACAAGTTATACAGACAAACAAGCTCTAATTTAGATCAATATATTTTTTAATGACATAATCAATTTTCCATAAAATTATATTTGTTGTCTTAGGAGATACCAGATTCATTGTTTCTAAGATTAGAAAATAAAAAATGTCAAAGATAAATGGTATGAAAGAATGTTGATTCTCGGAATACGTTTTCGTATGATTGACCACTTTACTTGAAGTGACATTTGAGAGTTGTGTGTCTCATATTACAAACCTCTAATCCTTCGTCCCACTAGTGAGAAATTCCATGTCAAATTAATATAAACATATATATGTTTGTCTCCTATCACCCGTACATTAATATTGTGATTGTGATTTTACCAATGTGTATATTTATTGGGAAATGTTTGAAATATATATTTGAAAAATTATTAAAACTAAAATTATTAAATTTAAATGAAACTGTGATTTAAAATTTGAAAATTTGAAAATGGAAGTATCATAATAGTGTCGAGAAAGTGAAACAAGTTAAACTAATGTCACTAAGAAAAAGATATAAGTTGATGCAAGTGGAAGAAAACCAAAACATTTTAAGGATTATTTTTTAAAATTAATTGCTTTGGTGAATCAATGAAGACCTGTGGTGAGGGTATCATTGATCAAGAAGTGTTGAAAAAGGTAATGAGATCATTGACATTAGGATTTGATTTCATTGTTGTTGCAATACAAGAATCCAAAAATCCCAAGACAATGAAGATTGATGATCTTTCGAGTTCATTAGAAGCACACGAGCTGATGGTAATTGATAAAGGAACTGAAAAAGAAACTCAACAAGCTCTTCAATCACAAGTTATGAAAAGGTGTATAAGTGAAAGGAGTCTCAAGAACAAAGGTAAAGGAGGCTCCAAGAATCAAAATTGGTCACATGTTGTCAAGAAAAAGTATGAAGAAAGAGTTGAATCCTGAAAAAATGGGAGAAACTTGGGAAATTATCTTACCAAGAAGCAGTTTGACAAAAGTAAGATACAATGTTACAACAATGAAAATTATGGTCAATGCGCAAATGAGTGTTGGTATAAGAAGGAAGGAGGAAATAAGAGTCAAAAGGCAGATGAAAAAGTCAATATAGCTCATGATGATGGTTATGAGCCTGAGATAATTTTATTTATGGCTATCATGTGAATTGAATCCAGTGTGTGAGGACTGGTAATTGGTGTTAGGGTGCTCAAATCACATGATAAGACATAAGAAATGGAAGACTAATTTTGACTTAAACAAGAAGACTAATGTAAAGCTTGCAAATAACAACTACCTTGTAGAAAAAGGTATTGGTGATATAGTAATCAAATGAAAGAATGGAAAGGATGCTCTGATTGAGAAGGTAATATATTTGCTTGAGACGAAATACAACTCGTTAAGTATATGGCAATTAGTGGAAAGAGGCTTCTCAATCATAATGAACGGAGTTTCACTCCAACTGTATGATAAAAGAAAAAAGTTAATTTTGTGGTCTCAATTGTCAAAGAATAGAACTTCCAAATGTAGTATCCAAACTACAAAAGAAATATGTCTTGCAAGCCTTGAAGAATAAAAAGGGATATGACACACAAGGTATATAAATCTAAATTCCAGATGCTTAAGTGAATTAAGTTCAAAGAATTTAGTGCATGATCTGCCAAAACTGAGTGCAATAAATATGACATGTGAAGTTTGTTTAAGGAGCGAGAAAAGTAGAGCACCATTTGTTGCATAAATGCCTAAGAGGTCAAGACATGCTCTTGAAATTGAACATTGTGATATATGTGGCCCTCTTGAAGTATCATGATTAGGAGGTAGCAGATACTTCATCACCATTGTAGATGAACACACAAGAATGTTGTGCTTTACCATTAATTATGGTGTTTAGGACTGGTGGAGGTGGAGAATATAAGTGATTTGAAGCATATTGTATCAGCCAAGGCATAAGGAATGAATTGGACCATCCTACACGCCACATCATAATGCATTAATTTTAAAACTACAATTAAATGTGTGAGCCAACTTTTTGGAAACAGAGACCATCTTCCTTAACAACCTTATATGTATAATAATAAATTTATTAACATTTATATGATCTAATCTTGGGCGTTACAAGATCATATGTTGAGAGATAGTGAGATATATGGTATGGACTCTGAATTTGACACAACTTTCGATGGTCTTAGTGTTGCGATTCTAGATTTTGACCTTAGTAATTTTACTAGTAAGGACAATGTCCAACCTAAAGCACAACATATTTTAGCGAGTATAATTTTTAGTAAAAGTGTTCAGGAGATGGAGGTAAGGTTTGATATGATCACAAGATAGAAAGTAGTTTTTAATTTTTTGCAAGTCACACTTGCTCAATATTTTCTTCTTACTATTCCTATTGAAGGGTTGGGCCAACACATATTACTGGTTGAATACAACATTATTCTTAGATACCTCCTTATGATTTTCTTATTACCTATTGTTGAAGTTTGCCATGTTTGTCGCAAGACGTGCTTGAATACATTCGGAGAACATACGATTTATTGTAAGAAGCTTCTAGGCTTCAAATATTGTATGACTTTGATATGGACACCCTTTTGATATATTTTGGCGGGTTGGAGTATTTGTGAAGAAAGAAGCGCTAGTGAATTTCTTGATTGATCCACAAGAGGAATCGACACTTAGGCCAACAAGTATTTTGAGCACGGTTGGATGGGAGGAATATATGCATATGTGGACTTGACTAGGATTCTCCCACTTGTGGTACTGATGATTATAAATTTTACTACGGGATAGCAACCAAGGGCAGTTGATATCTTTTTAGAGAATCCAAAAATTCATATATAACAATGTTACTTCTCTAAAGTTAAAGAATATAATTTTTAAGAAGGTTAGTTTTGTCATAAAAAAATAATAATAATTGTTTTTTGTAATCAAGATGAATATTAGATCAAACAAGTACAAAGGGTAATTCACCTGAATACAAAAAGGAGGCCGTTACTAAGCTCGCCTAAACAAAAAGAAGTTACTAACCAAATTGCACTAAGACAAGAAAAGCAAAGGGTCCTTGTCAAACTCGTACAAGTTGCAATTGGGATGAGTAATTTTCCCCATTAAAGACCACTTCCAAATAGATATCTTAACCTTCTAAACTATATCTAAAATGTTCCATTTCGAATTACAGAAGATGGTGTCGTTCCTAACCAACCAAATGTTCCAACAAACCGCCAACCAAATAGTACCTTCTCTACCTTTCATGACTTTCCAGGATTTGCAAAAAGTGAACCAACCCAAAAAAAGCCCTTTAATATCATTGACAAATTCAACCTTGAAGTCCAACCAAGAAGAGATGTCCTTTCAAACCAATCTCACGACTATTCAATTTAACAAAAGATGGTCAATAGTCTCTGGTTCCGCCGCACAAAACGGACAAACCAAATTACTTGCGACCGTAAAAACACCTCTAAAAGACAAAGAGACTTTTGTAGGTAATCTGTTTAAAAAAATATGCCATCCAAACACTTTGATTTTGTAAGGGATCGTCGTTTTCCACACCAAATTGAAAGCCACATCATTTCGATTGGGAGGATCAAATGGAATATGTTGGAATAAAGCCAAACGATAATAAGATTTGACCGAGAACCTTACATCCACCTCACCCTTCCAAATTTCTAAATCTTTCTCATCAAATTGCGGCTGAAACGATGTCAAAAAGTTCCACAAAGCCATAGCCTCGACTGCTAAACTAGAAACTGCAACAGGCACATAAAATAATTCATAAACAGTAGGCACAATAGAACTGACAGTAGTAAACCAAAATCTGTAAATTCAGAATTTTTACGGGACAGTTCCAAATACCCCTCAGATAAGTCCACTGTCCACAAAACCTCAGGACCTTCTACATCAGAAATGGAACCTGAATCTGCCAAAGGGAGCAACGAAACGAAAGCTACATCAAGTTCTACTACAACACTGTCGAAGTCCTCCATAATTTGAACTGAATTTTCCTGCTGCACACCGAAATCACCCCATTCCCATTGATCGTCCAACCAACCACCCATCGCCATAATGGATACATCCTGCAGACTTGAAGCCGAGAAAACATTAGGGAAAAGTGTGAAAGAGAACCCCTCCCAGTCCAGCCAGCCTTCCAAAAGGAGAATTCATAACCATTTCCTACTACGACTCTACAATTATCTGTAAAAAAGTCTTCGACACTTGAATTGCTGAAAGATAGTAAGTCCAAAAACCAATTCGAGAATAATGATCATTTATTGTTAATAACATTTCCACTCCACATCATTAACCGAACATCGTCGTATTTCGCCTTTAGAACCCGGAACCAAAATTCATCCGACCCAACAATAATCCTCAATCTCCATTTGCTAAGAATATCGTCATTAAAAATATCCAATCTCTTAAAGTTCAACCTACCATGAATGTATGACAAACAAAGAGCTTTCCAATTTATCCAATGAATCTTACTTTTCAAATCCGAACTCCTCCAAAGGAAACTAAATTGAATCCTCATCATCTCCTTCCAAATTTTCACCAGAGCTTTGAAAAAGGAAAGATGAAAAATGGACAAGTTACTAAGAACATATTTAATCAAAGTAATTCTAACACCGAAAGACAAAAACCACCCTTGCCAAGTCGAATGTTTTTTCTTGAATTTATAAATCAAAGAAGACCAAGAAGAAATCCTCTTAGGATTAGATTCAATTGGAATTCCAAGAAAAGTAAATTGGTGGGATTCCGTTTTACATGCAAGTAAAGTAGCCATCACCTCCATAAAACTATCCAAAACATTAATTCTGATAATGTTTCTCTTGTGAAAATTAACGCCAAGGCCCAAAACCAATTCAAACGTTCTAAACAACGCCTTAATAGCCCACATGTGTCTTCGTCCTCTATCGCCCGCAAAAGAGTATTGTCCACATATTGTAAAACATTTATATGAAAACTTCGATTAATAGTGAAACCGGCAAAATCTCCCAAACTAACCGAGTTCAAGATCAGCCCTGACAATCCCTCCGTGACTAAGACGAATAAAAACAGAGATAACAGATCTCCTTGCCTTAAACCCCTTCCCACCACAAACTCCTTAGTTGGACTCCCATTAACTAGAACATATATCTTGCTAGAAAACACCAAAGCTTCCATCCAACCCATCCAGAAATCTCTGAACTCCATCCTCCTCAACATACATCTAAGAAAACTCCAAGAGACCATGTCATAAGCCTTTTTGAAATCAACTTTGAAAAGAGTACATTGTCTCTTCTCCTTGACCTTGAAATCCACCAATTCATTAGCTACAAGGACTCCATCCAGTAGTTGTCGACCCGAGACAAAAGCTGTTTGACAACGAGCGACAATATATTTACGCACCGTCTTCAATCTAGTAGCTAAAAGCTTAGACAACGCCTTGTAAAGACAACCCACAATGCAAATCGTTCTATAATCATCTAGACCCAACATATTGTCACATTTTTGAATTAAAGTGAGGAACGAAGAAATAATAGATTTGGATAAAATGACAGTACTATGATGAAAATCCAGAAAAAACGGAAGAAATCATCTTTTAGGAAATACCAAATTTTTTTGATGAAAGTAAAAGAATATTCATCCGACCCCGGACTCTTAGAACCCCCACAACTCCAAACCGCTTCCTTCATCTCCTACTCCGAGAAAGGCGCCTCTAAAAAATCTTTCTCCAAAGGCGAGATGTTGTTAAAAGAAACTCCACCTAAATTTGGTATACGAAGCACGAGTTCAACAAACTTCCTCGCGAAATTATCAAAAACCTCCCTCTTCACACCCTCCATCGAATCCACCAAAGCCTCAACTGTATTGATGGATTCGGTGGAAATCTTTTCAGAATTATCATCACCATCATTTAACCACTTCAATCTAGCCTTTTAAATAAGCATGTTTTCTTTAATTCTCAAGTTCAACCAAAATCTCCTAGATGCCTCCTTTCGTTTATCGGAAATAACCTCCACTTGAAAATCTCCACACAAGGCTAACTCCTCATCTCCTTCGTTAATATCCTTCATGCCCAAATTCGTCTCCAAATCATATCTACCGAACACCTCTATATTCCACCAATGAAGACTAGCTTTAAGTAACTGAAACTTATCTTTAAGAACATAATCACTCCTTCCATTCACTTGTAATCTTTTCCACTCTTTTTCGACAAAAGGAACAAACTTTTTGTCACCAAACCATTCGTTATTCACCTTGAACGGTTTAAGCCCCCAATCAGAGGAATATGACACCAACCAAATCGGGCTATGATCTGATATATCCATCATACAAATCAATTATCCCACAATTCCCCATCCAAGAATAACACTTTCCGAAACAAGAAAATGATCCAACCTACTCATTGAGTAACCATCACCGTTATACCACGAGAATTTCTTGCCTTTACACGGAACATCCACCAAATGAAACCCAAAAAATCCCTCATCTCCGCCATTCTGTGATCCTCTCTACTACCCTGCCGCTCTCCAATATTTGCAAAAGCATTAAAATCACCACCAAAACACCAATATCTGTCATTAAATCTAGATTTCAAATGAAGAAAATCTCTCCATAATTTCCTCTTCAATGTCGAATCACACAAAGAATAAACATTGATTATGTAATAAAGACCTTGCTTCCACTCCACCTTCACTTTAACATAACCTTCCCCTCTAAAACTACATAAAACTTCAACTTTGGGATTCCATAGAATAATTAAGCCACCGGAAGACCCATTAGAACTAGTGTAAGTCCAACCTACATCATAATTCCAAAGACTTTTTTCAACCTCTTCAGAAACGCAACACAACTTGGATTCATGAATTATAAAAATATCAGCATTACCTTTTATAATAGTCTGGCTAATTCATTTCCTTTTCACCCGATTGCCACCCCCTCTAATATTCAAGGTTCCAATAATCATTGGATCCTAGAATTGATCAACAACCCTCATTCCTTGGTCTCCATATTACTTCTTTATAACTCATTCAATTTCGAAACATAGTCTAACTTCGATTCTAAAATAGTTACTCCAAGATTAAGAATAGCTTCCCATAGTTTTCCCCCACCATAGAGCTCATGTTCTCCCACATTCTAGCATTGCTCCCGTTGATACCTGAATCCTCTGGATTAAAACCATGGTAACATGAAATATTCCTAACACAACTATTATTCATCCCTGCAAAGGAAGGAAATAGCAATTTTGAAAATTCGTTAGCAGTAGAAATAAGGTCTGCACTCTGCGTGATATTCTCCTCAACCTTTCTCTTTGACCTCTTTTTTATAATACTTCTTCTAAGACCAATTTAACTCTCCATATTTTTGTATTTAATTCTCTTAAAGAAATTTTTGTGACTTTTGTGGCCCTCACCCATATACTGAGCCTCGAGACCCACCTGCTTTGCATCCTCCAGCCTTTCAACTTTTTCCAAATTATTGCTTTTAATAAAAGATTGGTGACCAGAACCTGTACTACCGCAATACATAGAAAACGTTAACCCCTCTTTAACCTTGAGAATCACATCATCGAAACTACCATCCCCTTTTGTGAAATGGTTACTCACTGGGTTAATTGTGCCGCTAATAGACCTAAAAATAATATATGCTCCTCTTTCAATAGCTAAGTTTTCCTGCAATTTTTTTCACAACCTTTTGTGCTCTCCTCGATAGAATAACTTCTTTTTTAGGGTACTCTGCCTACGAACTCATCCTCCATCTTCATTCCCTCACATGCCGCCTCCTAAAATCCGCCCATATCTGAATCATAAGAAGAAGATTCATCTTCCGCTATCTTAACTCAATCTACTGCCATTGTTAATCGCGTGGGACCAAAAGAGTCTTCTCTCATTTGTAACAAAAACTTTTTCCCATCTATATTAACCAGACAGTTTCCTTCAAGAACAAAGGATAAAGATACCCTAATCAACACCCTGGCCATCCATATTAACCCCCTTTCATGTATTCTCGTCGCAACAAATGAAGCTACCGAATGAATTTGCTAATTTTTTTGAAGAAATCATCGCACCAAGCATGACAAGTAACGTCGTATATTCGCACCCACATCACCCTATCTTCATCAGTATCTTCCTCCCTCCATTCTCTAATGGAACCGAACCACTGATTCCACCAAAAACTAGCATCGTTTATTATATCCTTCATAGCTCCCGGTTTCATTTCTTCTAATAAACACAATCTTGATCCCAATGGAGTAACATTAATGTAAAACATACCTTCCGTCTCAAACATCCTCTTCATGTTATAAGGAATTCCAAGGAGATGAGTGACACCAACATAAGCACACTTCATCTTCTCTAATACATTAGCACTTGAAGAAAAATTGAACCGACAACTTGAAAAACTAGTTATCCCCGCCTGTTTTTTATTCACCACATCAGCAAAGGTTAAAGTTTTGTTAATAGTATGCATGAATGAATTCCTACCCTGTGGAACTGAGGCAGAACAATCCACATATCCATTGCCACGATTAAAGCTTGTGTCCACTCTAACTCTTTCCTTCACCTTCCTCTTAAACCTTGGAGGATTAGTATGAATTTTCCGCCCATCTATCACAACATTGTCAAGCTTGACTCCCATCAATCGACCGTCTTCCACATCTCGAAATCTCACAAAACCAAAACATTTACCAATCTTGTTTCTATGTGGAGATATCACCACTTCAGCTACATTTGCAATACAACCAAACAGGACAAACAAATCTCTCGCTATAATCCTATCCGGAAACTCGGAAATGAAAAATGAGACTAAATCCTTCGACTCATCTCCCGTAGAACCTCCACCAAATGGGAAAACATCCCATTTCAGTACCTTCCTAGAAGATTTTCTATCCATGACCTTTGTCCATGCCATACCAGAATCACTCTTGACGTTAAGACTTCACCAAAAAGATGGAAGAAGAAATGCAATACATGCCAGAAAATGGAAAAGAAAAGAACCAAAGTTAAAGAAAAGGCAGAACCCTTCTCTCTATCTCTAACATTTTCCGTTACCACTCCAAAAAAAAAAAATAATGACACAATTTAATATCTGTTTGTCTTCTATTTTTATATAATTGTCATCATATTATCAAATGAGTAATTCTAAGTTACATGAGTATTTAACATATTTAATTGTAATTGGATAAAACATCAAGTAATAATCTCTTAAACATTATCTAATATTCAAAATAATATATAATATTATTTTTTCATTAATTTATTTATGAAACTACTGGTGCCGAATAAAACCTTTTAAGCACATAATAACTTGTCAAACCTTTATATAAAATTCAATTAAATTTGAAAATAAATTTATGACAAATAATAGACAAATTCACAAATAATATTTTTAAAGTATGTCATACTCAAATTTTATAAAGTCTAGTATAGCATATTCCCATTCTAGACATAAGCAAACCAATATATAATTTCATACAAATATATCTGTTAATCAACGAGAATCGGAGTATAAATCAATATGATAGAAAAATAGTGCAGGAATATAATCACTTAAACAGCACTTTAGTTAGATGGACTGGTCCATATAAGAGTTATTATTTAATTATTGCTAGATAGTAATACATTAAAATATTGCCTCCAAATTTGTCTTTGTTCGTGAGGTCAGAGCATATTAATATAAAGTCAATGTATTAAAGAGTGAGAGTGATAGAAGAGACGACAATATCTGGATGGATATTCAAGATGACTAGAATGAGGAATTATTGAAGCAGTTGATAATATATATAGCCGCCTCATGTTCTATCGTATTAACTACTGTCTATTCAGAAGGAAGCAGAAGTATTAGTATTAACAATAGTGTACATGCATTATTGAGGAATGGCAACGCATTAAGAAGAGACCGATTCCAATCTTGCGCTGCCATATCAGCCTTTCTAAGGATTTCTTATAGAAACTAAAGATATACAAAATATTTGAAAATGAAAAAATAAAATATAGAAAAAAAATGAATTGATATAAAAGGAATTGGCTGATGATAAAATAATAAACAAATGAAAGATTCTTCCCGTTTATATAAATATACTTTTAAAGTAAAAGCTAATTGATTGACTAATTACATTCAATTCTTGC
The DNA here is from genome assembly GCA_963966055.1 of Lathyrus aphaca. Taxonomy (NCBI): domain Eukaryota; kingdom Viridiplantae; phylum Streptophyta; class Magnoliopsida; order Fabales; family Fabaceae; genus Lathyrus; species Lathyrus aphaca. The sequence continues at coordinate 466,134,793 of OZ014522.1, read as the reverse complement.
TAAAACAAAAAGAATGAGTGTATGTCAACTTACATTGAAGATCAAAAATATTGGTAACATTAGATTATCCTTTAGGGGTGAGAATAGGTTGGGCCGAGCTAGGTTTTGCGAAGTCTGAGTCTGACCTGTTAAAAAATTTCAAGTCTAAGTCTGACATGTAGTCTATCAAAGACTTATGTTTTAACCTGAGTCTGCCTTTCGAATGTCTGATTAGCCTATTAACCTACATAAAAAGCCCATACCATTTAAATATGTGTAAATAAGAAATTCAATAAATATTTAAATAGACTAGATAATCAAAAGTATAATGAGACTAAATGTTTGTTTCCATTGACTTATCTGAGCTTGTCTAGTAGCATAAATCTTGTGAGATGATTTGTTTGAGAGAACTTATGAAAACACCTTATTGCGTTATTCATAGGATTTCTTTCAACTTATTTTCACAAATTCTTAAATATAACTAAGTTTTAATCTTGTATTTTAAAATAAAGAATAAAATATAATATAAAAACAATAAATTCATTCATATTTAATAAATAGATCAACCTGATAGTCTTATAAGGCTTTTTTCTATGGCCTGCAACCTAGCATATTTAACTAAGTAGGCTTATAAAAAAAGTCTAAGCCTTTTATATTTAAAAAAAGTTTGACCTGGTCTTGGCCTATGTAGGTTAGGCCTTAGATCCCTGTTAGTTGGTCTGACATATTCTCACCCCTACCAACGGTGAACAGTGAAATATTATAATAATATATCTTTTAAAATTAATATAAAAATTATTATTATTATTATTTTATTTTTCTTAATATCTGAACGTTTATTAACCAACTTCATTATTGCATTAACCAAGTTTCTATAGTGCATTAACCAACTGTGGTGACTGTTAAAAATTATTTTTAATGTCTGGACGTTTATTAACCAACTTCATTACTCCATTAACCAACTTTGTTTCACTACTTTAAAATCACTGTTCATATATATTATTCACGAGGCACTGTTCATAATTACGGTACTATTCATGTATACTATTCATTTGTACTGTTCATAAAAATATTATTTTATTAAAAAAAACTCTTTGTCGTATAAATATGGTGAATAGTGTATACGGTGTAAGTATTTTTTTTTCTTGAATCAAAAAAATAATATATTAATTCAAAATGGCTATACAATCAAGGTGATCCAAGGATCCAGCTGTCGCTCCTTGGATTTCCATCCTGGTACAAACGCGAAAGTGGCGCGGAAAAGGGTAGAGTCGCCAGCCAGACATTTTTATCCTGAAGAAACGAGAATGGTAATGTTGCACAAACCAGAAGAAAAGAAAAGGAAGGACACGGGTCCTGCGAACCAAAGAGACTGAGTTCGGGAGTCGGTTACGACCTGGGAAGGTATTAGCACCATAGATCGTCCGTCGTACCCGACGGGATCCACGCTTGCAAAGAAATCTGTTTCAAAGGGTGAAGGAATGAAAGCTGCTGCAAAGAAAAGGTATTGAACTGGATAAAAAGAAAATAAAAGGGAACTGAAAAAGAAATGAAAAGGAAAAATGTAGGGAAAATAAAGATTGTGTGCTTGAACGGGCCCTACCCCGCTGCCTACGTACCTCATCTGGACAATGAGGATCAGAGACGTCGTAGTTCCCCTAACTAGGGGTGGAAAAGATTGCTTGTGTCTTAAGGCTTGAATTGCATATGTCAATGCTCAGGTGTTGTAGGCTCGGACGACGAGTGCGTTACCGTCTTGCAAAATGACAAGTATGAGCATGTTCGTACGTAAAGAGTGAATGTGATGAGAAAATAAGTCCCGAAGGAGAGACATTTATTGTTTGTCCAGTGTTTTTTATGAGTGTGACACAAGGAAGTGAACTCAAGCTCTTTTCCATGGAATGTGTACTTGCTACTACATTCCAAGATGGAATAATAGAACAATCACACTCAAGTAAGGAGAAGATCCCCAAAACTTGGTTCCAGAGATTATGGCCTAAGCTCACTAACTCGTTGAATTTATTAAGTGTTTTTGTAATTTTTGTGAAGAAGTCTTTTTTATTATTTTCTTTGTGAAAGTAGTCTCATGATTAGACTTGTACATCATGCTAAACAAGCTTGTACTATCCCAAGATGGGAAGACTACAAGTGTCCCATGGAATAAGTCCATACACACAAGGCTACCTCAATCATTATTAAGTGTTATTTAGGTTTTGGTTTTGAGATGAGAAAAGAAAGAAACAAAAGGATCTCAAAGGTAAAATATAATGGGGAAGACTACTCCTAATGTTATCATGCATGGGAGTCCTAGGTTAGTGAGGTTCGAATTCTACCCTAATGAAGAAGAAGGAAAGAAAATAAAGAAGAAGAAAAGAGCGGAAAACGCTAGAAGACAACTTACTTCTCTAAAGAAGTTAAGTTGTTTCTAAAAGGGGATTAATGAAGTTATTCACCAAATGGCATAAGGCACATCACAAAGACAAATGAAAAAGCAAAAATAAAGGATGAGATGAAGACTTGAAATGTGGATATCATTCACACTTCACTTACCTTGAGCCCCTACAAGGAAAGATTAGTGAAACGCATAAGAATAAGATGAAAATAAGAATACTCAAACAATACGCAAACCAAAACAAAGGTCACAAATCAAGCCAATCAAAAAGTCAGTACCTAACCCTATGGGTGACCTAAAGCAACTACCAAGAAAACCTTATAGGATGACATAAATGCCTTCCTCAAACTAAGTTAGAATGAGGGAAGAAAGAGGCACGAAACGCTACCTAAGAGACAAGACACCAAACAAATACCAAAGGTCATGAGAAAATTATGAAACTAAAACTCTAAGGTCAACAACTAACAACAAATAATGTGTCAAAATATCTCTCCAAAATTCACAATGAAACTCTACCAAATAATCGCACAAAGCCGCTTAGGAACAATTAACGAAATCGCACAAATACGACTTACAAAACTATGGATAAAATGGAATTAAAAAATAAGACAAAACTATTTTTATAAGCTTTTTTTAGTCTATGAAATAATGCAAAAAGAACGGAGTCAAAATATTAATCGAGGTGAAAGAAATAAATTCTACAATGCAACTAAACCCTTGCAGATGTATCATAGATTTTGATTTCCTCTTTATTTCTAGTATAGTTCTACAATGCAGCCTACAATGATTGATTTAGGGTATCTCCAGTTTTTTGAAGTTAAATTTTCAAAAGGAAGTTTTCAAACCTCATTTATTTTACAGTTTTTGAGAGATCAAGAATTTGGCATTGTGACAATTCTCATCCGGACACGGACTTTGCATTGTATACCATAGTTGTTTCTGTACCACATCTCATTGCAAATGCAAACTGTGTACTTGGAAAACTAGGCTCCTATTTACCAGAGGTAAGTCACTTAATCTAGCTATCACAACTCAAGCAAATTCTGTTTCATATGAAGTTACAATATGATTTCATGTATCTGATGTGATATAGTCGCAAAAATCATTCGGAGGCGATTCAATCTTGGTTTATAACCTTGTGTGTCATTTTAGGAGATGAGCGATGATGTATATTCTCAATTGTGGGATATGCTTCATATATAGTGTTTAAATTCAAGAGTCACAAGAATTTAGAACTTCTCGTTTATGAGGTTTAGCCTTAATAGCTCCCTTTTTCTTAATGAACTATGAGAATTTTACTCAGGTTAATTTTGATCTATAATTGTTATTAGTAATATTTAGGACAAGAGTTTCGATGAAGATAATTCAAAGGCAAAATACCCAAAATAGTCCCTTAACTCCATCACTGGGTCCAATTTGATCCCTTATCTCTAAAAAGTGACAAAAAGGTCCTTTAATTTTTTAAATTGTACCAAATAGATCATTTTCGTCCACCACCCCCAAATAGACATTAACTTTGTCATATGTGGCAGCTGACATGGCATTTGAAGTCTTCTTCCTCCTTTAAACTGAGATTGTTCATCCCCAATTAGTGTCATGCTTTCTAGGGTTGCTGAAAATTTTTCCTTCATCCCCAAATTGATTCAAGCAAAAGCATAGGGATTGTGGATTTGAGTTGGTCACAAACATGAAATCCAGTGGGTCGACGCCGACGCCAGTGATGAAAGCAAAACACGATTATGGTGGGTGTTCTTCGAATGAAGGATAAAATGTCAATACAAGCACAACTTGGAAACCTATATGTCACTGTGGGAATTTAGTTGTTCTTCGTATGGCCACAACATTCAAGAACTATGAGAAACATTTTTGGGGATGTCCTAATTTTAAGATATTGTCATATGTATGTTTGTTTAAAAACAGTAGATGTATGTATGTTTAAAAAAGGTTGATGTTGAAGATGGTATTTTGCAAGGATAAAGCAATGCTGGTTGTGGGTACTTTGGATGGTATTTTGAAGATGTTGGACATGAGAAGGAGCAATATTTGATGGATAGAATTGAGAAGCTCTCAAAGTCAGTGGCAAAGGATCAAGTGACTATTGAAGAATATGAGAAACAAATAAGCAATATGGAAAATGACATGAAGAAGCTCATGAAGTTGATAAAATTCTGGAAATTGATGTTGTTCATAGGCCTTGTTGTAGTTGTTTTTAGAATGCTTTAGGATGTTGTTGAATCAATTTGTTCTCACTATTTTTAGAATGCTTTAGGATGTTGTTGATATTGTTGAATTAATTTGTTGTCATTATAGTTGACAGTACCAATTTGAAATTTGTAATGGATTATTTGTGATCAATGTTACTTGCTATTGTTATGTTGACAGTACCATAATGTTAGCAGTACCAATGTTGACAATAATGTTAGCATTTGTTATCAGCCTTATTTGTGATCATAATTGTTAAACATAATTGACATAATTGCTAAACATAATTGACAAAATTACATTGATAGAATTGTTAACATATCCATATGTCTTAACACATAACATAGGCCTTGCCAAAATACCATATGTATTAATACAACAAAACACATTACTAGTCTAAACAAAATAAAGCAGTCCAAACAAAATGCATAAGCCTAAAGTTTCCAAGTCTTGGTTGATCTCTTTGTTTGTGTAATTCTCCTTGTTGTTGGGCCTACATTAGTCTTGGTTGCACCCATCCTGGTGGTTGGGCCTGGGGGCATGAAAGGCTTAGTTGGCCTTCTGAAAGATAACTTGCTTGGCCTTCCTTGATCTTGCTTGGCCTTCCATGAAGCCCGCTGAGATGGCACATGTGCAACCCACTGAGATTAAACTTGTGATGGCTGCTGAGTTTATGAAGCCTGCTGAGATTGTAAAGCCTGCTGAGATTGCACATGTGATGGCTGCTGAACAGATGCTTCAGATGGCTAGCCTTGTGATACCTACTAACTGGTGTGGTCCTTGCAGGTCAGTTTATTATGACCTGTTTTTTTGCACCTGCTACACCTAACATTAAACCCAGTCCTTCTCATCTTTTTGTCTGAACCATCAATCTCACCTTGCTCTAAATTTCTTCTTTTCTTTGGCCTTCCAGGCATCTTCCTATACTTAGGAGGCTGCACATATGGATAATCAGTTATGGCCCACAAATTAGAACCATTAATTGGAAAAATAACAAACTGATAAACCTCCATGTATCTTTCCTTTCTATAATACCTCCAAAGGTTGGTGTAAGAGCTTGTTTTTTCAAATTTCTTTCTTATGTTTGGTAGGACTTCCCCATCAGCCATATTCTGAAACCTCATCCTATTTGTTGCCCATCTATCCATCATATATATCCTTATTTCTTTCACCATAGTAATTAGTGGTTTTGCTCTTGAATCCAGAATAACTCTATTGAATGCCTCAGACATATTGTTGAGGACTGCATCACATTTGTTATGAGTCTTGAAATATGATATGCTTCAATATCTTGGTGGAGTGGTGATCACATGCTTGTATGCTTCCACATTGATTTCTTTCATCCCTTTCATCTCTCTTTCCCAAGCTTGGTAATATGTGGACTTTGCAGCTTCTAGATAATTTCCTTAAGTTTCTTGCCTGGATATCATTTTCTGAAATTATTATAAAGATGTCTGACACATAATCTTTGCTCAGATCCAGGTAGCAACTCATCCATGGCAGGTAATAAACCATTTATACAACAAAAATAACACAAGTTAGTACAAATAACATAACTAACTATAAGTAAACATAACTTAGAAAATATTTACCTTATGTTGATAAGATATATAAGTGTATGTGAGACACTTTTCTCTCCCACCTAGATCATCAATAAGAATCTCCAAGAACCAAGTCCAGCTATCTTTATTTTCACTTTCAACCACAACAAATGCTATTGGTAGCATTTGATCATTTGGATTTCTACCAATGGCTGCCAAGATTTTCCCTCCATATAACCCTTTCAAAAAACAACCATCTAGCCTAATGAAATGTCTACATAATTTAAAACTCTCCTTACAAGAAGCCAAGCAAATGTACAGCCTCTTAAAATATGGTCTATGATCTGCAAAACCCTCTGGTATAGGATGCACATTGACTTTCACAGTAGAACCTGGGTTAGATCTCAAAAGTTCATGGCAATAGTCATAAATCCTTGTATATTCCCCAAGAAAAGAACCATCTACCATGTCTATAGCAGCAAATCTTGCTCTTATGGCCTTTTTCTTGCTAATACCTACATTCCATTTTTTTGTGCCTTTTCCTTTATGTCCCTAAGCTTCAATCTTGGATTGGATTTCACTGAATTTTGTAGCCTCTTACTTAACCATTTTGTACTCATCAGCTTTACATTGTACTCTCTACTACAACTATGGTTGTATATGATCTTCCTTAGTTGCCAAGAATCCTCATTAGGTAACTTTGCACAATAGGCTTCCCAATCACATCCTTCCTTGCATCTAACCCTCACCCTTACCTTGTCATTCTTAATGTACCTAAGACCCCTACCAGATTTCACTGCATATGATGCTATAGCTTCTTTGAAATCAGCTTTGGTTGTGAAATACATCCCAACCTCCCATTTGAAATTTGACATGTCTTTCTGTGAGTCAAAAATTGGGTACTTTTTCCTAACAACATCACTAGTATCATCACTTTCACACCCAATTTGTAAATCATCACTTTCATTATCACTAACTTTATCTTCACACTTTTCTTTACCCTTTTTGATCTTCCCCTTATGATCATTCATAGATTCCATCACATCACCCTCCTCATCAAACTCATCTGATTCATCATCAAAACCAACTTCCATTGCACTGTCATAATTGAAGTTTTCATCCTCACTATCATCAGTATTATTCCCCTCAATCACATTCACATTCACAAGATCACTATTATTCCCTTCATTATGATTCAAAGCATCATCTTTTAGCCTTGGAGTTGTCTCATTCAAGGGCTCAGTATTATTCACCTCAGCATTAACTTCCTCAAGCATTACAGCAAGAAATTTTTCAGTGTCATCCTCTTCAATCACATCTGCTTCTACTTCATCAATTGGATCATCATAGAAATCAGGTTGTGACAACATGTGTGTGATGTATATGTCAACCCTAAGGTGCACCCTATACTAATCAGTAATCTTTAGGGCTCCTTTGTCATCAACTAAGGTGTTCATCCCAAATTGTGGATCCTTATAGTAAATTTTCCCAATACAGGTGTAACCTAAATCCTTAAAACAACCTAGCAGTTCAAAATAGCTCCATCTATCAATATCTATTTTCAATTCTGCAATTTCCCCCCTTCGTATACACTCAGCTCGTCATCGACAAATGCACCATTGTGGTGAATTGTAAGATTCAGGTACTCACTCATCTCTACTGACACAAATCCCTAATTGAAATCCAATAACCCTAAATCAATAACTTATCCTAAAAATCCTAAAACATAAAAACCCTAAATAATTAAACTAACTAAAATCGAATAACATTTCAAAATGTAAAATCGAATACCTGGTAAACTATGCTTCAGAAATGGTTATGATGCTTCAAGCTTCAATGGTAGCTGGTTATGATGCTTCAAGCTTCAATGGTAGCTGTGATGTGCTAGGGTTCCTTCTTTCTATTTTCACTAAGTTTCGTACATATGACTGAAATTAGTTTGTATACACACCTTTAAGGTAAACACATCCTACATGGCAAATGAGTCACCCAAGCTAAGCTCCACATGTGTATGATACTTGACTTTGACTAACGGTTGGTGACGGAAGGACAAACGTGGTACAATTTAAAAAATTAAAGGACCTTTTTGTCACTTTTTAGAGATAAGGGACCATATTGGACCCATTGATGGAGTTAAGGGACCAATTTGGGTATTTTGCCTAATTCAGATGATGCTAAAGCACCTGAGATTTCAATGTGGGAATCAATGATATGGATTTCAATCTTAACATGGGGTATCTCTATCTTGTCAGAATATTAGGTTAAAACCATAGAGGAAACAAACATGTTCTTTGTTTACATTTTCCTTTCTATTATTTGTGTATTTATGGCATAAGTTATTATTGTAATATAAATAGTTTCAGGGGGCATCAAAAGAGTTTCAAATGCCAACGTCATTTCTTAGTGTTATTATTCTTCCAATAGAAGGCAATCCTGCATAACATGTTGGATCTGTTATGTTTGCTGTCAAAGACCAACTTGTGAGTATTATTTATAACTAGCGCTTTCAAAGACAAATTTGTATGAGGAAGAATAATATTAATGATAAATGAAGATGAGCATGAGTGTAATTTTACCTTACATTTAACCGTCTTCGTAGGATATATTATTGGTTGTGGTTGTAAGATCTTCAATACAAATATCAATGTTTGTGGTAAGATTGTTGTTCTATATTTTTAGTTTTTTTCCATTGTTTTGTTATATTTTTTTCTTAGTCTCCTAACACACTCGTGTGTTTAGTCTATTATATTGTATATCTGTGCCGCACGACTGATACTGTTGTACCGAATCACACGGGCTAAACTGAGTTGCACAACTGCTATATGGAGTCACGCAGGGGATGAATCGAGCTATTACGTGAAAAATATTTAAAAGGTACATCTTTTGAAAAAAATATTTTAAATATTCACGACATGTAAGAGGGGATTTATCGAATTTTTCATCCATAATTACAGAATTTGGCTTCAAAAGATCTCTTGAAGATGGCAGAACCAGTAAGGAGCTAGATATTTGGTTGAATCAGGTTCATTTCATTTGTTTGATTCATATATTGTAGTTTTTTTCTAAATAATAAACTTAACTTATACTTATAGTCATGTTAGGTCTTTAGTTCAAAGTTGTATGAAAATGAGATATTTTTATTTTCAGTAGTGATACTAACAGATTGAGGACTCTTTTGCAGGGTTCCAATTATTTAGCTTGCAACAGCTCAAGTTGCAGTGTAAAGAATAGTTATTAGGATGTGTCATGTCTAGGGCACAACCATCTACTTTTGCAAAATACAACCATATCATATAAATAAATAGACTGAAAGCTTATACAAAATTAGATAAAACAAGGATATACTAACACACTTAATATAAGATAAAGCAAAATAAAATTAATCTTAAAGCCTTTTCACATAAAATAAAAATAAAAATATAGAGAAAACATTGCGTGTGTAAATATATATTTAGACAATATTTCTCTTGTAATTTATTTTACATTATGTTTCTTTTATAATTTGATTGCATTATTTCTCAAAGTGTTATGTCTCAATTTTTCAAGACTTTTTCCCATCCTTTTTGTTAATGAAAGGGGGAGAAGAAAATTATTGTGCTTTCTTGTTTTTCTTTAAGTGCAAACTTTTTAAAGAAGCTCCTAGGTATCACATAAAGGGGGAGAATTTTCAAGGGAAAATCTTAGAGAAATAAAGGATCAAAATTTTGGTTGTCATCATCAAAAAGGGGGAGATTATAAAAGCATGGCTTCTCAAAGTACATTTTGATGATAACAACTCAATATCAACTTAATTCATGAAATCACAAAAAGGATTGCTCAAAGTCTTGAAGTATGAACAAGAATGCATTTTCGTAAAGACTCGAGTAAATTGATTAGAAGGTATAAGAGTTATTTTTCATGAAGCAAAAATAATTCTAAGTGTTCAATTATAGGGTACAATCATGTTTATCATATGAACAAAAATTGCATTTCTCCTATTTTGCTATACTGGATTTTTTAAAGAAATTTTTCAGAATTTACTTTAACCCAGATTTTAATTTTTTTTAATACATAACAACAAGTAACCTGTTACCCCAGAGGTAGTAACCAATTACCACTGTTCAGAAATGAAAAATTGCATCTTTTCATGGAAAATGTGTCTTTCTATTTGGTTTTAAGACATGGCATCCTTTCATAATTCTCACATCTTTTTAAAGGGGTGTCTTGACTCTTATATAAGCATATTTAGATCAGAATTTTTCTTTACCTCTAATAATTTTCATAATCATTTTTCTCACTCACATATTGCTCATATTTTCATAAAATATTTTGAGTACACTTATTCAAAAATCTCAAAGAGTGAAACTTTGCATAAAAATTTCATATCCCATCTAAATTTTTTATTACACACTAGTGAACGCTTATTTATTTTTGTGAGTGGAAAATATTCATCAAGGAGAAGATCAATATTTTTATTGATAAAGTTCAAGACTTCATTTTCATTCATCTATTCAAGAACAACTTAATACTTTGTATCTTTGTTACTACTTATCTTTAGGCTTGTTAGAGATAAGTTAGTAAGATTACCTTACTTTCAGGATTGTTGAAAGTAAGTGTTTGCTTTGAAGAGGATTGTTCTTCTTTCACTTTGGATTACTTATAGGTTAGATAGTAAGCATCACCGATTATGTGAATAGGTTGTACGATTATTCTGACTATAGTGAAATCTCTTTCAGTTGAAAGGGGACTAGATGTACTCTCAGGTTGTGAGGGGAGCCATGATAAACCTCTGTGTCTCTTTACTTTCCGCATTTACTTTTCAGTACTTACAAAACTTAAAGAAAGAAATATCAAGAATAGGGAGAAAAACTTCGAAGAATTTTTGATAACCTAATTCACCCTCTCCTCTTAGGTGCACTTACAAGTTACATACTTGGCTTTCAGGGCTACTTTAGGAAGTATGGATGATTTCAAGGAAGATTTTGGGAAGATTATGAGTATTCTTAACACTCTAGTCACACATTTCGAGAAGGGTGTCATTCACACAAGGGTAAAGTAGAAGAACTCAAAGAAGAGCGTCGTCAAAAGGACAAAGTTGATCATCAGCTCGTTGGACGCCAATTCCAATTAGAAAAGGTGATCACGACTTTCTGAGTCTAAAGATTATAACTGCAAGTATACAACCTAATCGCGTAGTAATAAAAGATATCGATCCCATAGAGACTCGATAATCAACCTAGCGCTATCGGGTGTTACTATGTTTAGCTAAGGTGAGTGATATTTTTAGTTTTAAAAAGGAGAGAAAGTAATTAAGTTAAATTAATAGTAAGGATATCGGTAAGTAATTGGTTCGCCTTCGCGAATTCAATAAAGGGTTGGATTATTAAGGTTTGTTAAGTTATCTTTTCGTAGAAACTATCGGTTTAAAAGTCGTTGACTCACACTCTCGTGGTCTTGCCTATTACTATATTCCTAAGTTCAATTGAGCGCTCTCGCTGTGTCAATTCTAGTTAGAAATAATTTTTGGAAACCTAGAGGTTCTAATTGGTTTTAAAGTGCTTCTGTTGTATTTAAAATAATGCCCGATTTCAGTTATCTGATTACGATCTCACACTCTCGTGATCTTAATCCTAATCTTTTATACTTTCTTACTCTCGTAACAAAAGTTTATTATATTAAGAAATCGAAACCGAAAAGTAACTTAATTTAAGATATTAGCCTAGTTCTATTGAATTTGTTTTGGTTAGACAATCACGTATTGTTTAACGGTTTAGCCAAACATATTAAACAAAACGAAGAAAGGTAGAAGAAGAAAAATTGCATAAAAATTGTAGATATTTTGATTGGCTATATTTTGTGGTAAAACTCTTGTGTGTTTCGGAATTTCATAAGCAATGTTATGACATGTGATTTATGCATTATGCAGGTGTGTAGTGTGTTTGTGCAACTATTTGTTTTCAGGATGTCAAGAATGATGTCATGACATCTATGTTTGGGCCTGAAAACGTAGTTGAATCCTAATTTGTGCGTGCATCTTGATGTCTTTATTGCTGAGATTTTATTGTGGTTTTTAGCGCGTTTGCTTCAGAAGGAAAAGGAGGATTCAGTTTGGTTTTGTTATAGCAGAATATTTGTTCTTGCTATTTTTGTTCCTATAATTTAGGAACTATCTTTTCTGAATTGTGTGCAAGTTCAACAGGCCCAGTGCCCATTGGAGTTTCTATTTAAAGCTGTTCAACCCTAGTGTGAACGTGTGGAAAATAAGGATTGTATTTTCAGTGTTTTTCACGTGTGTGTTAGTTTTTCTTGTGAGCCAAGCTATTTCCTTTTGATGATTATTTTGGACTAGGTGTTCATTTGTATTTTTTCCACTCGAAGCATTTAAGAAAAGGTATTTGTATTTGACTGAAGCTTTTAAGAAGGTCAAATATTGTCTTGAAGAGTGTCATTGTTTTCTTGGTGTTGTTATTTAAGTTCACTGACTGTGATTGTGTAGGAAGTGAGAGGGGTCTCATATCTAGGAGTTCATAGGTAAAACTATCATTGGTAGAGATTAAGTGAAAAGATTGCAAACTATAGGTGTTTGCTGTGGATCTTTGAATTGATACTACTGATAGTGAAGTTCCTTCCTGGCTTGGTAGCCCCCATAGTAGGTGTGATTGCACCGAACTGTGTTAACAACTTTCTGTGTCTTTTATATTTTGTCTTTGTCATTTACAGTTTTAGTGTTGTTAAGTGTCATGTCATCGTGTTCGACATTGTATGGTTGTTACCAGAATTTCAATTGGCATCAGAGCAGGCACTCTGTAACACCCCAAATTCGATTATGAGTAATTGTTGCTTAATTGAGGATATATGATAATTTTGGAAAATAAGTGGTTATGTGGCCAGATGCATTATGGTGATATTATTTTAATAATATTAATAATAAGAATAATCATGTAGTATTATTCGAAATTATTGTTTATTATTAGATAATAATAAAAGTGGGGGTATGGAGGTTATGTTGGTCAATTGGGAATATGATGAGTACTTTATATAATATGAATAATTAGTGTATTATTATATTAGTATTATTTAATAAAAATATTGAGGAAAAGAGCAAGATGGTCTTTATGAGGAAAGAGTAAGGTTAAGTTGGGAAAAACATAAACTGGAATAGTTTTGTAAAAGAGAGAGTATGATGAGTTTCTCATTTGGTTGTTTCCTATCGTGTTTGGGAAGTGCTCTGAAGAAAAGAGAAGCTCAGAGTCAGGAGGTTGTGGAGAACCCCAGAGAAGCGTGTAAAGCGGCGAAATTCTCTAAGGTATGGGGAGTTTTCATAATCTATTGTAATTATATAGGAATTGGTGTATGAGTAGATTGGATTTGTATGCGTTTTGTGAAGTTTGGAGATTTTGATTTAGGTTGAATTCATGAGTAAAATTATGATGAATTGGAGTGATTAAAACATGTTAGAATCATATAATTTATTATGTAAATTGTTGTATTGATGTTAGTGTGTTTGATTAATACTTTGGAATGATTTTGGGGTGATTTGATATGGAACCCGTAGTGGAATTTTGGGGTTTTTGAGCTTCTGCAACATGGTTAACCGGTTAACCAAATGGTTAACCGATTAACCAATGAAAAATAGTGTTTTACGTGAAATTTAGACTGGTTAACCGGTTAACGCTTTGGTTAACCGGTTAACACTGAGTCAGTTTTGGAAAAATGTTTAAAAACCCGTATCTTTTGAACCGTAAGTCTGTTTTGGTCCCCGTTCGAAGCGTCGGAAAGCTAACGAGATGAACTTTAATTTAATGAAATAAAATGAGTGAAATGATACATTTTTAAATGATGAATATTTAGAAAAAGTTGAGTTGGTTTTATGATTATAAATAGGATTCTATTGTAAGTTGACAGTTTGTTGTCGTTGATGAAGGAAGTCGTTTGCTTTGCTGTTAAAAATTGGTTTTATGATTATAAACATGATGTTATTGTGAATTGACATTTTGATGTTGTTGATGAGGGAATTTGTTTGGTTGTCTCGTTGATTCGAGTAATTGTTTTGTGGTATGGTTGATAAAATAAGTATGGTTGATGTGTTGTTGTGATGAAATACATGATATTATGATGATTATCTGTTGAACATAAAAATGATGGGTTATGTCTTGATGAGTTGAGGTAGCTAATGAAATGAGGTTTTGACGTGTTATTACGATGGAAATATATGATTAATTGATGTTGAGTTGTTGATATGAAATGAATGATGCACAATTGATTTCTCGATGAATTTTACGGTGTAACACATCATTGCATTTCATGATATTCACGATGGGGCTTCGGCCTATTTATTTGCTTCAATCCCATTGTGTGGATTGAAGTTTCTCGATGATTATGGTGTGTTCCTTTGTGGAGGGTTGATGGTCATGTATCTATCTCACGATGAAATTGGTACCACATGCATAATTGCATATCATGATAGTTGGAATTGCATATATCTGGATGAATTCACGATTGAGTTGTTGTTGCTGAATTTTTATAAGGTGTTCATGATTGAGTTGTTGTTGCTGAATTATATGGTTGAAGATGTTATGACATGCTTATGCTAATTTATTTATATTCCATATTTTAATATATTTATGATAAATTATTATTACTCACCCTGCCTGCTTGGAAATGTTGCCTCCTTCGTGGGTAACTTGCAGATGTCGAAGAGTAGACTTGCAGTGCAATAGGAGTTTCATGAGTCTCGGAGCATGCTTTAGTGTTCCTTAGGAGTGGTGATGGTTATGTGTCCTGCTCTGTGTCATGTAACACTGGGATGAGTTTCTTTTGTTAAACTGTTTTCAGTATGTTGTTATCTGGATAATGTTTTCCATTTTATGATGTTAAATTTAGGATGGTGAAAATGATTTTTATGAAGTTTTGAATTATGAAGTTAAATTCCGCTGTGAAATGATTTATGGTATTTAGATGTTGATTAACCCGTGTTACGGGACAGGACACTGTTTGTGTTTATTTATGATGAAAATGTGATACCCTTTTAGATGATTACTCTGATAGTATTTAAATATTTTATTTTGGGGTAGAAGGGTGTTACATTAGTGGTATCAGAGCAGGTCGGTCCGTCCGGCCAATGTTGTCTAGTGTTGTTAATCCCTTAGTACGCAACATGTGTGTGAAACACTGTTGGTACTTGTTGTTAGTTTTAGTCGTTGTCTGCAGGTGTTGGTTGGAATTAAGTGGGGGAGAAGCTTGACACCTGGACTGTTGTTGAAATGTCGAAGTTAGTTCAAAGTTAATGTTGATTACAAGAGTGCAAGGTTGTTCAAGAGATATTGTTGTGGACCAGCGAGAGCATGGATTCATGAATTTGTATCGGTCGGGTTGAGAAGTGCGTGGATTTATGGATGGAGATTGTTTATGAAAGAAGGATTTATTCAAAATAAAAAGACAAGTTGATGAATTAAGTTGAAGGATCAAGTCGGTAGATTGCTATGCCTTGAGTGTAGTTGGATTAAAGTCGAGCAATTTTCGAAGTTGGATGTAGAGCAAGATTTTTTTTTTGGTAGAACTTGGGAGTAAGATGGAGAGAGGTGGAAATTACATTCATCAATCTCAAAAATTCTGGTTTTTGCAATCTTGGAGCAGCTGTCATGAGAAGTGGCATAACTTTTTAACCGTGATTCGGATTGAAGCGGTTCTGGACTTTTTGGAAAGATTACGAAATTCCCTACAGTTTGAATATAAGATTTGCATTCAGGAGGTTTATAATGAGGGATATAAGTGCATTCTAATAGTTGGGTCTGCTGCTGATTTTTGGAAAATTCTGCATACGGGAATTGTCGACCAGCCTCATTGCAAGGAGGATAACTTTTTACTCGTAAGTCGGATTCGAGCGATTCTTGAAGTTCTGGAATCTGAACAAATTTATCTTCATGATAGAATATAATTTTGCGATTTGGAGGTCTGTATTGGAGAAGATAATTGCATTCAAAGTGGAGCGTGTGTTGCTGGAAATTTTAGAAAGATGAAAATGTTGGGAAAATAATAAGATGTTGGTATCGGAGAATGCATGGAGATACGATTTATGTCGAATGAGGGTAACTAAAGTGCCTATGCTAGATGATGGGGATGTTGAGAAGAAGATGGATGTTTGATTGAAGTTGTTAAGAATCGTAACTTGGTTGGAAGTGGTAATTGGAGCTAACCACTTTGAATGGTACTTGTTGTAGTGATTCCAATTTTAGAGTGATATTGAAAGTCGTGTGGTAATATGTGTGTACATAAGAGAATGTGTACGGGATTTTTGGATGTTTTGTATCGTAGATGAAGTTGGAATTAAGGAGACTAAGAAGGAGTTGATAAGTCGTGGAGAGTTGGCGGAGCATTATGCTTACGGACTCTGGGCACAAGTTGAAGTACACTATTGTGTTGGGTAATAATGATTTATGCCACCGTTATGGTTGTCGGACGTCTATTGACAAATTGAGGAACTGATCACCCTTAATCTATTGTTGATAGCAGACGTAATCATAATTGATGGATAATTGTGTCATGCCAACTAGTATAGTATGTACATCGAATTGGTTGAAGTCAAGCCGAGTGCTTGAGTATTATTTGTTTTGTTGATGCAAGTTATTATATGAGAGTATTAGTTGGAATTTAAGAGGGAAGTATGAAGTTGTGCTTGGATTGAAATGTAATAAGAAAATTCATAGTTGGACTCGGAATAATTGGAATTTTGTTTAATGATGAATTAAGTAGCTGGAGACTTGAAGTTCTCTTGAGATGATTAGAAAGGAAAGTAGGTGGAAATGTGAAATGGTGATTTGATAAGAATGTCAGATATAAGGTAGTTGCAAGTATTAGGAGTGAAATTATAAGTGGGTTTATTAAATAACGGTTTTGGTTGGAATAAGAGGAGTTGTTTGGTTGTGTCTATTCGAATAAGAATCTATAAAAGGTTGTGTCGGTATGAGTAAGAATCGAGGATTCGGTAAGTTGAATTAGTTGGAAGTAAAGGGTATGAGTTATCTAATGGAGATTCGTTGGACCCCTGTATCTTATATTGTCATAATGATGTAGTGTGTTTAAGGTAATTTTTGAAGGATGTATTATTTAAGATGGTAAAGTTGTAGTTGTGTTGAGGATAATTGGAAATTCATGAAGTATGTAAATTTTTGACCGAAAGTTTGGAAGTGGTCGCGGTTGTATTTATGATTGAACATTCGAAGGTGTTGCCTTATGAATTTAAGTTGGATGTATTCGGTAACTACAAGAGTAGATTACCTATTGAAACGAAATTCAGAAAAGTTAAGTCGAAGGTGTTATGAATGTGTTGGTTTGGTGATTGAAGAAGTTGGAAATAAACTTGGTAGTCCTGGAACTTTGCAGAGTAATCAGAGTGCGCGGCGAATGCGTGGTGCAGTGTAGTTGTTGTTTGCGAATGAAGACGATGTTGATAGTCGATTGTTTTGATGTTGGATTTAAACTGTGTGTTCCAGACATTTCGGGAATTAAAGAAAGTGTTTTTTTAGGGATATAAAATTCGACTGAGTATTCATCATGGCGTTACGAAGATGTATTAGGATTTACGCAGGTTATTTTGGTGACCGGGTATGAAAAGGGTATTGCTGAATTTGTATATGTTTGTTTGACATGCTAGAAGTCAAAGATAGAAACTCAGAGACCTTCAGGTATGATGCAACCGTTGAATGTTCCTGAGTGGAAATGGGATCGTATTTCCATGGATTTCGTGACTGGGTTACCTAAGACTGCTAGAGGTAATGATTTGATGTGGGTAATTATTGACTGATTAATTAAGTCGGCGCATTTCTTGTCAAAGAAGATTAATTATTCTATGTAGAGGCTAGTTGAGATTAATATTGAGGAAATTGTGAAGTTGCACGGTGTTACTTTGAGTATAGTATCAGATAGAGATCTGCGGTTTATGTCGAAGTTTTGGAAGAGTTTGCAAGATGCTTTGGGTACTAAATTGAGGAATGAATTCTGCTTATCATCCACAGACGGGTGGTCAGACGGAAAGGACATTCCAATCTTTAGAAGATCTGATGAGAGCTTGTGTTTTGGATCAAGGAGGATCTTAGGATAGTCAATTGTCGTTGGTTAAGTTTACATACAACAACAAATTTACATGTTGGTATTGGGGTGGCCCCATATGAAGCGTTGTATGGTAAACATTGTCGTACTCTGTTGTGTTGGTATGAGTCAGGAGAGAGTTGGTGATTGGGCCTGAGATTGTCTAAGAAACAACTGAGAAGATAAGAATGATTCGGGAAAAGGTTGAAGACGTCGCAGAGTCGTCAGAAGAGTTATCATGATGATAGGAGAAAAACACTTGAGTTCCAAGCGAGAAGATCAAATAAGGGAGTCGTATCTGACTATGTCTACTCCTGGTAATTTTCGAGGACGAAAATTCTGTAAGTGGGGGAGAGTTGTAACACCCCAAATTCGATTATGAGTAATTGTTGCTTAATTGAGGATATATGATAATTTTGGAAAATAAGTGGTTATGTGGCCAGATGCATTGTGGTGATATTATTTTAATAATATTAATAATAAGAATAATCATGTAGTATTATTCGAAATTATTGTTTATTATTAGATAATAATAAAAGTGGGGGTATGGAGGTTATGTTGGTCAATTGGAAATATGAGGAGTACTTTTATATAATATGAATAATTAGTGTATTATTATATTAGTATTATTTAATAAAAATATTGAGGAAAATGGCAAGATGGTCTTTATGAGGAAAGAGTAAGGTTAAGTTGGGAAAAACATAAACTGAAATAGTTTTGTAAAAGAGAGAGTACGATGAGTTTCTCATTTGGTTGTTTCCTATCGTGTTTGGGAAGTGCTCTGAAGAAAGGAGAAGCTCGGAGTCAGGAGGCTGTGGAGAACCCCAGAGAAGCGTGTAAAGCGGCGAAATTCTCTAAGTTATGGGGAGTTTTCATAATCTATTGTAATTATATAGGAATTGGTGTATGAGTAGATTGGATTTGTATGAGTTTTGTGAAGTTTGGAGATTTTGATTTAGGTTGAGTTCATGAGTAAAATTATGATGAATTGGAGTGATTAAAACATGTTAGAATCATATAATTTATTATGTAAATTGTTGTATTGATGTTAGTGTGTTTGATTAATACTTTGGAATGATTTTGGGGTGATTTGATATGGAACCCGTAGTGGAATTTTGGGGTTTTTGAGCTTCTGCAACATGGTTAACCGGTTAACCAAATGGTTAACCGATTAACCAATGAAAAATAGTGTTTTACGTGAAATTTAGACTGGTTAACCGGTTAACGCTTTGGTTAACCGGTTAACACTGAGTCAGTTTTGGAAAAATGTTTAAAAACCCGTATCTTTTGAACCGTAAGTCTGTTTTGGTCCCCGTTCGAAGCGTCGAAAAGCTAACGAGATGAACTTTAATTTAATGAAATAAAATGAGTGAAATGATACATTTTTAAATGATGAATATTTAGAAAAAGTTGAGTTGGTTTTATGATTATAAATAGGATTCTATTGTAAGTTGACAGTTTGTTGTCGTTGATTAAGGAAGTCGTTTGCTTTGCTGTTAAAAATTGGTTTTATGATTATAAACATGATGTTATTGTGAATTTGCATTTTGATGTTGTTGATGAGGGAATTTGTTTGGACACAGACCACCCATTCTGGATGGTTCTGGTACCATGGACAAGGAAGAAGGATTTGGACACAGACCACCCATTCTGGATGGTTCTAACTATGATTACTGGAAACCTCTCATGATTGCCTTCTTAAAGTCTCTGAACAAAAAGGCTTAGAAAGCTGCGAATAAAGGATGGGATCATCCTACCATCACTGATAAAGATAGGAATATAACTTTGAAGCTTGGGGATGATTGGAGCAAAGAAGAGGATGAGCTGGCATTATGGAATTCTAAAGCACTGAATGCCTTATTCAATGGCATTGATAAAAACATATTCAGACTCGTGCATCATTGTTAAAATGCCAAAGAAGTTTGGGACATTATCAGAACCACTCATGAAGGAACCTCTAAAGTCAAGATGTCAAGACTTCAGATGTTTACCACCGAATATGAAAATCTGAGAATGAAGGAAGATGAGACTGTTCATGATTTTCACATGAACATTCTGGATATTTCTAATGCCTCAGGAGCCTTAGGAGAAAAGATGTCTGATGAAAAACTTGTGAGTAAAATTCTCAGATCTCTTCCTAAGAGGTTTGCTATGAATGTGACTGCTACAGAAGAAGCTCAGAACATTTGTAACATGAAGGTAGAAGACCTCATTGGATCTCTTCAGACTTTTGAAATGGGAATCAATGATGTCCCTGAAAAGAAGAACAAAAGCATAACTATTGTGTCAAATACTGAGAAGGGAGCAGAAAAAGGTGAGATGGAGGATGAGGAAAGTCTGAAAGATGTTGTTTCCATAATGGGAAGACAGTTCAACAAGGTCATGAAGAGGATGAATTTTGGGTCAAGATCAAATGTTAAGAACATTGCTTTTGACATCAGCAGATCAACTGAGTCAAACACAAAGGCTGAAGAGAAGTCAAGTCAAAATAGAAGAGTTCAATGTCATGGGTGTGATGGTTTTGGTCATATTAGATTTGAATATTCGACCTACCTGAAGGGGCAAAAGAAAGGTTTATTTGTTACATGGTCTGATGGAGACTCTGAAAGTGACTTTGAAGAAGAATCTGCTAAACATATCACTGTGTTAACAGGGACATATGTATCTGATGAAGACTCTAGTGGATATGAGTTATCATTTGAGGAACTAGCTGATACTTATCAAAATATGTGTATAAAGTGTACTCAAGTTATACAAGATGGAGAAAAACAGAAAAAGATCATAATTACCCTGGAGGATGAAAATAAAGAATATCTAGCAACAATATCACATTTGAATGATGAGGTCAACATGCTAAACTCCAAAATTGATCAAATGAACAGATCCAATTGGATGCTTAACAATGGATCTGAAGCTCTTGACAACATTCTATAGGCTGAAAGAAATGCAGGAAATCTATCAGACTTAGGATTTGTCAAAAGTGGCCAATCTGAGTTCAAGAAGGATGTTACTGAACATATGTTGAAACCTGTGACTCAACATTATGAGCCAAGGAGACACACTCATTAAAGAAGAAGATATCAAAGATGAAGGTGTCACTACTGTGGAAGTTATGGCCATATAAAACCCTTTTGTTTCAGACTCCACTGTTATCCTAATCAAGATCCTCAGACCAAACCTATGCAAAACGTCATTATCAAAAATCAACAAAAGGTTCCTGAGAATGTTGCTCTGCTGGTGTGTACTTCTCTTAAAAAATTAACTAAAGAGAACTAGTATTTTGATAGTGGTTACTCTAAACATATGACTGGAGTAGAAATCTTACTGACTAATATCAAACCTCATCCCACCAACTATGTGAATTTTGGTGATGGAACTAGAAAGAGAGTTAAAGGAGTTGGAAAACTTAAAGGCTTAGGTGCACCAAATATCGATGAAGTACTTCTTGTGGAAGGTTTATCTGCTAATCTTATTAGCATTAGGAAATTGTGTGATCAAGGAATCCATGTTAATTTCACTAAGTCGGAATGTCTGGTCACTAATGCAGAGAATAATGTAATCATGAAAGGTGTTAGGTCAGAGGAAAACTGTTATCTCTGGGATAAACAAAAACCTTTTTGCTCAAAAAGAGAGACTGGAGAAGAAAACAATAGTGTCTTGAAAAGTGAGATTTATGAGTTTAACTTGCTGCATTCTCAAGAAAGTTATCTTATAATTTTTGGAAAAAGTATGTCAAGAGAAGTCAATTATGATGTCATGTTGTACTTCAAAAATCCCAATACAAACAGTTTGAGAATATGTCTTTATGAGAGTTTATGGCAATCAGTGACATGTGGGAACATCCTCAAGAACATTGCATATTTTCAAAATATATGTTTAATGAACTTTAAGTGGAGGCGCGGAACAATTGATTTTATCATTAATTCTTTTATTCGAAGAAAACTTATTCAAAAGGCCATTACTTCACAAAGTCATCACTACATCACACTGCACATTTTCTCTCTTATTATTCCCCCCAATCTTGCATATTTTCTCTCTAAAAAAAGTCCTATCAACATGTCTCAACAATCTTTTGCATCGCCCTAAAAAAGGTTAACTGTCAATCCTAAATCTAGGGTTCATCATCTCTCTGAAGATGTCCTAAATATTGCTCCTCTGAACGTTGCCATTCCTGAAGCTGCTAGGGTTTCTAAACAAAGGACTCCAAACATATGTAGAACCAAAGACCAGTCTGCATGTCCATCATCTGGCCCTCAAGGCACGATGTTTGGTGATGTAGCCACCAAAGAACTGGTCTCAAGAATTTTGGCTGAAATTAGTGATTCTGCTGCAGTGTATGACACTAAAAAAATCCTAAGAATGCATAATCTAGACTAAAGAATAAGGCTACTGAAGAAACCCCTAATGTATATGCGATAGAAGGGAGCTCCAAAGATGTTGTAACATCATCTGTTGGGGTCACTAATCAAAATGAAGAAGAAGCACAAGGTGCTGATGACCTTATTGAAGATGAGGACAACAAAGAAGATAATCCTGAAAATGTGATTGATCTTGATGATCTTTTTGATAATGAGCTTATTGCCAACATCAATACTAGTGTGGAAAAAAGGCTTATTTCCAGGAAAGGGAAAAAATTTCTGGTTAAAGCTCTCCTAGAAAACCATTGTCCAGAAAATATAATACAAGGGACACTCATAAGAGGATTGTTGTTGGTCCATCTAAAGAATGGAGTAAGGTGGTCACTAAAAAAAGAAAGGTCAGGGCTACCTCTGATACTGATGAGGATGTTGAAAGTAATGTTCCAGACATCACACCAAGAAAGAAGTCTGCCTCCAGTAAGCTTGCTGTCGGGTACCTGATGCACCATTGGATAACATCTCCTTTCACTGTATCAGCAATGTGAAGAAGTGGAATTTTGTTTATCACAGAAGACTGGCCTTGGAAAGGGAGGTTACTGAATCTGTCCTGATCTGCACTGAGACTATGGAACTTATCTTCTATGCAGGTCTTCTCAAAACTATGGCCAGATTCTCACCATGCTATGAAACTCTAGTAAAGGAGTTTATTGTTAATCTCTCTGAAGATTATACTGATGGGAAGTCAAAGGATTTCATAAAATTGTATGTGCGAGGTAACGGTATTAACTTCTCTCCTACTGTGATAAATAACTATCTAGGAAGAGATACTGCCAATCACCCTGAATTAGAAGTAACTGATAATGATATCTGCAAGACTCTCACTGCTGGTCAAGTTAAGTACTGGCCAAGAAAGGGAAAGCTTTCAACAAGCATGCTTAATGTTAAGTATGCTATGTTAAATAGAATAGGTGCAGCCAATTGGGTTCCTACCAACCATATATCTAACATTGCTACAAGATTAGGAAAGTTTATCTATGTTGTGGGTACCAAAACCAAATTTGATTATGGTACTTATATTTTTGAATAAACCATGAAACATGTTGGCACAATGACTGTAAAATTACCTATTACTTTTCCTTCCCTCATATGTGGGGTTATCTTGAACCAGTTTCCTGCTATCTTAATTGAGTAAGACACAGTATTCAAGAGGGAAAGTGCTCTAGATTTCCATTATAAGTTGTTTCACGGCACTCATGTTGCAGACATTGCTATGACATCCACTACAACATCTACTAGCAGCAAACCTCTTGATAAAAGATCAATCATTCTTGAGCTCAAGGAAGCTTGTAAGGAGCTAGAGGCCATAAAGGCAAAATTTGAGAAAATGATTGAGTCATTGGAGGCTGAGGTGGATCCTGAGAAAGAACAGGCTGAAGAAAAGGCTAAAGGAGATGAGAGCTCAGACAGTGAGGAAAAGGAGGTTGTTGGCACTGATTCTGATTAATGGTTGTGAAAGACTGTTGGTCCTATTTTTGTTGTGTGGTTCCATTGCTCTTGAAGGCATTTTTGTAATTTTGTTTGTATTCTAGTTGTACTTGTTGGGGTCTCTTTATACCCATGATATTTCTTTTGCTCTTCATGAGCTAGTTTAATCTGTTTCTTTTTCTCTATGATTGTGTTCCTGCTTGGCCAATTTTATGGCTAAAAAGGGGGAGTAGAATCAAATTTCTTGCTTGTGTGCTGATAAATACTATTTATTTTTGTATTGTCAGTTGTTGTGCTGCAGGGCTGGTGTTTACAGGTTGAGGGGGAGATGAAATCTCTTTGGTTTTTTCTTGATGCAGCTAATTGGATGTACCTGCTGGTATAATTCTGCTCTGATGAGTTTCTGATGTGTACACAGATCTTGTTCTAATGCTTCTGCTCATGTGTTGATGTTGTTTCTTTTGTTGTGTTCTTACAACTGTTGTTGAGGGGGAGTCCTCAATTTTATGCTTCTGTTGGCTGCTGTGTTTATTGCTTTCTGATTTATTCTAGCTGATAATGCTTAAATTGTTTTAGCGAAAAATCTTCCAAAGGGGGAGTTTGTAGATGTTTTGATTGGCTATATTTTATGGTAGAACTCTTATGTGTTTCAGGATGTCATAAGCAATGTTATGACATGTGATTTAAGCATTATGCAGGTGTGTAGTGTGTTTGTGCAACTGTTTGTTTTCAGGATGTCAAGAGTGATGTCATGACATCTATGACTGGGCCATAAGACCTAGTTGAATCCTAATTTGTGCGTGCATCTTGCTGTCTTTATTGCTGAGATTTTATTGTGGGTTTTAGCGCATTTGCTTCAGAAGGAAAAGGAGGATTCAGTTTGATTTTGTTATAGCAGAACATTTGTTCTTACTATTTTTGTTCATGTAATTTGGGAACTATGTTTTCTGAATTGCGTGCAAATTCAGCAGGCCCAGTGCCCATTTGAGTTTCTATTTAAAGTTGTTGAATCCTAGTGTGAACGTGTGGAAAATAAGGATTGTATTTTCAGTGTTTTTCACGTGTGTGTTAGTTTTTCTTGTGAGCCAAGCAATTGTATTTTGATGATTGTTTTGGACTAGGTGTTCATTTGTATTTTGTCCACTCGAAGCTTTTAAGCAAGAGTGTTTGTATTTTACTGAAGCTTTTAAGCAGGTCAAAGATTGTCTTGAAGAATGTCTTCATTTTCATGGTGTTGTTATTTAAGATCACTGACTATGATTGTGTAGAAACTGAGAGGGATCTCATATCTAGGAGTTCCTAGGTAGAACTATCATTGGGTAGGGATTAAGTGAAAATATCGCAAATTGTAGGTGTTTTTTTGTGGATCTTTGATTTGATACTACTGATAGTGAAGTTCCTTCCTAGCTTGGTAGCCCCCGGAGTAGGTGTGATTGCACCGAACTAGGTTAACAACTTTATGTGTCTTTTATATTTTGTCTTTGTCATATACAATTATATTAGTGTTAAGTGTCGTGACATCGTGTTCAACATTGTGTGGTTGTTGCTAGAATTTCAAAAATAAATGGCAGAATAACTAAACAGTAAAGCATTAAATATAGAAACCTGGTTGCAATGTTCTTGATCAACCAAACTTGAGAAAAATAAAACTAAAACAAATATGTTGTGGCTAGAAATAATTGAATAATGATAGTTTCCTAATGATGGAGACTATCACTTTGGTTTGGTAATAGAAAAGTAGAAACAATGCTGGAAATAAAATCTGAACTTTGAACTAAAATCTGTCAGCAATTTGGTATCAAAATGAAGCTCCTTTTGAAATTGGCAGAACTCCTATTTATAGCTTTTAAGCTTTAGTCTGTTGAGAATTTTACGAAGTGAATTGTTTTGGGCCTTGACTGATGAAGATGGACTGAAGTTGAATAGGATAGAGGAATTTTCTTTGTTCAATGAGAAGAAAACGCACAATGGCTCTTTCTGTTTTTAATACTGATACATAAATTGGTTTCTTGAGATTAAGTTGTGACAATCAACTTGGGTGGGTGACAATCAACTTGGAAGTGTGACGTGCGTCATCCATCTGTGACGGTCGTCACCCATCTGTGACGGTCGTCCCACAGTAAAATCACAAAAAACTTTATTTTGCTTCTATTTTCTTCTGTTTTTCTTCACTACTTGTCCTACAAGTCTCATTTTCACTATTTGCTTCCAAAAGTCAAGTTTAATTTAATATCTACAAAACAAACACAAAACTCGTGTAAAATCGTTCGAAATAAATAAATTAACAAGTTAAATGATCAGAAACTATACTAAATAATCGATACAAATTCGAGTTATCAAACTCCCCCAGACTTGAATCTTTGCTTGTCCTCAAGCAAACAATCAGATATGTTTTGAAAAATATCCTTTATATGCAAAGACAAAACACATTACCCATCCATACATGGTTGTGCGAATTTATGCTAAAAGAACTAATAGTAAATAAAACACTAAAGACACACTAGTGACACTAAACGTATAATGTTTATAAACCCCATATACAAACCAATATGAATCATGCTATTATAGCTCAACCTAATGCTCTTGTCTTTGTTTCACCTGGTTTCGTTTTGACGAAATCACATTAAGCCCTTTATCTTTACACGTGCATAGTGGAGTAACATGTTAGTGAGTTTGATCTTTTCCATACGGTGTCTGGTACACAACTGTGGTAACCCTTTAACATACTAAGTGCAAGTTGTGGGGGTTCGAATAGTAATCCTCCCTACCGAATTCAAAACCAGATTCCTCTGAACCAACTAACATCATTCTTTTGCTTTACCTTGTGTGTAACTTAATTGTTTTACCAACGACTTGCATATTCTTAAGATTTTTCTTTTTCTTCTTTTTGGCATATTTGCGATCAATCACTTATTTGCATCGGCTCTCCATGTAACTTGTGCTTCAGGCGGTGATGACTGCTAGTATATACTACTTGGCGCTAATTTAGAACTAAAGCTTCAGATTTTGGCATAACATGTATCCAAACCGATATCACATATCTAAGGGTCTATGGTGTCAAAACTATATCAATTTTGTTAAGTGTTTTCTCAGTTTTCTAATCAAAGCCTATCAACCTATATACTCATAGGCTATGTTAAATGAAAGCATTCTAAAAGGAATAAAAATTTTGGTATGACTAAAAATATTGGAGAGAATTTAAAAACTAAATACTTCGATTAATTTAATAATGTTTCGTACAATGAAAGGGAAATCTAATACCCTTCTCCCACACTATCCCGGACATTGTCCTTAATGTCGCGAGATATAGGTACACTACTAAACAACAAAAACAACAAAACAAATAAAAACAAGAAAACTAAAGATGACTAATGTTGCGGTGGCCTTTGTCCTCTTCCTCTGGCTCTACCTATCATGGCTCTCTATCCATGTATCCCTATATGATCCGATATACCCACATGATGGATATAGTCATGCAGCGCCTGGACTTGACTTGTTAAATCACCTAATTCTTCTGTATTAGCAATGATTCTTTGTCCTTGTGTTGTCTGCTCAAGCTCGATCCTTCCCATCATTTACATCATCTCTGTGTTGTGTCTCTGATGTTGCTTGTTGTTTTGAATGATTGCCACCAAGATGTCGTCTATAGACGCAGGTTGTTGATTCCTACGACGACGTCTAGTGGAGGTGTAACGCCCCGATTCGATAATTCCCATTGTGTTGGAGTATTTTATTTTAATTGAGTAATTATTATTTTGTTTGTGAAATTAATATGATGATAAGATATGTTGATGAATTAATGTGATATACTGTGTTGTGAGATTTTACCGTTTTGTGAATTTCCGGGTAAAATTGGATAAAAGGGTATTTTAGACTTTTGTTAATTAGTGATAAGTTAGAATTAGTAGAATTGGTATTTTGTGAGAAAATGATATTTGGTTGGAAAGAAATAGAATTAATAAAGTAAGAATAAAAATAGAAAGAAAAGAGTATAAGTTGTGAGAAAGAGAAAGAAAAGAAAAGATAGAAAGAAAAAGAGAAGAAAGAAAAAGGAGAGAAGAGAAAAGAAGAGAAAAGAGAGAAAAGTTGGAAAAACTTCAAGATTGCTCCAAGAAATCGGAATAATCGGGTAAGGGTGATAAGCATTGTTATCTTAATATAGTGTATGATTATATATGTGTTTGATTGGTTGAGTTTTGGTTTTGATGAGAGTTAGAGAAGATGAATAGTTAGGGTTTGAGAGAAAATGGGAGAAATTGGTGGATTAATCGGTTAGAACTTGATATAATCGAAGTATGATGTTAGATACATGATATTGATCATGTTTGTATGAGTTTAGAGAAATTTTAGAGTGATTAGGCTTGACTGTTCGCAGCTAGTATGTTGCTGAAATCGCAGTGGTCGCTCAACAAGCTACCCCTCGCTCAGCGAAAGTTCCAGGGTGATTTTCGCTCAGCGAGCAAGAGGGCGCTCAGCGAGCCTGTAGGTTTTTGAGGGATTATGTGTTTTAATCTGTAGCTTGAGTTTTGGGTATTCGTTTTTAGCGATCCTTATATCGATTCGAAGCTAAAAACATGTTGAATCCATTGATGCTAAGAAGAGTAATTTTTAGCCGACTTTTACCCGACTTTTCCAATAAAACGTAATTATGATAATTATGGAATTGTGGGTTTGATTGTTGTGTTGTGGCCGTTTGGCAAATAGATACATTGCTTGAATTAAATGCGAATGTAAGCTAATTGTATGAGATGAATGCATAACTATATTGTGAATATGTATGCATTTTCAAGAATGTTGTGTGTCATTTTGCATGTAAGCATAATGTATGCATTCTTGTGCTGTGGGATTCTTTGTGAATCCATTGTAGCATCGTGTGCTCATGTGGAGTGTGAGCGATGACTACAACAAGATCGTGTGCCCATGTGGGGTGTGAGCGATCGGATTGTGTGCCTGTGTGGGGTGTGAGCAATCCAGAAACATCGTGTACCCGTGTGGGGTGTGAGCGATGGGTGATTTATTCACATTGATTGTGTGCCCGTGTGGGGTGTGAGCAATCCTGAAACATTGTGTGCCCATGTGGGGTGTGAGCAATGGGGAACATCGTGTGCCCGACGGGGAGTTACTTTAGGTAAAAAGCAATGATTCTATTTGGTTCCTGAGTGAACTTGCTGAATGTTGAGTCGGTATCGCATTGCATCTGCATAGAGTCATATGTCAGTCTCTATGAGTTGCATTTAATACATTGTATGTATATGCTGAAATAAACATGATTGTGCATATGTTTATTTGGAATGTTGTGAAATGATTGGTATGTGTGAAGGACATACTTGCGGATATATATATGCATGTTGATATGTATATATGTATGTGATTTATACATTGAATGTATATGTGAGATTTAAACATAGCTTGTCGTATGTTTATGCGGAATGAATGTAAATGAAGAATAGACATAAATAATATAAGATTTATGTGTATTGGTGATTTGTGAATGATTGTACATGTTGATTGGTAAATGAAGATACATTGCGATGTATGTGAATTATGTGAACATGGTTGAATATGATTTGTGTTATGTGAATAAAATGGTGATAAGTATGCGTATAAGTATGCTTTATGTTGTGTATGAATAATATGTTATGGTGAGAATATGTTGATGTATATGTTATATGTTGAGATATATAATTATATGCAATATTATTATGATAATGTTTCTCACCCTTCTGCTGTTTTATGATGCTCTGCGAGGCATTGCAGATTAGGTGTGCCGGAGTCGTTTTTGTGAAGCTTGTCTTCCTATCTTTTGGTCGGTCGGCTCTAATATGTAGCACCGGGTAGTTAGGTGGCCTTGTGCCTTTTTGGGGATACATTTGTATATGTATTCATTGTGGACATGTTTTGTATAACATGATATATTTGTACGCTTCTAACTTATAGATATATTTTGATAAATATATAAGTTGAAGTTGTTGATGATTTAAGTTTTCCGCTGTGCAATTTATAATTGAGATATGGGTGTAAGGATTGAAATTCCTTTGTGGATAGCTACCCCATTGTTGCATATCTATTTGAGCAGGTGTTATATGTTTTAATTTCACGTAATGTTGCATGCTCCTTTTTATGCTTGATTTAAATTATACTCTGACGAAAGTTTATCTATGCCTAAATGATTTAATGTATTATTTGGGGGTATAGAAAGGGGTGTTACATTAAGTGGTATCAGAGCCAGTGTTCGAGTTAGTTGTGTCTGTCTTGTTTTGATGGTTAAACTGTTGTTTACCATTGTTGTTGTTTTTGGGAATAATCAGAATATGGTTGGAAGGAATGATGATGCGATGGCTGCTGCTTTAGAGGCAATGGCTAGAGTGGTGCAGGGAGCGTCGAATGTGAATGCTAACGATGAGTTCAGGAAGAATCAACCGTTGGTTTTCAAGGGGAGGTTTGATCCTGATGGTGCTCATAATTGGTTGAAGGAGATTGAGAGAATATTTCGAGTCATGGATTGTGCTGAGGGAAGTAAGGTGAGGCTTGGTTCTCACATGTTGAAGGAAGAAGCCGATGACTGGTGGGTCGGTAGAAGTCTTGCTTTAGAGGAAGAAGGTGAAGAGATTACATGGGAAGTTTTTCGCACTGAGTTCTTAAGGAAGTATTATCCTGAGAGTGTTAAAGGAAAGAAGGAGATGGAGTTCCTTGAGCTGAAGCAAGGTAGTATGTCAGTGGTTGACTATACTGCTAAATTTGTGGAATTGGTTCAGTTTCATCCTCATTATGATGCTGCTACTGCTGAGTTTTCTAAGTGCATTAAGTATGAGAATGGTTTGCGTCCTGAGATTAAGCAAGCTGTGGGATATCAGAGGATTAGAAGGTTTTCGGATTTGACTGAATGTTGTAGGATCTTTGAAGAGGATAGTAAAGCTCGTTCTACGCACTATAAGAGTGTGAATGAGAAGAGAGGGAAGCAACAGGTTCGAAGTGGACCTTATGTGACACCCGCTGATAAGGGCAGTCATAGGGGAAGCTTTGACAAGAGATCTAGTGGAGGGAGTTCTGGTCCCGTGAAGTGTTACAAGTGTGGCACCTTGGGCCACAAGTCTTTTGAGTGTGGAAAGAATTTGGTGAAGTGTGCTAATTGT
This sequence comes from Lathyrus aphaca, assembly GCA_963966055.1. Taxonomy (NCBI): domain Eukaryota; kingdom Viridiplantae; phylum Streptophyta; class Magnoliopsida; order Fabales; family Fabaceae; genus Lathyrus; species Lathyrus aphaca. The sequence goes on along the minus strand of OZ014522.1, from coordinate 466,103,637 downwards.
GGTGGTCTTGGACATGCTACGACCGAGTGTCGAAGAAGTGTGGTTAAGTGCTTTAATTATGGTGAAGTTGGCCACATTAGTACCAAGTGTACTAAGCCGAAGCAAGCTCAGGCGGGTGGAAAGGTGTTTGCATTAGCAGGGAAGGATACTACTAGTGCATACTGTTTGATTAAAGGTACATGCTTTATTAATAGTACGCCTTTAGTTACTATTATTGATACGGGAGTGACTCATTCGCTTATTTCTCCTTAGTGCACTAAACGTTTGAATTTGTTTATGTCTTCTTGGGTTTGTGAGATGGTTATTGAGACTCCTGCTTCAGGACCGGTAATTGCTTCTTTAGTGTGTGTAAGTTGTTATTTGACCATGTTTGGTAAAGAATTTGTTTTGGATTTGGTTTGTTTGCCGTTGGAAGGTTTGGATGTAATCTTGGGTATGAACTGGTTGCAGTTTAATCGAGTTCATATAGATTGCTATCATAATTTAGTGAGGTTTCCTTCTTTGGATGATGGAGAAGAGAGTTTCCTATCCATGAAAGAGTTGAAGAAACTTTTAGTGGACGAAGCTTAGTTGTTTGGTTTGTTTGCGTTGTTGTCTGTGGAGAATGAAGTGGAGATTAGTAGGTTCCCAGTGGTGTGTGATTTTCCAGAAGTGTTTCCTGATGATATTGTGGATGTACCGCCGGAAAGGGAAGTTGAGTTTTCTATTAATCTAATTCCTGGTACTAGACCGATTTCGATGGCACCGTATCGGATGTCAGCTTCAGAGTTGGTAGAGTTGAAGAACCAATTGAATGATTTGTTGGATAAGAGGTTTGTTAGGCCGGGTGTTTCTCCTTGGGGTGCGCCGGTATTGTTGGTTAAGAAGAAGGATGGAAGTATGCGGTTATGCATTGATTACAGACAGTTGAATAAGGTGACGATTAAGAACAAGTATCCATTTCCGAGGATTTATGATTTGATGGATCAGTTGGTTGGTGCGCGAGTGTTTAGTAAGATTGATTTGAGATCGGGGTATCACCAGATTAGGGTGAAATAAGAGGATATTCAGAAGACGGCTTTTAGGACACGGTATGGTCATTACGAGTATTCCGTGATGCCATTCGGAGTTTCTAATGCGCCAGGTGTGTTTATGGAATATATGAATCGTATTTTTCATGAACAGTTGGATCGTTTTGTGGTTGTGTTCATCGACAACATTTTGATTTATTCTAAGTCTCAAGAAGAGCATGAAGAACATTTAAGGATTGTGTTGCAAGTTTTGAGAGAGAAGCAGTTGTATGCTAAGTTATCCAAGTGTGAGTTTTGGTTGACGAAGGTGATTTTTCTTGGTCATGTTATTTCTGATGGTGGTATTAGTGTGGATTCATCCAAGATTGATGTTGTGATGCAGTGGGAAGTTCCTAGACCAATTACGGAGATTCGAAGCTTTTTAGGCTTGGCGGGTTATTATCGGAGGTTTATTGAAGGATTTTCAAAGTTGGCACTTCTGTTAACGCAATTGACGTGTAAAGGAAAGGCTTTCATTTGGGATATCCATTGTGAAGAAATTTTTATGGAGCTTAAGAGAAGGTTGAATAAGGCTCCAATTTTGGTTTTGCCGAATCCTACGGAACCATTTGTGGTGTTTTATGATGCTTCTTTGTTTGGACTAGGTGGTGTTTTGATGCAAGATGGAAAAATTGTGGCTTATGCTTCGAGACAGTTGAGAGTGCATGAAAAGAATTACCCTACGCACGATTTGGAATTAGAGGCTGTGGTTTTTGCTCTAAATATTTGGAGGCATTATTTGTTTGGTGCGAGATTTGAAGTTTTTAGTGATCACAAGAGTTTGAGGTATTTGTTTGATCAGAAAGAGTTGAATATGAGGCAACGAAGATGATTAGAACTTTTGAAGGATTATGACTTTGGTTTGAATTACCATTCGGGTAAGGCGAATGTGGTTGCCGATGCGTTAAGTCATAAGTTGTTACATATGTCCGCATTGATGATAAAAGAATGGGAGCTTTTGGAAGATTTTAGAGATTTGAGTTTGGTTTGCGAGATGACGCCGAGGAGTGTGAGACTTGGTATGCTTCATGTTACGAATGATTTTCTTGCAACCGTTTGTGAAAAGAAAAAGTTGGATTTGAAATTTGTTGATTTAATGATGAATGAGAATGAGGACTTTAAGGTTGATAATTTTGGAGTTTTGAGATTTCGTGGACGTATTTGTATTCCCGATGATGTAGAGTTGAAAAAGATGATTTTAGAGGAAGGACACCGGAGTAATTTGAGTATTCATCCAGGAGCGAACAAGATGTATCAAGATTTGTAGAATATCTTTTGGTGGTTTGGATTGAAGAGAGATGTGGCTCATTTTGTGTATGCGTGTTTGACTTGTCATAAGTCTAAGGTGGAACATCAGAAGCCTAGTGGTTTGATGCAACCGTTGGATATTCCAGAATGGAAATAGGATAGTATATCGATGGATTTTGTTACGGGTTTGCCGAATACTCTAAGAGGTCACAATGAGATTTGGGTGATTGTTGATAGGCTTACTAAATCTTCTCACTTTATTTCGATGGATATTAGTTATTTTTTGGAGAAGCTAGCCGATATTTATGTTTCCGTGATTGTGAAGTTACATGGAGTTCCTAAGAGTATTGTATCGGATAGAGATCCTAGATTTACGTCGAGGTTTTGGGAAAGTTTGCAAAAGGCTTTGGGTTCTAAGCTAAGATTGAGTTCGGCTTACCATCCGCAAACGGACGGTCAAACCGAGAGGACGATTCAATCGTTAGAGGATTTGTTGCGTGCTTGTGTGCTAGAACAAGGTGGCGTTTGGGATAGTTATTTAGCGTTGATTGAGTTCACCTATAATAACAGTTTTCATTCGAGTATTGGTATGGCACCATTTGAGGCTTTATATGGTCGGATATGTCGAACACCTTTGTGTTGGCATGAAACCGGAGAGAGAACGGTAGTTGGACCGGAGATGGTACAACAAACGACGAAAAAGGTGAAGTTTATTCGGGAGAAGATGAGAGCTTCTCAGAGTAGGAAAAAGAGTTATCATGATAAGAGACGGAAGGATCTTGAGTTTCAAGATGGCGACCATGTGTTTTTGAGAGTTACACCGGTTACGGGTGTGGGTCGTGCTTTGAAGTCGAAGAAGTTGACTTCTCGTTTTATTGGTCCGTATCAGATTACTGCAAGAGTTGGTGTTGTGGCTTATCGTGTGGCGTTGCCCCCGAACCTTTCGAATTTGCATGATGTGTTCCATGTTTCGCAACTTTGGAAGTATGTTCCGGATCCGTCACATGTTATTCCTATGGACGAGGTTGAGGTGAGAGATAACCTTACGGTGGAAGCTTTGCCGGTTAGGATTTTGGATCGTGAGATCAAGAGGTTAAGAGGCAAGGATATTGCGCTTGTGAAAGTGGCGTGGAGAGGCGCTGCGGAAGGCAATATGACTTGGGAATTGGAGAGTGGGATGCGCGAGTCGTATCCGGAGTTGTTTGATTCAGGTAATATTTTCGAGGACGAAAATTTCTAAAGTGGGGGAGAGTTGTAACGCCCCGATTCGATAATTCCCATTGTGTTGGAGTCTTTTATTTTAATTGAGTAATTATTATCTTGTTTGTGAAATTAATATGATGATAAGATATGTTGATGAATTAATGTGATATATTATGTTGTGAGATTTTACCGTTTTGTGAATTTCGGGGTAAAATTGGATAAGAGGGTATTTTAGACTTTTGTTAATTAGTGATAAGTTAGAATTAGTAGAATTGGTATTTTGTGAGAAAATGATATTTGGTTGGAAAGAAATAGAATTAATAGAGTAAGAATAGAAATAGAAAGAAAAGAGTATAACTTGTGAGAAAGAGAAAGAAAAGAAAAGATATAAAGAAAAAGAGAAGAAAGAAAAAGGAGAGAAGAGAAAAAAAGAGAAAAGAGATAAAAGTTGGAAAAGCTTCAAGATTTCTCCAAGAAATCGGAATAATCGGGTAAGGGTGATAAGCATTGTTATCTTAATATAGTGTATGATTATGTATGTGTTTGATTGGTTGAGTTTTGGTTTTAATGAGAGTTAGAGAAGATGAATAGTTAGGGTTTGAGAGAAAATGGGAGAAATTGGTGGATTAATCGGTTAGAACTTGATATAATCGAAGTATGATGTTAGATACATGCTATTGATCATGTTTGTATGAGTTTAGAGAAGTTTTGGAGTGATTAGATTTAACTGTTTGCAGCTGGTATGTTGTTCAAATCGAAATGGTCGCTCAGCGAGCTACCCCTCGCTCAGCGAAATGTTCCAGGGCGATTTTCGCTCAGCGAGCAAGAGGGCGCTCAGCGAGCCAGTAGGTTTTTGAGGGATTATGTGTTTTAATCCGTAGCTTGAGTTTCAGGTATTCGTTTTTAGCGATCCTTATATTGATTCGAAGCTAAAAACATGTTGAATCCATTGATGCTAAGAAGAGTAATTTTTAGCCGACTTTTACCCGACTTTTCCGATAAAACGTAATTATGTTAATTATGGAATTGTGGGTTTGATTGTTGTGTTGTGGCCGTTTGGCAAATAGATACATTGCTTAAATTAAATGCGAATGTATGCTAATTGTATGAGATGAATGCATAACTATATTGTGAATATGTATGCAGTTTCAAGAATGTTTTGTGTCATTTTGCATGTAAGTATAATGTATGCATTCTTGTGCTGTGGGATTCTTTGTGAATCTGTTGTAGCATCGTGTGCTCATGTGGAGTGTGAGCGATGACTACAACAAGATCGTGTGCCCGTGTGGGGTGTGAGAGATCGAATTGTGTGCCCGTGTGGGGTGTGAGCAATCCAGAAACATCGTGTGCCCGTGTGGGGTGTGAGCGATGGGTGATTTATTCACATTGATTGTGTGCCCGTGTGGGGTGTGAGCAATCAGATTGTGTGCCCGTGTGGGGTGTGAGCAATCCTGAAACATTGTGTGCCCATGTGAGGTGTGAGCAATGGGGAACATCATGTTCCCGACGGGGAGTTACTTTAGGTAACAAGCGATGGTTCTATTTAGTTCCTGAGTGAACTTGCTGAATGTTGAGTCGGTACCGCATTGCATCTGCATAGAGTCGTATGTCGGTCTCTATGAGTTGCATTTTATACATTGTATGTGATTTATACATTGAATGTATATGTGAGATTTATACATTGAATGTATATGTGAGATTTAAACATAGCTTGTCGTATGTTTATGCGGAATGAATGTAAATGAAGAATGGATATAAATAATATAAGATTTATGTGTATTGGTGATTTGTGAATGATTGTACATGTTGATTGGTAAATGAAGATACATTGCGATGTATGTGAGTTATGTGAACATGGTTGAATATGATTTGTGTTATGTGAATAAAATGGTGATAAGTATGCGTATAAGTATGCTTTATGTTGTGTATGAATGATATGTTGTGGTGAGAATATGTTGATGTATATGTTATATGTTGAGATATATAATTATATGCAATATTATTATGATAATGTTTCTCACCCTTCTGCTGTTTTATGATGCTCTGCGAGGCATTGCAGATTAGGTGTGCCGGAGTCGTTTTTGTGAAGCTTGTCTTCATATCTTTTGGTCGGTCGGCTCTGATATGTAGCACCAGGTAGTTAGGTGGCCTTGTGCCTTTTTGGGGATACATTTGTATATGTATTCATTGTGGACATGTTTTGTATAACATGATATATTTGTACGCTTCTAACTTGTAGATATATTTTGATAAATATATAAGTTGAAGTTGTTGATGATTTAAATTTTCCGCTGTGCAATTTATAATTGAGATATGGGTGTAAGGATTGAAATTCCTTTGTGGATATCTACCCCATTGTTGCATATCTCTTTGAGCAGGTATTATATGTTTTAATTTCACGTAATGTGGCATGCTCCTTTTTATGCTTGATTTAAATTATACTCTGACGAAACTTTATCTATGCCTAAATAAATTAATGTATTATTTGAGGGTATAGAAAGGGGGTGTTACAGGAGGTGCTGGTGATGGTAAACTTAGTGGATGGCATGTGAGTAGCTTCTTCCTCGTCCATGGTCTGCTGCATCTCATCTATTCCTACATCTGGTTGCTCTTCTGGTGCAGCAATGCCTGGTGAAGGGCCGTCGAGATCATAGTGCCAGTTGGCTCTGATCTTCACATCTGTATGGGAGTGGCATGGCAGGATGATGCTTCTAACAACCTAGCTGTGAACAACCAAGTTGTACCTATTGTCCCTCCTTTGCTTGATGATGTGGTTGTTTTTGAAGTAGTCCAAATCAAGGAACAAGACGGGTGTAGCTCTCAATTGACCAAGACAATCACCTAGACCGAGCTTTAGCGCGAATGATCATCTCGCCAAAACAGAAAGGGGCCTTCCCTCTTATACAAGTACTATGGATGTTAGACAGAATGAACTCCACATGGTTCACAGGGATGGAGAAGAAGGCACATCGGATCAGGAACAACTTCCTCTAGTTTACCTTGTGATTGTTGTATCTTCCAAAGACGATGTTGGACAGAACCCTCTGAAAGTAGCTAACAGTGGGGTTATGGATATGAGAGGCATATAACTCATCCCACGCCGAAAGTTGTTCTCCTGAAAATTACTCCCAAAGTTGGAAAGCTTCTGCTTGCCAGTTTGCATCTCTCGGTAGGCATAGGTGCACACTGTCGCCTTGTTGGAATCTGAACCACTCACGAAATTGTTCCTGAGTAATGGTATACTCCGTTCCGAAAAGTAGAAACGTAGCATTACCGACCAGGAATTTTGTTGTGACGGTTGGAGTGTTGTACATGTAGGAGCTCAAAAACTCTAGAGTTGGAGTATTGTATGTTGGACTGTTGCTTTTGCAGAGCGCTGTGAGACCGGTATTCGCAAGCAACCAGTTGACACTATCAAGGAGCCCAAGTTGGGTTAGGAAATCCTCGTCTATGTAACAAGTTACTTCGACCGTCCTCTCGCGGTACTCGACGAAACGTGCATGTTGGAGCTCTCCGAAAGCACCTTCACGTGGGGGAATGTTGATAGGGGTTTGGCTTGCCATGGTTTTGGAAGGGTTGGTTAATGAAAAAGATGAAGATGAAAATAGAAAGGACTGTTTTTATGAACGAGATGGGTGTGATACGAAACTGCAATTACTACTGCTACTTTATATAAATAAAAACAAGAGTGGGTGCTAGAAATATGCTTGAAATGCTAAAGAGAGGAGTGGTTGAGTAGTTGTGAGAAAGTGGGAATGAAAATTGATATTTATAGGGGTGAAGAAAAAATTAGAACGTTGGAGAGTAGGGTTAGTGGGGTTGCAACGGTCTTATGACCGTTGCAAATGACTGTTACGGGGTTCTGGGCTTTGTGACGGTCGTCTAGGCACTGTGACGAGTGTCAGGGTAGTGAGACGATCGTCTCATGTTAGTGACGGTCGTCACCCTTGTAAAATGCCAAAAATCATTATGGGATTTCTTCTAGTCCTGGACGTAATTCACACTATTAAAATTTTCACTTCTTCTCAAGAAACTTATTTTTTTTATAGCAGGTAGCAATTATGTATTAGTAGCTTATAAACTAATAGCAGTGCAATATAATTGGTACTTAAATGTCAATGTATTATAATTGTATCAGATGAATATAATTTGACAGTAAGGTACTAATGCATTATAAGTAGCAGAAGGTGATAAACACTCAATTAAAATAAATTACTTGTAACACACTGATCAATTATAACTGAGGCACAAACAAAATAAAAACAGAACCAAAATTCTTTACTAAAACTTAGGAAATTGCAATAGTCATAAATCGAAATAAGCTGAAAAATTTAAAATAACTAGAAATCAAATTGAACTAAAATTAAAATGCTGAATTGAAATAAAAAGCAAGAAAAATCTGATGAGTGTTGAAATTGGGAATTAGCCACGATTGTTGCAGATGGATTCTAGTGCTTGGCTCAGATGGTCGAATTGCTCTACGACCATATCTCTTAAAGTGATGATGTCTATATGCAAGTCGCGGATGTCATATTGCATGATTTGCATTTCAGTATAGAGATTCTCTAAAGTAAGCTCAGGATTGGCTAGAGCAGGTGCAGGTGACTCAGCAGGTTTAAGTTTCACTTCTTCTTTAATTATATCCTCAGGGCAGTTTGAATCATATTATTTTGAAGGAGTCTTAGGATCTATCTCAACTTCAGACCAAGCATCTCCTAGTTCATAAATTGGCTCATCTAGATCATATAGCCAATTGCACTTATTTTGCACACTTGTGCGCTCATGGTCAGGTAAAGTCAAATGTGGCCATTGATCAAAAGCTTAAAACGTTTAGGTCCTCGGTCATACAACATAGCTCTTTTAAAACAGAAAGTGATGTTCATTGGTCTGAACTCTCCAAGTGGGTTAATATGAGAAAGGTAGTTCCTAAATCACATTGCATCAGCAATCTTCGTAGCTAGGTCACCTATCAGAACTGGGTGGTGCTCATTCTGAATAATCCTACATAAATTTGAAAACATGAGATTCACTCCATTAACCCTCCTGGATGTAAAAGCACAAAACATGATGAATAACTCATCTCTCGAGACATTGTTATCTCTTTCAGTCTTTTTGAATAATGTGTAGGCCAGGATAATATGGAAATACCTAATAGCTGGGTTGTGGATCTCAGTGGACAACATAGGTTATATATCATGATCAGATTGTCCTAAGATACTACTCCAAAAACGATCTAGCTCATCCCGTGCAAGCAAGTTTTCCTGTGGTTTCGAGAAAACAGTAGGGCCATCTGGGAAACCTAAAAGGTTATCCATCTCATGGATGTTAAACTCACAAGGGTATCCAAAGAGTCTGAATGTTATATTTCCTCTTGTAAAGCCTTTTCCACAGTTGGGGTCATAAACCAATGAACTTAGAAATTCTAAGGTTAGCTCATAATAGGTCTTATGTTTCCTAAGTGCAAACTCTTCCCAACCTATCTGATTAAACAAATAGTCAATGCTAGCACCTATGCCTAAAGCTTTCATGGTAGGTTCATGGGAAAATTTGGTCAGGGCCATAGGTCTCTTGACTAAGGCTTCATAACGACGCCTCTGGGTGCCATCTCTAAAGTCCACAATCAGATTGGTAGTCATTGTCAGAGTTAGTGAGAATGAAAATAGAGAAGGAGTAGAAAACTTTGAAAATCTTGGAATCACACAATAAAACAAAAACAAACAGAACAATCAGTGAATTAAATGCATTTTGGAAATTAGAATTTTTTAAAAACAAAAACAAAATTAAAAATAAAAAATTATCGGTTGCCTCCCACAAAGCGCTTCGTTTAATGTCGGGGATCGATACGACTTAAGGGAGATTAATCTAAGGTTTCCGATGGCAATTCAGCCAGTTTCAAACCTGTCAAAAATTCTTTGTCTTCTATGCAATTATAATGTTTAAGGCGTTGCCCATTTTTTATAAATGGTGCACTGGACTTACCCTTAATTTCAATAGCGCCACTAATTAAAACTTTTGTTATTTCGAAGGGACCGGACCATCTGGATCGTAATTTTCCAAGAAACAACCTAAGCCTAGAGTTGAATAAAAGAACGATGTCTCCCACACTGAATTCTTTTCTAGAAATTCGCTTGTCATGCCACTTTTTCGTTCTATCCTTATATATGCGGGCAAACTCGTAAGCGTCTAGTATTAGTTCTTCCAATTCATGTAAGTCTAAAATACATTTCTCACCTGCGTCAATATAGTTAAAGTTAAGTTTTTTTAATTGCGCAATAGGCTTTATGCTCTAATTCTACTGACAAGTGGCATGATTTTCCATAGACTAGTTTGAAAGGTGTGGTTCCGATGGGTGTCTTAAAAGCTATTTTGTAGGCCCATAAAGCTTTAGGTAGCTTGGTAGACCAATCTTTCCTTGATGTAGCAACATTTTTTTCTAAAATTTGTTTTATTTCTCTATTTGAGACCTCTACTTGTCCACTAGTTTGCAGATGATAAGGTGTTGCTACTCGGTGTCTTACTCCATATTTTAATAAGAGTTTATCAAATATTTTAGATGTGAAATGGGAACATCTGTCACTTATGACGAGTCTTGGTACACCGAATCTCGGGAAGATAATATTTTTGAAAAGCTTCATGACTACTCGTGTGTCATTTGTTGGAGAAGCTATAGCTTCGATCCATTTCAAAACATAATTGACATTGACGAGTATAAATTTATTTCCAAAAAAAGATGGGAATGGTCCCATAAAATAAATTCCCCACACATCGAAAACTTCTACTTCTAGAATGCATTTTTGGGGAATCTTATCGTGCCTCGAGATGTTACCAGTGTGTTGGCATCAGTTGCAATTTAGAATGGCGAGGTGAACATATTTTCAAAGAGTGGGCCAAAATAGGCCTGATTGAAGGATCTTTGCACAAGTTTTCGAAGTGCTTGCATGTCAACCGTAAGGCGCATAATGACAATGGGAAATGATATTTTCTGTTTTTTCTTCTGGGAAGCAATGGTTCATCCCAGTAATACTATTTCAGATCATGGAATAATTTCTTCTTTTTTTGGTAAGTGAGATCTGTAACGCCCGTATTTAATTAATTAATTTAATTAAATATTGTAGATGTTTAGAATTGGCAGAATTTTTGACCAACAAGAAATATTGAATTCAGTTCAGAATGTCCTATCAGATGTTGGGACATTATTAAACAGAGTATAAGAACTTATTTCAGGATGTCTCACCAGATGTTGGGACATTGTGTAAATGACTTAAGTTCAGTTTTTCAGGATGTCCCAACAGATGTTGAGACATCTCAAACCTGCTACCAGAATTAATTAATGACTAACTGTTCTGAGATATTTAAGGAGAGTTATCTGGAATTAATTATGGATGGATAAAAACAGAACAAGGCGCATCTGTAGGGAGTTTTATTATGAGGATTCAGATTAATCAGAAGAACTAAATCACCTAGAATATAGGAAGTAACAAACCCTAAATTCAAGGTGGAAGCTGCATGCTTTTAGGACTGGATTAACCTACAGAAAGCCCAAATTACAAACACCTATTTAATCAACGAAAACTCACAGAATTGAGTACGAATTTCAAATAGGGTGTCTAGTGTTTTTAATAGCAGGTGTTTTCATTGTACCACTTTATGAGCTTTTAAGCAAAAGTGCATTTGTGAATTGATTGAAACTGTGAAGTAAGATCAAGCTGTATTGTTTGAAGAATGTCTTCAATTTTATTAAACTTGTAAGCTTGATCACTGTGTGATTGAGGGGGAGTGAGTTGGTACTCATATCTAAGTTGTGTCTTAGGTAGAAATTGCATTGGGTAGATATTAAGTGAAATATTAAACTGGGTTGTTTAAGTCTAGAATTAATATTACTTATAGTGGATTTCCTCCTGGCTTGGTAGCCTCCAGATGTAAGTGTGGTTATACACTGAACTGGGTTAACAAACTTCTGTGTTGTTTAATTTTCTTGCATTTTAAGTTTTGGTTAAATCTGTCAAGTGTTGGGACATCTCATAGGATATCTCATACCTGATCACAGAATTTCAATTGGCATCAGAGCAGGCACCCTGCCTGTTTATACTGGGTGAGATCTAGGGAATACAAATTCTGGAAACATGGACAGAGATATAGGATCAGTAAATAGACCACCTATACTGGATGGTTCTAATTATGACTACTGGAAGCCAAGAATGATTGCATTCTTAAGATCACTTGACAACAGGGCATGGAGAGCAGTCAACATTGGATGGGATCATCCTATCCAAGACACCAAAGATGGATCAAAAGTGTTGAAACCTGAAGAAGAATGGAGTAAGGAGGAAGAAGATTCAGCACTAGGCAACTCCAAGGCCTTAAATGCTCTATTCAATGGCATTGATAGGAACATCTTTAGACTTGTGCATCACTGTGAGCTAGCCAAAGATGTGTGGGATACTCTCAAAACAACTCATGAAGGAACATCAAAAGTAAAGATGTCAAGACTTCAACTTCTCACCACCAAGTTTGAAAACTTGAGAATGAAGGAAGATGAGACAGTTCATGAATTCTACATGAACATCTTAGAAGTAGCTAATACTTCTGGAGCTTTGGGAGAAAAGATGACTGATGAAAAACTTGTAAGAAAGATCCTCAGATCTTTGCCAAAAAGATTTGACATGAAAGTCACAGCAATAGAAGAAGCTCAAGACATATGCACTATGAAAGTTGAAGAGCTCATTGGTTCCCTTCAAACATTTGAGATGGGAATGAATGACACAAATGTTAAGAAGAACAAAAGCATAGCCTTGGTAACAAATACTGATGAAGAAGAAGATGATGAATCAGAAACTGGTAAAAGCTTATCAGACAACATTGCTATGCTTGGAAGACAATTCAAAAAGTTTCTCAGAGGGATGGAAGGCAAATCCAAACCCAGTGGAAGATACATAAACTCTTCTGAGAACATGAGACCTTATGATGCTAACAGAAGGTCAAATTATGCTGAAAAGACCAGTCAAGAAAAAGGAATCAAATGCCATGAATGTGAAGGATATGGACACATCAAGAATGAATGTCCTACCTACTTAAAAAGGCAAAAGAAAGGACTATCTGTAACTTGGTCTGATGAAGACTCAGGAGGTGATTCAGAAGAAGAATCAGCTAAGCATATCACTGCTTTAGCTGGACTATATGAATCTGAAAGTGATTCCAGTGATGGGGAGCTTACTGTTGAAGAACTTGAGCAAGCCTACAAAGATCTATACAAAAGAAGTACTGAAATATGCAGTGAGGTTATAAAGCTAAAGAAGCAGAAGGAGGCACTAGAAGATGAAAAAGCAAGTGATCAAGAAATCATTGCCACCTTGAAAAGTGAAGTAAGTCTTCTCAACTCCAAATTGGAACACATGTCCAAATCTGTTAGAATGTTGAACAGCAGCTCAAATACACTGGATGTTATTCTCAACAACAATAAGCATTCAGGGGATAAAAGTGGACTGGGATTTAACAGAGTACATAAAGATGAAGCTAGCTCTAACAAAACTACTTCAAAATCCATACAGTCAAACAAGATGTCCCAACAGATGCTTCAACATCAGGAAAAGAACACAAAGTCAAACATAATGTTCCAACAGATGTCTCAACATTCTGAAAAGAACAAAATGAAGAAGAAGTATCAAAGATGGAGGTGTCATCATTGTGGAAGATTTGGACATATCAAACCTCATTGTTATAAGCTGCATGGATATCCAAGTCAGATGTATCAGCAACCTTCTAAGCAGAAAATGGAAGTTACCAAGAAAGTGCTGCATAAACATCAAAGAAATCAGCAACCTCCTAAGCAGAAGACAGAAGTCATCAAGAAGGTATGGAGACCAAAGGCCAGCATTCAGGCTGATCAAAGCTACATACACAAGAACAAGATCAACAATCAATCTTGGAAATCTACTAATGAACAACACACAGGGTAGAGGCATCAAAAGAAATCTCATCTCAAATGGTCAAAGAAAAATGCTGCATATATAGCACATACATCACTAAGAGTATCAGCTAAAGAAGACTGGTACTTTGACAGTGGATGTTCAAGACACATGACTGGATTGAAGAATCTGCTAGTAAACTTAAAGTCACATTCATCCAGGTATGTAACCTTTGGAGATGGAGCTAAAGGAGAAATCAAGGGAGTTGGGACCTTGGACTGTCAAGATGTTCCAAGACTAGATGATGTGCTGCTGGTTAAAGGTTTACCTGCTAACCTGATCAGCATAAGTCAATTATGTGATTAAGGGTACAGTGTAAACTTTACTAAAACTGAATGCATAGTGACTAACAAAGAAAAATAGGTTGTCATGAAAGGAGCCAGATCTAAAGACAACTGTTACATGTGGAAATCTCAAGACTTCAGTCTTACTTCAACTTGCTCCTTAGCTAAAGAAGAAGAAGTGAAACTATGGCACCAAAGGCTAGGTCATCTTCATTTCAGAGGCATAAAGAAGATAATATCTATGGATGCTGTAAGAGGTATTCCTAAACTGAAGATTGATGATGGCAAAATATGTGGTGAATATCAAATAGGCAAGCAAACCAAGATGTCCCATCCAAAGCTCCAACATCTGACAACTTCCAAAGTTTTGGAACTATTGCATATGGATCTTATGGGACCTATGCAGGTTGAAAGCCTTGGTGGTAAGAGGTATGCCTATGTAGTGGTTGATGACTTTTCAAGGTATACATGGATAAATTTTATCAAAGAAAAGTTTGATGTATTCAAAGACTTATGCCAAAGAATACAAAGGGAAAAATCCAGCTGTGTGATCAGAATAAGAAGTGATCATGGAAAAGAATTTGAGAACCAAAAGTTCTTAGATTTCTGCTCTTCAGAAGGAATCAATCATGAATATTCTTCACCAATCACTCCTCAACAGAATGGGATTGTTGAGAGGAAGAATAGAACTATTCAAGAATCAGCAAGAGCTATGATCCATGCTAAAAAGTTACCTTTGTACTTCTGGGCTGAAGCTATGAACACAACTTGTTACATCCACAACAGAGTTACTCTAAGAAAAGGAACTTTGTCCACAATCTATGAAGTCTGGAAGGGCAGAAAACCCACAGTTAAGTACTTCCATGTGTTTGGAAGTAACTGTTATATTCTGGCAGATAGGGAGCAAAGGAGAAAAATGGATCCTAAAAGTGATGAAGGGATTTTTCTTGGATACTCTATAAACAGCAGAGCATATAGAGTATTTAATTCTAGAACCAAGGTTATCATGGAGTCTATAAATGTGATAATTGATGATGCTCCTACAGATGTCCCAGAAGATGTTGGAACATCTGCTGATATCAAGATTGAAGCTGAAGAAAAGAGTGGTCATTATGACTTCACTCAAACTGATGCAAGGACAGAATAATCCAGCAAACCTCCCTCCATCAAAATACAGAAGGATCATCCCAAAGATTTGATAATTGGTGATCCCAACAGAGGTGTGAGCACTAGATCAAGAGAAGTGATTTCAGGTTCTTGTTTTGTTTCTAAAATAGAACCTAAAAACATCAAGGAAGCTCTTACTGATGAATACTGGATTTGTGCTATGCAAGAGGAATTAGGTCAATTCACAAGGAATGAAGTGTGGAATCTTGTTCCTAGACCTGATGACATAAATGTGATTGGAACAAAATGGGTGTATAAGAACAAGTCAAATGAACAAGGAGTTGTTACAAAGAACAAAGCTAGACTTGTAGCTCAAGGATACACACAAATTGAAGGAGTAGACTTTGATGAAACCTTTGCACCAGTAGCAAGGCTTGAATCAATCAGACTACTTTTGGGAATTGCTTGTATCTTAAAGTTCAAGCTATTTCAAATGGATGTGAAAAGTGCTTATTTAAATGGTTATCTTAATGAAGAGGTATATGTAGAACAACCTAAAGGATTTGTTGATCCAAGCTGTCCAAATCATGTATACAAACTAAAGAAAGCTCTTTATGGTCTGAAGCAAGCTCCAAGGGCATGGTATGAAAGACTGACTACTTTTCTTATCAGGCAAGGGTACAGGAAAGGTGGAATTGACAAAACCTTGTTTGTTAAAGATGAAGAAGGAAATGTCATGATTGCACAAATATATGTAGATGACATTGTCTTTGGTGGGATGTCTGATAGGATGGTCAAACATTTTGTCAACTAGATGGAATCTGAATTTGAAATGAGCCTAGTAGGAGAGTTAACCTACTTTCTTGGTCTGCAAATAAAGCAAATGGAAGACTCCATGTTCATTTCCCAAAGCAAGTATACCAAGAACATAGTCAAGAAATTTGGAATGGAAAATGCTACTCATAAGAGAACTCCTGCCCCCACACATTTAAAGCTGACTAAAGATGAAAAGGGTGAGAATGTAGATCAAAGCTTATACAGAAGCATGATTGGAAGCTTGTTATACTTGACTGCTAGCAGACCAGACATAGCATTTGCAGTAGGTGTATGTGCAAGATATCAAGCTGATCCAAAAGTCAGTCATCTCAATCAAGTCAAGAGAATTCTTAAATATGTTAATGGTACTTGTGACTATGGCATAATGTACTTTCATGGATGCAAACCAATTCTCACTGGCTTCTGTGATGCTGATTGGGCTGGAAGTGCTGATGACAGAAAAAGCACTTCAGGAGGATGCTTCTTTCTAGGAAACAATTTGATTTCTTGGTTCAGTAAGAAGCAAAATTGTGTATCCCTATCTACAGCTGAATCTGAATATATAGCAGCTGGAAGCAGTTGTTCTCAGTTGGTTTGGATGAAGCAAATGCTCACTGAGTACAATGTCCCACAAGATGTCATGACATTGTACTGTGACAACTTAAGTGCAATTAACATATCAAAGAATCCTATCCAACATAGCAGGACCAAGCATATTGATATCAGACATCATTTCATCAGAGATCTTGTAGAAGAAAAACTGATTTCATTGGAACATGTAGCTACAAATCTGCAGTTGGCTGATATCTTTACCAAAGCATTGGATGCTACACAATTTGAGAACTTAAGGGGCAAATTGGGAATCTGTTTATGTGAGATTTAGCAGTTAATGAGATGTGCCAACATGTCATATGACATTGTGTGGCATAAGTACCAGATGGCAACACCAGTCTGGTCAAGAACCTTGGGTATTCCATTCCTAATCATTTTCAATGTAACGGCTACTTATATAATAACAGCTCCCATTCAGCTATCCATATTCTCATCATACTATCAAAAGCGAATTGCATCATCTAGCTGTTCTTCAGAAATCATCAACCCTAAATCTCTTCATCCATCTTCTTTGAAAATGTCTCAAAACCCTAACACTCCTGAAGAAGTTCTCAACAAAGAAGATGTGGTTCATGCAACCCCCATCTCTGTAGTACCCATGAAGTCTACTCCATTGGACGAAATCAGAGGAAGTGCTCCTCATGCTAAAAAGCCAAGAACTCCAAAAAGAGCAAAAGATCAAGTCTGCAGCAAATCCAAAGGCATTCCTTCACCAGCAAACATGCCTCCAAAATCTTCTGAATATGTGGATGCTTCCATAAAAGAGATAGTTAACAAGATTCTTTTTGAACAAAGAGTGGTTAGTGGCATATCTATCCCTCTGAACACCATGCCAGCTCCACAAGATGATCAACAAACTCAAGCTGCAAAGGACACTCCTGATCAACAGGATGTCCCAATAGATGTTGAAACATCTGAGGATGAACAAAAGGCTTCATCTGATGCTGCTGTAGAAGAATCTGAGGACCAGAAAAAGGCCTCAAATGAAAGTGATGAAGAAGAATCTGAGGATCAGACCAAAGCCTCAACTGAAGAGCATATCTCTGCTGATCAACCAGCTGAAGAAGAGACTGCTCAATCTCCTCCTGTGGTGAATCTTGAGCAGGATTCTGATACAGAGATCATTACCTCTGTAAGACCTAGCATAGCCAAAAGGCTCAGGTCTAGGAAAGGAAAGATGCAAGCAGAACATGCAGTTCCTGAGAAGAAGCAAGCTACCCCAAAGAAAGACAAAGCCAAAACTGTCGTTGGTCCTACAAAACAATGGAGTAAAGTCCAAACTCAAAAGAGGAAAGCTGTCATTCCCTCAGACTCAGATGTTGAAGCAGATGTCCCAACATCTCCTCCAAAGAAGAAAACAGCACCCTCTAGGGCTTCAACTGCTGTTCTAGAAGCCCCTTTGGACAACATCTCATTTCATCATGTCTCAAGTGTTAACAGATGGAAGTTTGTGTACCAAAGAAGGGTTGCACTTGAAAGAGAGCTGAGCAGTAATGCACTTGAGTGCACTGAATTAATTGACCTCATCTCTGCTGCTGGCCTCTTCAAAACAGTCTCCAATCTCTCTCCCTGCTATGAGCTTCTTGTCAAAGAATTCATAGTCAATCTTCAGGAAGATTGTGCCAATGGTAAGTCTTCTGAATTTAGAAAAGTTTTTGTTAGAGGCAGGTGTGTAGAGTTCTCTCCTCAGATCATCAACCAATACCTTGGAAGAGAGTCTGATGGACCAAATGAGCTAGGGAAGACTGATAACCAGGTCTGCAAGGTTATCACTGCAAATCAGGTCAAGGCTTGGCCAGTGAAAGGAAAGCTCTTAGTGAGCATGCTGACAAGAAAATATGCCATGCTGAACAGGATTGGTACAGCAAACTGGGTGCCTACCAATCACACATCTTCAATATCCACTGGTTTGGGCAGGTTTATTTATGTTGTGGGCACTCAGACTAAGCTGGATTATGGTGCCTACATCTTTGATCAGACCTTGAAGCATGCTAGCTCATCTCCAACAAAGCTGCCAATAACTTTTCCTTCATTGTTGTGTGGTATAGTGCTAAGTCAATACCCTGGAATCCTCACTGAGAAGGACACGGTCTGCAAGAGAGAAAGCCCTCTGGCCTTTCACTACAAATTGTTCCTAAGTCATCATGCAGCAGATGTTGAAGCACCCTCTGGGACATCTGCAGGTCCTTCAACTGCCAAGACTCCAATCTCCAAGGCTGCATTGATTGCTGAACTGAAGACCACTTGCAAAGAACTTGAAGCAAGAAAGCAGAAGCTTGGGGAAATCATCCAAAGGCTGGAGAGTGAAGGTGATCAGAAAGCTGCTTCTGATGAAGAAACTGAGGATGATGAAGAAACTGAAATTGAAGAGTCTGAGTGATTAACTGTATGTGAGGACAAATGTAATGACAACTGCATTGTAATTTAGATTTAGTCTCTTTGGCCCCAAAATTTGTGTCTAACAAGGGGGAGAACAACACCAACAACAACAATGTGTAATGCTGTTTGATTATGAATGAAAATCTGTTTGCTTCTGAACTGAATAAGTGTGTTTTTCTGTTGCAACAAGACTGGATACATATATGTTTGAGGGGGAGTAATCTCAAATTTGATTCAACAGAAAAGTAATGTTATACTCTGATAAAAGATCTTCTGCTGCACTCTGATAACCAGAAAAGATGTTAGCCAAAAATTAGCCAAAGGGGGAGTTTGTAGATGTTTAGAATTGGCAGAATTTTTGACCAACAAGAAATATTGAATTCAGTTCAGAATGTCCTATCAGATGTTGGGACATTATTAAACAGAGTATAAGAACTTATTTCAGGATGTCTCACCAGATGTTGGGACATTGTGTAAATGACTTAAGTTCAGTTTTTCAGGATGTCCCAACAGATGTTGAGACATCTCAAACCTGCTACCAGAATTAATTAATGACTAACTATTCTGAGATATTTAAGGAGAGTTATCTGGAATTAATTATGGATGGATAAAAACAGAACAAGGCGCATCTGTAGGGAGTTTTATTATGAGGATTCAGATTAATCAGAAGAACTAAATCACCTAGAATATAGGAAGTAACAAACCCTAAATTCAAGGTGAAAGCTGCATGCTTTTAGGACTGGATTAACCTACAGAAAGCCCAAATTACAAACACCTATTTAATCAACAAAAACTCACAGAATTGAGTACGAATTTCAAATAGGGTGTCTAGTGTTTTTAATAGCAGGTGTTTTCATTGTACCACTTTATGAGCTTTTAAGCAAAAGTGCATTTGTGACTTGATTGAAACTGTGAAGTAAGATCAAGCTGTATTGTTTGAAGAATGTCTTCAATTTTATTAAACTTGTAAACTTGATCACTGTGTGATTGAGGGGGAGTGAGTTGGTACTCATATCTAAGTTGTGTCTTAGGTAGAAATTGCATTGGGTAGATATTAAGTGAAAGATTAAACTAGGTTGTTTAAGTCTAGAATTAATATTACTTATAGTGGATTTCCTCCTGGCTTGGTAGCCTCCAGATGTAAGTGTGGTTATACACTGAACTGGGTTAACAAACTTCTGTGTTGTTTAATTTTCTTGCATTTTAAGTTTTGGTTAAATCTGTCAAGTGTTGGGACATCTCATACCTGATCACAGAATTTCAAATATTATTGTGTATTTTTCCCGATTTTAAGTTGTTAAGTGTTGTTTTTTTCGTTTGTGCCGTTAAGTCGTTTAAGTTGTTTAGTTGATTTGCATGTTGCAGGTTAAGTTGTGTTTGGGTTGTTTAAGTCGAATAAGTCGGATTAATTTAGTCGAATAGAATAAGTTTTATTGAGATAATATTAAGTTGGGCTAGTTTATGGTGTAAGAGTAGCAAGTTGGGGTGTTGTTTTATGCCCATTAATAATTAGGTTGATTAGTGCAAGTTAGTAATATTAGACAAAAGAAACCTAATTAGATAGAATAACCAGAATTTGTAAGAGAAGGAAGAACAAGTCATAGAGGGAGATACAGAAGAGGCTAGGTTAAGATTTTCGCGGGATTTTTTGTGGTGAATTCGACTGCCTTTAATCCAAGGTAAGGGTGGGGTTCGAATTCCATAATCGGGACTAGATGATCGTATGTAGGTTGGGATTTTTGTATAATTTCATTGTTGTGATTTGTATGAATCTCGTAAGACTGTATGTGTTGTTGTGGAACTGGTTTATGTTGCAGAATCCGTGTAAAAGGAATTAGGGTTCGTAAAATCGATAATAGAATTTGATAGATGAATATATATATATATATATATATATATATGATATTTTGAGAGTAAAATCAATGTAGAAACCAAATTAAGATTGAACAGAATGAAGAAAGTGTGAGAAATCTTAGTAGAGTTGGACTTTGAGGCATTCTGGTCATTTGAGTAACAGATCTGGTGTTACGCGCAACAGACAAGGCCATACGCGTAACAATTCCTATTACACAGGCCATACGCGTATCACTCAAGGCCAATATGCGTACTAAGGAGGCTATATGCGTATGGGTAGGGCAAGTGCGGAAAAAGGCGGTTTTTGGCGATTCAACCTGTTTTCGCATCTGTTTCAAGTTGGTTTGATCTTAGACTTAAAGTAAAGATAAAATATGTTTTTTATAGTAGATTTAAGAGTTTAAGATAATTAAATTAGTAATTTAGCCGATTTAACCATAAGTTTGTCGTTTTCACGTTGAAGTTGTTCTAAGTTGTGTTATCCCAATTTTTGGGAAGATTAATATGTTGTAGGTCCTATGACCAATGTTGATTCATGTTGTTGAGTTGTTCAAGTTGTTATGTTGTTAAGTTGATGATTATTTCGTTGTTGTTGTATGCCATTCATAGTTGCACACATGTGCATATTTCAAGTTGGAGCGTATGCTCGATTCAAGTTGGCATGGATTGGCAAATAAGTTGATAATACCTCGATAACCTGGCAATGTTTTAAGTTAGGAGTTTACTCCAAATGGTACCACATGCATATAAGTTGATTCACATCAAGTTGCATAATAATTATGTTGTTTGTTGGATGTAAGTTATATGTTGATGTTGTTGTTGTGTGAAGTAGTGTTATTATATGTTTATCTCTTTTATATATTGATTATCGTATCCTGTTTATGTTATTCGATATCTCACCCCTTCTGTTTGAATGTTGCCCTCTGTTGGTAACGTGAAGGTAATGAAGAGTCCAATAATTAGTAGCTTTGAGTCGGTGTTTGTCGCTCTGATACGTAGCACTTTGGGGGATGAACGCATGTTTTGCCTTTGTGATTTAGTTTAAGTTAATGAACAAGTTTTAAGTTGTTTTATGTTGAAGAACCAAGTTGAGATTATTTTGATGTTGATTCATTTGAAGTTGAATTAAAGTTGAACTTGTTGATTCACTACGTTGTTGTCGCTCCCACCAAATGACAACCTCAGGTTAGAAGGGGTACAGACGCGAACGGTCGGCGGAAAGAGGAATGAGAACACACTGGAGTGAACTCAGAAAAGACAAGAGTCGCCAGCTAGGCATTTTTATCCCGGAGGAAGGGTAATGTTGCATAAACCTGAGAAAAGATATGGATAAGACGGTTGCGAACCAGAGAGACTGAGAAAGGGGGTTGGTTACAACCTGGGAAGGTATTAGCACCTAGATTGTCCGTCGTACTCGACGGGATCCACGCTTAAAAGATTTGTGTTTTAAAGGGGTAGTGTCAGTGCAATCTGTGTATAAGAGAGCTGGAAAAGGATGTACAGGTGTCAGTGTAAAAGAAGTGAAGTGTATAAGTGAAGTGTCAGTGTAAGGAAAGAGTGAAGTGCTCATGATAATGAGGCTTAAAGAATGAAGCTGGAAAGAGGGGGAACATACAGAGACTTTTGTTCGATAACTGTTAAGTTATGCCTACGTATTCTCTCGTGCAATGAGGAAGTCAGAACACCGTAGTTCGACCCAAAGAGACTGAAAGATGAATTGACTTGTGAACTGCTTACTTGCCTATGCTCAAGCGTATGACCTGTCTGGCTCAGGTGCAAACTGTCTTGCATTAGACGGAAGAAGCAAGTTCTTGTTTGTGAGTGAATGAGATGAGAAAAGAATCCCGGAGGAGACGATTATTGTTTGTTTTTTGTGTTTTCAGTCTTTTATTGCTTTTTTGAAGTTTGTCATAAGTTAATGAGCATAAGCCTAAACCAATGGATTAGTAAACTCATCACATCCTCCCTCTGATTAGGGGTAATGAGAATACCTTAAGTGTGAAGTCAGTATCTCACACTTAATCACCATGATGTAGGATTAAGATCATTAACCTACTTGTGATTATTTAGATGTTTTTGTTGTTTTTGTTTAGTGTTAAGTAATGAGTTTAAGCCATAATTAGGGATTAAACAGACTCATTACACCATCCTAATAGAAGGATAATAGATGAGAATGTTTAAGCTGAGGAAGACTCCTCAACTTAATCCATGATTAGGGATTAACCTCATGACAAAACAAAGCCTTTATTAAATGGATTTTAGTTAATGATAAGATGAAGAAATGGATTTTATGATTTGTAAGACAACTTGAGGGGGACTTGTCCATTAACACTAGGGTTAGTCCTTCTTAACCAATTAAGGAAGAATTAGAACCCTAATGCAAGGCTCAAGTTACAAGCTTGATGTCTTGATGATTATTAAGTGAATTGATTAAAGGATTTAAACACATTAAGGGTTTAACACTTAGGATTAAAGCTATACACTCCATCCTAATAGAAGGATGCAGGCATAAGCTTAATCACAAAGCCTTAAAGCCTTTAGGGTTTAGTCCCTGATTATGAGGTGAGAAGAGGAGACTCAAAGAGACACAAAGGTAAAAGCTAAGTGGGGGACTAATCAAACCCTAATTATTATCATGCTTGGTCATTCCTAGGGTTTGTGAGGTTTGCAAGAGAAATCTTCAAAGAACCACCAAGGAGAGAAGCAAATGAGAGGAGCAAAGAGAAGCAAAACAACTTGCTTCACTTAAGAAGTCAAGTTGCTTGAAGAAAGAAAGTGAGATGAACAAGAATGAGTAAGATCAATCCAAAGCACAAGATAAAATGCAGCAATGATGCATAAGAGAGATGAAAAGAGATTGTGAGAAGTGAAGGCAAATCCACTTCTCAAAACAACTTACCACCTGAAAAGTCAACAAAAGAAATGAAATGCAATGCAAATGAGGTGAAATGTGATGATGCAAACCAAAACCATAAGCATGAGTATGATGTTAATGATGCTAAGAGATGATGCAATCATGATGCAAGGCATTAGAATGATCATACAAACATATGGATGCAAGAGAAGCATGCTTTGAACCATGAATGTTCATGAAAAGTTATGGAATGAAAAAGACATATAACATGGAAAATGAAAGATGCAATGATCAAACATGATTCTAATATGTCCTAGGATGTCTTATGAATCAAATGAATGCACAAAATGTCATGGCAAGTCATGGTATGCAAGCAAATGGAAGATGGATGCAAAGGAAGGCATGAATTAGGGTTATATGCAACATACAAAGCAAAAATCCAAAACCAGAAGCAAATGACATGATAAAAATTTGAAAATGCTATCAAAGGAACCCTAAACCTATACAAACTCACTGCCCAAAGGAGGGGATCCAACTCTTAACCTAGTGAGAGTTATGAATTTTCTAAGATTGCAAGGGTTTTAAGGTACCTTGTCAAGAAAAATGCAAAACAAATTGAAAATGCAAGATCAATTCATGCCAATTTTATCTTATAAACTACATGTTATACAAGATGCAATGCAAAAAGAATAATTCTCCAACTCTCAAAGGTTAGACAGAAATGAATTTTCAAAGTTTGAACCAAAATATTACCTCAAAATGAATTTAATTCCATTGAAAATGATCAAAAGGCATCAAGAACAAAAAATAAATTTGGTTTGAGAGTTGGACAATGTTTCTAAATGTTTTTAAAGGTTACATGAATTTTTTTGTGATTTTTAAATACCTAAAAGTATTTTTAATTAATTAATTTTCATTAACTAATTAAGAATAAACTTTTAAATGATTTAAAAATAATTT
This sequence comes from Lathyrus aphaca, assembly GCA_963966055.1. Classification (NCBI taxonomy): domain Eukaryota; kingdom Viridiplantae; phylum Streptophyta; class Magnoliopsida; order Fabales; family Fabaceae; genus Lathyrus; species Lathyrus aphaca. The sequence goes on along the minus strand of OZ014522.1, from coordinate 466,079,306 downwards.
TTAATGCAAAAAATAAAAATAAAAATATTTTTATGTTCTGAAAAATAATGAAAATCTTGACGAAAATTTTCATAATTTTTAAATATTTTTTGCTATTTTAAATTAAATGATAAAGAAAATGCAATTAAAATGAATTAAAAATATGAATTAAATGAAGTAATCAAATCTGAGGGCCAGGATTTAAACAAGAAAGGGAGGGAATTGACCAGCGCGCGCATCTGGACGGCTCACATTCAAACTACGCTAATTAAGTCATTAACCCTAATCTGAACCCTAAACATTTTCAGGTGACCGGAACAGTGTTCCGGTCATCTTCTCCGGCAGGGTGTTCATGCTATCTCACTTAATACGCCATGAAACTTCACCAATATCTCCAGAATCACTCATTAAACATCATTAAACCTAAACCCTACCCCAAAATCCATTTATTTTCACTGAATCATAAGAATCAAAGCAAAAATCAATTTACGGGCAAAGTTTCAGAACAAGCATACAACCTCAAAACTCAACCATTTTCAAAAATAAAAGGTCCAGTGCATTCAGGGAAGCATGTAGATCATTTTAGAAACAAGAAATAAGAGTTCTGGAAAAATGAATTTCCATGGCTACCTGAATCGAAGCTTTCAACCCAAGAGCTTTCTGCTTGCCTCTTTGCCTCAAAATGATCCCAATGGTCCTCCTGATGAAGTTATGAAGCTTGGTTGGAGTTTATAATGGTTGGTTTGTGAGTTTGCAGAAGTTCTGTTCAGTGAGGGGTGAGGATCGTGTTTCTGATTGAGGAGGTTTCAGGGATGAATGAGGGTATGGAAATGATCAAGGGAGTGTGCTGAGATGTTTTGTGAAGTTTGTTTGTGTGTTTGATGCTTGTGCTGTGTGTTTCGAATGGTTTTGCATAAGAGGCATAAACTTGGAACTATGGCTTATGATCTGTTTCAGGCTTGTGTGTGTTATGAAAATGAATCCTTGGAGTGTGTTTGTAAGGTCTGGATTGGGCAGAGAGTTGTTGTGTCACTGTGGGATTGGTATGGCTCAAGTTGCCAAAAGTCAAGAAAGTTGTACTTGGAGGTATGGGCAAGTGGCAGGCTGAGATAGGGGCATGGCTTGGCTCAGCTGAGTTTAGGGAGAACCATGGAATTGGTTTTGAGGCAAACCAGCAAGTGGATTAGGGTTTATCATAGTTTTTGCAACTTTGTGACCTTTGGGCCCTTTTGAAGTTTCTTGATCCACAGGTCATGAAAATGAGTGAACTTTTGATGAAATCTGATCTTTAGGCATTGGTTTATGTTTGTATGAAGATTAGAAGTCCATTTGATAGCACAATTTGCCTTGGCAAGTGGTTTTTCAACTTTGCCTCTTTGGTAGAAAACTTGAAATTATGTGATTTTTCCCAACTTTGTCAAGCCATAACTTTTGATCCAAAATGAATTAGGACAAGTTCTTGTACTTTTTGAAAAGGGAATGATCCATTCTACAACTTTCATGACCAAAGTTTTCTCATTTGAAGCATTTTTGAATCAAAAAGCAAGGGTTGAAAAAGTTTCCCAAAATGGCAAGTTTCCATTACAAGTCATTTTCCCAAAAAGTCAACTTTGCAAATGGCTTGAAATTCTTCAATTTTGTGAACTTCTAACATCTTCTATGATCAAATAAAGATAATACATAATCAAAATGATGAAGAACACCCCTTGGTTGGGTCATTGGGGGCCTCAGATGCCCTGATTTTACACTGACTTGCTCAAAAAGTCAACTCTTGATCAGATGCCTTCCCCATTGAATTTCTTCATGAAAATTGATATGTATGATCCCTATACCACATAGAGACCAATAGAAACAAGAATGACCAAAAAATTTGGAGTTATGGCCTTTGAAACCAAAACCCTAATTTTAGGTCATCTGTGTAGTTAAACCTGGCTCTGCTTCCATGCCTTTCTCAGTTCTTGTGATTTTTTGACATTCTTGACTTTGAGGATATAATATGATGCTTGAACATACATGGACCCCTTTGAAGTGATTGATTACCTTTGGAGTGGCTCAAATAGCTCTTGGATTACTCAGATCACAAACCCTAGATGCAGATGACTTAGAAGCAATGCAGTGAATCAAAAATGCAATATGAGATGCTATGATTGAACTTATGCATATGAGAAGATCACAAGCCATGGTGTGAATGGGTGAGGGTAAATTTGGGGTGTTTACAGCTGTTTTCAAAACAATTATGTTAATGAAGTTGTTATTTGGTTTTAACGTTGTAAAATGTGATATCCCATGTTTGTTGATGAAATTTTATAACTCTGATTTAATAATTAAAGTCGGGTAGAAATGGGGTGTTACATTAGTGGTATCAGAGCAGGTCGGTATGTCTGACCAAGTCGTCGAGTCATAGTTGTCTAACAATCGAGTATTGTTATGTGGTTCTAACTTTTGTTGTGTTATAGTGTTAAGTTGAGATGGCTGGAAGAAATGATGTTGCAATAGTTGTTGCAGTGCAAGCAATGGCTCAGGCTGTGGAGAACTTGCCGAATGTTGGCGAGAATGATGAGTCTCGCACCTTTGCGACTTTTCAGAGGGAGAAGCCGCCTACCTTCAAGGGCAAGTATGACCCTGATGCTGCATTGGTTTGGTTGAAAGAGATTGAGAGGATTTTCTGTGTGATGAATTGAACTCCAACATAAAAGGTTCATTATGGAACTCATATGTTGGAAGTTGAAGCTGATGACTGGTGGTTGGAAACTAGAGAAAGGTTGGAAGCTGCAGGTGAAGAAATAACTTAGGTTGTGTTCCATAGGGAGTTTATGAGAAAGTATTACCCTAAATATGTACATGGTAAGAAAGAGATTGAATTTCGAATGCTGAAGCAGGGGAATATGTCGGTGACAGATTATGTTGCGAAGTTCATGGAGTTGTCGAAGTTTTATACGCACCATGATGCAGCAACTGCTGAATTTTCGAAGTGCATCAAGTTGGAGAACATGTTACGCTCTGAGATTAAGAAGGTTGTGGGGTATCAGAAGATTCGTGTTTTGCTGATCTGGTGGATAGTTGCAGGATCTTCGAGGAAGATAATAATGTTCACTACAAGATTGTTAATGATCAGAGAGGTAAGAATCAGCAGAACCGTGGCAAGCCTTATGATACTCCAACTGGTAAGGGTAAGCAGAAAGTTGCTCCGGGTCAGAGAACTAGTGGGGGAGATGCTCCTGTTGGTATTGTTTGCTTTAAGTGTGGGCAACCAGAACACAAGAGTAATGTGTGCACTGCTGAGGTGAAGCGTTGTTTCCGTTGTAGGCATGTGATATCTGATTGCACACACAAAGAGATTATCTGTTTTAATTGTGGTGAAGAATGGCATATTGGTAACCAATGCCAGAAGCCAAAGAAAGCAAAGTCTAGAGGGAAAGTGTTCGCTCTAGCTGAAACTCAGACAACTAATGTGGACAAGCTTGTGAGAGGTACGTGTTTCATTAATAGTATTCCTTTAATTACTATTATTGACACGGGGGCTACCCATTGTTTTATTGCTACTGATTGTGTTAAGAGGTTGGGTAAGTTGTCTGAGATGAAAGGAGAAATGGTTTTAGAGATTCCAGCTAAGGGATCGGTGACTACTTCTCTAGTTTGTTTGAGTTGTCTGTTGTCTATCTTTGATAGAGACTTTTATGTTGATTTGGTGTGTTTTCCATTGACTGGGATGGATGTAATCCTAGGTATGAACTAGTTAGAGTATAACTATGTTCATATTAATTTTTTTTGTAAGTCAGTGAGGTTTTCTACTCTAGAAGAGGAAGGAGTTGGATTATTGTCGTTTAGAGAGCTGCAAAAGTTGATGAAAGAGGAAGCCCAAATGTTTATGTTGATGGAGTTGTTGTCAATAGAGAGTAAAGCTAAGATTGAGGAATTTCAAATAGTGAAGGAATTTCCTGAAGTTTTCCCTGATGAAATTCCTGATGTGCCTCCTAAAAGAGAAGCTGAGTTTGAGATTGATCTTGTACCTGGTACTAGACCTGTTTCTATGGTACCGTATAGGATGTCTACATCCGAGTTGGCTAAATTAAAGAAGCAGTTGGAAGAGTTGCTTGAGAAAAAGTTTGTGAGACCAAGTGTATCGCCGTGGGGAGCTCTAGTGTTGCTAGTTAAGAAGAAAGATGGAAGTATGAGGGTTTGTGTGGATTATAGACAATTGAATAAAGTGACCATTAAGAACAAGTACCTATTACCCATAATAGATTATTTGATGTAACAATTGGTAGGTGCTCGTGTGTTTAGCAAGATCGATTTAAGGTCGGGCTATCATCAGATTAAGGTGAAAGATGAGGATATTCAGAAGACGATGTTCAGAACACGGTATGAACATTATGAGTATTCAGTGATGCCTTTCGGTGTGACTAATGCACCAGGTGTATTCATGGAGTACATGAATCATATTTTTCATACTTATCTGGATCATTTTATGGTTGTGTTTATAGATGATAGTTTGGTTTATTCTAAGACAGAAGAAGAGCATGCAGAACATTTGAGAACATTGTTGGAAGTTTTAAAAGAGAAGAAGTTGTATGTGAAGCTGTCTAAGTGTGAATTTTGGTTGAATGAGGTCAGCTTTCTTGGTCATGTGATTTCAGGTAGTGGTATTGCTGTAGATCCTTCTAAGATAGATGCGGTGTTGCACTAGGAAACTCCAAAGTCGGCTACTGAGATTAGAAGTTTCTTGGGATTGGACGGTTATTAACGAAGGTTCATTGAACGATTTTCTAAGTTGGAACTTCCGTTGACATATTGGTAAGGTTCTTTCCAATTTTCAACTTCGAAGATCTTAGGATATGGGATTTTCATTATGTTAGAGTAGGTAGCCTATTCTCTCTCCATTTCTCGTCTAAACTCGTCAATGACGTCTATAAGGTAACATGTATCGTCTATGGCTGGAGCTTGGAGGAATTGGGTTATAATGAATTTGACTTTCTCTTCTCCTACTTCGAATGTCATCCTGCCTTTCTTCACATCTATGATAGCTCCAACTGTGTCTAAGAATGGTTTTCCATGTATGATAGGAGTTGTAGCATCTTCCTTAATGTCCATGATTATGAAATCAGTTGGGATGTAGAAATGGCCTATTCGTATAGGAAAATTCTCTAGAATACCAACCGGGAATTTTACTGAGCAATCGGCTAGTTGAACTGACATCTTGGTTGGTCTTAGTTGTCCCATATCGAGCTTCTTGCAAATTAATAATGGCATCACACTTATAATTTCTCCTAAATCACATAGAGCTTTGTCTATGACGAACTTTCCTATTACACAAGGAATAGAGAAGCTTCTTGGATCCTTCAATTTATGAGGCATGTTATTTTGAATAATTGCGCTACACTCAGCAGTAAGTGTAACTGTTTCATTCTCCTCGATTTTCTTTTTGTTAGATAAGATCTCTTTTAGAAATTTAATTAGCACATGAGGACATTTGAGTAATAGCTTTGGTAAATGGTATGGTTATATTTAACTATTTCAGAAGCTCTAGGAATTTCTTGAATTGTCCCATAGTTTTAGAATTTGTTAACCGTTGGGAGTACGAAATTGGTGGTTTATACGGTGGCGGAGGTACATAATTTTTTTCCTTTTCCTCGGCCTCTTGTTCCTTGGCTTCCTTTTCCCATGGTTTATCGTTTTTCTCAGTTGATTTCTCAGGTTATTGGTACATGGTTGGGTTTTTGGTTCTAGGATCGGTAGGTCCGTCCAATTCTTTTCCACTTCTTAGTATAACTACATTTGCATGACCTTTAGGATTTACTTATGGTTGTCCAGGAAATGTTCCAGTTGGGGCAGCAGTGGATGCTTGTTATTGGGCCACTTGAGAGATTTGGGTTTCTAACATCTTGTTATGAGTAGCTAATACATCTACTTTGGTCACCAATTGTTTGATCTACTCACTAATATGGATGTTCTGGTTCAGGAATTCCTTATTTGTTTTAGTTTGTGTAGCTATAAAGTTTTCCATCATTAGTTCAAGGTTTGATTTCCTTGGAGTGTTTGGATTGGGTGCGGTATCTTTTTGGTATCCAGGTGGTACAACTGGTGCTTGGTTAGGCGCATACAAGGCATTATTGTTCTTGTAATAGAAATTTGGACGATTCTTCCATCCTGGTTGTAGGTATTAGAATAAGGACTTCCTTGAGAATAGTTCACCTGATCTGTGATTAATCCGAGAAGAAGTTGACATTCAGGTGGTGTGTGTCCTGGGATTCCACAAATTTCTCAATTTGGAGTTACTGCAGCCACGGTGGCTGGTGGTGTTATGGTCAAGTTATCGATTTTCTAAGTTGTGGCATCCATTTTGGCATTTACGTGATTGAAACTATTCACTTCGTACATTCCTCCCTTAGTTTGGTTCTTCTCTACATGTGTTCTTTCTCCTTCCCATTAGCAATGGTTTTGAGTCATGTTCTCAATGAGGTTATAGGCTTCTTCATTTGGTTTATCCATAACAGCACCACCCGCGGCAGCGTCTATCGTCATCCTAGTTTTGTATAGAAGTCCATTATAGAAGGTAATGATGGTTACCCAATTTTCAAACCCATGACGTGGACATAATCTTAACAAATCCTTGTATCTTTCCTACGCTTAATAAAGTGATTCGGCATCTTTCTGTCGAAATCTATTTATTTGAGCTCTCAATATAGTTGTCTTGCTTGGCGGGAAATAACGAGATAAGAAAACTTTCTTCAGTTCTGTCCATGTTGTGACAGAGTTGGCTGGTAGCGATTATAACCATGCACAAGCTCTATCTCTTAAAGAGAACGGAAAAAGTCTCAATCTTATTGTGTCTTGGGTTACACCATTCACGTTCACGGTATCTGGGTATTGCACAAACTTCGTCAGTTGTTTGTTAGGGTCGTTCATAGGATTTCCGAAAAACTGGTTTTGTTGTACAACTTGCAACAATGAAGGTTTCAGTTCAAAATCATTTCGGGTTAAGGTTGGTGCTTCAATACTGTTGTGCGGTTCTTGTTTATTTGGAGTCGCATAGGACTTGAGTGAACGTGGGGTGTCTCTGTTTTCGGCCATGATCGGTTCTTCAACTAGTTCTGGTATAATATCTTCAGGAAAAAGGGTTTCATTGGTTTTGGTTCGGTGTCTTGAACTTATGAAACGTTCTACTTCGTCGATCTGGGGTTCTAAGTCTTCGCCTCGGGAGCAAGTATTGGGCATACAATCGACAAAGGAAAGATAAATTTGTTACCTTAGTCTAGACAGCGCAACAACGAATTGTACTATTAACTAAATCTAGGTCCCCGACAACGGCGCCAAAAACTTGACCGCGACTTTCCGAATCTAAAGATTCTAACTACAAGTATACATCCTAATCGTGTAGTAATAAAAGATATCGATCCCACAGAGACTCGATAATCAACCTAGCGCTATCGGGTGTTACTATGTTTAGCTAAGGCGAGTGATATTTTTAGTCTTAAAAGGCGAGAAAGTAATTAAGTTAAATTAATAGTAAGGATATTGGTACATAATTGGTTCGCCTTCGCGAATTAAAAAAAGGGTCGGCTTATTAAGGTTTGTTAAGTTATCTTTCCGTAGAAATTGTCGGTTTAAAAGTCGTTGACTCACACTATCGTGGTCTTTCCCATTACTATATTCTTAAGTTCAATTGAGCGTTCTCGTTGTTTTAATTCAAGTTAGAAATACTTTTTGGAAACCTAGAGGTTCTAATTGGTTTTAAAGCGCTTCTGCTATATTTAAAATAATGCCCGATTTCAGCTATCCGATTATGATCTCATACTCCCGTGGTCTTAATCCTAATCTTTTATACTTTCTTGCTCTCAAAATAAAAGTTGTTTATATTAAGAAATCGAAACCGAAAAGTAACTTAATTTAAGATTTTAGCCTAGTTTTATTGAATTCGTTTCAGTTAGACAATCACATACCGATTAATGGTTTAGCCGGACATATTAAATAAAAATGAAGAAAGGTAGTAGAAGAAGAAGAATTGCATAAAAATAAATGGCATAATAACTAAACAGTAAAGCATTAAATATAGAAACCTGGTTGCAATGTTCTTGATCAACCAAACTTGAAGAAAACTAAAACTAAAACAAATATGTTGTGGCTAGAAATAATTGAATAGTGATAGTTTCCTAATGATGAAGACTATCACTTTAGTTTGGTAATAGAAAAGTAGAAACTGTTAGACGATAGCGCGGATCTAGAAGGGGGGGGGGGTTGAATAGATCCCTTTTTAAAATTTACTTTTCAAAATTAAGTTGAAAAAGTATCACGGAAGTTTCCCGGAAAATCGTCTAGTTCAAATTAAAAGTCACCGGAGATCGGATATGCGTAAAACCCAATTGGAATGAAATGATGACTAGAAGAATTAATATTGCACAAATGATTCACTTGATAATTTAGTACTTGATAAAATTATTCTTAACAATGATTGGATAAGAAATTAAGCACAATCAAATTGATTTTGTGTGGTTATACTTTTTACCAAACACTTGGAGTGCACACACCAAGGACAATTTTGTTGTATCAAATAGTGCATAATTTTACCCACTCTAGTTATCACTTTTGAGTGTAACCATTTATCAAACACTTTGAATGTACTAATTTGATACACCATAATTTTCAATCACACAATATCAATATGAATAAAAGTAAAATGCGAGAAATGAAAAGAACACTAGGAATTTGTTGAGGCAGTTCCTTCGCCGTCCTCGCTCGAAGTACTCTGCCCCCAATTCGAAATTGAATTGGGCAATTTTATTAAATCGCAATTGTTTTACAAGAAGAGAAATAAATGAACCAACAAACTAAACCACGTTTAATATGCTGTCAAATCTTCTTCTTGTCCCTTGATCCAAAGTAGAATCAAGTCTTCCACGTGTGTCGAGAAAGCCTCCGATTAATTGCTCCCTTCTTGCAAGAATTCACGATTCTCCAAACTTTGAGCACGACTGAGTTTCTCCAACACTTGTGAACCCACAAAGACCTTCATAATCCTCCGTCTACCATGATATGAGAGAACGATCCACTTGATCTTCAATCTACCTCACTCGGCTGAATCTACGAATGATCGATGTGTACAAAACCCCTAAATCTTCAATGATCTTGGAGGAGAAAACCCTTCAGATTTTTCCAAGGAAAACCAACACACTCTAAACCCAATCTGAAACTCTAATTCACAATTGAACGTTATCTTCGAAACAAGCACCGAAATCAAACAAATATTGTTGTGTGTGATTGTTGATTGATGCAAGAATGAAGAAGATGAAGAGAGCTATGTGTATATCTTTCACTTTCCTTGTTTAACTTCTCAAATGAAATAAATAGCTATTTATATTGGTTAGAGAAAGAAACATAAGAGAGGGAAAAATTAAATGAAAAAATGAGTCAGCACAGTAATGAGCCGACTCAAATCATTAAATGAGCCGACTCAAAATAACAGATGAGCCGACCATAATAAACAGAGGGGCAGCCTGTTGAGACCCGTGGAAAATGAGAAGAAAAGGCTTCTTGATGAGTAGACTCATGAAGGGTTTTGAGTCGGCTCATCCATACCCATGAGTCGAACAAAATTGATGCATCAGGCAGCCTGTTTGGACCCGTGCGTTTGCCACCAATTTAACACTGAATGAGTCGGCTCATTGATGAATTTGAGTCGGCTCATTCAGTTCATTTTTTCAAATTTGCCAATTCTTGCTTTTTCATAGAGAACCACTTAAGGTTTCAATCATGCCAAGTTTTTGACACATTAAAATCATGCCATGTCACACAAACTCCCCCTTTTTGATGATGGTAAAAACTTGATGAATCAATCGCCATATGTTGGTGTAAAGCTCCCCCTGATTATGTGACCCGATCTTATATACATCAATATCAATATCATCTCCCTCTTTGACAACATCAAAAAGAAGATGAAACATATGAGTTAATCTACCAATGGAAATAGCATGCAAAACCAAATGTCAAATGAGAAACCAATTGCAATAGAAACACGCATTCACATACACACAATTTGGAAAAGCGAGTAAAGATATTGAGAATTAACAAAATAATTAAATTAAAGAGAAATAGGAGTTCATACAAATAAAACATAAACAACATTCATAATCATCACAAGGATGTGGATTACGATCCCTAGTGGAAGGGTAACGACGACGATAAGTGATGGGTTGTGAGTCATCCATGTCGGTTTCGGTAAACTGAAGAAAACTATTGTTGAGAGAGTTGAAGGCAGTGTCCTGAGCAACCAAATGATCTTGTAGCACAGTGTACCGAGTGTCTTGAATGGACACATAATCGGAAAAATCGGTATCTTGCTCATTTAAACGCCGCTATGTCTCTGTGTATCTCTCAGTATGAGTTGTGTAGTAAGCTTAATGTTGAAGTTGCATATTTTGGAGCATAGCCATGTTTCTGGAAGGATCATTTTGTTGCGGTTGAGACGGAGAAGGAGATGGAGGAGCAAAGCGAGTAGTACTGTTTGTCCACCCGGTGTGTTGCCATTCACCCCATCCTTGATTTTCATAGGAATCATTTGATAGTATGCCATGCCACTCTTCGTTGTCAGCGGACAAGTCTTCATTAGGAACCACATTTGGTTCATTTTGGTCTTCAAGATCATCCCCATCAGAATTGTTGTCTATCGGTTGATTTTGATCACTTCTTCCCACATACCGATATCGTCTTTCTTGAGAGTCCCATATATGACCCATAAGACTTAGGGTCTTTTGCTGAAACCAATTTGTGTCCGGCACGGACACCAAAGGTACATCAAAACCAACAATCTCAGCTTTGTCGATGATCTTCTGAATGATGGAAGGATATGCAAGAGCAACACCTTTCTTTTCCTTTAAGGCAAAAATACGACTCGCAAAATAATGAGGCCATTTGACTTTGACCTTGTTCCGAAGAATATATACCAAATGAACTTCACTCATATAAATACGAGAGAAGCCACCTTTTTTTGGACGTAAGTTATGGGAAACAATCCAATGAAGGATACGATCCATCGGTTTAACTTTTCCAGTAGTAGTGGTATTCAGAAATGATTCAGAATTAACAACGATTTCAACAAAAGGTTCTTTAAGCATACCATTTAGTTCAGAACGAAATGTGTAATTCTCCACTTGAGATGTATCGGTCATCAAGATACTGGCTTCCTCAGGATCAATGCGTAACAAATCTTTCCACACTTGAGCATTAACTGCAAACATTCTAGAGCCCATTCTGAAGTTGAATTTGAAACCCTTAAAAGTACCAACCAGACCAGCATAGAACATCTTAACCAAATCCTCATTATAGTCGACATGACAGGATAGAAAAGGATTTATACCTTGGAAGTCCATCAGTTCAATAATGTGGAGAATGTGCATTTGAGGATTGAAGAAGTTGGAGAATTGAAGGAGTTTTATGGATTGAAGGAGGAGAAGTTGTGAGCCAAAAACGATTGAAGAAGAAGCAATCTGATTTATAGAGGATATTTGGATGAAGCTTCCAGAACAAAATCGGTTAAGAGTTGGTTAAGATTCTGTTATTGACTTAGGGCTATAATCCTCTACTTTCCCTCTTGAGTATTCATTTAATTCTGATTTTTGTTTTTGACATAGTGAAACGCAAATGGAAGGTGGTGATTCGAGATTCAACTGAGGGATTTCACTATATGAATGGAAGATATTGATGGTGGATGGAATTTGATGAAGCTGAAGCCGATGACCGATTCTACTGACTCGTTGCGGTGCGCTCCTTGTTGACGTAATCGTGGCAATAACTGCTCTTCTTTTTCTGGCGTGCATATTGAATTGTTGATTGTGGTCTTGTTCAGGTATGCATTTGAACCTTCATTCTTACCGATGCCTCTGAATATTCACTCTTCTCTGATATTTTGCTTTTGTGAGTGGTTCTGCATTCTCGTTGTGATGCTTACTGAAATTGAGTTTCTTTTCTTGGCATGATATGCAGGTTGGAGACGATATTATTGAAGGTTGATGAAGGAGGTGGATTGAATGGTGGTGCTGAGTTTGATTTGAGATGATGAAGATAAAAGGTTTGAAGAGGTCGCGAAGAGTGCGAAGGAAAATTGAAGATGAACTTCTCCAACAAAAACGCGAAAAGAGGGTACCAAGGAGGTCATCAAGAATGCGTGATCCTCAAGAATTTTTTGTTATCCCTCTTCCCTGCAAATTCTGTTATGGTTTTGTAACTATATTTTTTTTGGTTTTCTGTAAGCATTCCCAACTGCAATTCTGTTATTTTCTGTTAGGAACCTTCTATTAGTTTTGTTTTGTGATTATTCCTCATGAGTTTGTAGAAGTATTCTGTTATGATCTTTTCATTTCCTGTCAAAATTCCTCATACCAATTTTTTGTTATAGGAAAATATTAGTTTAGTTCAATGCACCTGCTGACCTTTGTTTGTATGTTCATGACTCACCTATTGTATCTAGTGTGTACATGTATCATCTTGAAAAAGTAGCTTGTAGAAACGGAAAGTGGCGGTCCCTTTTTATTTATATTTTGTTATCGTTTTAAAATGAACAAAAAAAAGGTTAATGGGCCCAAAAAATATGGACATAAATGGTGATTTTAATGGTAATAAGAAAAGAAATATTTGAAATATGGTTTTACGGATTATAGAAAAATGGCTAGAGAAAATAAAGATGGTAAACATGGATGTGTGTCTTGGATTCCAAATGGCTTGCATAATCAACCTTAATATCTTAACACAATCTTCCAACCCAAATCAAACTTATTCTTAATGAATCCCTAAACTTCGATAAACTTATCTTGACCCTCATTAACTTCTACCACAAACAACAAGCAACCGAGAGAACCATAATAACTTCCTTTTCTTATGAGTCCACCATTAGATCTCCTATACCATGAATATCATGATACCTTTGATATGAAACCCTGAAACTCAGTCTCCATTAATTAACATCAACAAAACCATACCAGAGATAAGAATCCTTGAACAACTTGTATTGAGTGTTCCCCGATGAAGCAAATAGCTTGAGTTGTTAACATGAATAATGCCCTAAGCATCAGACACTCCTGAGAAATCTTGAAGAAGATAACTTGGATACTTGATGAACTTCAGCATAAGAATGTGCCTATGAAGATGTGAGCTCAACCTTTATCTTATCTCAAGTGCAATAACCAGATAAATCACCTCTGAATAGGAAAAATCAAATCACCAGAGAATGCTTTGATCCCATGTTTTAGGAGCTTAATGAAATGTATGATTGTGAATGTTAAGACCTGGTGTGAGATGTGTAGATGAAAGAAGCAAAAGCCAGTTAGATGGTGATAAATATGAGGGCAAATTTTGGGGTGTTACAGCTGCTCCTATTCAATCAACTGCAAGCCTGAACGCATAATTGCAACAGCATTTAGACGTTCAAGGTATGGAGTGATTGGATACTCAAATAAAACCTGGAAATTTGCACTCTGTGGGAAGTAAAATATGCTGGGAAGAATGCCATCCTCAAAATAGAGAAGCAATGGTATACCGGCCTCAGTCGATAACCAGAAACAAAAAGAAGTAATTGAGTGCTCGAACAAAATCTGGGAATTTGAAACCGATGGATGAGGAAAATGTCATCTGCCTTTATTTATTTATTTTTTGTTTTGACCTCTAAATAGGTAGCGGAAATAGAACCAGGTGGAATAGAATCAATGTGATAACTTGCACTGTGACTGCTGAGCGAATCAAAGCCACAACGAGGGTGTCTGTTGGCGAAACAGGACTTAACGAGACCGTTAGCGGAATGGAACTCAACAATATGACTGTTGGGCAGGACCAAGCCATAAAGAAAACACGCGACTGCTGGGAAGGACCAAGCCACGGAAGGTGCCTGTTGGCGAAACAGGGCTTAACGAGACCATTAGCAGAATGGAACTCAACAATATGACTGCTGGGCAGGACCAAGCCATAAAGAAAACACGCGACTGCTAGGCAGGACCAAGCCACGGAAGGTGCCTGTTGGCGAAACAGGGCTTAACGAGACCATCAGCGGAATGGAACTCAACAATATGATTGCTGGGCAGGACCAAGCCATAAAGAAAACACGCGACTGCTGGGCAGGACCAAGCCACAGAAGGTGTCTGTTGGCGAAACATGGCTTAACGAGACTATTAGCGGAATGAAACTTAACAATATGACTGTTGGGCAAGACCAAGCTATAAAGAAAACACGCGACTGCTGGGCAGGACCAAGCCACGGAAGGTGCCTGTTGGCGAAACAGGGCTTAACGAGACCATTAGCGGAATGGAACTCAACAATATGACTGCTGGGCAGGACCAAGCCATAAAGAAAACACGCGACTGCTGGGCAGGACCAATCCACGGAAGGTGCCTGTTGGTGAAACAGGGCTTAACGAGACCATTAGCGGAATGAAACTCGACAATATGACTGTTGGACAGGACCAAGCCATAAAGAAAACACGCGACTGCTGGGCAGGACCAAGCCACGGAAGGTGCCTGTTGGCGAAACAGGGCTTAACGAGACCATTAGCGGAATGAAACTCGACAATATGACTGCTGGGCAGGACCAAGCCATAAAGAAAACACGCGACTTGGAAAGACCAAGATGTCTGGAAAATGGTATAAGTATCTTCTGCGGGGAATACTTCAGGTTGAAAAGATGTTATAGGTTGTACGTAACACCTCAAAACTGGCCCATGATGGCATGCACATGTTTGGATTTATGGCGTAATGCTCCATGAGGATGGAAATGCTACGCTTTGGAGGATGCAAATGTAATGATGATTATGCGTATGCAAATGCAAAGAGATCTCCTGATAAGGAGACTTCAAGTATCCCAGATGGCTTGACTGGGGAGAAACGATGATCACTGCACTGATCTAATCCATCCTGATAAGGAGAAGATAACTCTGCGGGGAAGGTTGTCAATGATACACCGGCTCTGAACGGCCTCCATTGCCAAAAATAAATTGGACTTTGAGATTGGAGTGCCAAGACCCTACTGGAGATGGACCCTTCATGAATTCTGATTGGGAAGCAGAGACCTCCTGACTTGGTCGGGAATTAGAGGCATGACATTACTGAGGAAGCAAACTGCTGGGGAGGAAAGACACTCCTTATACTGCTGGGGATTGCCCCTGTCTGAAGGAAAACTTCTGCTTGGGGAGGACACCCACATCGTGCTACCTTCCTGGGAGGTTTCCACTTCCACTTTACTGGGGGTGACTGGAGAGACCCTAGGAGACCCCTGCTCTTGTTCAAGCACAAATAAATGCTCCTCCTGGGAATTTGCTTTTAGCTCTGTTAGCAACACCTGTACCTGTACTTGTTGTCGCTCCCAAAAGATGAGACGGGGCTCAAATAAGGTACAAACGCGAACGGTCGGCGAAAGGAGGATGTGAGAACACACAGGAGTGAACTCACAGGAAATGAAAAGAGTCGCCAGCTAGGCATTTTTATCCCGGGGGAAAGGTAATGCTGCATAAACCTAGAAAGATATGGATAAGTTGGTTGCGAACCAGAGAGACTGAGAAAGGGGGTTGGTTACAACCTGGGAAGGTATTAGCACCCAGATTGTCCGCCGTACTCGATGGGATCCACGCTTAAAAGATTTGTGTTTTAAAAGGGTAGTGTCAGTGCAATTTGTGTATCAAAGAGCTGGAAAAGGATGTACAAGTGTCAATGTAAGAGAAGTGTCAGTGTAAGGAAAGAGTATGCTCATGATTATGAGGCTTAAAGAATTAATGCTGGAAGGAGGGGGAATATACAGAGACTTTTGTTCGATAACTGTTAAGTTATGCCTATGTATCCTCTCGTGCAATGAGGAAGTCAGAACACCGTAGTTCGACCCAAAGAGACTGAAAGAATGAATTGACTTGTGAACTGCTTACTTGTCTATGCTCAAGTGCATGACCTGTCTGGCTCAGGTGCAAACTGTCCTGCATCAGACGGAAGAAGCAAGTTCTCGTTTGTGAGTGAGTGAGATGAGAAAAGAATCCCGGAGGAGACGACTATTGTTTGTTTTTGAGTTTTTAGTCTTTTATTGCTTTTGAAAGTTTGTCATAAGTTAATGAGCTTAAGCCTAAACTAATGGATTTAGTAAACTCATCACATCTTCCCTCTGATTAGGGGTAATGAGAATACCTTAAGTGTGAAGTCAGCATCTCACACTTAATCACCATGATGGAGGATTAAGATCATTATCCTACTTGTGATTATTTAGATGTTTTTGTGGTTTTTGTTTAGTTTTGAGTAATGAGGTTAAGCCATAATCAAGGATTAAACAGACTCATTACACCATCCTAATAGAAGGATAATAGATGAGAATGTTTAAGCTGAGGAAAGATCCTCAACTTAATCCATGATTAGGGATTAAACCCATGACAAAACAAAGCCTTTATTAAGTGGATTTTGATTAATGATAAGATGATGAAGTGAGTTTTAGGGTTTGTAAGACAACTTGAGGGAGACTTGTCCATTAACACTAGGGTTAGTCCTTCTTAACCAATTAAGGAAGAATTAGAACCCTAATGCAAGGCCCAAGTTACAAGCTTGATGTCTTGATGATTATTAGATGAATTGATTAAAGGATTTAAACACATTAAGGGTTTAACACTTAGGATTAAAGTTATACACTCCATCCTAATAGAAGGATGCAAGCATAAGCTTAATCACAAAGCCTTAAAGCCTTTATGGTTTAGTCCTTGATTATGAGGTGAGAAGAGAAGACTCAATGAGACACAAAAGTAAAAATCTGAATGGGGGACTAATCAAAACCCTAATTATTGTCATGCTTGGTTGTTCCTAAGGTTTGTGAGGTTTACAAGAAAGATCTTCAGAGGAACCACCAGGAAGCAGATGAAAGGAGCAAAGAGAAGCAAAGTAAGTTGCTTCATTTAAGAAGACAAGTCACTTGAAGAAAGAAAGTAAGAAGAAGAAGAATGAGCAAGCTCAATCTCAAACACAAGGCAAAATGCAGCAATGATGCATAAGAGAGATGAAAAGAAATTGTGAGAAGTGAAGGCAAATTCACTTCTCAAAGCAACTTACCACCTGAAAAGTTAGCAAAGAAGTGCAATGCAATGCAAAATGAGATGAAATGGCATGATGCAAACCAAAACCAGGAGCATAAACATGATGTTAATGATGCCATGAGATGATGCAAACATGAAACAAGGCATGAGGATGATCATACAAACATATGGATGCAAATGAAGCATGCTTAGAGCCATGAACATACATGAAAAGTTATGGAATGCAAATGACATACAACATGGCAAATGAAAGATGAAATGATCAAACATGCTTCTAATATGTCTTAAGATTCCTAATGAATCAAATGGATGCACAAAATGTCATGGCAAGTCATGGTATGTAAGCAAATGCAAGATGAATGCAAAAGGAAGCCCAAATTAGGGTTTATGATCAATGCACAAAACAAAAATCAAAACCAGAAGCAAACATCAAGATAAAAAATTGAAAATGCAATCAAGTGAACCCTAAACCTATACAAACTCACTGCCCAAAGGAGGGGTTCTAACTCTTAACCTAGTGAAAGTTATGAATTTCTTAAGATTTCTAGGGTTTTCAAGGTACCTTGTCAAGAAAAATGTCAAACAAATTGAAAATGCAAGATCAAATCATGCCAAATTAATCCTATAAACTTCATGATATGCAAGATGCAATGCAAAAAGAATCAAAGTCCAATTCTTAAAGACTAGGCAGAAATGAATTTTTGAACATTGGATCAAAATAATGCTTTGAAATAGAATTAATTCCATGGAAAATTGTCAAAATGCATTAAGATCAAAAAAGAAATTTGGTTTGAGGGTTGGACAATGTTTCTAAATGATTTTAAAGGTTTCATGATTTTTTTTGTGATTTTTAAATACCTAAAAGTATTTTTAATTAATTAATTCTGATTAATTAATTAAAAATAAACTTTTAAATGATTTAAAAATATTTTTTAATGCAAAAAATGAAAATAAAAATGTTTTTGGTTTCTGAAAATTAATAAAATATTGTACAAAAATTTTCAGAATTTTTATAATTGTTTTACTATTTTAAATTAAATGAAGAAAACAAATGAAATAAAAAGAAATAAAAATGAAATAAAATGAGAAGTAAGCATGATCAATGGCTGAGGTTTAAACTGGGAAACGCGCGCGTTGACTGGCGCCACATCCAAAGGCTGATATTCAAACTGGCCAGATTAATTTATAAAACTTAATTAAATGGATAATGACGTGGATTAGGGTTTAATGAGGGCATCCTGGCCATTGGAACGCGCGGGAGTCAACAAAGGTCAGCCCATCCAACGTACCAAATTCAAACATGCATTAATTACACTGATTAGCCCTAATCACTTTCAGGTGGTCGGAGAAGACTTCCGGTCGTCTTCTCCGGCAGGACCCTCACCTGAAAGTTGCTAAAATCCTCAAAACTCCATGAAAATGAAAACTAATCACCCAGAAATCATCCCCATTCGAAACTAAATCAAAACCCCTAAACAAAAATCATTTTTCATTCATTAATCATGCAAATCGAAGCCAAACATGTTTAGGTCAGAAAAGTTTCAGAACACGATTAAATGCTTATTTCTCAACCATTTCAAAAAGTAAAAGCATCAGAGTGATCAGCAAAGCATGAGGAACAATTTAGAAACTTAAAAACTCATTTCTGGAAAAACGTTCTTGATATACCTGAGCTTTGAGCTTTCTCAGTTTGCAACTTTCTGACCCTCTCTCTTTGTGCAAACCACTCCTCTTAGGCCCCTGATGAAGTCTTGATGCTTAGAAGAAGTTTGTGATGGCTGGTTTGGAAGATTACAGAAGTTCTGTTCAAGGTGGGATGGAAATCGTATTTCTGATTCAGGGAGTTTTAGGCAATGGTGATGGGTGGTTTGTGACCAGGGAAGTGTGCTGAGTTGATTTGTGAAGTTGGTTTTTGTGTTTGCAGCTTGTGGAGGGTTTTTCGAAGGCTTTTGCAAGTTTGAGCAAAAATGATAACTATGGCTTGTGGGCAGGATCAGTGTGTGTTGTGTTATGTGTTAGGCTAGGTTTTGTCCATGTATCAAAAGGGGATAGGTCAGAAAGTTGTTGGTGGCCTATGGTGATTGGTATGGGTCTTTGGCCAAAATGTCAACTTGATGTGTACTTTAGGTATGGGCTATGGTACAACTTGCTTTTTGGCTTGCTTTTGTTCAGCTTGAATCAAGGAATGCTATGAAAAAGGTTTAGAGGCAATGCAGCAAGTGGTTTGTAACTTGTGATAAGTTTTGCAAGTTGGTTCAAGTTTGGTTCCTTTGAGATTTCTTGAGTTTCAAGGCATCAAAGTGCAAAGTTCCTTGGCCCATTCTGAATTTTAGAGTTTACATGATCATGTTGTGAAGAAATGATACACATTTGAAGCCTTTAGAACACTTGAACAAACCATTTTGCAAAATGTCTCTTTGGTAGAAAACTTCAAATTTTGTGATATTAGCCAACTTTGACAAGCCATAACTTTTGATCCAAAATGAATTAGGTCATGTTCTTGTACTTTTTGAAAAGGGAATGATCCATTCTACAACTTTCATGACCAAAGTTTTTCCATTTGAAGCATTTTTGAATCAAAAAGCAAGGGTTGAAAAAGTTTCCCAAAATGGCAATTTCATTAAAAGTCAAACTTTCCCCAAAAGTCAACTTTGCAAATGACTTGAAATTCTTTAATTTTGTGAACTTCTAACATCTTCCATGGTCAAATAAAGATCATAGATAATCAAAATGATGAAGAACTCCCTTTGGTTGGGTCATTGGGGGCCTCAGATGCCCTGATTTTACACTGACTTGCTTGAAAAGTCAACTCTTGATCAGATGACTTCCCCATGGAATTTCTTCATGAAAATTGATATGCATGCTCCCTATACCATATAGAGACCAATTGAAACAATAATGACCAAAAAACTTGGAGTTATGGCCTTTGAAACCAAAACCCTAATTCTAGGTCATCTGTGCAGTTAAGCCTGGCTCTGCTTCCATGCCATTCTCAGTTCTTGTGATTATTTGACATTCTTGACTTTGAGGGGATATAATATGATGCTTGAACATACATGGGCCCCTTTGAAGTGATTGATGACCTTTGGAGTGGCTCAAGAAGCTCTTGGATTGCTCAGATCACAAAACCTAGATGCAGATGACTTTGAACCAATGCAGTGAATCAAAAATGTAATATGAGATGCTATGATTGGATTTATGCATATGAGGAGATCACAAGCCATGGTGTGAATGGCTGAGGGCAAATTTGGGGTGTTTACACCTGCATAAACACAATCGATAGTGCCTGCAACATGGAGAGTTAGTTTGGGACCTGCCTGCCCCAGGCTCGTAGCATGAATCATTATCTGGGCATCTTGACACCCCTTTCAGAGTTGTATTAAATGTTTCTGTCCTCTTGCACGAGTTAGAAAGCATTCATTTGTTCACAGCACAATGTAAATCACAATTTGCTGGACGTTTTCGTAATCAATCAATGCTAGATGAAAAAAACTAAAGAAGAAGCAAATAGTCACAAATTGACTGAAGTTGAATTTTTATTGATTCGGAAAAATGGCCATGAATAGGTAATACAAGGAAGCAGTTCCCTGGAAAGAGGAAACAACCAAAAAGGAAAACAAACTATCCTATTGGCAATGTGAGAAGTGGATCTCATCAAGTTTCAACCCGGTTATGACTCGTATATCTTCAAGACGCTCCGCTCGCTCTGCCCCTTGAGAAAAGTAATTGAACTGATCTTCAACCCATAGGATAGCCTCAAATGTAGATAGGTTACGGATATCGCAGATCGCAGTCGTTCGTGTTAATCCCTCTTTTGTGTGGATCGCCCTTTCAGGTTTTCAATCCACAGGGATACCCTTTTTTGCCTGAGTTGTCCGATGTGGCTTTTCAACTCAGCGGGTGTACATTTTTTTTCAAGATTTCCCTAACTTTTTCCCGAGCTTTCATTTTGTTTTTGGCTCGCCGGGATGCCCATTTTTGCCTGGATCTTTATTCTGTTTTTATCCAGCGGGTCCTTTTTACACGAAGTATTTTCTTACTGCGTCTGCGCTGATAGGGGATTGGAAGTCTTCTCCGTCCATGGTTGTCAGCATCAAGGCTCCACCTGAGAAAACCTTTTTAACCACGAACGGTCCTTCATAGTTGTGTGTCCACTTGCCCCTGTGATCGTTAAAAGGAGGAAGAATCCTTTTTAGCACCAAGTCACCTGGCATGTACCTCTATGGTCGTGCCTTTTTGTCAAAAGCCTGCTTCATCTGCCGTTGGTACAACTGTCCATGGCATACAGCTGCTAGACGTTTTTCTTCAATGAGGCTCAATTGATTATATTTGGACCGGATCCATTCAGCTTCATCTAGCTTAATGTCCATCATTAACCTCAACGAGGGGATTTCCACTTCAATTGGTAGGACTGCCTCCATACCATACACCAATGAGAATGGGGTTGCCCTTGTTGAAGTACGCACTGACGTTCTGTACCCATGTAAAGCGAATGGTAGCATCTCATGCCAGTCTTTGTATGTTACAACCATCTTCTGCACGATCTTCTTAATGTTCTTGTTGGCCGCCTCGACGGCGCCATTCATCTTCAGGCGATATGGAGAAGAGTTGTGGTGCTCTATTTTGAAATCCTGACACAAGTCAGCCATCATCTTGTTGTTGAGATTAGAACCATTATCAGTAATGATCCTTTCAGGAATTCCGTACCGGAATATCATGTCTCTTTTAATAAACCGGGCTACCACTTGTTTAGTGACATTGGCGCAAGACGCCACTTCGACCCATTTCGTGAAATAATTTATAGAAACCAGGATGAAGCGATGACCATTAGAAGTTGCCGGCTCGATCTTGCCAATCATATCAATGCCCCACATAGCGAACGGCCATGGTGAAGACATGACACTCAACGGATTCGGAGGCCCATGAACCTTATCGGCATAAATCTGACACTTGTGACATTTACGGGAGTATTTATAGCAATCGGATTCCATGGTAATCCAATAATATCTCGATCTCAACAATTTCTTAGCCATATCATGTCCTTCAGCATGGGTACCAAAGGAACCTTCATGAACCTCTTGCATCAACAGGTCTGCTTCGTGTCTATCCACGCATCTGAGCAGAACCATGTCGAAGTTTTGCTTGTACAGCACACCATCTTGATTCAAGAAGAAACCTCCTGTCAGTCTTCTAAGGGTTTTCTTGTCCTTACCAGATGCCCCAGCCGGGTATTCCTGAGCCTTCAAGAATTTCCTGATATCATGATACCAAGGTTTGTTATCTTCACCACTGTCAACTACAAAGACATAAGCAGGTCTTTCAAGACAGGAGACCATAATTCGAGGCACGAAATTCTCTTGACAAACTTTAATCATAGACGACAAAGTTGCTAGAGCATCGACGAATTGGTTTTCATCTCGAGGAATATAAATCAACTTGACTTTGGTGAAGAAAGTTAACAGCCTCCTGACATAATCTCTGTAAGGAACCAAATGAGGTTGATGAACTATCCATTTTCCATTGACTTGATTCACCACCAGAGTAGAATCTCCGAAGATCTCGAGGTTTTTGACTCGCAAGTCGATTGCCTCTTCAATCCCCATGATGCAAGCTTCATACTCTGCCTCATTGTTAGTGCATTCGAAAGTCAACCGAGCAACTAATGGTGTATGGACCCCTTCTGGCGAGATGATAACATCACCTACTCCACTTCCATTCATGTTCACAGCTCCATCAAACATCAACTTCCATTTGGATTCAGGGTCTGGCCCCTCCTCCGGAAGTGGTTCTTCATAGTCTTTCATCTTGAGGAACATGACGTCCTCATCCGGAAACTAGAACCTCATGGGTTAATAATCATCGATTGGCTACTGAGCCAAGTATTCTGATAATACACTTCCTTTGATTGCCTTTTGCGAAGTGTAATGTATATCATACTCTGTTAGTATCATCTGCCACCGGGCTACCCTTCCTGTCAGAGCCGGCTTCTCGAAAATGTATTTCACAGGATCCATCTTGGAAATTAAGAGAGTAGTATGAGTCATCATGTATTGTCTTAGTCAGCGAGCAGCCCATGCCAAAGCGCAACAAGTTTTCTCGAGTAGTGAGTAGTGTGTCTCACAATCGGTAAACTTTTTGCTAAGGTAATAAATGGCGTGCTCTTTTCGACCAGACTCGTCCTGGTGACCCATCACACATCCTATTGATCCTTCAAGCACAGTAAGATACATAATCAAAGGTCTCCCTGGCACTGGAGGCATGAGAATTGGAGGTTCTAGCAGGTATTCTTTGATTTGGTCAAAGGCTTGCTGGCAATCTTCATTCCATTTAATGGCCTGATTCTTCCTCAGAAGCTTAAAGATGGGCTCACACGTGGCAGTTAGGTGAGAGATAAACCGTGCAATGTAGTTTAGTCTCCCTAGGAAACCACGCACTTTCTTTTCAGTCTTTGGCTCAGGAATCTCCTGGATGGCTTTCACTTTGGCTGGATCAACCTCAATTCCTCGATCACTAACGATGAAGCCGAGTAGCTTGCCAGAACGGACCCCGAAGGTACACTTATTCGGATTCAACCTCAGTCTGAACTTCCGGAGTCTATCAAACAACTTCGCTAGATTAACCAAGTGCTCTTCCTCCGTTTGGGATTTTGCTATCATATCATCAACATAGACCTCAATTTCATGATGAATCATGTCGTGAAATAGCGTCACCATCGCCCATTGATAAGTGGCTCCAGCATTCTTCAAACCAAATGACATAACCTTGTAACAAAAGGTTCCCCAAGGCATGATGAAAGTTGTCTTTTCCATGTCATCAGGAGACATCTTGATCTGGTTATAACCAGAAAATACGTCCATGAAGGAAAACACGGAAAACTGAGCAGTATTATCGACGAGCACATCTATGTGAGGTAGGGGAAGTCATCTTTGGGGCTGGCCCTATTCAAATCCTTGTAGTCTACACACATCCTGACTTTACCGTCTTTCTTAGGAACCGGCACAATGTTGGAAACCCACAGAGGGTAACTAGTCACGACCAAGAAACCAGCATCAAACTGTTTTTGTACTTCTTCTTTTATCTTGATTGCCATATCAGGCCATGTGCGCCTCAACTTCTGCTTCACTGGAGGACAATCTTCTCTGAGAGGCAGCTTGTGCATCACAATTTCAGTGTCTAAACCAGGCTTATCTTGGTAGGACCATGCGAAGACATCAACATACTCCCGAAGCATAGCCATTAAACGAGTCTTGACAGATTCTTCTAATGCGGCCCCGATCTTGACTTCTTTCTTGTTTTCTTCAGTACCCAGGTTTATCACTTCGACAGCTTCTTCGTGCGGCTGAATCATCTTCTCCTCCTGTTTAAACATTTTGGCCAATTCTTCAGGTAGTTCGCAATCCTCTTCACCCTCCTCATCGGCTTGATAAATTGGATTATTGAAGTCATACTCAGCCATAACAAGGTCGTCATTGATAAGATCTTGTGATGAGCACCTGCATGAATGGTGATTCATGCAAGGCTTTAGCAAAAACTTGAGTGAGAAACATTGCTATTTTAAAACTTTTCTTTCTTTTTGAAAAACAAAAAGCAAAAATGAAAGGCAAAGAACAACATGAATGAATGTGAAACGTCAGCTTTATTTATGATTATGAATTGTGTTAAGAACAAAAGAACCCTTACAAGGAGCTACTATGCCCCGGGCAAGACATAGTGCTTGAATACAGGAAAAAACAGAAACAAAAATTATTACTCTTCGAAAGAGGTGACTGAGATAAGCCTTTCTGATGTCCAATTGCTGAGCTGAGTCCCTGGAACAGCAGGCCTGATCCACTCATCTAGGTCACAGTCACTATCAACTGCATCATCCTGCACGACACTGATGTTTCCATAATCCACCACTCCCGCACTCGTGAAAGTAATCGGGCTCTGACAACCTTTAGCACTTGGTCCAGACGATGACTTCCCAGGATGGTAACCAATTCCGAACATATCTTTCTTTTCTGGCACTTCTACTGGACTGCCCTAGCCTTCTCGCACCCCTGACTCTACCAACTCAAGAGCTTGCTTATAAGAGGCCACGTAAACCCCTTCTTCGGTTCTTCAGGAGAAGTTACCACTGCAGATGCTTGTTCAGTTTTCAAGGGTTCAAAATCCTGACATGGAGTTTCAACTATTTCGCCATCCATCTCCACATGCTTGAATGAAGCCAGATGACTAACAAAAATGTCTTCTTCCCCACTGACAGTTACAATTTGACCCTCCTAGATGAACTTTAGCTTTTGATGAAGTGTGGACGATACTGCTCCCGCTGAATGTATCCAAGGTCTTCCGAGCAAACAACTATATGCAGGCTGTATATCCATTACGTAGAACTTGGTATTGAAGATTTGCGGACCTACTTTAATTGGTAACTCCACCTCCCTAAACACCGATCTCCTCGACCCATCAAATGCTTGAACTACCAGGTCGCTGGGCTTTAAAACTACTCCATCATAATCCAACTTCATCAGTGCTTTCTTGGGCAGAACATTCAATGACGATCCGGTATCTACCAACACGTGAGAGAGTACTGCACCTTTACATTCTAAAGAGATATGCAGTGCCCGATTATGAGCACGCCCTTCAGATGTTAGGTCCATGTCTGTAAAGCCCAATCTGTGACTGGCGTTGACACTAGATACCACCGCTTCCAACTGATTTACTGAAATATCCTGAGGAACATACGCCTTGTTCAGAATATTCAAGAGGGCCTTCCTGTGGGAATCGGAACACATAAGCAAGGACAAGATAGAGATCTTCGACGGAGTCTGCTGCAGATGGTCCACAATCATGTAGTCGCTCTTTTTGATAATCCTCAGAAATTCTTCAGCTTCTTTATCAAAGGTAAGGTCTGGATCAGTTACTGGTGCGAGATCGTTGACAACCACTGGCTGCTTCCCTCTTGCTTTAGCCTGGGCTTCTGCGGTGTCTCTGGGTGGTATCACACTATTACTTAGTGTTTTCGGCGCAAATAACCTTCCACTTCTAGTAAAGCCCCCTACTCCGACATTTTCTACTTGAGTTGGGGTTGTACTAGACGTGGCCAACTCTTGCTTCTGGCCGTTACAGTATACCTCGCCACCATAATTCCAGTGAATGACTCTATCGCTCTGATACATTACCGGTCCTGCAATGGTAATGGTTATCGGTGCCGCTCTGGCCCGTGAAGGAACTTGAGATGGATCGTAGAAGATGGTTACTGTAGAGACTTCATTCTCTTTCACAACCTTGTCAAACTGCAACACTCCCTCATCAATCATACTCTGGATCCCTGCTTTCAACTGCTCACAACCATTTGTAGCTTCAGCACATCCTGGACAATCAACTTCACACCCAGGAAAGATACCCTTCTTTGACAAGCAAATTTTAACAACACCCAACGGAGTCTGCAGGTCGTTGACATCACACACCAAGTTTAGATTCTCCCCTTCATCAACTGCCCCAACCGTACCTCCTTGAGGAGGCATGGGGTTCTGAATTACATTAGGAGTAGGAGCAAAGTTGATCACTTTGGAATCTACTAGGTCTTGGATTACATACTTCAAGGCCTTGTAGTTTTCCGTGGTATGTCCGGGGGCTCTGGAATGAAATTCACATCTAGCGTTTGTATCGTACCCTTCAGGAAGTTGCCCCGGCTTCGGGGGTTGAAAAGTTCTGAGCTGAACCAGCTGGAGTTGGAGGAGATTCTTCAGAAGTTGTGAATAGGACATAGGCGGAGTTTCAAACTGCCTTTCTCTGGTCCTCTGAGAATAGTATGGACGGGGAGCTCTTTTTTGATACCCTTGTGAGCGTTGCGGCTGCGGTGGTTAGACTTGTTGTTGAACAAGTTGAGCTGAGATAGTGACAGGAGCCACTTGCTGATAAAACCCTCTGTTACTTCCTCCCCTCTGCACGTATACTGCCCCGGTCTCCCCTTCTCTTCTCTTCACGAAGGGTTTCTTGATACCCGAATTTGAAGCGCCTTCGTTCTGAATCTTCCCTTGCTTGATCCAACTTTCTATCCTCTCGCCAATCAAGATGATATCTGAGAATCCACTTGAAGAACATCCAGCTAGCCTTTCCATGAAATGCCCAGGGAGGGTATCCAGGAACAGGTCTACCATTTCTCTTTCCAACAAAGGCGGTTGCACTCTAGCGGCCACTTCACGCCACCTTTGTGCGTAATCTTTGAAACTCTTTGAGCTCCTCTGAGTCAGACTCTGAAGTTGAGTGCGACTAGGCGCCATGTCAATATTATACTGATACTGCTTGAGGAATGCTTCTCCCAATTCCTTCCAGTTTCTTACAGAACTTCTCTCTAGCTTCATATACCATTCCAAGGACCCTCCGGAGAGACTATCCTGGAAGTAGTACATCCAGAGCTTTTCATCCCTAGTATGGGCAGCGATCTTCTGATAGAATGCCTACAAGTGAGTCTTTGGGCAGGAGCTACCATTATACTTGTCAAAAGTAGGCGGCTTGAATTTGTGAGGAATAACCACCCCGGGGACTAGGCCCATGTCAGACACATTTATCCCCAAAGTGTCTCTACACTCGAGGGTTTTGACTTTCTTAGCAAGCATCAAAAAGTCTTGAAGATTTCCTTCTCCACCGAACCCCATGTCATTGTTGAAAGAAGGGAACTTGTCCTCTTGCCTGTCTTGTATCGGAATGAAAGTTGTCGTGCCCTGCTCTGGAACTTGAGGTCCACCTGGGCCATTGCTGGTGTTGGGAGGTGCCACTTGCACGTCAGGAGTGGTCACAGGAGTGTTAGTCTGAGGAGGGTTGAGCCCTTGAATTGCATTCCTTAACTCTTGCTGTCCCTGAGCCATCCCTTGCATCATGACCATGAATTCTCCCATTCTGGTGCGAAACTCATTAAGCTCAGTTTGTATAGAGTCCATGATTGTCCTCTGATTGCTGCGAGTTACGTAGCGATGTGGGATATTTTGTCGGAGATGCCGAGTCTTGGCAGCTCTCACAATCTTTTCCTATAACACAGATAAGTTAAGCACCATGTAGAAAAACCTGCAAAAACAAAGAAGAAATGCAAATGATGCGTATGCAATGCAATGTGCTCCTTTTATTCCCAAGGTTTTCCCTTTCCCGGTCCTGGTATTAAGAGAATAATAATTGGGAAGAAGACCCAAGTGATGTTCAAATAAAATGACGACCGTGGAGAATTGGTGCTCATTACCCCATGTCGGTGCAATAAATAACAAACAAGAGATTCAAAGCAAGTAAATCACATAAATTGAAGTTTGAAACAACAAAGTCCTTGAAGGGTTCCAATCAAAAGAACAATAAAGTACATCAAATAAAAGGAATCCCACAACAAGCCTGTGGGTAATCCAAGTACAATAGCATGAAACTAAACTCTAGGAAGCTGTAAGTCTTGCAGCCTCCAGCTAAGACGCTTGACATTCTGGAACAACTGAACGATATCCGGATGATCGGGCTCCTGGATGAGTCTCTGGATGAGGAGGTCCCTTAGATTAAAGGAAGCATGTAACACTTCAATCTTCTATAGGAAAGTCATCTCATTCTCTTTGCTCGGACCCGACTCGGCCTTTGACTTCTTCACATCAGCACGAAGCTTCAGCTCTTCAACTTCTTTCTGGACATCTTTAGCTATTTGTTGACTCTTTGTCATCTAATGAATATACTCTCTCTATTGCTCTTGTGCCTTCCGAACCAACTTCTCTTGCTCAACCAAGGCATCCTGGAGGCTTTTGATCTTCATCTCGAATTCTGCTTCTACCTCCTTTTGCTTTTTCTGATTATCGCTCCACTTCTCCTGCCAAAGTGTAATGGCTTCATTAGCCTCATTAAGTTCTTTCCTATCCCTCCGGCGCTGACTCGCCTTATGGATCTCATCCAATCCTCACTTCTTAAAGTATAGCTCCCTTTCCTCGAAATCCTTCTGCTTAAGACGAACTGTTTCTTCAACTCGGTGAGCAATATCTTCTAACTGCTGGTTCTGAATCATCAATTTCTGAAAATAATTGTAAGCCTCCTGATTCTCAACTCTAAGCTGCTTGACCAAAGCTTCCAATTTCTGATAATCTTCTAAAGGAACTGGGGTAGGTGGTGGTAACTGTGCAGAGAAAGGGATTAATGTTTCTTGAGCTTTCTCTCTTACCCAAGCTTCAAATTCTGGAAACATTTGGTTATTACTCCTACCCAAGCGTTCTATACCCTTTCTATTAATCAATTTCCAAGCACCTGCAGCTTCCCGTACCAATGGGAGATTGTCCTTCACCGGGAAATAGAAAGTCTGATCCAACTCCGAATCTTTGGGAACATTCTTCAAAGCATATCCTAATTGTCTTCTCAAAAGTATGGGGTTGTAATTAATGCCCCCATCTACTCCTAAGAGGGGAACATTAGGATACCCTCCATAGCTGGAGATGAGCTCTTTTCCTTTTATCCTTAAGGTGAACCATCTAATGTCTTTGGCGGTCAGCGTGCTTAGCTTTTGCGACCAGATTACTTTGGGATCCGTGAATACTCCAGTAATAGGGATATGCCTCATAAACCATGTGTAGAATAACGGGGCACAACATCTAACCAGGCCACCTCGTCTCTTTTCATTCTTATAGTGTACTGAATAATACAAATCTCCCAAGAGAGTGGGTACATGATTTTTCATCACAAACAAATGAATGGCATTCATATCCACGAACTTCTCCATGTCAGCAAACAAAACTATCCCATATACAGATAATGCCAAGATGGCGCAAACTGAATCCCACTACCTTTCCACGACACGCTCTTCAGCTCTTCTGACCTGAAACTCTAAGGGAAAACCAAGTACTCCTGCCTTGGTGGCAACC
Organism: Lathyrus aphaca; assembly: GCA_963966055.1. NCBI lineage: Eukaryota > Viridiplantae > Streptophyta > Magnoliopsida > Fabales > Fabaceae > Lathyrus > Lathyrus aphaca. The sequence goes on along the minus strand of OZ014522.1, from coordinate 466,049,441 downwards.
AGATTAGCAGATATCTCTGACGATCTCAAATAAAGAGCTTTAGCGATGTCATCATGAGTCGGTCTTGTCATTTCTGAATTGAAAGGAATTTGGTCTTTGATAGGCAGTCCCAAAATCTCAACATACTCTTCTAGCAATGGACCTAGCTGGAAATCAGGGAATGTGAAACATCGAAGTCTAGGGTCATAATACTGTACCAAGGTATGGATGGCACTCCTTTGTGAACTATCCAGATTGAACACCATGTCCAGAATATCACCATATCGCTGTTTGAAAAATCCCAAATGACCCGGGGGAATAAGAGACACCATCTGCTTGAGCAAGTCCACCTTGGTATCAAAAAATTTGTAGACAATATTATTCTTTCTGATATCTTCCATCTTTGAAGCAAGTATACGACCAGGAACTGGGAGTAGTTCGGACCCTAAGAATAAAAAGAACACAAATGATTAATGATGTTATGATGCTTATGCAAGGCGAGGCATGTGATCAGTGAAGTGTCTGTGATGTTCCAATCATATAATCAGGTGTCGATGCAAGGCCACAATATCAACATATCACAATAACAATCCCTCTGATCCGGGATCTATATCTTAGAACCAGAGAACCAGATCACAAAAATTGAACCAATGGCAGAGCGGGTATGTTGAAAGTCTTAGGGTTCCTGCAAACCTGTAAACCCCTCCCAATCTCACAGGTGTGCTACTCGGGTCAACATCACAGACTCTCAAAGCCGAATAGAAATAATACGTTCACCATTTCCGAGAAATGGCTCATGACCAAATCAGGGAATCGGTTTGGCATTATGTACTACTCAGTGAGGCCTCAGATGAGTCCGGAAAAAACAAGCATCCCTCACATGTCCCTGTTGCACCCCAAAATTTGCCCTCACAATACAAGACTTTGTGTGCTTATAAGGTTCACAAGGTTCACAAGACCTTTCATGAGGTTCATGAAGTTTACAAGACACTTTATGAGGTTCACAAGGTTCACAAGACCTTTCATGAGGTTCATGAAGTTTACAAGACACTTTATGAGGTTCACAAGGTTCACAAGACCTTTCATGAGGTTCATGAAGTTTACAAGACATTTATGAGGTTCACAAGGTTCACAAGACCTTTCATGAGGTTCACAAGATTCACAAGACATCTTATGAGGTTCACAAAGTTCATCATGGGTCAGAAGATTTGACAAATCCCTCAGGCAAGGCATTCTCCTAAGCAGTGCATCCAAAACTAGAGTTTTGACTTTAATCAGCTGTCGCTCCCTCCAAATGAAGCCGGGTCAAATGGGGTACAGACGCGAACGGTCGGCGAAAGGAGGAATGCGAGGACACACAGGAGTGAACTCACAGGGAATGAAAAGAGTCGCCAGCTAGGCATTTTTATCCCGGAGGAAAGGCAATGCTGCATAGACCTAGAAAGATATGGATAAGACGGTTGCGAACCAGAGAGACTGAGAAAGGGGGTTGGTTACAACCTGGGAAGGTATTAGCACCCAGATTGTCCATCGTACTCGACGGGATCCGCGCTTAAAAGATTTGTGTTTAAAAGGGGTAGTGTCAGTGCAATTTGTGTATAAAAGAGCTGGAAAAAGATGTACAGGTGTCAGTGTAAGAAAAGTGTGAAGTGTATAAATGATGTGTCAGTGTAGGAATGAGAATGAATTGCTCAAGATCATGAGGCTAAAAGAATGATGCTGGAAAGAGGGGGGATATACAGAGACTTTTGTTCGATAACTGTTAGGTTATGCCTACGTATCCTCTCGTGCAATGAGGAAGTCAGAACACTGTAGTTCGACCCAAAGAGACTGAAAGATAAATTGACTTGTGAACTGCTTACTTGTCTGTGCTCAAGTGTATGACATGTCTGGCTCAGGTGCAAACTGTCTTGCATTAGACGGAAGAAGCAAGTTCTCGTTTGTGAGTGAATGAGATGAGAAAAGAATCCCGGAGGAGACGATTATTGTTTGTTTTTGAGTTTTCAGTCTTTTATTGCTTTTGGAAGTTTGTCATAAATTAATGAGTTTAAACCTAAACCAATGGATTTGGTAAACTCATCACATCATCCCTCTGATTAGGGGTAATGAGAATACCTTAAGTGTGAAGTCAGCTTCTCACACTTAATCACCTTTGATGTAGGGTTAAGATCATTAATCTACTTGTGATTATTTAGATGTTTTTGTGGTTTTTGTTTAGTGTTAAGTAATGAGATTAAGCCATAACCAGGGATTAAACAGACCCATTACACCATCCTAATAGAAGGATAATAGATGAGAATGTTTAAGCTGAGGAAAGCTCCTCAACTTAATCCATGATTAGGGATTAAACTCATGACAAAACAAAGCCTTTATTAAGTGGATTTTAGTTAATGATAAGATGATGAAGTGTTTTTTAGGGTTTGTAAGACAACTTGAGGGGGACTTGTCCATTAACACTAGGGTTAGTCCTTCTTAACCAGTTAAGGAAGAATTAGAACCCTAATACAAGGCCCAAGTTACAAGTGTGAAGTCTTGATGATTATTATGTTAATTGATTAAGGGATTTAAACACATTAAGGGTTTAACACTTAGGATTAAAGTTATACACTCCATCCTAATAGAAGGATACAGGCATAAGCTTAATCACAAAGCCTTAAAGCCTTTAGGGTTTAGTCCCTGATTACGAGGTGAGAAGAGAAGACTCAATGAGACACAAAGGTAAAACTGAGTGGGGAGACTAATCAAAACCCCAATCATTTTCATGCTTGGTTGTTCCTAAGGTTTGTGAGGTTAACAAGAAGGGATCTTCAATGGAACCACCAGGAAGCAGATGAAAGGATCAGGAGAAGCAAAGTAACTTGCTTCATTTAAGAAGTCAAGTCACTTGAAGAAAGAAAGTAAGAAGAAGAAGAATGAGCAAGCTCAATCTCAAACTCATATCAAAATGCAGCAAGGATGCATGAAAGAGATGAAAAGGAAATGTGAGAAGTGAAGGCAAATTCACTTCTCAAAGTTGCTTACCACCTGAAAAGTTAGTGAGAAAGATGCAATGCAATGCAAAATGGAATGAAATGGCATGATACAAATCAAAACCAGAAGCACATACATGATGTTAATGATGCCATGGGATGATGTGAACATGAAACAAGGCATGGGGATGTTCATACAAACTTATGGATGCAAATGAAACAAGTTAAGAACCATGAACATACATGAAAAGTTATGAAATGCAAATGACATACAACATGGAAAATACATGATGCAATGATCAAACATGCTTCTAATATGTCTTAAGATGTATTATGAATCATGTGGATGCATAAAATATCATGGCAAGTCAAGGTATGAATGCAAATGCAAGATGGATGCAAAAGGAAGCCCAGATTAGGGTTTATGATCAATGCATCAAACAAAAACCAAAATCAGAGGCAAACATTAAGATAAAAAATTGAAAATGCACTCAAAGGGACCCTAATCCTATACTAACTCACTGCCCAAAGGAGAGGTTCCAACTCTTAACCTAATTAGGGTTATGAATTTTCTAAGTTTTCTAGGGTTTTAGGGTACCTTAACAAGAAAAATACCAAACAAATTGAAAATGAAAGATCAAATCATGCCAATTTAATCTCACAAACTACATGCTAAACACAATGCAATGCAAAAAGAATCAAAGCCCAACTCTCAATGGTTAGGCAGAAATGATTTTTTGAAGTTTGGATCAAAATAATGCCTTGAAATGATTTTAATTCCATGAAAAATTCTCAAAAGATATCAAGATCAAAAAAGAAATTTGGTTTGAAGGTTGGACAATGTTTCTAAATGATTATGAAGGTTTCATGAATTTTTTGGTGATTTTTAAATACTTAAAAGTATTTTTAATTAACTAATTCTCATTAATTAATTAAAAATAAACTTTTAAATGATTAAAAAATATTTTTTTATGCAAAAATAAAAATAAAAATGTTTTTGGTTTCTGAAATTGAATAAAAGTTTGTATAAAAAATTTCAGAATTTTTAAAATGATTTTGCTAATTTAATAAATATGAGAAAACAAATGAATTAATATGAAAAAGAAAATGAAATTAATCTGAAAAAGGAAAAGTATGCGCATCCAAGGGTCCAGGTTTGAATTCACACGCGCGGGAAGAGACTTGGCGCCACATCCAAGGGCTGACATTCAAATTCACTAATTAACTGATTAAACCCTAATCCATGCCCTAATCACTCTCAGGCGACCGGAACACTGTTCCGGTCGTCTTCTCCGGCTAGGTCATCTCCCAATCTCTCTCAATACGCCATGAAATCATGCCAAACTCTCCAGATCAACTAAACTAACATCCCTAAACAATAATCCAGCAACAAAATCCATTTATTTCAACACAAAATCAAGATACGAATCAAACATCAAAAACTGCCAAAATTTCAGAAACACAATACAACCTCATTTCTCAATCTTTTTCAAAAGTAACAAGTTCAGTGAACTCAGGGAAGCATGTTTTATCATTTAGAAACAAGAAATAGAGGTTCTGGAAAAATGAAATGCCATAGCTACCTGAATCGAAGCTTTCAAACCAGGAGCTTCTGGGCCAGTTTCTTGCTTCTAAACAGCTCCAATGACCTCTCCAAAGTGTTTGCCAGGCTTGTTTGAAGTTTATTTGGGCTGGTTTGAGAGATTGAACAAGTTCTGTTCAGGGTCAGGTGATGATCATGTTTTTGATTCAATGGCTTTCAGGCTGTTTTGAGAGGTGCTTTGTGACCAGGAAGATGTGTTGAGTTGGTTTATGAAGTTTGTTTGTGTGTTTGTGAGTTGTGTGATGAGTTTCGAATGCTTTTGCTCAAGAGGGTGAAAATGAGAATTCTGTCTTGTGAAGTGTTTCAGGCTTGCTTCTTGTTGTGTTTGGCTTGCATTTTCTTTGTATAAACAAATGCCATTGGTCAGATGAAGTGACATGTGCTTTATTGATTGGTATGGGTGCTTTTGCCAAAATGTCAAAGTTGTGTAAGAAGGGCATGGGCTACTTGCTAGATAAGTACAAGGAGAGTGTGCTGCGCAGCATGATGTGAGGAAGGGCCTAGGATTGATCAGCAAGCTAGCCAGCAAGTGGATGAGAAACTATGATGAGTTTTACAACTTGCCTTGCCTTTGGTTCTTATGAAAGAAACTTGATCCATGGGCCATAAAACATGTGATTCTTTGGTCCATTCTGAACTTTAGATGTCACATGATCATGTTGTGTGGATTAGAAGTGCATTTGATAGCTTTAGAACACTTGATCAAGTCATTTTGCAAAATACCTCTTTGGTAGAAACTTTGAAATTTTGTGATTTTTGCCAACTTTGACAAGCCATAACTTTTGATCCAAAATGAATTAGGTCATGTTCTTGTACTTTTTGAAAAGAGAAAGATCTATTCTACAACTTTCATGACCAAAGTTTTTCCATTTGAGGCTTTTTTGAATCAAAAAGTAAAGGTTGAAAAAGTTTCCTAAAATGGCAATTTCATTAAAAGTCAAACTTGCCCAAAAAGTCAACTTTGCAAAAACTTGAAATTATTGAATTTTGTAAGCTTCTAACATCTTCCATGATCAAATAAAGATCATATACAATCAAAATGATGAAGAATTCCCTTTGGTTGGGTCATTGGGGGCCTCAGATGCCTTGATTTTGCATTGACTTGCTTGAAAAGTCAACTCTTGATCAGATGACTTCCCCATGGAATTTCTTCATGAAAATTGATATGCATACTCCCTATACCACATAGAGACCAATAGAAACAAGAATGACCAAAAGAATTGGAGTTATGGCCTCTGAAACCAAAACCCTAATTCTAGGTCACCTGTGCAGTCAAGCCTGGCTCTGCTTCCATACCATTCTCAGTTCTTGTGATTATTTGGCATTCTTGACTTTGAGAGGATATAATATGATATTTGAACACACATAGACCCCTTTGAAGTGATTGATGGCCTTTGGAGTGGCTCAAGAGGCCTTTGGATTGCTCAGATCACAAACCCTAGATGCAGATGACTTAGAACCTATGCAGTGAATCAAAAATGTGATATGAGATGGTATGATTGAGTTTATGCATATGAAATGATCACAAGCCATGGTGTGAATGGGTGAGGGAAAATTTGGGGTGTTTACAGCTGCCCCTATTCAAACATGAGTTAGCTGTGTAGGATGTAAGCAACGGCTTAGCAGGCAAACAAGATAACTTGTGGTTGAATACCAAAGACAGTCCAAAATTTGCACTCACAGAATGAAGAAGAAAAGGGATATAGATTGTAAAAGAAAACAAAATATATTGTAAAGTGTGGGCGACGGAGGACGACCGTCGAGCAGAGGACGACTGCTGGGTAAAAAGCAATGACGGGGACGGCCGACATGCAGGAAAAAGTGCGGAAAATAAAGCAATGACGGGGACGGCCGACATGCTGGGGGTAAAAAGAATCATGATGGGGACGGCCATCAAGTAAAGCTGTAAAATTCTCTGGGGATTCATGAAGCATGACGGGGACGGCCATCAAGTTCATAAAGTAAAGTAATCAACGATAGGGATGGCCATCAGTCTAAGCTGATGAAGGACGATCATCAGGAAAAGGAAAAGGGACCATGACGGGGACGGCCATCGGGTTAAAGAATAAATGAAATAAACAGATGATGAGGTACGGTCATCAAAGGTGAAGGACGATCACCTAGCAGGGGACGGCTGCTCTGTTGGGGATAAGATGAGGGACGGTCATCTAAGGTGGAGGACGACCACCTGGCAGGGTACGGCTGCCGAAAATATCGCGACATAGGACGAATGCCGGATAAAAGGTCAACGATGGGGACGGCCATCGGACGAGCATGATGAAGGACGATCATCAAGAGGTGGAGGACGACCACCTAGCAGGGGACGGCTGCTCTCAAGGTTTACCATGACATAGGACGAATGCCAGATAACCAAAATCAACAATGGGGATGACCATTGGGTAACATGATGAAGGACGATCATCAAAAAGGTGGAGGACGACCACCTAGCAGGGGACGGCTGCTAAACATCACGACATAGGACGAATGTCGGATAGAAAATCAACGATGGGGACGGCCATCGGATGAATATGATGAAGGACGATCATCAAGAGGTGGAGGACGACCACCTAGCAGGGGACGGCTGCTCTCAAGGTTTATCATGACATAGGACGAATGTCAGATAAAAAAGAAATTTTGCTTTGTTGGCTATCTACTGGGGAAAAGTAAACACGGACGAGTGTTTATATCCGAGAAATAAAAGGTATAAGTGTTTAGATGTTGTGCATAGATTAACGGTGCGGACGAGCATCCTTAATACTACGATACGGACGAGTATCGGGTAGAAACAAACTGACGCGTGTCCAAAGATGATGATACGGACGAGTATCAACTGGTTAACAGAGAACACGGACGAGTGTTGATTCTGAGGGGACTCTTTTGGGGAATAGTAGACACAGACGAGTGTCTATATTCAAGAAAGCAAGAGTGCTTGACACAGTGTATGGATTAAAGATGCGGACGAGCATCCTTATGACTATGATACGGACGAGTATCAAGTAGAAACAAACGCTTGACGCATGTTCTGAGATGATGGTACGGACGAGTACCAACTGGTTAACAAAGAACAAGGACTAGTGTTGAATCTGCGGGGATATAAGTGGTGTATACAAGATACGGACGAGTATCTGTATAAGTATGAGTATGAATGGTGTATAGAGGAGTGTTTAACCTGCTGGGGAGAGCGACACGGACGGGTATCAAAAGGAGAAAAGTATAGTATAAACAAATATCTGGTACAAAGTGTTTATGTCACTGCACTGGGGAAAATGACACGGACAGATGTCAAGGAAATTATATAAGTATATGTGAGTGCAAAGAGGATGTTTTTGGCTTTCTACTGGGGATATGACACGGACGGGTGCCACAAGGAGTATATACTGGTGTTTGGGAATGTAAGGCAACTGTGTTTGCTGGGGAATCTGGGAGGTATTATGTATATTGTGGATGGATTGTCATTATTCACAAGTGTTTGATTTAAAGCATGGCTTATGATTATGCAATATGTTTGCTTTTTGCCGTAATGCTCCGTATTAGACGGAATGCTACGCTTTGTGGGTGAATATGATGCAAATGCCATGATTATGCAAAGATACCAAACTGGGACTCGGATCCCGTTGCTGTGAAGATCTCTGGTTGATCTGCTTGAAATGGACATCCCAGCTGGGGATGAGATCATTGGTAGATCTGACAAGATGATATCTGCTTGGGGGAATAGGTCACTGATAGACCCATCCTGATAATGAGAGACCCAACTGGGGTTTGTAGAAGCTTTTATCACTCTGTTGTGATCCCCTCTTGCGTTGCTCTTCTGGATAGAGGCTGAAACTCTGTGGGGAAGTGGTTCCCTGGCTTTTGTACTTGGATGAGGAAGGATGATTGGTACCACGGCTGGGGAGAAATAGCAAGTGGAAACTCAGCTGGGGAGATGGTTCCCTGACTTTTGTACCTGGCTGAGGAAGAAAGATTGGCACCTCGGCTGGGGAGAAATAGCAAGTGGAAGCTCAGCTGGGGAGAAGACACTTTGGGTGCTGAGACTGAGTGTTGGTTTGTCAGCTTGCTGGAGTGAAGCTTTCATGCCCCAAGTTGCGTTCTGGATACCTGCAATCCTGCAAGAGATAGGGAAACGCACAAGTAATACCGAGGTATCCTTTACTGGATTCCGTCATAGGAGTTTAGACACTTCTGAGAGTAAGTATATCTCCTGCAAGCATGTGACTTTTATTATATATATTTTTTGAAGATAAGCATCTGTATTTATGCAATCAGTTTTTCTTAAGACATCAGACATTTTTGCAAATAAAAATGTACAAGACGAAACATGACTGAAAATCTGATTTTATTAATTCATGTGCCCTGAATTGGCAAGGTACAGTCAAGGAAACATATCCCCTGAAATGAGGAGATTGTTACAAATTGAGAAACAAAATACTGGCAATGTTGTCGACGCTTCAATGAGCTTCCCTTCTGCTATGACTCGTATGACATTCGACGTTCTTCTCATCTTGCTTTCTGAAGAAGGCTGATTCTGAAAGAAGCTTGATCCTTTTGAAGCTTACCAAGTTGTAGGCGATACAGACGAATTCAACATGCAGTTGTTCGCTTATTCCCTTGTTTTGCATGGATCGCCCTTTCGGGTTTTCAATCCATCGGGATACCCATTTTTGCCTGAGTTGTCCAATGCGGCTTTTCAACTCAGCGGGTGTACATTTTTGTTTATTTTTCCCTTATTTTTGCCCGAGTCTTTTATTCTGTTTTTGACTCGCCGGGATGCCCTATTTTTGCCTGGACTTACATTCTGTTTTTGTGTCCAGCGGGTCATTTTTATGCGAAGTATTTTTTAACTGCATCTGAATTCACGGGGGACGGAAAATCTTCACCATCCATGGTGCTGAGCATCAGTGCTCCACCAGAAAAAACATTCTTTACTACAAATGGTCCTTCATAATTCGGAGTCCACTTGCCCCTGTGGTCTGTATGAGGAGGGATGATTCTTTTCAGCACAAGATCTCCTACTTGGTACTCTCGGTGCCTGACTTTCTGATCGAAGGCTCTCTTCATTCTTTTCTGATACAGCTGCCCATGACAGATTGCAGCCAATCTCTTCTCTTCAATCAGACTCAGTTTCTCGTATCGGGCTCGGACCCACTCTGCTTCGTTCAGCTTAACATCCAACAACACCCGTAGGGAGGGTAATTCAACCTCAACAGGTAGGACCGCTTCCATACCATACACAAGCTGATACGGTGTTGCTCCAGTGGATGTTCTGATTGACGTGCGGTACCCATGCAAGGCAAATGGTAGCATTTCATGCCAGTCTTTGTAGGTGACTACCATCTTCTGCACAATCTTCTTGATATTCTTATTAGCTGCCTCAACAGCGCCGTTCATCTTTGGCCTGTAAGGAGAAGAATTGTGGTGTTGGATCTTGAAGTCCCGGCATAGCTCTGCCATCATTTTGTTGTTCAAGTTGGAACCATTATCAGTAATGATTCGCTCGGGAACTCCGTACCGACAGATGATATCTCTCTTCAGAAATATGCCTATCACTTGCCTTGTAACATTTTCATAGGAAGCTGCTTCGACCCACTTGGTGAAATAGTCAATGGCAACCAGGATGAATTTGTGGCCATTCGAAGCAGTTGGCTCAATCTTACCAATCATGTCGATGCCCCACATAGCAAAGGGCCAAGGTGAAGACATCACATTCAGAGGATTCGGAGGCACATGCACTTTATCCGCATAAATCTGGCATTTATGGCATTTTCTGGCGTAGGCACAACAGTCGGCATCCATTGTGATCCAGTAATAGCCTGATCTTAACAACTTCTTAGCCATGGCATGCCCTCCCGCATGGGTACCAAAGGATCCTTCGTGCACTTCATGCATTAACAAGTCTGCTTCTGTTCTATCAACGCATCTGAGGAGTACCATATCAAAGTTTCTCTTGTACAGGGAACCATCAGTGTTCAGAAAGAAACTACCAGCAAGCCTTCTCAAAGTCTTCTTATCATTGGAAGATGCCCAGGTGGGTATGTCTGATCCTCCAAGAAACACTTAATGTCATGGAACCAAGGCTTATCATCCTTGACAACATCTGCCGCGAACACATATGCTGGTCTGTCAAGTCTGGATACTGAAATTTGAGGTACGAAGTTGGCAGCTTGAACTTTGATCATTGATGAAATGGTAGCCAGAGCATCTGCAAACTGATTCTCGTCCCGAGGGATATACTCAAGCTTGACCGTTGTAAAGAAGGTCAATAACCTCCTTGTATAATCCCTGTAAGGTATCAGATGATCCTGGTGGGTGTACCATTTGCCGTTGGTTTGATTGATTACCAGAGCTGAATCTCCGAATACGGTCAATGTCTTGATCCTGAGGTCAATGGCTTCCTCAAGACCCATAATGCATGCTTCGTATTCAGCTTCGTTGTTAGTGCAGTTGAAAGTGAGTTTTGCCGAGAAAGGCATGTGAACTCCCTTAGGCGTAATGAGTACTGCACCAACACCTCGACCATTCATGTTAACAGCCCCATCAAACATCATAGTCCATTCTTCTTTCGGGTCAGGCCCTTCAGTGTGAATAGGCTCTTCATGATCTTTTGCTTTTATGAACATGATGTCTTCATCAGGGAAGTCAAACCTCATAGGCTGGTAATCATCAATAGGTTGCTCAGCGAGATATTCAGACAATACACTGCCCTTGATGGCTTTCTGAGAAGTGTACTGGATGTCATATTCTGTGAGGATCATTTGCCATCTTGCAACCCGTCCGGTAAGTGCTGGCTTCTCAAATATGTACTTAACTGGGTCCATTTTTGATATCAACAAAGTAGTGTGGGTCAACATATACTGTCTCAGTCGGCGAGCAGCCCACGCTAAAGCACAGCAAGTTTTCTCGAGCAGTGAATAACATTGTTCACAGTCGGTAAACTTTTTGCTTAGGTAGTATATTGCATACTCTTTTCGACCAGACTCGTCATGCTGGCCCAGCACACACCCCATTGACTCTTCTAATACTATCAAGTACATTATCAGAGGTCTTCCTTCAACTGGAGGCATAAGGATTGGAGGTTCTTTCAAGTATTCCTTGATTTTGTCAAAAGCCCTCTGGCAGTCTTCGTTCCACCTGACCGTCTGTTCTTTTCTTAGCAGTTTGAACAAGGGTTCACAAGTTGCTGTAAGGTGAGATATGAACCTTGAAATGTAGTTCAATCGACCTAAGAACCCTCGGACTTCTTTTTCTGTTTTCGGTGCAGGCATTTCTTGAATAGCTTTGACTTTATCAGGGTCAACCTCAATCCCTTTCTCACTTACAATAAATCCCAGTAGCTTACCGGATCGCACCCCAAATGTGCACTTGTTGGGGTTCAATTTTAGTTGGTACTTCCTCAGACGCTTGAATAGCTTTAGCAGATTTACCAGGTGGTCTTCTTCAGTAAAGGACTTGGCAATCATGTCATCCACATAGCATTCGATTTCTTTATGGATCATATCGTGGAATAATGTTACCATCGCCCTTTGATATGTTGCACCAGCATTCTTCAGTCCGAATGGCATCACCTTGTAACAGAACGTGCCCCAGGGTGTGATAAAGGTTGTCTTCTCCATGTCTTCAGGTGACATTTTAATCTGATTGTATCCTGAAAATCCGTCCATGAAGGAGAATACCGAGAACTGAGCCGTATTATCAACCAATACATCAATGTGAGGTAATGGGAAATCATCCTTCGGGCTGGCTCTGTTCAGATCCCGGTAGTCAACACACATTCTCACTTTGTCGTCTTTCTTAGGCACAGGCACAATATTAGCAAACCACAGTGGATAGCTAGTTACAGCAAGGAACCAGGCGTCCCACTGCTTTTGTACCTCTTCTTTGATCTTCATTGCCATGTCTGGGCGAGTACGTCGCAGTTTCTGTTTAACCAGTGGGCATTCTTCTCTTAAAGGCAGCTTGTGCACAACAATGTCGGTGTCCAAACCTGGCATATCTTGGTAAGACCAAGCAAACACATCCACATACTCTTGAAGCAGGTCAATCAGTTGTCTCTTCACTGAGTCTTGTAAGCAGGCCCCGATCTTAACCTCTTTCACTTCTTCTTTTGTACCAAGATTAATCGTTTCAACCTCCTCCTGGTGAGGAGTGATAACCTTTTCCTCTTGCCTCAACAATCTGGCTAGCTCTTCAGGGAGCTCGTAGTCTTCCTCAACCCCTTCATCTGCTTGATTGATTGGATTGTCAAAGTCATACGAAGTTATAGCCGTGCTGTTGTCGGTGCAGTCTGGAAGGCACTCTCTGCAAGGGTTCAGTTTGTTCATTTTAGTGATTGATTTTAATCTTGTTTTTAGAAAAGTGAAATAAAATTGTCATTTTGAAAACATTTCCATTTATTTTTTGTACAAAAATAAAAATGGAAAAACAGTGAGCGGAAAAGAAAAAAGACTCATTTGCAAAAGATGTCTGATATTTCATTGATTAATCTTGTTGCACAAAAATTACAGATGGCCCGATTACAAAATGAGTCTTGTCATCTTGGGCAAGATGCAAGACTTGATGCATGCTTAAAATATACAGGAAATAATAATTACTCTGCAGGAGTAACTCTTATAATTTCCTGGGAAGACCAGTTTGAGATACTGCTCCCCGGGATCTTTGGACGGATCCAACTCTCCAGGTTGCGGTCGCTTTCATCCTCGTCTTCCAAATTGTTGACAGCATCGGGGGTGAGCATCCCCCCACTAACAAAGTTGGGCTCCTTAGCAGCCTCTGCTTGATCTTGTTGAGTTGGTTTGTAACCCAACCCAAATCTATCTTCCTTCTTCTCTACGGGCAGCAACTTGCCCCAGCCCTGGGCAGTCCCTTCTTCAACAACCTTCCGGGCTTGTTGATAAGATGTCATTGAGGTCCCAGGTACAGCAGATGTTTCATTTATGTTCAAGGCCTCAAACCCTTGGCTCATCTTTTCATGGATCTCCCCATCCATCTCAATGTATTTGTATGTAGCCAGATGGCTAACAAAAATATCTTCCTCTCCACAAATAGTAACGACTTGGCCCTCCCACTCGAATTTTAACTTCTGGTGAAGGGTAGACATAACTGCGCCAGCGGCATGAATCCATAGTCTACCCAACAAACAGCTGTAGGCAGGCTGAATGTCCATCACGTAGAAGGTCGTTTTGAAAGTTTGTGGGCCAATCGTTATAGGCAACTCAATTTCCCCCAGAACTGATCTCTTAGAACCGTCAAAGGCTCTTACTACCAAGTTGCTGGGCCGTTATGCCAATCCGTCATACTCTAGCTTCACAAGGGCTTTTTTAGGTAAGACATTGAGGGATGATCCTGTGTCTACCAGCACATGGGAAAGAACTGCACCTTTACATTCCATGGTAATGTGCAAAGCCTTGTTATGATTGCGGCCTTCCGTAGTCAAATCAGTGTTGGTAAACCCTAGTCCATTGCTAGCATTAACATTTCCAACCACAGCTTCCAACTGATTGACGGTGATCTCTTCTGGCGCATAAGCTGCGTGCAAGACTTTTAGTAGTGCGTTCCGATGAGCCTCGGAGCACATAAGCAATGATAGAATAGAGATCTTGGAAGGCGTCTGGTGAAGCTGGTCCACTATCTTGTAATCACTTTTCTTGATGATTCTCATGAATTCATCAACTTCTTGATCAAAAGGTGTTTTCAAAGCTTCTTTAACAATTTGCTCTTCTTGCACCAGGCTTTTCCCTTTTGCCTTGGCAGCAGCTTCTGCCTCAGCAGTGGGTCTTTGAATTTGTGGGGAAAAGAGACGTCCGCTTCGAGTGAAGCCTCCGCCTCCTCCCACATTGTCTATTTGTGGTGGAGAAGTTGATGATTCGAGATTGATTTTCTGTCCTTCGCAGTATAGATCAGAGTCGTAATGCCAAGGGATGGCATTACTGCTTTCATAAGGTACTGGCCCAAGCACTGTGATAGTGACTGGACTGATGGCAGCTGCAGAAGAGACCATGATGGTTTGTGGATCATAGTATATTGTGACTGGTGCTCTGATGGGGGTGGCATTTTGTGAGTTGTAGGCGGAATCATTTTCAGGATCATAATAAATTGTAACCGTTGAGACATTTGCTGCTGAAGTTGTAGGAGACATTGTTGAATGGATGGGTGTTGTTGTTGTAGGAGGTTCTGAATGAAGGGGTGATGAAGTTGTAGAAGGGATGTTTGCTGATATTTGGTCCGTTGAAGTAACAGATGAAGCATTCGTTGACGAGATTGAAGAGTTGCTTGGAACAATGGTTGTTATATTTGTAGTAGACTCGGGGATTGTTGTTAAGGAGACTACTGGATTGGTAGGTATTGATGTTGTAATTTGAAGTAGGCCACTCTGGATGAGACCATCTATGCCATCTCTCAAGTTATCACATCCATTCACTGAAATGTTGCAATAAGCACACCCTAGCTCGCATGCAGGGAACATTTGACATTCAAGGAGTTGAGCTTTGATCTCTACCAAAGGTGTCTGAATCTGACCCACACTGGTTATCAAGTAAGACGGCTTGTCTTCTTCAATAGCATTGATTCTGGGGCCACCATGGTTTGGCATAGGGTTCTTGTTAACATTTGGTGGTGGTGCAAAGTTTAGAGCCTTAGAATCTACCAAGTCCTGTACCTTCATGTGCAAAGCTCTGCACTTCTCTGTACTATGGCCAGGTGCATTTGAGTGAAAAGCACATCTGGCGCTGGCGTCATAATTTCTGGGCAGACTGGCAGGATCTGGAGGTGCCAACGTCCTTAGCTCGACCAGGTTGAGCTTTAGGAGTTGTGGCAGTAATGTGGCATAGGGCATAGGGATCGGATCAATCACCCTATTGGCCTGAGAAGGTCTCTGTTGGAACGGTCTTTGCTGATTGTTGTTGCTGGTGTTGTTGTAGTTTCTCTGAGGAGGATACTGAGTTTGTTGCTGATAATTTTGTTGCTGTGGTTGATAAGCTGGTTGTGGATGAATTGGAGCGAGGATGGTGACTACGGCCACAGACCTATGAACATATTGGGGTCTGCCCCTGCTGGCATGGATAGCATTGGTCTCACCAGTTCTTCTTGGGCCCACAAAAGGCTTCCTTGTGTTGCTGGATGAGCTGGCACCGTTGTCATAAATTTTGCCCATCTTTAATAGGCTCTCAATTCTTTCTCCAGCTATAACGACATCTGCAAAGCTGGTAGAAGAAAAGGCAGCTAGCCTATCAATGTATGTTCCTTGGAGGGTGTTCATAAACATATCAGCCATCTCCCTCTCTGACATGGGTGGCTGGACAGCAGCAGCAAGCTGTCTCCACCTCTGGGCGTACTCCCGGAAGCTTTCTCTAGATGATTGTGACATTCCCATCAGGAGGGTCCTATTGGGAGCCATATCCAAATTATACTGGTATTGTCTGATAAAGGCCTCAGCCAGGTCTTTCCAACATCTGATGGTGGCTCTAGTCAGATGTGAATACCATTCCCTTGAAGCTCTCGTCAAGCTATCCTCAAAATAAAACATCCATAGCTTCTCGTCCATGGTATATGCCTTCAGCCTCCCCAGAAAGGATTGCAAGTGGGTTCGTGGGCAGGAAGTCCCGTTGTACTTCTCAAAGCACGGTGGTTTGAATTTGTGGGGAATCCTGACCCCGTCCACTAAGCCCATGTCCATAACATCAAAACCTAAAGAGTTCTGAGACTCCAAGGACCTTAATTTTTCAGCAATTTCATCTAGTCTTCTGTCATAGGCCTCCTCCCCAGCTCCCATCACTGTGAACTGATCTTCCTGGGGGTCTTCTTGCAGTACCCTGCCTGTAGTAGCATTCCCTTGAACATTAGCAGGGATGTTGATTTCTGGGTGAAGGTGGGGTCCGAATACATGTGGGTTGATATGTGGCTGAACCCTCTCATTGTTTCTTGTCCCACCAGTCCCTAGATGGGGATCTTCCTGAGTCTGCCTCTCTACCAAGGCTCTTAATCTCTCTTGGCTCTGTGCCAATCCATTCATCAGCTCCATAAATTGTGTCATCTGATTCCTCATTTCCAATCTCTCATTGTCCATTTGGTTCCTGACCTCTGTAAGGTCCTGTTGTACCTGGTCCATCTGTATACCCGGAAGGTTGTTGCGGGTTAGATATCTGTGTGGACGGTTGAGTGGGAACACCCGACGTCGAGCAATAGTTCCTGATATCACAACAGAGTTAGTAACAAAAACAAAACAAACCTACAAAACAAACAAAGGTTAGCATGCAATGCAGTATGATTATTTGTTTCCAAGGTATCCGGCTTGGCACTTGGTTTTGACCTTTCCAGACCCTTGAAGATGCTGTTGATGTTGCTTGAAGAAATCAGATGGAACAAACTGATACATATATTACAAAAAAAGAAAATGATACATAGTTCATTTCTTACAAATCATGCCCTCTGAGGGGTCAAAATACAACATAAGAAAATAAAAGTACATGAAATGAAAGCAACAACAAGCAAAAGTCAGACACCAAGACCAAACTCATCCTCCTGAACTTCCTTGAGAAGTGCTTCAGTCACAGGATCAGCTGGACGCTCTGTGAGATTTCTGATAAGGAGATTCCTGGTAGTAACAGCTGCATCTAGCTTCTTGTGTTGATTCTGGTCCTTTGACCTCTTCACTCCAGCTCTAATCTTCAACTCTGAGATTTCTTTTTGGGCTGCTAGCAGGGCTTCCTGTTGCTCCTTTGCACTAGCCTCCAACTGCTCAATCTTGTCCTGAGTCCTCTTATCTTCCAGAGTACGAGCTTCGGTGATCCTGACCCACCTAGCTTGACTCTCCTTCAGATACAAATCAGTCCTGGCTTTCTGGAACTGAGCTTCCTTGCAGGCATTCTTCAAGATCTGCTCTCCAGCCCTAGACTTCTTGATGTAATCCTCTGACTTTTCAATCCTGGCCAGATGTTCCACCCTTAGCTTTTCTAACCTCTCAATGTCCAGCCGACCATCACTCCTCTCCCAGAGGGTCTTCTGCAGAGCCTGAGTCAACTTCTCATTTCTCTCTTTCAAATTCTCAAACTCCTCTAAGCTGACAGTGACAGGAGGTGGTGCTGAGGATGATCCAGGTATATCTTCCATGGTGAAGGGCATCCCAGAAAATTGAGCCCTGGCATGGGACCACTCATAGTACTGTGCTGAGGCCACATTGTTGCATTTTCCCAGAATGGTTACTCCTTTAGTTTGGACATTGTCCCAAGCCCAGGATGCTTGCCTGACAATAGCCAGATTAGGCTTAATCTCACAGTAAAGAGTCTCAGCCAAGTCTTGTGCCTTAGGAGGGTGGACCAATGCATAGCCCAGTTGTCTTTTGAATAGCAGAGGGTTGTAGTTGATGCAACCCTTAACTCCTATCAGGGGTACATTGGGAAACTGCCCACAACTGGTAATGATGTCCCTGCCTTTGGTGCTTTGAGTGCACCATCTGATATCAGCTGAAGTTAAAGCAGTGAGTCTTCTAGCCCAATTCTTTGGCTGGTGAGGATTCAAAAATGCATCTGTCTTGGGCAAGTGCCTGAGAAGCCAAGTATGGAACAGGGGAGCACAGCACCTCACCAATCTTCCTCTTTGTTTTTCATTCCTTTGGTGAACAGAGTAGTAAAAATCTCCCAGTAAGGTGGGCACTGGGTTCCTTAGGATGAAAAGATGGATTGCATTCTTACTAACAAACTTAGGCTCGTCTGCAAATAAAATAATCCCATATATGCTCAGGGCCAATAAAGCACAGACTGCCTTCCACTCTCCCAAAGAAGCCTTCAGGGTAGCTTGAGATATTAAGAAATCCAAATGTAGACCAGAGACTCCAGCCTTGGTGGTCATATTCTGCCCCATCAGAACTGGTTCCAAATGCAATGCCCTTGCCACTTCTTCATTACTTGGAAAGGCCATCTCAGGGTTGAAGGGGACTCCACCCCTGATAGGTACACCAACCAGTGATGAATACTCCTCTAATAAAGGTCCCAACTGAAAATCCTGAAAAGTGAAACACCTCAGAGGGGGATCATAGAACTGCAGGCAAGTATGAATCAAGCTCCTCTGTGAAGGTTCCAAATCCATAACCACATCAAGTATGCCTCCGTAGTGTTCTCTGAATAGTGGTATATGGTCTGGAGTAATCAGGGTCTGAATCTTCCTGATGTCAGCTAGCTCAGGCTGAAAGAAATGATAGGAGATGTTACTATTCTTAGGTGCCATGTTGCTGAAGAAGAGCTGAGACAGATGCTAATGATGGAGAATAACACTGAAGATGGGCCACTGACAGGCTGGTGCAGGTGACTGAAGCAGGTAGCTGATAGCTGAAGTAGATACTGATGAAGATAGGTCTATGCTGATGATGGGGTCAAAACCAACACTACAACAAACAAGATCTTAGACAGCGCTTTTTTTAGCCTTAGACAGCGCTTTAAAGCGCTGTCTAAACCTCCGCTGCTAAAGGTTTAGACAGCGCTTTTTAAAATGTGAAAAGCGCTGTCTAATCCCCCACCCTTAGACAGCGCTTTGGCCAAAAGCGCTTTAAAAGACCCTCTTAATTTAAATTTTTTAGGTACACATTAGACAGCGCTTTTCAAAAGCGCTGTCTAAGCCCCTACCTTAGACAGCGCTTTGGCCAAAAGCGCTGTCTAAGCCCCTCCTATTTTAATTTTTTTAGGTATACCTTAGACAGCGCTTTGGCCAAAAGCGCTGTCTAAGCCCCCACCTTAGACAGCGCTTTTGCCTAAAGCGCTTTCTAATCCCCCCCTTAGACAGCGCTTTTGCCAAAAGCGCTGTCTAAAGTAAACGAAATTTTTTGTAGGATTTGTTTGTAACCACATTTTTTCCAGGTTTATAAACCAGAATTGGTACCTGTTTTCAACCAGATTTTTGCAGTCAATTATCACATTTTATATATGCCATTTTGGCCTTTTTTTACCAAAATTTGGCTAACCAATTCAAACCAATTCAAACCAAATTTGCCATAAATGTATCAAAATATATACAAATTTATGTTTACATTTATAAGTCATTACATATACTACTACAAATGTACACATTAATTACACACTTTGAGCTCTATCATGTATTGACACCACTCCTCTTTGATTTCGTCCACTTGATCCTTTGTATAAGATGCACACTTGAATTCATCAAAGTACTACATAATAATATAACATATTTTGAATTAATTCCAAGTATTTAATTATATGAGATATGTGTAAATATA
The DNA here is from genome assembly GCA_963966055.1 of Lathyrus aphaca. NCBI lineage: Eukaryota > Viridiplantae > Streptophyta > Magnoliopsida > Fabales > Fabaceae > Lathyrus > Lathyrus aphaca. The sequence goes on along the minus strand of OZ014522.1, from coordinate 466,029,670 downwards.
AAAATAACTCATAAGTTAGAAATACATACATCGGTGGGAATCTCTAATCGGCCCAACATGAGAGTATCTCGCATAAACCTCAACATGAAATACCCGCAATCTATTTCATTACGTTGAAGAGGACACTACATATGAAAAAAAAATATGAATTATAAATCCTAAGTTTTATCAAGTGTAGTCATCACTAATATAATAAAAAACGCGGTAATTAAAAATATACCGCCACTTTAATCCATGAAATGGAGTTGGCGCCCCTCCTTGAGGTCTGGATAACTCGTTGGGCACGAAAAGCTTGTAGGACGCTAATAAAATAAAAATGAAGCAATATGCCGAATTTACCTAACATATGTATTGACAACGTTGACGCCGATTTCTTCACGACCAAAAACTTGCATGAAGTCCTCATTACCAATCATTTGTTCGTAATCAAAGCCGAAAATCCCTACCTCCATAGGTATAGTCCGAACACCTCCGGTCGGTATATCGGTCATCTCTAGAAATGTCCTGAGGCACGACCTATACTTGGTGGTAGGTTTTTTCCTAGCTACGGACTTCTTAGCACCAGAACTTTGTACCCGTGCGGAGGCGTTGCTAACCTCCTTTTTTTGTTGTGCGGAGGCATTGCTAGCCTCATTTTCTTGAACCTACATGTCATATAAATAGTTAGATCAAATTAAGAATGTAACAACTTCCATGAATATATGTCATATAATTTTATATTACCTCTTTTCTTGAAACCGTGGACTCGGTATGCCGTGGAATCGCAGCTTCTTTTGATTTGGATTGTGTGGGAGTCTATTTAACATAGGAAAATATGTAAGTAAAATTTTAAGCATAAATTTTAAACTTTGAATATACCAAGGAAAGTTAACATAAGTTTTAATCATACCTCATATCCTACGCATATGAGGTTTGTCGGCCATGCAACAAACGAACCTACTGCTTCGTGCACCGTTGTTGCATCCGAATCATCGCTAGGATATGGTAATGCTGCATTCGGCTCAACTGCAATATCAACTGATACCTTCAAACATCCAGCAGGGAGCTCTCTAGTGTGGAGTAATACTCCGCTAACGTTATGCACTTTTCCCTTGCCAACCATCCGATAGTATGGTGACGACAAATACAACTGACAATGGGAAATGCCCTAAAACCAATAATAACAAGAAATCGTTAATGTGTATATATGTCAAATACATAATTTAGGAAAATAGTTCAATTTAAGACAATTATATGTAATTACCTCTGGAATGTTCGGCTGAAAGGTACAGTTGATACTGTCTTTGTCCGAAGCATCTTTGTATACTGTTGAGGCGCTAGCCTCTCTTTCTCTCCTCAATGCATCAAGCTCAGCTTGCATGGCTTCCATTCTTGCATGAAGCTCCCGATTACTAGGAGCCTTTCCTTTTTTAATACTCATGGAGGTCGGAGTGACTCCAAATCCCTTACCCCTCACCCGACCAGAGTACTCAGGGACATCTAATGCCCGACCAAGTATGCTCCTAGTATCATCGGGAGATAAAGACTGAGATAGCTCCTCCTGAAAAATCAGATGAATATCGTACACTTGTCAAATATTTGTGTATAAAAATGTTATTCAATTAATGAAAAAATGTTATACTTACACATTTCTGGTATACTTGTAAAACTTCTTCTTGAGCAACTCCAGATTTGCCCACACGGGCTTCCTTCCACAAAACATGTGCAGGAAGAGATGATTCTGAACTTTCCTCCTTCTGCAGCTACACATTAAGTCATACAATTTTATCAGATAAAACTAATATATGATGAACAAATTTGTTATCGCAATTTAAAAATACTTACCATGGATTGTTCTAAACGTCCATATCCGACACGTCCTTTTCGGTACGGATATGCGGGACTTGATGCTCTTTCCCGATTTGTAGCACTTATTCTTTGAAAAACCGGGTCTTGTCTTTTGGATTTGAACGCTTCCCATTCTTCAGCCGATATCAAACTTTCATATTTTTTGGGAAGCTCCGCATCCACAAAATTACCATCCGCATCCTTAAGGAACTTGGATGATAAAAATGTCCGAAACCCTCTTAGAAGCTTTCCGGCCAATTTCATACAAAAGCCTCTTCTTTCGTCTTCGATGTTAAAACATCGCTAAGAAAAACATACAGATTGATAGTTAGTATCGGTAATTGAAAAAACATAATTGAAAAAACATGATTGTACCTTTATCTCACTCCAAATTTTATCTTTGGACTCTTTCAGCTCTTTGTTTCTCCAATCATCACATGTAATGGGAATTTCATTCCTTACTAGTGCACCGATAAAACTAGTTAAGGTATGCCCATTAGGTTCTATAAGCTGTCCCTGGGTGCTCCAATAGACATCTAGTATGATGCCTCGAGATCTTCCTTGGACCACCCTTCTCATTACTGTGATGCCTCTTCGAATTTCTTCTTCCGCGGATACTTTTTTAGGAACTTCCTCAGGTTGGTCATCAGCCATGTCTAACCTGTAATAAACCAAGGAAACCATCAAATATCAAATATAACTTATAATCAAAGCAATTGAAAACAAAAAAATAAAGAAATCATGCATTATCATATATAACTTATAATCAAAGTAATTGAAAACAAAAAAATAAGGAAATCATGCATTATCACATATAACTTATAATCAAAACAATCGAAAAAATAAAATAAAGAAACCATGGATAATTTACCTAAGTCACTAACATCTCTTTCTTTTCTTTGTTGGAATATTAATCACTTGTTTCTTAGCAATGCGTACGGATGAATTGATCCAAATTCCCTCATTATGATCGTTTCTTATATATGACTCATCCGGTATAAGATCCTCAACTTCATCATTTCTATTCAACTCATTCCGTCTAATGCATGACTCATTCTCAACATCAATATCACATTGATCGACACCGCTATCATCAGTCACTTTGTTAGAGAAAAGCACTATAGACCATTTTGTACTCTTCGGGTCATTCACATAGAACACTTGTTTAGCCTGAGATGCTAGAATAAAAGGTTCATCTTTGTACCCCACCCTAGTAAGATCAACTTGCAAAAATCCAGACTTATCCATTCGTATGCCACTACTATTCACCCACTTGCAACCAAAGATGGGAATCTGAAACTTCTCGTAATCAAACACCCAAATGTGCTCAATAACTCCAAAATACGACAGATTTGCATATTTGGGGTTTAAGTCCTTCATGCTTGATATATGCATTGCTTCAGCTAGCACGGTGACACCACTATTTTGCATAGTACTCTTATCATCTTGTTCTTTGGTATAAAATGTGTATCCATTAATTGAATATGCGCTATGAGAAAACACATGCAAACTTGGACCATATGCCAAACATCTCAACCTTTCTGTTACCGAAGAAGGATCTGAAGAGCGCTTCAAGTAAATATGATCCTTCAACCATTGTATGAAACTTTGATTGTGCTCTATAACTATCCAATTTTCATTTCTGTTCGGATTTAACCTTCGGAGTACATCCTTGTGCATTTCAACATATGGCTCAACCTCATTATTATTGTGCAGAACATACAAATGAACTTGATCCCGTTCATCCCTTGATATTGTCACAATTTTATTCCCAATTAATTTTTTACCTTCCATTTTGTCGAAAATCTGAGCTCTGGGGAGTCCAATCGATTGTTTGTGCCAAACAACATCGCCCTCAGATTGAAACTTTCTTTCCTATATCCATCATAAACCTCCACACCGTTCTCCCACAAAATCTTTAAATCTTCGATCAGAGGTGTCAAGTATACGTCTATGTCATTACCTGGTTGTTTAGGCCCAGAGATTAACATAGATAACATCATGTACTTACGCTTCATACATAGCCACGGAGGTAGGTTATAAATCATAAGAATCACAGGCCATGTGGTATGTGAAATACTTTGAAGACCATGTGGGTTCATTCCATCAGTAGATAATGCCAATCGAAGGTTTCTTGCTTCTGATCCAAACTCAGGATAATCATTATCAATCTTCGACCACTGTGGTGAATCAGCCGGATGCCGATACTTTCCATCGGTGATTCTTTCATCTGCATGCCAAGTAAGATGTCTTGCATCGGTTTCACTACGAAACATGCGCCTAAATCTCGGAATTATCGGAAAATACCATAAGACTTTTGCGGGAGATAATTTTTTCTTATATCGAGACAAACCGCATTTGGGGCACTCAGTTAACGTTGCATATTCGTTACGAAACAAAATGCAATCGTTAGGACAAGCATGTATCTTATCATAGCTCATGCCAATAGAGCACAACATTTTTTTTGCCTCATAGGTTCGATTAGGAAGAACATTATCATCCGGTAGCATTTCTCTCATAAGGGCCAACAACTCTGTGAAACTTTTATCCGACCATCCATTGCCCGCCTTTAAGTTGTACAACTTTAATACCGCAGAAAGTCTTGAGAATTTAGTGCAACCTTTGTACAACGGTTTCTCTGCATCGCTTACCATCCTCTCAAACATTTCAGGACAATCATGAAGATCTTCTTCCAGTGCTTCTACAATCTCTTCAACTCGATCACAATCATATGTTTCCGTGTCTTTGTCGTATGAAGCATAGGTCGTATTACTTTTTCCACTCGATTCAACATTCCCGTTAATTTTCTCACCATGAAATATCCAACACTGATAACTTTGATCAATTCCATGCCTCAGCAAATGCGATTTCAATCCATGTGCGTCAACCTTACCAATATAACAACAACGCAAGCAAGGACAATGCATTCGTCTGGGGTTTTCAGCGTGTTGAACAGCATACTTAACGAATTCCGCAACCCCACTCTCGTACTCTTTGGTCATTCGATCGGCACAGATCCATGTTTTATCCATGGTTTTCCTACTTATTTAAAAGAACACTCAATTAATGATAAATAAAATTTAAATATATTAGTTAAAATATTCAAATAATAGAAAAATTAATGGCATTTTTTAACTTGTTACCAATAAGTCTTTTTTATTTGTCCAATATCTCTATCACTCTTCACGATAAGTAAATTTTTTAACTTTTTATTTGCCAAAATAAAGTATGGATACCCTGAAAAACAAATAAGCAAATGTTAACATGATGCAATGATGATGTATGCAAATGATATGCAAGGGTTTGTGACTGAGCTGGATCTGATCAAGTGCTCTGATATAAGTCCAGGTATGCTCAAGAAATCCAGATGGAGGTTCATAAGTCCAGTAACCAAGGTGGGGGACTCAAATAAAGAGTCACATGTCCAGGGTTAAAATCACAAGAACTGTTCCAACATGGAGTACTCTTAATCAAAACAAAGTAACAGGGTATGCTGAGGTCAAGGGTGCCTGCAAACCTGTAAACAGCCCAACCCCCTCACAGGTGATGTTCTAAAACAAGGATCCTCAGACTTGGATCAGTTATGAAAAGTGTAAACACTTCTAACCCGGAGGTACAATGTTTACAATAACCATAAAAGATCCTCCTCTAACTCACCTCAGTTTCTGAAGGTCAATACTGAAGGTCATCCAGACTTAGCAGGCTTCCCAGATATCCCTAGCACTACAGGAAATCTGCAGCACAGAGTTCTCAAGAAGAAACCCATATCTGAACCGTGTTTCATATTCCCGCACCAGACCGAAATGGAATGGGAAAGAACATGAACCACTCTAGCCTAGGTGTCACTCAGGTCCCAGGTATAGGACCTCAACTCTCAATAGAACACCCACCCACCAAAGCAACAAAACAGATCCAGCCAGCATAGTATGACAGTATGATATGTGTAAAGCTATAAAGAAAGCAATAAAACACTGTACATAAAGCAATAAACAAAACAAATATACAAACACAGATAGCACATAACACCCCAGTAAACACAAATCAAACAAGCGCTAGGAGGAACCCACAAAAGAACCAGAAGCCCTTGTTACAGTAGAAGAGTCCCCACCAGAGTCGCCAAGCTGTCGCTCCCGCCAAATGAAGCCGGGTCAAATGGGGTACAGACGCGAACGGTCGGCGAAAGGAGGAATGCGAGGACACACAGGAGTGAACTCACAGGGAATGAAAAGAGTCGCCAGCTAGGCATTTTTATCCCGGAGGAAAGGCAATGCTGCATAGACCTAGAAAGATATGGATAAGACGGTTGCGAACCAGAGAGACTGAGAAAGGGGGTTGGTTACAACCTGGGAAGGTATTAGCACCCAGATTGTCCGTCGTACTCGACGGGATCCGTGCTTAAAAGATTTGTGTTTAAAAGGGGTAGTGTCAGTGCAATTTGTGTATAAAAGAGCTGGAAAAAGATGTACAGGTGTCAGTGTAAGAAAAGTGTGAAGTGTATAAATGATGTGTCAGTGTAGGAATGAGAATGAATTGCTCAAGATCATGAGGCTAAAAGAATGATGCTGGAAAGAGGGGGGATATACAGAGACTTTTGTTCGATAACTGTTAGGTTATGCCTACGTATCCTCTGGTGCAATGAGGAAGTCAGAACACCGTAGTTCGACCCAAAGAGACTGAAAGATAAATTGACTTGTGAACTGCTTACTTGTCTGTGCTCAAGTGTATGACCTGTCTGGCTTAGGTGCAAACTGTCTTGCATTAGACGGAAGAAGCAAGTTCTCGTTTGTGAGTGAATGAGATGAGAAAAGAATCCCGGAGGAGACGATTATTGTTTGTTTTTGAGTTTTCAGTCTTTTATTGCTTTTGGAAGTTTGTCATAAATTAATGAGTTTAAACCTAAACCAATGGATTTGGTAAACTCATCACATCATCCCTCTGATTAGGGGTAATGAGAATACCTTAAGTGTGAAGTCAGCTTCTCACACTTAATCACCTTTGATGTAGGGTTAAGATCATTAATCTACTTGTGATTATTTAGATGTTTTTGTGGTTTTTGTTTAGTGTTAAGTAATGAGATTAAGCCATAACCAGGGATTAAACAGACCCATTACACCATCCTAATAGAAGGATAATAGATGAGAATGTTTAAACTGAGGAAAGCTCCTCAACTTAATCCATGATTAGGGATTAAACTCATGACAAAACAAAGCCTTTATTAAGTGGATTTTAGTTAATGATAAGATGATGAAGTGTTTTTTAGGGTTTGTAAGACAACTTGAGGGGGACTTGTCCATTAACACTAGGGTTAGTCCTTCTTAACCAGTTAAGGAAGAATTAGAACCCTAATACAAGGCCCAAGTTACAAGTGTGAAGTCTTGATGATTATTATGTGAATTGATTAAGGGATTTAAACACATTAAGGGTTTAACACTTAGGATTAAAGTTATACACTCCATCCTAATAGAAGGATGCAGGCATAAGCTTAATCACAAAGCCTTAAAGCCTTTAGGGTTTAGTCCCTGATTATGAGGTGAGAAGAGAAGACTCAATGAGACACAAAGGTAAAACTAAGTGGGGAGACTAATCAAAACCCTAATCATTGTCATGCTTTGTTGTTCCTAAGGTTTGTGAGGTTAACAAGAAGGGATCTTCAATGGAACCACCAGGAAGCAGATGAAAGGATCAGGAGAAGCAAAGTAACTTGCTTCATTTAAGAAGTCAAGTCACTTGAAGAAAGAAAGTAAGAAGAAGAAGAATGAGAAAGCTCAATCTCAAACTCATATCAAAATGCAGCAAGGATGCATGAAAGAGATGAAAAGGAAATGTGAGAAGTGAAGGCAAATTCACTTCTCAAAGTTGCTTACCACCTGAAAAGTTAGTGAGAAAGATGCAATGCAATGCAAAATGGAATGAAATGGCATGATGCAAATCAAAACCAGAAGCACATACATGATGTTATTGATGCCATGGGATGATGTGAACATGAAACAAGGCATGGGGATGTTCATACAAACTTATGGATGCAAATGAAACAAGTTAAGAACCATGAACATACATGAAAAGTTATGAAATGCAAATGACATACAACATGGCAAATACATGATGCAATGATCAAACATGCTTCTAATATGTCTTAAGATGTATTATGAATCATGTGGATGCATAAAATATCATGGCAAGTCAAGGTATGAATGCAAATGCAAGATGGATGCAAAAGGAAGCCCAGATTAGGGTTTATGATCAATGCATCAAACAAAAACCAAAATCAGAGGCAAACATTAAGATAAAAAATTGAAAATGCACTCAAAGGGACCCTAATCCTATACTAACTCACTGCCCAAAGGAGAGGTTCCAACTCTTAACCTAATTAGGGTTATGAATTTTCTAAGTTTTCTAGGGTTTTAGGGTACCTTAACAAGAAAAATACCAAACAAATTGAAAATGAAAGATCAAATCATGCCAATTTAATCTCACAAACTACATGCTAAACACAATGCAATGCAAAAATAATCAAAGTCCAACTCTCAATGGTTAGGCAGAAATGATTTTTTGAAGTTTGGATCAAAATAATGCCTTGAAATGATTTTAATTCCATGAAAAATTCTCAAAAGATATCAAGATCAAAAAAGAAATTTGGTTTGAAGGTTGGACAATGTTTCTAAATGATTATGAAGGTTTCATGAATTTTTTGGTGATTTTTAAATACTTAAAAGTATTTTTAATTAACTAATTCTCATTAATTAATTAAAAATAAACTTTTAAATGATTAAAAAATATTTTTTTATGCAAAAATAAAAATAAAAATGTTTTTGGTTTCTGAAATTGAATAAAAGTTTGTATAAAAAATTTCAGAATTTTTAAAATGATTTTGCTAATTTAATAAATATGAGAAAACAAATGAATTAATATGAAAAAGAAAATGAAATTAATCTGAAAAAGGAAAAGTATGCGCATCCAAGGGTCCAGGTTTGAATTCACACGCGCGGGAAGAGACTTGGCGCCACATCCAAGGGCTGACATTCAAATTCACTAATTAACTGATTAAACCCTAATCCATGCCCTAATCACTCTCAGGCGACCGGAACACTGTTCCGGTCGTCTTCTCCGGCTAGGTCATCTCCCAATCTCTCTCAATACGCCATGAAATCATGCCAAACTCTCCAGATCAACTAAACTAACATCCCTAAACAATAATCCAGCAACAAAATCCATTTATTTCAACACAAAATCAAGATACGAATCAAACATCAAAAACTGCCAAAATTTCAGAAACACAATACAACCTCATTTCTCAATCTTTTTCAAAAGTAACAAGTTCAGTGAACTCAGGGAAGCATGCTTTATCATTTAGAAACAAGAAATAGAGGTTCTGGAAAAATGAAATGCCATAGCTACCTGAATCGAAGCTTTCAAACCAGGAGCTTCTGGGCCAGTTTCTTGCTTCTAAACAGCTCTAATGACCTCTCCAAAGTGTTTGCCAAGCTTGTTTGAAGTTTATTTGGGCTGGTTTGAGAGATTGAACAAGTTCTGTTCAGGGTCAGGTGATGATCGTGTTTTTGATTCAATGGCTTTCAGGCTGTTTTGAGAGGTGCTTTGTGACCAGGAAGATGTGTTGAGTTGGTTTATGAAGTTTGTTTGTGTGTTTGTGAGTTGTGTGATGAGTTTCGAATGCTTTTGCTCAAGAGGGTGAAAATGAGAATGTTGTCTTGTGAAGTGTTTCAGGCTTGCTTCTTGTTGTGTTTGGCTTGCATTTTCTTTGTATAAACAAATGCCATTGGTCAGATGAAGTGACATGTGCTTTATTGATTGGTATGGGTGCTTTTGCCAAAATGTCAAAGTTGTGTAAGAAGGGCATGGGCTACTTGCTAGATAAGTACAAGGAGAGTGTGCTGCGCAGCATGATGTGAGGAAGGGCCTAGGATTGATCATCAAGCTAGCCAGCAAGTGGATGAGAAGCTATGATGAGTTTTGCAACTTGCCTTGCCTTTGGTTCTTATGAAAGAAACTTGATCCATGGGCCATAAAACATGTGATTCTTTGGTCCATTCTGAACTTTAGATGTCACATGATCATGTTGTGTGGATTAGAAGTGCATTTGATAGCTTTAGAACACTTGATCAAGTCATTTTGCAAAATACCTCTTTGGTAGAAACTTTGAAATTTTGTGATTTTTGCCAACTTTGACAAGCCATAACTTTTGATCCAAAATGAATTAGGTCATGTTCTTGTACTTTTTGAAAAGGGAAAGATCTATTCTACAACTTTCATGACCAAAGTTTTTCCATTTGAGGCTTTTTTGAATCAAAAAGTAAAGGTTGAAAAAGTTGCCTAAAATGGCAATTTCATTAAAAGTCAAACTTGCCCAAAAAGTCAACTTTGCAAAAACTTGAAATTCTTGAATTTTGTAAGCTTATAACATCTTCCATGATCAAATAAAGATCATATACAATCAAAATGATGAAGAATTCCCTTTGGTTGGGTCATTGGGGGCCTCAGATTCCTTGATTTTGCATTGACTTGCTTGAAAAGTCAACTCTTGATCAGATGACTTCCCCATGGAATTTCTTCATGAAAATTGATATTCATACTCCCTATACCACATAGAGACCAATAGAAACAAGAATGACCAAAAGAATTGGAGTTATGGCCTCTGAAACCAAAACCCTAATTCTAGGTCACCTGTGCAGTCAAGCCTGGCTCTGCTTCCATACCATTCTCAGTTCTTGTGATTCTTTGGCATTCTTGACTTTGAGAGGATATAATATGATATTTGAAAACACATAGACCCCTTTGAAGTGATTGATGGCCTTTGGAGTGGCTCAAGAGGCCTTTGGATTGCTCAGATCATAAACCTTAGATGCAGATGACTTAGAACCTATGTAGTGAATCAAAAATGTGATATGAGATGGTATGATTGAGTTTATGCATATGAAATGATCACAAGCCATGGTGTGAATGGGTGAGGGCAAATTTGGGGTGTTTACATCAGGCTAAATGAATTTCCAAGACTTCAAGTGAGCTTCATAATATCTTACATGTGTCTAAGAATCCCCATGACAAATTTCAGAACTTTTCTCAAAGGTTTGCTCAGTAAAATGATCAGATAAGTCAAAACCAGTCAAAGCAGTTAAGAAGTCAAACTGAGGTCAACTGTGGTCAAACCAAAGTCAAACTTCATGATTTTTTGTCAACATCAAGTATATGAAGTAAAATTCATCATTTGATCAAGGGTTGATCATGATTCATCAAGGTTATTTCAGATCATCAAGAATCAGAGGTTTCTAAATTAGGGTTTCCTCAGGAAAAGTCAACTGAACTTTGACCAGCCATAACTTTCACATGCTTCATCACCAATTCTCCATCCAAATCTCATTTTGAAGGAAATTGAATTCTCTACAACTTTGTGTCTCACAAGCCAAGCCCAAAAATGCTTCATTTGGAAGGTATGAGCTAATACATTATAGGTCCTTTTGAAAGTCAACAAAATGTCAACAACTTCAAAAGGGCATAAATTGAGAATGGTAAATGATATGGACGTGAAACCAGTGGGGTTGGTTAGAGGACTCTTCAAGCTTTCCAAAATGTCCAAGAACACCCTCATAGCATTAAAATTGAAGGATTTGTGCCCTTGCAAAGTTGGGAAATTTTTGGTTGGTTTATGAAGAAAATGGAGGTTTAAAACCAATTTTTTCTAAATGGGCTTGCCATGTGATGATCCAATCCATACAAACACTTCATGCACGACCCAACTCTCAAATATTCAGATTTTTTATCATTTTATTTTATTTATTTTGATTTTATTCATTTAAAATCATTTTAAATTAAAATAAAATAGAAAAATCAAATATTTAAATGAGATTGTGTTTCTAGAAAGTCATAAAGATGATTTGGATCAAATTGATATGAGAGTTATGAAGATTGGCTTGAAATAGAAAGGTTGAATTCACAAATATTTGAATTTTAAGTCTTAATCTTTTTCAATCTTTTTCAATCAAAAACTTCACACAACAATCAATTTTTTTGACCTTGTTCCATTGTACTATAAGTAGATAACATAACCTAATGCATTGGACACGAAATTTCTGCCTCAAAGAGTAAGTTGCAACATTCAAAAATCTCACAAAATTTCAAATTCGGATTCCTTCACTCAAGCCTTCTCAAGACAAAATAAAGGTTGCAAATCATTCCTTGAAGGTCACTGAGTGTTTTTGGATCATAAAACTATCCATCCATGCATCAAATCATGAAAACCAAATTCATGTTCTTCATCTTTTTTTCAATTTTCGATTTCATTCATTTAGCTATTATAAATTGTTTTTGTGTTGTTAATCTTGTTTGTTGTGATGCCTAGATGATTTCTGGACAAAAGGATTGAAGAACCAAGCCCTAAACCACAAGTTGCCATGGCTAGGGTTTTTGAATAGAATTTGGGATCCTTTGATTTAGTTAATATAAATTAATTTTAAAACTATAATTGAACTGTGTGATCTCTGGGGATCATGAAAATGTGGTCAATTTGATGAAATTGTACATGTTTATGATGATATGAAATTGGAAGGGTTTGTGCGCAGGAAAAATCGTAGGAAATTTCCCAGGAAATTTCGCAGGAAAACCTGCGAAAATCCAAGGAAGAAGATGAACTCAGCGCGCCAAATTTTATTTTAAAATTCATTATAATATTTTATTTTATGTTGTTGGTATTTTATCAGAATTGGTGGTTGGCTCAGTTGGTGATTGCGCGTGTATGTTGTAGGGATGGTCCTGGGTTCGAATCCCCCAGGCCATTTTGTTTTGTTTTGTTTTTCTGGATTTTTTGCAGGTTGATAACAAAAGGAGTTAGACTCCAGATTCTAACGCCAACGCGCGCTTGGCCCTGTGGTGATGCTACTGGTCTTGAGATTGCAAAGCCTAGGGCCTGGGTTCGAATCCCAGCCCCATGTAAGTTTTTATCACCTTTTTTCTCCTTATTTCATTTAACTCTTGTTTATGTTTTAATTAATTTAGTAAATTATAAATGTTAAAAAAATAAAATGTATATTATTTCTTGTATATAAATTTCAAACTTATATTTTCAAAAAAATTAAAACTTTATTATTAAAAAACTATTTTACTATATATTATTAATGTTATTTGAATTGTGTGAATAAATTAGTTGTATTTAGGTTAAAATATATAAAATATTTTTGTAAAAAAAAAAACTTAATTAATTTTTTATAAATCCTAATAATTTTCACAAACCCTAATTCTCTTCTATTTATTTAATTCTATTATAATTTTCTATCATGTATATATATTATGTAATTTGTTCATAATTTAATTCTTGTATATAAATATGCTTCAAATTAAAATTCTTAATTTAATTTGTTAATATAATAATATGACATAAACTGTTTGTATGTAAATAATTTTTTTTAACTTGTTAATTTTGTAAATATAATTTATTTTCATAATATGTTTATAATTAACTTAATTTTTAACTTAAAACTTTATGGTAATTAGTATAATTGCTCATATTTTCTTATTAGTCCTAAATAATAATTGTTTATAAAAATTGATTTTTTAATTATTATGTTAATATTATTAATTATGTTTATATGATATTTCTTTTATTATTACTAACCCCATTTATATATTATGGTTTATTATTATTTTTTTTTACTAACCCAATTATTATTATTATTTATTTTTGCTTATTATATTTAATTTGCTTTAATTATTATTATTATGTAATTGTTCCTTTAATGTAATATTTTAGTAATAATGTTTAAATATTTATTTTTATGGTTAGTAAATAGGGAGTGTAACATGTTTGTATGTTTAAAATTAATTTAGCTCACTAATTCAAAAGATAAATATTAAAATTGTACACTCACACACGTAAGTCAATCTTTGATCGCCATCTCACTTCCTTAAGGATACCTCTCATGTTGCCTATTACAAAAAAGTCAAGTAGGGTGTATAAAGCAAAGTCCCTAATTTCACATCATCTAGTCCCTTAACAGATAAAAGATCAAGTCCCTTTCGAATGTTGCCTTCGTAATGATCTTGTCCCTTTCGAATAAAGATGATAGTCCCTTCGAATTGCTTATACACCCCACAGTTGCCTAAATAAACAGATGTCCCTTCACTTGTCCCTCACATCCAAGGTAATGACTACCTATTCCTTAATAATAGGGATAGTCTTACCATTTAAAGGATTCAAGAACAGAAAAGACTTAAAACTTAGGGTAGGTTCCTCTTAGATACTTGCTCACTCTTCAAAACATTTCAAACACTTCACAATTTCAAACAAATTTTCAAAACAAAGGTTTTATACGCATCCGTACATGGATCATTATAAAATACTTAAGAAAATTTTTATTCACACACTTCACATTTCAAAAACATTTTAAAGTGAGCTAAGTAACTAAGAGCCCATGGATAACCATGGATGTAAAGGGTGCTAACACCTTCCCTTTACATAACCTACCCCCCGGACCCAAAAATCTTTTAAAAGGTCTTTCCTGTTCTTTTATGCCTTTCCTTTGGATAAAATAAAAGTCGGTGGCGACTCTTGCTATCTGCAACATAACTAAAGTCAGTTCTCCCACCGTGTTACAGAACTGGCGACTCTGCTGGGGAATTAATAAAAGAGGGGTACCCTTAGGAATTAGATCACTTTAACTTGTTTGCCTTGTTTGCTTTATACTTATATGTTGGGGTGCTCTTATGTGTGAAAGATCCTAACCCGGATCTAGTGTACCTTAGGTAAATGGCAATAGACCAAGGAAACTGTACGACGTATACCGATATGGTTGATCTGGTGGCCATAGTTAGTGTGACTTATTGGTTGGTGCTTATGTTCCTTAAGTCAAGTTGAGGATAATATGAGGCTGCCATATGTTGTCAATGCACTAACTAACTTTTAGAACCCTAGTTATCCCATCTTGGCCTTTAGAAAAGTAGTGAGATAACCGGCTTTGGTGCAGACTGAAGTTGGTTGATACTCGATGCTATGCTCATTGAGATCTTAAACTTGGAGGGTTTTGGTTGGCAAGTAAGTTGCCTTCTGAACAACCACCCTTGTGAAGGATCAATGATATTGAGATCCCTTAGAACCTGGTTACTTTATAGGACAGGATGAACCAACTAACTTCAGGGGAGGGTACTTACCTTAAACATCATGCAGGCCTTCAAACCTAGGGCTATTGTGTGACTTGTTTGTGTGTGCCACATGTTTGTGATTGAACATAACATCATGACATCATCATGCATCATAAGCATAGCATTTTCACTAACCATTTCAAGGACCAAATGATTTATCTTTGTTCTTTGTTGCAGGTCATGGCTTTTACTCGTAGAAACACTATCAGGATCAACTTTGTAGGGATACCTGCTAAGCTTAAAGAGTTGGTTTCTCAAGTGTCTGATCATTCCCAGTTTATCAAGAGACATGGTCACCTATTGGATCTAGTCACCTCAGGGTTCAATGAAGACATGATGAGTGTCCTGTTTCAGTTCTTTGATCCTAAGCACCATTGCTTCATATTCCCCGACTACCAGCTGGTTCCTACAATGGAAGAGTTCTCTAAACTCCTGGGTATACCTGTTCTTGATCAAAGACCATTCACAGGCTTGGAAAGAGAGCCTAAACCTGAGGTTATTGCTGCAGCTCTACATCTAAAGAAGTTTGACATTGTTCTAGAAACGAGAAGCAGAGTTAAGGGTATTCTTGCTAAGGTATTAATGGATAAAGCTCAAGTGTTCTTGAAGGCTATGAGCTATGATGCTTTTGAGGAGATCTTAGCCTTGTTGATTTATGGCTTAGTATTGTTCCCCAATCCTGATCAGTTCATAGACGTTCATGCCATCAACATATTTCTGAGTCGCAATCCAGTGCCTACATTACTTGGGGACATCCTGCATTCTCTTCATACTCGTACTACAAGGGCAAGAGGAACTTTGATGTGTTGCATACCTTTGCTATCTAGGTGGTTTATTTCTCACCTTCCTCGCTCAGTAATGAAGAATGAGCAAGGGTTCAGGTGGTCCAAAAGAATTATGTCACTCTCTCATTCAGATATCCACTGGTGCTCCAGATCTATGGAGAATATCACTATCATTGACCGTTGTGGGGAGTTTCCTAATGTGCCACTTCTAGGCATAAGAGGAGGCATCACCTACAACCCCTCTCTAGATTTACGACAGTTTGGTTACGCTCGAAGTGATGGCCCACATGACATGTTAATTCAGGGTATTGTGTTTGACTACGACAACGATCTTCAAGGTTACCGTCAGAGATTCATACGAGCATGGGGAAAAGTGAACAAGGTTGACAGCAAGACTCTAGAGCCTAAGTACACTATTCCTATGGAGGCTTATCTCAGATGGGTGCGATCTCGTGCTCAGACTCTCATGATGCCATATCCTGCTATCCTGCCAGTTACCATGAAACCTGTTGCTGAAGGAGATACTTCTTATACCATCCTTCACCCAGACATGCCTACTGACATGGAAGGCTTACAGAGATCCTGGATCCAATTGAAAGAGCAAAGGGATACCTTCGAGGCTCATTACAAAGCAAGCCAAGAAAGGATCCTGGAACTAACAAAGCAACTTCACGAGGAACGGAATATCAACTCATACCTCAACACAAAGAGGAAGCGTCCATGGGAGACTTAAAACCCCATCTCTTGTATTTATTTCATTTCATTTTCTGTAAGCCCAAGAGGCAAAACAAATTTATTACTAATAAAAGTTTACCTTCTTGTTTGTTTAAGAAAATTTAAATCCTGCGGTCCTTGAAAACATTGCATATACATTCACATATCATATCATTGCATCATAGGTTTATTGTGCACAGGTTTCTTATCTTCTCGCTGTTTATTTCAGCAATGGCTCTTGAAGAATCAGTTAAGGATCTCCAGGCACAAAATGCACAGTTCCAAGAGCTAATCCTGAACTTGTCCAAGGGGCAGGATGAATTGAAGACACTGCTGGCCAAGAAGACTAGAAAGTCAGGTGGCCTGATCAACATGGGAAGAAGGTTTAGAGGTCTTGCCAAGACCAAAGAACTAGTTGAAGATTATGAGTCTGAAGAGTCTGAAAAAGAGGGAGGCAGTCTCCACAACACTATGGGGGACTCTGATTCTGAAGCCAACTACTATCATGAGCCTAATGAAGATAAGTTCAAAATGCTGGTGGATAGAATGGATGCTATGGAGTTCCAGAAGTCTTCTGGGCTGGATTTTGAAGATTTGAGTCTGATATCTGGGGTAGTCATACCCATTGGTTTCAAGGTTCCTACTTTTGTTGTTTATGATGGGGTCTCTTGTCCCAAGCTGCATCTGAGGTCTTATGTCAGGAGAATCTAACCTCATACTGCTGATAAGAAATTGTGGATCCATTTCTTCCAAGAGAGCTTATCTGGAGCTCAATTGGAATGGTACTATCAGTTGGAGAGTGTCAACATCCGTGATTGGAATGATCTTGCCGAAGCCTTCTACAAGCAGTATCAATACAATGTTGATTTAGCTCCCACTCGCATGCAGCTGCAAAGCATGTCTATGGGTGCTAAAGAAAGCTTCAAGGAGTATGCTCAGAAGTGGAGAGATTTAGCTGGAAGAGTACAACCTCCTCTAACTGACAGGGAGTTAGTTGATATGTTCATGTGTACGTTGAATGGTCTTTTTTACAGTCATCTCATTGGAAGCTCATCATCTGGCTTCACTGAGTTGATAATGACAGGAGAGCGCGTAGAAAGTGGTATAAGGAGTGGCAAGATTCAAGTGGGTGCTTCTTCATCAGGTGCTGAAAAGAAGCCTCCCAGTGGAAAGAAAGAATCAAATGCTGTTTATGGTCAACCTGATCGTAGTAGAAGGCATCAGTCTGTGAGTGCAGTCCATATCTCCAATCCAACTCCTACAACACCAGAGCAGCCACAGGGAAATCAACAGAGAGCTAGAAGGCAGTTCACTAAGATCAACATGTCAATGGCCCAAGCCTTGCAACACTTGCTGAAGGCTGAACTTATCACTCTGAAAGATGCTCCTCAGAATCCTAATGTTACCTCTCCCAGGTATAATCCTAATGCACGATGTGCATATCATTCGAATTGTCAGGGACATGATACCAATAGTTGCTGGGTATTGAAGAACAAAATTCAAGATATGATTGAGGCTGGAGAGATTGAGTTTGACCCTCCGGGTACTCCAAATGTGATTACTGCTCCCATGCCAAATCATGAGAAGACTGTCAATGCCATTGATGAAGATTTACATATTTCCTCAGTTGCAGATTTGACTACACCATTGTCTGTTATCAAGAAGAAGTTAGTACAAGCTGGATTCTTTCCAGGTTGTCGTGAAGATTGTGTCTATTGTGCCTATAGGCCGGATAGTTGCTGGAGGTTGAAGGACGGAATTCAACGCCTCATGAATAATTACACCATAGTGTTTGAGAAGACACCACCTTCTGTGGAGAGTATGGTGGATCATATAACTAAAGGTAAGAAGATTGAAGAGGTGGATATGGTTGATAAAGTGCCGGTAAGGATTACTTCCAAGGGACCTGTTAAAATCACTCATAAGGGTCCAATTAAGATTACTGCTGAAGGCCCTGTGAAGATTGTTGCTGAAGCTAGAGTGGCTCTTATGGTCATTACCACTCCTGGTCCTATTCCGTATACTTCTGATAAAGCTGTGCCTTGGCATTATGGATCTGATGTTTATATCCATGGTGTTAAGCAGGAACCCTTAGCTAATATGCCTGTTGATGTTGATAATATTGCTGGATCTAGTAAGATCACACGAAGCGGAAGAGTTTTCTCTCCTCCAATTACTTCCAAGAATGCAGTTACTCCAGCTGCTACCTCCACCACTGATGCTCAGGGCAAAGGTCCTGTTATTGAACCTATACCTACTGATGTGCCAGCTGCTGATGATCTCTCTAAGCAGATGGAAGAAGTATTGAAGATCATTCGCAAGAGTGATTATGACATTGTTGATCAATTGGGGCATACTCCCTCCAAGATTTCTATGTTGTCTTTGCTATTGTGTTCTGAAGCTCATGCCAAGGCCCTGATTAAATTTCTGAAAAGACTACTCATGTACCAAATGAAATTTCTATTGACCAGTTTGAAAATTGTGTGGCACACTTGACCTATGATAATGGGTTAGGTTTCTCTGATGCTGATTTGACTCCTGCTAAGAGGGATCATAACAGGTCTCTACATATCTCAATTGAATGCAGGGGCACTACCCTGTCACATGTATTGATAGACAATGGTTCCTCTCTGAATGTGTTACCCAAAGAAGTTCTGAATAAGCTTAGTCCTGAAGATGCTGTGTTGAAACCCAGTAATATAGTGGTGAAGGCTTTTGATGGTTCGAGAAGAGTGGTGCATGGAGAAATTGATCTCCCAATCAAAGTTGGTTCTCAGGTTTTCAATGCTACTTTTTATGTCATGGATATTCGTCCGTCATATTCTTGTTTGCTTGGGCGTCCCTGGATCCATGGGGCAGGTGCTGTAACCTCTACATTACATCAGAAACTGAGATATCCAATAGAGGGGAAAGTTGTTACTGTCTACGGAGAGGAAGGGTATATGATTAGCCATGTGAACACCTTCAAGTATCTTGAAGTGGAAGGTGAATATGTTGAAACTCCGTGTCAGACATTTGAAGTGGTTCCTTGGATTGTTAATGATTATGAAGCTCCTCCTGTTGTCAAGAAAGTTCATGTGGTCACCAGAGTACCTCCTACAATGGCCTCCCTTAAAGATGCTAGAGTTGTGATGGATGAAGGTGGTTGTACTATTTGGGGTCAACTTCCTGATATTCCGTACAAGTCTGACAAATTTGGTTTGGGTTTCACTGCAGAGTCCCAGAAGGCTGTTCGTCGTGCTCGTGCTGTTCGTATCACCAATCAGGGGATTGTGAAGAATCAGATCAATGTTGTGGGTGACTATGATGAAGACTACAACTTGGATGCTTGGATTTTTCCTACTGTGGGTGCTGGGCTCAATAATTGGAAAGCTGAAGATGTTATTCCTATCTCCTTTAGTCAGGAGTAAATACTATTACTGTGTTGTTATTTTTAAAGTTTGTAATTTCTGAACAATTGAACTCTTAATCCTTGTGCCTTACCCGGGGCACAATGGTGTGCTTGTTACGGGATGTCATTTCATTTGCATACTTCATTCAATAAAAATCAGTGGACGTTTCGTTTTCATTGTGTTCCTTGTCTTTTATTTTTGTTTTGTCAGCTATGTGTTCTTACACACACCCACATCATTAAAATGCAGATCCTTATCCACTCTGGATCCTGTTGATAACAGTTCTACTATTGCCAATTATAATTTCGAGAATCCGATCTATCAACCTGGAGACGGAAATGAGGACGATTGTGAAGTACCTGTAGAGCTTGCTAGGTTGTTACAACAGGAAGAGAAAGCTATACAACCACATGAAGAGCCAGTCGAAGTTGTGAATTTGGGAACTGAAGAAAACAGGAAAGAAGTCAAGATAGGGGCTGAATTAGAGGATAGTGTCAAGAGCAGATTGATTCAGATGTTACGTGAATATGTGGAGATCTTTGCTTGGTCCTACGAAGATATGCCAGGGTTGGATACAGACATTGTGGTTCACCGTTTACCAGTGAAAGAAGATTTTCGTCCAAAGAAGCAGAAGGTTCGTCGCATGCGTCCTGAAATGTCAGAAAAAATCAAAGCAGAGGTAATGAAACAGTTTGATGCAGGGTTCTTAGCTGTGACTTCTTATCCTCAGTGGGTTGCAAATGTGGTACCGGTTCCTAAGAAAGATGGTAAGGTACGTATGTGTGTGGACTACAGAGATTTGAACAAGGCCAGCCCCAAAGATGACTTTCCACTTCCTCATATTGATGTTCTGGTAGACAACACTGCTCAGCACAAAGTATTCTCTTTCATGGATGGTTTCTCTGGTTACAATCAAATCAATATGGCACCTGAAGATATGGAGAAGACAACATTTGTTACACAGTGGGGCACCTTTTGCTATAAGGTAATGCCATTTGGTTTGAAGAATGCAGGGGCAACATATCAGCGTGCTATGGTGGCTTTGTTTCATGATATGATTCATCATGAGATAGAGGTATACGTGGATGATATGATAGCCAGGTCCCAGAATGAAGAGCAACATCTTGATCATCTTCATAAGTTGTTTGAGAGATTGAAGAAATACAAGTTGAGATTGAACCCAAATAAGTGTACTTTTGGAGTTAGGTCTGGTAAGCTCCTGGGTTTCATCGTCAGTGGACAAGGTATTGAAGTGGATCCTGCGAAAGTGAAAGCTATACGAGAGATGTCAGCTCCCCGTATTGAGAAGGAAGTTAGAGGTTTTTTGGGACGATTGAATTACATTGCAAGATTTATTTCCCAATTAACAGCTATCTGTGAGCCAATCTTCAAGTTGTTGAAGAAAGATCAGGTAATGGAATGGAATGATGAGTGCCAGACTGCCTTTGATGAAATCAAGAGATATTTGCTAGAACCTCCAATTTTGATGCCACCAGTTGATGGAAGACCCTTGATTATGTACTTAACAGTGTTAGACAACTCAATAGGGTGTGTGTTGGGGCAACATGACGAGTCTGGTCGAAAAGAGCAGGCAATATACTACCTTAGCAAAAAGTTTACCGACTGTGAAACAAGATACTCACTGCTCGAGAAAACTTGCTGCGCTTTGGCATGGGCTGCTCGCCAACTAAGACAGTATATGTTGACCCATACTACCTTTTTGATTTCGAAGATGGATCCAATCAAGTACATATTTGAGAAACCCGCTCTCTCCGGAAGAATTGCAAGGTGGCAAATGATCTTGACAGAATATGACATACAGTATACTACTCAGAAGGCCATTAAAGGGAGTGTTGTAGCTGATCATTTGGCTCATCAAGCAGTGGATGATTATCAGTCAATGAGTTTTGAGTTCCCTGATGAAGACATTATGATTATTACTAAAGAACCTGGACAATATGACAGACCTGAACAAGGATCCCGATGGACTATGGTTTTTGATGGTGCCTCTAATGCACTTGGTAATGGTGTTGGTGTTGTGATCAGTTCCCCTGAAGGTTGTCATACCCCGATTACTGCCAGACTTTGTTTTTATTGTACCAATAACATGGCTGAGTATGAGGCATGTATCCTGGGTATTAAAACTGCTATTGATATGAAGATTCAGTTCCTTAATGTGTATGGAGATTCAGCCCTGGTAGTTAGTCAGATCAAAGGGGATTGGGATACCAAGCATGATAATCTCATTCCTTACAGAGAGCATGTGTTGTCTTTGATCCCACATTTCAAAGAGATTACCTTTGGACATATTCCACGAAGAGAGAATCAGTTGGCAGATGCACTAGCTACCATGGCATCCATGTTTGAGATTAGTTGGGATAATGAAGCTCCCAAGATTACTATTGATAGATTTAAGAAGCCTGCATACTGCAATGAGATTGACACTGAAGAAGCAGAGGAGAAGCCTTGGTTCTATGAAGTGAAAAGATATCTTGAAGCCCAGGAGTTCCCTGAAGGGGCATCTGTCAAAGATAGAAAGTTTCTGAGAAGGTTTTCTGCTAAGTTCTTTTTGAGTAATGGCATTTTGTACAAGCGCAATCATGATTCAACTTTGCTTCGTTGTGTGGATAAGAAGGAAGCAACAGAGATTATGGAAGACATGCATGATGGGATCTTTGGCACTCATTCTAGTGGTTATACCATGGCAAAGAAGATTTTGAGATCAGGTTACTATTGGTCTACCATGGAAGCTGATTGCTACCAACATTCCAAAACATGTCACAAGTGTCAAATCTATGCTGATAAAGTCCATATACCTCCATCACCATTGAATGTGTTAACTGCTCCTTGGCCTTTTGCCATGTGGGGCATTGATATGATTGGTGAGATCAAGCCTACTGCTTCTAATGGGCATCGTTTCATTCTGGTTGCTATTGATTACTTCACGAAGTGGGTAGAGGCAGCTTCATTTGCATCTGTTACCAAGAATGTTGTGGCTCGATTCATTAAGAATAATCTCATATGTAGGTATGGTATCCCTGAAAGGATTATTACTGACAATGGCTCTAATCTGAACAACACTATGATTACTGATCTCTGCACGCAGTTCAAGATTAAACATCACAACTCTTCTCCGTATCGTCCAAAGATGAATGGGGCAGTAGAAGCTGCTAACAAGAATATTAAGAAGATTCTACAGAAGATGACTGTTACTTACAAGGATTGGCAGGAGATGTTGCCATTTTCTCCTCATTGTTATCGTACTACAATACGCACTTCAACAGGGGCAACCCCATTCTCCTTAGTGTATGGTATGGAAGCAGTTCTGCCCATTGAAGTTCAGATTCCCTCCTTAAGAATTATGAAGGATGCAGGCTTGGATGAAGATGAGTGGATTCAGACTCGACTTGAACAGATAAATTTGATTGATGAGAAGAGGCTAGCAGCAGTTTGTCATGGCCAGATGTACCAGAAACGAATGATCAAAGCTTTTAATAAGAAGGTTAAGCCAAAGGTATATCAGACTGGTGACTTGGTAATCAAGCGTATCATATTACCACAGGGTGATCCTAGGGGCAAGTGGACTCCTACATATGAAGGACCATTTGTAGTCAAGACAGTATTCTCAGGAGGTGCCATGATACTTACTATTATAGATGGTGAAGACTTCCCGCAGCCTGTAAACACAGACATAGTTAAAAAATACTACGCATGAAAAGAGACCCGCTAGGTTGACTGGCCTAGGCAAAAATAAGGGCATCCCGGCGAACCAAAAGGGTTCGGGCAAAAAATAGGGATATATATATAAAAAATGTACACCCGGCAAGTCGAAAACCTGAAAAGGCGGCTTGGGCAAAAAAGGGTATCCTGGTGGATTGAAAACCTGAAAGGGAAATCCAGGCAAAAGTTAGGGATTAAAGCGTATGACTATGTCTCGTGTGGATCACCCATGAAACTGCAACCAGTGGTACTACTTACTCAAGTTCGAACAGATAAAGCTCAATCCAATCGTTTCCGTCTCGACAGCAGAAGATGAGATACTTGAAGATAATGGAAATAGTAGAATTGAAACTCAATAGGATTATTTCCCACATAGCTGATTTTCTTTGTTTTGTAAAAAAAAATTTACGACAAATTCCTCTTACTAGGATTTCTGTTTCCTTGTACAAACTTACCCATGTATGGGTCACTTTGTGATATAAATAAAATTCCATCTTTGAATCCAGATTTACTTTTACCCTATTTACATAAGCGAAACGTCCATTGGTTGTGTTTGAATGCATGTATGCTTTTGAATATGATTGATGTTTACCAGAAATGCATAAATGCTTAATATGATTGATGTTTACCAGAAATGCATGAAAATGCAGTAATAGTATTTACTAAGGACGAACGAGGGAAGGATTTCAACGAAGCTTCACCGGTTCATCCTTACAAGACAGTTACAAATCCCTAATAGGGAAAATCCATCTTCATAAGTACCTCGAGTCATAACTCCCCTGGAATTTATATCCATCTCTTTTATCCTCATACGGATAGTCGGGAATTTATTTTTCCAATAGGAGTATGACAAACGAAGACGGGAGATTATGTATACCCTACTATCGAACGAAGACGGGAGGTTATGTATACTATATTATCAAACGAGACGGGAACAAGTTCCTCATATTCTTCAGCAACAAATCGGGATTTATTTTCCCTGGCCAGCAGTTGTTATACGAAGATATCCAGACGCTCCAAGCTCCATGATGCATACATACATCATTTACATCATATCATACATATACATAAATACATAATACATTACCTAAGTGCATCATATTATACATGCATGCATAATGCATAAACTAATATTATCATACAGAATGTTATAATCTTGTTTTTTAGGTTAATTCTCCAGCAGACAAATTTCATCAACAAATTGTGACTATTGGGCCGTTATTTATCTTGCCAAAGGTTACACCATTTCCTCAGGACGTTGTTTATCCTCCTGAAAGCTTCTTATACCTTAGGACGTTGTTTATCTTCCTGAAAGCATATCATGACCTTGGGCCGTTATTTATCTTCCCAAAGGTTACACCATTTCCTCAGGACGTTGTTTATCCTCCTGAAAGCTTCTTATACCTCAGGACGTTGTTTATCCTCCTGAAAGCATATCAAGACTTTGGGCCATTGTTTATCTTCCCAGAGGTTACCCCATTACCTCAGGATGTTGTTTATCCTCCTGAAAGCATATCATGACCTTGGGCCGTTATTTATCTTCCCAAAGGTTACACCATTTCCTCAGGACGTTGTTTATCCTCCTGAAAGCTTCTTATACCTCAGGACGTTGTTTATCCTCCTAAAAGCATATCAAGACTTTGGGCCGTTGTTTATCTTCCCAGAGGTTACCCCATTACCTTAGGACGTTGTTTATCCTCCTGAAAGCATATCACGACCTTGGGCCGTTGTTTATCTTCCCAAAGGTTATCTCCTCACCTCAGGACGTTGTTTATCCTCCTGAAAGCATATCATTTCCTCATAACGTTGTTTATCCTTCTGAAAGCATACCACTACCTCGGGACGTTGTTTATCTTCCTGAAAGCTATTATCATTACCTCAGGAAGTTGTTTATCCTCCTGAAAGCTATCATTATATCTTCATATTTTAGACTGCTTTATCCTCCAAGAGATGTATCTGAAGAATTTTTCTCCAAGTGGCATCTTTAAGCCCACTCAAGCATATTCAACTAGTCACCAGTATCACTCTACGCACCGGTGAGTGCAAATTTTTGGGCTTTTGTGTTCAATCCCCTTCAACCTTCCAGGTCACGACTGGCACATATACCAATCTAACCCCTCAGGTTTCAGAAAATGGAACAGGGGCAGCTGTTGCACCCCAAAATTTGACCTCACAATACAAGACTTTGTGTGCTTATAAGGTTCACAAGGTTCACAAGACCTTTCATGAGGTTCATGAAGTTTACAAGACACTTTATGAGGTTCACAAGGTTCACAAGACCTTTCATGAGGTTCATGAAGTTTACAAGACACTTTATGAGGTTCACAAGGTTCACAAGACCTTTCATGAGGTTCATGAAGTTTACAAGACACTTTATGAGGTTCACAAGGTTCACAAGACCTTTCATGAGGTTCACAAGATTCACAAGACATCTTATGAGGTTCACAAGGTTCACAAAGTTCATCATGGGTCAGAAGATTTGACAAATCCCTCAGGCAAGGCATTCTCCTAAGCAGTGCATCCAAAACTAGGGTTTTGACTTTAATCAGGCTAAATGAATTTCCAATACTTCAAGTGAGTTTCATAATATCTTACATGTGTCTAAGAATCCCCATGACAAATTTCAGAACTTTTCTCAAAGGTTTGCTCAGTCAAATGATCAGATAAGTCAAAACCAGTCAAAGCAGTTAAAAAGTCAAACTGAGGTCAACTGTGGTCAAACCAAAGTCAAACTTCATGATTTTTTGTCAACATCAAGTATATGAAGTAAAATTCATCATTTGATCAAGGGTTGATCATGATTCATCAAGGATATTTCAGATCATCAAGAATCAGAGGTTTCTAAATTAGGGTTTCCTCAGGAAAAGTCAACTGAACTTTGACCAGCCATAACTTTCACATGCTTCATCACCAATTCTCCATCCAAAGCTCATTTTGAATGAAATTGAATTCTCTAAAACTTTGTGTCTCACAAGCCAATCCCAAAAATGCTTCATTTGGAAGGTATGAGCTAAGACATTATAGGTCCTTTTGAAAGTCAACAAAATGTCAACAACTTCAAAAGGGTATAAATTGAGAATGGTAAATGATATTGACATGAAACCAGTGGGGTTGGTTAGAGGACTCTTCAAGATTTCCAAAATGTCCAATAACACCCTCATAGCATTAAAATTGAAGGATTTGTGCCCTTGCAAAGTTGGGAAATTTTTGGTTGGTTTATGAAGAAAATGGAGGTTTAAAACCAATTTTTTCTAAATGGGCTTGCCATGTGATGATCCAATCCATACAAACACTTCATGCACGACCCAACTCTCAAATATTCAGATTTTTTATCATTTTATTTTATTTATTTTGATTTTATTCATTTAAAATCATTTTAAATTAAAATAAAATAGAAAAATCAAATATTTAAATGAGATTGTGTTTCTAGAAAGTCATAAAGATGATTTGGATCAAATTGATATGAGAGTTATGAAGATTGGCTTGAAATAGAAAGGTTGAATTCACAAATATTTGAATTTTAAGTCTTAATCTTTTTCAATCAAAAACTTCACACAACAATCAATTTTTTTGACCTAGTTCCATTGTACTATAAGTAGATAACATAACCTAATGCATTGGACACGAAATTTCTGCCTCAAAGAGTAAGTTGCAACATTCAAAAATCTCACAAAATTTCAAATTCGGATTCCTTCACTCAAGCCTTCTCAAGACAAAATAAAGGTTGCAAATCATTCCTTGAAAGTCACTGAGTGTTTTTGGATCATAAAACTATCCATCCATGCATCAAATCATGAAAACCGAATTCATGTTCTTCATCTTTTTTTCAATTTTCGATTTCATTCATTTAGCTATTATAAATTGTTTTTGTGTTGTTAATCTTGTTTGTTGTGATGCCTAGATGATTTCTGGACAAAAGGATTGAAGAACCAAGCCCTAAACCGCAAGTTGTCATGGCTAGGGTTTTTGAATAGAATTTGGGATCCTTTGATTTAGTTAATATAAATTAATTTTAAAACTATAATTGAACTGTGTGATGTCTGGGGATCATGAAAATGTGGTCAATTTGATGAAATCGTACATGTTTATGATGATATGAAATTGGCAGGGTTTGTGCGCAGGAAAAATCGCAGGAAATTTCCCAGGAAATTTCGCAGGAAAACCTGCGAAAATCCAAGGAAGAAGATGAACTCAGCGCGCCAAATTTTATTTTAAAATTCATTATAATATTTTATTTTATGTTGTTGGTATTTTATCAGAATTGGTGGTTGGCTCAGTTGGTGATTGCGCGTGTATGTTGTAGGGATGGTCCTGGGTTCGAATCCCCCAGGCCATTTTGTTTTGTTTTGTTTTTCTGGATTTTTTGCAGGTTGATAACAAAAGGAGTTAGACTCCAGATTCTAACGCCAGCGCGCGCTTGGCCTGGTGGTGATGCTACTGGTCTTGAGATTGCAAAGCCTAGGGCCTGGGTTCGAATCCCAGCCCCAGGTAAGTTTTTATCACCTTTTTTCTCCTTATTTCATTTAACTCTTGTTTATGTTTTAATTAATTTAGTAAATTATAAATGTTAAAAAAATAAAATGTATATTATTTCTTGTATATAAATTTCAAACTTATATTTTCAAAAAAATTAAAACTTTATTATTAAAAAACTATTTTACTATATATTATTAATGTTATTTGAATTGTGTGAATAAATTAGTTGTATTTAGGTTAAAATATATAAAATATTTTTGTAAAAAAAAAAACCTAATTAATTTTTTATAAATCCTAATAATTTTCACAAACCCTAATTCTCTTCTATTTATTTAATTCTATTATAATTTTCTATCATGTATATATATTATGTAATTTGTTCATAATTTAATTCTTGTATATAAATATGCTTCAAATTAAAATTCTTAATTTAATTTTGTTAATATAATAATATGACATAAATTGTTTGTATGTAAATAATTTTTTTTAACTTGTTAATTTTGTAAATATAATTTATTTTCATAATATGTTTATAATTAACTTAATTTTTAACTTAAAACTTTATGATAATTAGTATAATTGCTCATATTTTCTTATTAGTCCTAAATAATAATTGTTTATAAAAATTGATTTTTTAATTATTATGTTAATATTATTAATTATGTTTATATGATATTTCTTTTATTATTACTAACCCCATTTATATATTATGGTTTATTATTTTATTTTTTTACTAACCCAATTATTATTATTATTATTATTATTTATTTTTGCTTATTATATTTAATTTGCTTTAATTATTATTATTATGTAATTGTTCCTTTGATGTAATATTTTAGTAATAATGTTTAAATATTTATTTTTATGGTTAGTAAATAGGGAGTGTAACATGTTTGTATGTTTAAAATTAATTTAGCTCACTAATTCAAAAGATAAATATTAAAATTGTACACTCACACACGTAAGTCGATCTTTGATCGCCATCTCACTTCCTTAAGGATACCTCTCATGTTGCCTATTACAAAAAAGGTCAAGTAGGGTGTATAAAGCAAAGTCCCTAATTTCATATCATCTAGTCCCTTAACAGATAAAAGATCAAGTCCCTTTCGAATGTTGCCTTCGTAATGATCTTGTCCCTTTCGAATAAAGATGATAGTCCCTTCGAATTGCTTATACACCCCACAGTTGCCTAAATAAACAGATGTCCCTTCACTTGTCCCTCACATCCAAGGTAATGACTACCTATTCCTTAATAATAGGGATAGTCTTACCATTTAAAGGATTCAAGAACAGAAAAGACTTAAAACTTAGGGTAGGTTCCTCTTAGATACTTGCTCACTCTTCAAAACATTTCAAACACTTCACAATTTCAAACAAATTTTCAAAACAAAGGTTTTATACGCATCCGTACATGGATCATTATAAAATACTTAAGAAAATTTTTATTCACACACTTCACATTTCAAAAACATTTTAAAGTGAGCTAAGTAACTAAGAGCCCATGGATAACCATGGATGTAAAGGGTGCTAACACCTTCCCTTTACATAACCTACCCCCCGGACCCAAAAATCTTTTAAAAGGTCTTTCCTGTTCTTTTATGCCTTTCCTTTGGATAAAATAAAAGTCGGTGGCGACTCTTGCTATCCGCAACATAACTAAAGTCAGTTCTCCCACCGTGTTACAGTCCCCAGCTTCAAGCACTGAATCGAGAAACAATAGTACATTCATCCCGAAGGGTACAATACTACCGTCATACGAACAATTTGCTTTAACTGGATTCCTATGAGAGAACCAGGCTATCCTATGCGAGTTCCCAATGGACCCTCGGATGCGAGAGGGTTTGCCAACAAATGTGGTCTGCCACTGTCATCACTGGAGAGGGGTGTTCCCATTAAGGTCCTCGAAGATCGGTCACCAGATGCATATAACTATCAAGGTCGTACCCTGAAGTGGGGTAATCCCCACACATAATAGTTCCACGACGGTCGCAATCTGGGTGTGGAACACATCGCCACTCATCATGGTGAGATACCATGGAAGTAAAATGTTTGTCCACGCTAATCCTATAATGCACTCAAGCCGGGTATTTGGCTAATCTCACAGTAACTCCCATCCCGCAGAAAAAATGAAAACCACCACAGCCAGACAGCCCAGTATAATATGATGCATGGAAAATAAATACTGAAAGCGGTAAATAAATTTGGTAAAGTAAAGATGTAAAGTAAAACTATAAATGAAAACAGTAAAGCCAAACAAAAGCACACAGGAACAAACAGATAAACACCCAAAGAAATTAAACTAAAAAGGCGCTAGGATTGACTCTACAAGGGAAACCAGAGATTCTGGGTTCTATCCCCAACAGAGTCGCCAGCTGTCGCTCCCGGGATTTTCATCCTAGACAAACGCGAAAGTGGCGCGGAAAAGGTAGAGTCGCCAACCAGGCATTTTTATCCCGAAAGAAAGGGAAAGGTAATGCTGCAAAAACCTGAGGAAGAAGCAAAGGACAAGGTTCTGCGAACCAAAGATCTGGGTTCGGGAGTCGGTTACGACCTGGGAAGGTATTAGCACCCCAGATCGTCCGCCGTACCCGACGGGATCCACGCTTGTTTGTTTGTTTCAAAGGGTGTGAAAGAATAAAGTGCTGCTGAACCAAGACCGCTACTGGAACTGGAACTGAAATGAGAAAATTTTTGAAAAAGAACAAAAAGAAAGAAAGGGGAAAATGTAGGGAAAATAAAGAATATGCTCGAACGGGCCCTACCCCGCTGCCTACGTACCTCATCGGGAAAATGAGGATCAGAGTCGACAAAGTTCGCCTAACTAAGGCGGGAACTATTTGTTTGTGTTTTTTATAGCTAGAACTGCTTATGTCTATGCTCAGGTGTTGCCAGTTCTATAATACGGTGGGAGAACTGACTTTAGTTAAATGTTGCAGATAGCAAGAGTCGCCACCGACTTTTATTTTATCCATAAGGAAAGGACATAAAAGAACAGGAAAGACCTTAAAAAGATTTTGATTTCGGGGGTAGGTTATACAAAGGGAAGGTGTTAACACCCTTTATATCCATGGTTATCCATGGGCTCTTAGTTACTTAGCTCACTTTAAACTGTTTTGAGAAAATGTAGTGTGTGATTAAAAATTTTCTTAAGTACTTTATAATGATCCTTGTACGAATATATATAAAGACTTTGTTTTGAAAATTGTTTAAAATGTGAAGTGTAATGAAGTATTTTTGAATACGTGAGCAAGTACTTAAGAAGAACCTACCCTATGTTTAGATCTTTATTGTTCTTAAATGTTCTTTCAATGGTAAGACTATCCCTATTATTAAGGAATAGGTAGTCATTACCTTGGATGTATTAAGGGACAAACTTAGGGTCATCGTATGGTCAATGAAGGCAACTTAAAGGATGTCTTTAGCAATTCGTAGGGACTATCATCATTTATTCGAAGGGACAAGATCATTATTCTGTAGGCAACCTCGAAGAGACTTGATCTTTTAAACCGTAGGGACTATGATGATTTATATTCGAAGGGACTTTGCTTAAGACACCCCTATATTCGAGGGACTTGACCATGTTTAAGGCAACTGAGAGGGCTAACTTAGGAAGTGCAAGATGGCGATCAAAGATCCACTTACATGTGTGAGTGTTTTTAATTATTTATCTAATTTAATTTAATTATCTAAGTTCAATTATTAACAAATAGGTTTTCACACCCTAAATTACTAACCACGCAATTTAAATATTTACAGAATTTAAAAGACAAAAATTAAAAGGCAGAAATTAAAACTCCTACACTATTACATGGCTTCAGGGCAGTTACATAATAAAGATGGCGAAAAATAAATATGAAAATATTAAGAGTTAAAACTTAATAGATTACAAGGGCGAAACAATTACAGTATAACATAAACATGAGCAAAAATAAGAAATAATAACAGGTTTGTTAAGGTTTGAGAAAAGGTTTATGGTTTAGAGGAAATAACACGGTTAAAGTTTATGAGAAAATTTTAAGGTTTACATGAAAAATTAAGGTTTATGAAAATATATAAAAAAAAGTTTTGTTGTTAAAAAAAAAACTGTATTGAATTATTAATTTAATAAAATAAATAATTAATTAATATTATGAATGGATTATGAAGATAAGTAATGAAAAAAAAAAGTTAAGAGTTTTTTTCCAGAAAATAAACAAATAAAATTAATCTAAGGTTTGTTAATTTAAGAAATTAGAGAATTAAAAAAAAAGAAGAGGAAATTAGGAGAAATTAGGAAAGAGAAGATAAAACTCATGTTTCTTTGTCAAAATACCCTCAAGATTATTAGCTTTGCCTTCTTGACACTAAGACACGCGCACATGCGCGCACATATGAATGTACCTGGAAAATAGTTATTATATAATAAAAAAAAACGTATATATAAAAAAATGGTTGAGACAAAATCGTCAAGGTTTAGGAAAAAATCAGGGTAGTTAGTCAAAAAAAAAATGTGTAGATCTAAATATATGTATATGAATAACATAAAAATAATATGAATTAAAAAAAAAGGAACAACGATATTGCTAACGCAAAATTATGATCATCGCAAATGTCACGTCTCATGCACATAAATATGCGAACATCGTATTGACACGATCAAATCCAAACAAAGTAATTAAAAAAATTGACAATATCAAGACAGAACTATAAAAATAAAATTATATATATATATATATATATATATATATATATATATATATATATATATATATATATATATATATATATATATATATATATATATATATATATATATTGTATGAGTGTATAGCGTTTGCATCAAAAGAGCACTGTTATATACTAGTAGCAGCATACTATGTGGTGTTGCTGCTTCATTTTTTTTTATCAATTATCTGCATTGTAAATCACATCATATGTTAGTACATTTTATAAAAAAATAGAACATATGCTAAACAAAAGAAAGAAGAAAAAACGTTAGGGTATAGAAAAAAAAATGAAGCATAGATTAAGAAAGGAAATACGTTAGTACATATGCCAGTGTGAATTAGAAACAAATTATTATATAAACTGTATACATATATGAATAATATATAAACCGCATACCGATGCAGATGAAAAAAATGATGGATCCGCCGCTTCTCTTTTTCTATTTTTTTTGTCTCCCCCTCTATCAGTCATGCTAGTAAATATATATAGGAACAAATTAGGTTAACGATAATGGGCCTAAGTTTATTTTGAAACCTAATATTAAATTAAAAACTGAATAAAATTAAATAATTAAAATACTTAAAATTAAAATAAAAACTAATTAATCTATTTATTTATTCTAGACCCAATATAAAAATAAATAGACTTAAAAAAATAAAAGTCGGGCACCAAAATGCTCGAAAAAATAAAATGGACACGTCAAAATAATCAGCGTGAAATAAATGACTCGGAAAAATACAGCGTTTGGTCGAATTTTGAAATAAAAATTATGACCGTTTAAACTGCTCAGACTGATCAACATATGACCAAAAATAGTCGTAAAAATATTTTTAGCATGTCAAATTAAACCACGTGAACCGCAGATTAATGTTACCGACATTTGCAAACTTAAACTTGACATTTTTTCGTTGACTAATTTTAGGCACAGTTAAAAAGTTAATTTGACCAGTCTGTTTGTAAATTCCGAGAAATTATTCCGGCTAATATTAAGAAAGAAAAAAAATTTTATGCTATGAAGATGATGCAAATGAATGTGAAACAAAAAAAATTGGTTAGAGTTAAAAATATAGGGAAAATTTTGGGGTGCAACAGCTGCCCCTGTTCAATTTTCTAAAACCCGAGGGGTTAGATTGGTATATGTGCCATTCGTGACCTGGAAGGTTGAAGGGGATTGAACACAAAAGCCCAAAAATTTGCACTCGCCGGTGCGTAAAGTAACACTGATGATTAGTTGTATATGCTTGAGTGGGCTTGAAGATGCCACTTGGAAGAACTGGAGATGGGCTTAAAGATGCCATCCATAATATCAGAAGGTGACAATATTTTGTTGTTGATACTGGATATCAGCACTAGGTCTTCATATAGGCCGTCTCTGAATCGTTTATGCAACATAATTTTGAACTGTTGAATGGACCAGCAGAAATAAATCTTTGTGATGATTATCTCTTCTGGAAATATCTTGGATTAGGGAATGGATCTTTGTATGAACTGTTTTCCTGTTATTCAAGGGCCAAAAGAACGTCAGGATTAGTTCTTCTGAAAAATATCTTGAACCAGGGAATTTATCTTTGTACAGACCGTTTGCCTGCTATTCAAGGGCCAAAAGAATGTCAGGATTAGTTCTTCTGAAAAATATCTTGAACCAGGGAATGGATCTTTGTACAGACCGTTTGCCTGCTATTCAAGGGCCAAAAGAACGTCAGGATTAGTTCTTATGAAAAATATCTTGAACCAGGGAATTGATCTTTGTACAGACCGTTTGCCTTCTATCCAAGGGCCAAAATAACGTCAGGATTAGTTCTTCTGAAAAATATCTTGAACTAGGGAACGGATCTTTGTACAGACCGTTTGCCTGCTATTCAAGGGCCAAAAGAACGTCAGGATTAGTTCTTCTGAAAAATATCTTGAACCAGGGAATTGACCTTTGTACAGACCATTTGCTTGCTATTCAAGGGCCAAAAGAACGTCAGGATTAGTTCTTCTGAAAAATATCTTGAACCAGGAAATGGATCTTTGTACAGACCGTTTGGCTGCTATTCACGGGCCAAAAGAACGTCAGGATTAGTTCTTCTGAAAAATATCTTGAACCAGGGAATTGATCTTTGTACAGACCGTTTGCCTGCTATTTAAGGGCCAAAGGAATGTCCGGATTAGTTCTTCTGAAAAATATCTTGAACTAGGGAATTCATCTTTGTACAGACCGTTTGCCTGCTATTCAAGGGCCAAAAGAACGTCAGGATTAGTTCTTCTAAAAAATATCTTGAACCAGGGAATGGATCTTTGTATAGATCGTTTGCCTGTTATTCAAGGGCCAAAAGAACTTCAGGATTAATTCTTCTGAAAAATATCTTGAACCAGGGAATTGATCTTTGTACAAACCGTTTGCCTGCTATTCAAGGGCCAAAAGAACGTTAGGATTAGTTCTTCTGAAAAATATCTTGAACCAGGGAATTGATCTTTGTACAGACCATTTGCCTGCTATTCAAGGGCCAAAAGAACGTCAGGATTAGTTCTTCTGAAAAATATCTTGAACCAGGGAATTGATCTTTGTACAGACCATTTGCCTGCTATTCTAGGGCCAAAAGAACGTCAGGATTAGTTCTTCTGAAAAATATCTTGAACCAGGGAATAGATCTTTGTATAGACCGTTTGCCTGCTATTCAAAGGCCAAAAGAACGTCAGGATTAGTTCTTCTGAAAAATATCTTGAACCAGGGAATGGATCTTGGTATAGACCGTTTGCCTGCTATTCAAGGGCCAAAAGAACGTCAGGATTAGTTCTTCTGAAAAATATCTTGAACCAGGGAATGGATCTTCTTACAGACCGTTTGCCTGCTATTCAAGGTCAAAAGAACATCAGGATTAGTTCTTCTGATAAATATCTTGAACCAGGGAATGGATCTTCTTACAGACCGTTTGCCTGCTATTCAAGGTCAAAAGAACGTCAGGATTAGTTCTTCTGATAAATATCTTGAACCAGGGAATGGATCTTCTTACAGACTGTTTGCCTTCTATTCAAGGTCAAAAGAACGTCAGGATTAGTTCTTCTGAAAAATATCTTGAACCAGGGAATGGATCTTCTTACTGACTGTTTGCCTGCTATTCAAGGCCAAATAGATTAAATCTTCTGGAAATATCCTGGATTAGGGAATGGATCTTCTTACAGACCGTTTGCCTATTCTCCAAGGACATCTTTAGTAATGTATGGATCATTTCTGACCTGTTGTGAATTGTTGATATAACTTTATCTACATATAACCAACCTACAAGGAAAAGGTTAGCTTATGCAATATGTATGCATGCATAGTATGCTGCACATAAGTAAATGTATTATGAATTTATGGATATTTTATGGTATGATATGATGTAAATGATGTATGTATGAATCATGCAACCTGAAGCGTCTGGATATCTTTGTATAACAACTGCTGGCTAGGGAAAATAAATCCCAATTCGTTGCTGAAGAATATGAGAAACTCGTTCCCGTCTTGTTTGATAGTATTGTATTTATAACTTCCCGTCTTCGTTCGTTGTACTTCTATTGAAGGAATAAGTTCCTGAGTATCCCGACTGAGGATAAAAGAGATGAACATAAATTCAAGGGGAGATGTAACTCGGAGTATCTATCAAGATAGATTTGCCCTTGTTGGAAATGAAGCTAATTTCCTTGGAAAATTCTCCTAAAAATCCTAATACCTCTTCTCTTCGCTATAATCCCAAAGCAAGGTGTATGTACCACTCCGACAGTCCCGGACACAACACAAATAACTGTTGGGCATTGAAGAATAAGATTCAAGACCTAATTGACGAAGGAATACTCGAGGTTACTCCAGAAGGCCAGGTTGAGTTCTTCTATCGTCTATCAAGCATCAAAGTTTCCAGATAACTGGAGTGACGGGTTTAAAGGAAGAGGCTTTGAGAACATTTGAATTTTCGTTTGTAATTTCTTTTGTTTGCCTAAACACTTACTATTATGTTAAACTTTTGTTTTCATTAATGCATTGCATATGTTTGTCTTGAATTAATCCATTCGTTTCACTATATTTTGAACTATGCTTCATATTTCTATTTTGTGATATTTAACTCCTGATAAAGCTATAAGCCTGTAGAGGGAGGATGACGAAAACAATACCATAATATTAGGCAGTATGCTTTTGAACAGACTATGCTAACGATGTACAGGCATTGTTTCAACTCCTAAACAGTGGAGATATAAGGAAATTAATCCCTAGTCAACCCTTTTGAGCCTATGAAGTAGGAGTTTTTATTCTCGCACAAATTAAAACCCTTATTCATAACCCGGGGCAGGGTAGTTACTCGGTTAACTCAAATGTACCAATTATCTGTGTTGTACACAACTAATGATGGTTCTCTGTAATCATTAAACCTGACAGTCAATATCTAGCACAAAAAAAGCTCACTAAGTCAAAACCTATGAAGGAGACTTAATAAAAAATTAAGACATCCCGCTGACTGTAACCTTGAAATAAACAGTTCAGGCAAAAAGAAGATATAACAAAGTCAAAAGAAAAAAGGAGGTCACTATAGATCCTCAACAAAGAAAGATGACTGAATGTTCAAATAAATTTTTGGTTTTTGAACCATCACAAATGTCAGTGTTACAATTCCAAACTACTTTGGAACCTCAATGCATAAGTTAACTGAGCATAGGACTGAAGAACATCATGGAGATTGGGTTGGGTACAAATAAAATTTGAGCCTTTATCCTTTGTTTCTTAAACCGTGAACCAGACCACGTTACAACCCTTTAAAAGTCCTAACTGAAGCATGGTTAGTTCGAAAGCGTACTGCTACAAAAAGGTATCCTGACTCCTTTAGGGCTTATTATAAAACTTGAGTTAATATCACAATTTTCACAAAAACTATTTTTCTAAAATAACTTTTTTTCAAAACTTCAAGACAGACATAAGCATTGCATTTTTGAATATATTTGTTTGCATATACCTGAGTGTTTGATAAACAGAGAAACTTACAGGATGAATGTTCAATAAACCAAAGTCCTTCCGATAAACAAAGTTGCTTCCTGGATCAAAGTCCATGTATACAAAGGGGCATAGTCATTATCTCCCAATCAAGGGGACGGGCCATGATACTGGCTAACTCATTTGGGGCAATCAGGACAGGATTCAACTATGTTTAAGTAGCCAGGGGAAGATCTCCTCATCTATCTAAATTACCAAGGGTAACATTACAGAGTTCATAATGCTAGGGGCATAGTCACTGTTTCCCAATCAAGGGGGCATACCAAGTTACTGTTCAATTCATTCGGGGCAATCAGGTCCAGATTCAACAGTGCTTAATAGCCAGGGGCAGCTTCCCTCATGTATTTGAATTACCAAGGGTAACATTACGAAGTTCATGATGTCAGGGGCATATTATTGTGGGGCGTTCTGCTTATTTCTCTTGAGGTAACTACCTTCAGATACTTCCATTATAGGACAATTCATCCTCAACCAAGGGGCAATGCTTTCTTGTCAAATCTAATATCCGGAGCGTATATGGTTCATCATAATTTGAAGACACGTTCCTCTCATTATATTACTGTGATATTGGATTCTCAGCAGAAGCCATTGTGGAAATTAATTGTCTACGCCAGTAGTATCAGATGGTGTCAGTATCATGTCTTCAGATCCAGCTATGAGGATTTCTGGGAAGGTATTCAGGAAAGTTAAGAATCTCAGGAGCTCTAAATCCAATTGTTTATACACTCTCAAAGTTGAAACGATTTTGTTTTCGAGTTCAGCTTTACTTTTCCCTCTTTATTCAGGATTACTTTTCCTCTTTTACTAAAGCGAAAAACGTCTATTGGTTGTGTTTGAATGTATGTATGCTTTTGAATATGATTGATGTTTACCAGAAATGCATAAAATGCTTGAATATGATTGATGTTTACCAGAAATGCATGAAAATGCAGTAATAGTATTTACTAAGGACGAACGAGGGTAGTAGTTCAACGAAGCTTCGCCGGTTCATCCCCACAAAACAACTACAAATCCCCAGCAAGGGCAAATCTATCCTGATAGATACTACGAGTTACATCTCCCCTTGAATTTATGTCCAGGAACTTATTCCTTCAATAGAAGTACGACCCAGCAGATTCGCCAGTTCTGTAACACGGTGGGAGAACTGACTTTAGTTAAATGTTGCGGATAGCAAGAGTCGCCACCGACTTTTATTTTATCCATAAGGAAAGGACATAAAAGAACAGGAAAGACCTTAAAAAGATTTTGAGTTCGGGGGGTAGGTTATACAAAGGGAAGGTGTTAGCACCCTTTATATCCATGGTTATCCATGAGCTCTTAGTTACTTAGCTCACTTTAAACTGTTTTGAGAAAATGTAGTGTGTGATTAAAAATTTTCTTAAGTACTTTATAATGATCCTTGTACGGATATATATAAAGACTTTATTTTGAAAATTGTTTAAAATGTGAAGTGTAATGAAGTATTTTTGAATACGTGAGCAAGTACTTAAGAGGAACCTACCCTATGTTTAGATCTTTATTGTTCTTAAATGTTCTTTCAATGGTAAGACTATCCCTATTATTAAGGAATAGGTAGTCATTACCTTGGATATATTAAGGGACAAACGTAGGGTCATCGTATGGTCAATGAAGGCAACTTAAAGGATGTCTTTAGAAATTCGTAGGGACTATCATCATTTATTCGAAGGGACAAGATCATTATTCCGTAGGCAACCTCGAAGAGACTTGATCTTTTAAACCGTAGGGACTATGATGATTTATATTCGAAGGGACTTTGCTTAAGACACCCCTATATTCGAGGGACTTGGCCATGTTTAAGGCAACTGAGAGGGGTAACTTAGGAAGTGCAAGATGGCGATCAAAGATCGACTTACGTGTGTGAGTGTTTTTAATTATTTATCTAATTTAATTTAATTATCTAAGTTCAATTATTAACAAATAGGTTTTCACACCCTAAATTACTAACCACGCAATTTAAATATTTACAGGATTTAAAAGACAGAAATTAAAAGGCAGAAATTAAAACTCCTACACTATTACATGGCTTCAGGGCAGTTACATAATAAAGATGGCGAAAAATAAAACTGAAAATATTAAGAGTTAAAACTTAATAGATTACAAGGGCGAAACAATTACAGTGTATGAATAACATAAACATGAGCAAAAATAAGAAATAATAACAGGTTTGTTAAGGTTTGAGAAAAGGTTTATGGTTTAGAGGAAATAACACGGTTAAAGTTTATGAGAAAGTTTTAAGGTTTACATGAAAAATTAAGGTTTATGAAAATATATAAAAAAAAGTTTTGTTGTTAAAAAAAACTGTATTGAATTATTAATTTAATAAAATAAATAATTAATTAATATTATGAATGGATTATGAAGATAAGTAATGAAAAAAAAAAGTTAAAGAGTTTTTTTAGAAAATAAACAAATAAAATTAATCTAAGGTTAGTTAATTTAAGAAATTAGAGAATTAAAAAAAATAGAGAAAATTAGGAGAAATTAGGAAAGAGAAGATAAAACCCATGTTTCTTTGTCAAAATGCCCTCAAGATTATCAGTTTTGCCTTCTTGACACTAAGACACGCGCACATGCGCGCACATATGAATGTACCTAGAAAATAGTTATTATATAATAAAAAAAACGTATATATAAAAAAATGGTTGAGACGAAATCGTCAAGGTTTAGGAAAAAATCAGGGTAGTTAGTAAAAAAAAAAGTGTATATCTAAATATATGTATATGAATAACATAAAAATAATATGAATTAATAAAAGGAACAACGATATTGCTAACGCAAAATTACGATCATCGCAATTGGATCGGATCAACGCAAATGTCACGTCTCATGCACATAAATATGCGAACATCGTATTGACACGATCAAATCCAAACAAAGTAATTAAAAAAAATTGACAATATCAAGACAGAACTATAAAAATAAAATTATATATATTGTATGAATGTATAGTGTTTGCATCAAAAGAGCACTGTTATATACTAGTAGCAGCATACTATGTGGCGTTGCTGCTTCATTTTTTTTAATCAATTATCTGCATTGTAAACAAAAGAAAGAAGAAAAAACGTTAGGGTATAGAAAAAAAATGAAGCATAGATTAAGAAAGGAAATACGTTAGTACATATGCCAGTGTGAATTAGAAACAAATTATTATATAAACTGTATACATATATGAATAATATATAAACCGCAGACTGATGCAGATGAAAAAAATGGTGGATCCGCCGCTTCTCTTTTTCTATTTTTTTGTCTCCCCTTCTATCAGTCATGCTAGTAAATATATATAGGAACAAATTAGGTTAACGATAATGGGCCTAAGTTTAGTTTGAAACCCAATATTAAATTAAAAACTGTATAAAGTTAAATAATTAAAATAGTTAAAATTAAAATAAAAACTAATTAACCTATTTATTTATTCTAGACCCAATATAAAAATAAATAGACTCAAAAAAATAAAAGTCGGGTACCAAAATGCTCGAAAAAATAAAATGGACACGTCAAAATAATCAGCACGAAATAAATGACTCGGAAAAATATAGCGTTTGGTCGGATTTTGAAATAAAAATTATGACCGTTTAAACTGCTCAGACTGATCAACATATGACCAAAAATAGTAGTAAAAATATTTTTAGCATGTCAAATTAAACCACGTGAACCGCAGATTAATGTTACCGACATTTGCAAACTTAAACTTGACATTTTTTCGTTGACTAATTTTAGGCACAGTTAAAAAGTTAATTTGACCAGTCTGTTTGTAAAATCCGAGAAATTATTTCGGCTAATATTAAGAAAGAAAAAAAATGTTATGCTATGAAGATGATGCAAATGAATGTGAAACAAAAAATTGGTTAGAGTTAAAAATAGAGGGAAAATTTTGGGGTGCAACAGCAGGCTCGTCTGGTACGAGTGCGTTTACCGTCTTGCATGCGAGACAAGTCGTCGCGAGTTCGTGTTGTGAGTGAATGAGATGAGAAATGTGAAGTTCCCGCATGATAGTCGCTTATTATTTGTTTTTGTCTTTTATGAGAAATGTTTTGAATTTGTTTGTGAACATTCTCATACTAAGACCTATCCATCGCAGTGAGTATTTATACCTCACCCCGAAACAGGACGCGTATAAGCACTCCGCAACAAAGTCTCGTGTCGTACAAGAAAGTTCAATTTTTGTTAAGTGTTTTATTGTTTTTCTTTATGAGGTGAGAAAGAATGACTAAAATTGCAAAAGGCAAAATCTAAGGGACTAAGACTCGATCCTAATTTTTGTTTATTTATTCACAAGTGGTCCTAATGGTTTATGTGGTTTTCTAAACCTAATGAAGAAATGAACTAGAAACTACTAGAATTCAACCTACTTCCTAAGGAAGTTAAGTTGATTCTAAAACAATGGGGGAGCCTATACAAGTGAAAAAATCAAATAATAAGTCAAAGCATTAAAAATGGAAATAAGAAATAAATCCTAAAAAATACACATTTAAAAGTATAAAACCAAAAACAAGCCTAAACTTCACCTAAGTCTATTTATTAGAAATGTTAAGCCTAAGTCCTAAAACTAAGGGAAGTATCTAATATTATCATTCTAAAGTCAGTAATTAAACTATGCTAAATCATTTTAAATCCTAAGATCAAACCTAAATAAACCAGTTCTTAATGGATCCTAATATTCTAAACTAAACTAGGTGAATTTTACATGTAAAAGGCCTAAAGATTAATACCCTAAAAATATTAAAGGTCCTGGAAAAAATATGAAATTAATCCTATAGGGTCCAAAAATTGATTCTTACATTATGCTAAAAAATATCCTAAAAATTCAGAAGTTAACTATGTCTAAAAATCACTTAAATCTACTTAAGGACTAACTATTATTTTCTATGGATTAAGCTACCAAAACAATGGATAAAATGACCTAAAAATTCTACCAAAATTATTCTAGGTCTTCTTATTAGTCCTCTAACCATAGCAAAATGAATGGGTCAAAAATCCTACTGGAAGTGGAAAAAATAAAATAAACAAAATAAAGTGCAGTTAAAAGAAATTCAATGAAATGATAATTAAGAGAAAAATCGAAATTAAATCGAAAATAACCAAAATTCAGAAAATAAAAGTGTCAAAAATTTCTAAGATGAATTATTATCCTTCTGTATTTTTCATGGAATTTTATGATTAATTTTCCTATTTTTAATTGATTTATTTCTAAGCTATATTAAAACAAAAACTAAATCTAAAAGAAAATTGGAGGGGGGGGGGGAGTGATTTTTTTAGTTATTAATCCAATTGGGCTTGATAAGGAGGGTGTAAAAAGCAGAAAGCAAGGCCCATTTGCGCAACAATCTGGTGGTCTACTATGGACACTCAGTCAACAATTTTGACTTCAACATGGGCCGCACGATCTCAACTCTTCATATGGTATTCCTATCAAGAGGCTTACAAACGCAGACACGTGATAGCTACGATGAACCATGTGTACACAATCAACTGCACCAAGAACCAACCGGACGATGACACGTGTCACCGCCGATATGGCTGGGAATCGCAAAAACATCTTCACCTTATCCCATTTGAAATTGAAAATGGTGGTTTATGGGGGAATTAAACGTGATTAATGCTCTTTATTTTCCTTTTAGTCCTTGATATTCTCATTAATTTACCATTAATCTAATTTAAATGTTTCTTCTTATGATAATAAAATATAAACAATACAAAACATAAAGGGCTGAATAACATGAAAACCCTAAGTCTCATCTTTCCTTTCCGCCGTCGCCACACCTATCCCCTCCTCCATCTCATTCGAATCTCACCAACTCAATGCCGTGAACGAACATCCATCGATGCTGAACCACACCGATACTTCACCCTACCTCCACAAACTCTACCTAATCCTTCCCTAAACCACCATCTTCTTATAGCTACACCGAAGCTATCATCAACAAAATGAAGCCAAAGACGCAATCGGAACACCCTAAAGGAAGTAGAACAACTAAACAACATCATAATCAACATGTTTTTTTGAGGAATTCGGAAGCGTACCGGTTAACGGAGATGCGTAGATGCGGTTTTGAACCCCTGCAAGTTGCTGATAAAAATTGATGCAGATCATTGAAGCTGTGACAATAGAGTCTCGAAGATGATGATGGAAGAAGAGATTCTGAAACTTGTATGGCCGTCGATAATGAGGACGCGAATGAGGTTTTCGGTATCAAGCGAGACGACGTTGCGTCAGTTACGACTTCCGACTCCTCTTTTCATCTCCGTTCTGCTTCTTGCTTGCGGTTACTAGTTATCGCTGATTCTGGATTCACGACGAGGAATCCTGAATTGTAATTCTTCCATGTACCTCAACCTTTGAATTTTTGATGCATCCTATGACATTGAAACTGCATATTTTTGATTGAATCGGAAATTGCAGGTATCCTCTTGGTGATGATGAACACTGCAGCGCGTATGAGACTTAGGAGAGATGATGGTTGACGCGGCTTGTTCAAGTTTTCCAAGGGACTGATGAAGCCTTCTGTGAAGAAAAAAGATTCTAGAGTGGTGAAGAATGATTGAGGGAAGAAAAGGAATGGTTGAGGGAGATGAAGATTGGAGAAAAAGAAGAATGGTGATGGGGATTGAAGAAGTTGGAGAATTGAAGGAGTTTTGTGGATTGAAGGAGGAGAAGTTGTGAGCCAAAAACGATTAAAGAAGAAGCAATCTGATTTATAGAGGATATTTGGATGAAGCTTCCAGAACAAAATCGGTTAAGAGTTGGTTAAGATTCTGTTATTGACTTAGGGCTATAATCCTCTACTTTCTCTCTTGAGTATTCATTCAATTCTGATTTTTGTTTTTGACATAGTGAAACGCAAATGGAAGGTGGTGATTCGAGATTCAACTGAGGGATTTCACTATATGAATGGAAGATTTGATGGTGGCTGGAATTTGATGACGCTGAAGCTGATGACCGATTCTACTGACTCGTTGCGGTGCGTTCCTTGTTGACGTAATCGTGGCAAAAACTGCTCTTCTTTTTCTGGCGTGCACATTGAATTG
Organism: Lathyrus aphaca; assembly: GCA_963966055.1. Classification (NCBI taxonomy): domain Eukaryota; kingdom Viridiplantae; phylum Streptophyta; class Magnoliopsida; order Fabales; family Fabaceae; genus Lathyrus; species Lathyrus aphaca. The sequence goes on along the minus strand of OZ014522.1, from coordinate 465,984,857 downwards.
TTGATTGTGGTCTTGTTCAGGTATGCATTTGAACCTTCATTCTTACCGATGCCTCTGAATATTCACTCTTCTATGATATTTTGCTTTTGTGAGTGGTTCTGAATTCTCGTTGTGATGCTTACTGAAATTGAGTTTCTATTCTTGGCATGATATGCAGGTCGGAGACGATATTATTGAAGGTTGATGAAGGAGGTGGATTGAATGGTGGTGCTGAGTTTGATTTGAGATGATGAAGATAGAAGGTTTAAAGAGGTCGCGAAGAGTGCGAAGGAAAATTGAAGATGAACTTCTCCAACAAAAATGCGAGAAGAGGGTACCAAGGAGGTCCTCAAGAATGTGAGATCCTCAAGAAGTTTTTGTTATCCCCCTTCCCTGCAAATTCTGTTATGGTTTTGTAACTATATTTTTTTTGGTTTTCTGTAATCATTCCCAACTGCAATTCTGTTATTTTCTGTTAGGAACCTTCTATTATTTTTTTTTTTTTTTGTGATTATTCATCATGAGTTTGTAGAAGTATTCTGTTATGATCTTTTCATTTCCTGTCAAAATTCCTCATACCAATTTTTTGTTATAGGAAAATATTAGTTTAGTTCAATGCACCTGCTGACCTTTGTTTGTATGTTCATGACTCACCTATTGTAGCTAGTGTGTACATGTATCATCTTGAAAAAGTAGCTTGTAGAAACGGAAAGTGGCGATCCCTTTTTATTTATATTTTGTTATCGTTTTAAAATGAACACAAAAAAAAAGGTTAATGGGCCCAAAAAATATGGACATAAATGGTGATTTTAATGGTAATAAGAAAAGAAATATTTGAAATATGGTTTTACGGATTATAGAAAAATGGCTAGAGAAAATAAAGATGGTAAACATGGATGTGTGTCTTGGATTCCAAATGGCTTGCATAATCAACCTTAATATCTTAACATAATCTTCCAACCCAAATCAAACTTATTCTTAATGAATCCCCAAACTTCGATAAACTTCAATCTTGAACCTCATTAACTTCTACCACAAACAACAAGCAACCGAGAGAATCATAATAACTTGCTTTTCTTATGAGTCCACCATTAGATCTCTTATACCATGAATATCATGATACCTTTGATATGAAACCCTGAAACTCAGTCTCCATTAATTAACATCAACAAAACCATACTAGAGATAAGAATCCTTGAACAACTTGTATTGAGTGTTCCCCGATGAAGCAAATAGCATGAGTTGTTAACATGAATAATTCCCTAAGCATCAGACACTCCTGAGAAATCTTGAAGAAGATAACTTGGATACTTGATGAACTTCAGCATAAGAATGTGCCTATGATGATGTGAGCTCAAATTTTATCTTATCTCAAGTGCAATAACCAGATAAATCACCTCTGAATAGGAAAACTCAAATCACCAGAGAATGCTTTGATCCCATGTTTTAGAAGCTTAATGAAATGTATGATTGTGAATGTTAAGACTTAGTGTGAGATGTGTAGATGAACGAAGCAAAAGCCAGTTAGATGGTGATAAATATGAGGGCAAATTTTGGGGGTTACACCCATCATACTCATCTCAAATTCACCTTGCATAGAACTTGAAAATTCTTTAACCAACTTCATGTTAGTAGATCCAAAAATAATATCATCTACATATACTTGAACTAATATAGAATGTTTTCCTTCACATTTAATAAAGAGAGTAGTGTCAACCTTTCCTCTTGAAAACCCTTGATTGATTAAAAATTTGCTTAGGCACTCATACCAAGCTCGAGGAGCTTGTTTGAGACCATACAAAGCACGTTTTAGTTTGTAAACATGATTTGGTTTTTAAAAGTTTTCAAATCCAGGAGGTTGATACACATAAACCTCTTCATTTATATATCCGTTAAGGAAAGCACTCTTAACATCCATTTGATATAATTTGAAGTTTTGTGAACAAGCAAATGCAAGTAAAAGGCGTATAGCCTCAAGGCGGGAAAAAGGAGCATAAGTTTCCTCATAGTCTATGCCTTCCTCTTGGTTATACCCTTGAGTAACAAGACGGGCCTTGTTGCGAATAATAGTGTCGTTTTCATCCAATTTGTTCCTAAAAACCCATTTGGTGCCAGTTACTCGATGATCTAGCAGAGGTGGAACAAGGTCCCAAACCTCATTTCTTTTAAATTGATTTAGTTCCTCTTGCATGGCTAGGAACCAATTTTCATCAAGTAAAGCTTCTTTGGCATTTTTAGGCTCAATTTGAGATATGAATGCATGATAAAAATAAAAGTTACTTAGTCTTGATCTAGTAATGACACCCTTTGAGATATCTCCAATGATCTTATCGATAGGATGATCTTTTGATGTCTTCCATTCCAATGGTAGATCATTTTGAAAGGATGCTTGACCTTCATCTTTGAGACTAGACACATCAACCGGCTCCTTAGTAACAACATCCGGAAAGGGTTCCAAACGAGAAATATCAATGTCTTTAATAATCTCACTAGAGGAGGCACCTGTACCAATAACAACACTACCTTTTCCGACAACATTCGGATAAGTTTCATCAAAAGACACATGTACAGATTCTTCAACTATAAGCAACCTTTTATTAAATATTCTATATGCTTTACTTGAATTAGAGTATCCAAGGAAGATACCCTCATCCGCCTTTGAATCAAATTTACCAAGACTTTCTTTTCCATTATTTAGCACAAAACATTTGCAACCAAAAACATGAAGATGTGACACATTAGGCTTTCTTCCTTTTAATAGTTCATAGGGCGTTTTGTTTAGAATAGGTCGAATAGTGATCCTATTCAAAACATAGCAAGCGGTGCTAATAGCATCGGCCCAAAAATATTTAGGAAGGCCGTTATCATTAATCATAGTTCTTCCCAATTCCTCCAACACACGATTTTTACGTTCCACAACACCATTTTGTTGTGGTGTTCTAGGAGCAGAGAAGTTATGATCAATGCCATGGTTTTCACAAAAAATTTCAAAGAGATGATTTTCAAACTCACCTCCATGGTCACTTCTAAAAGTTACAATGTTTGTGCCAAGTTTATTTTGAGATAATTTGACAAAAGTTTCAAAAGCCGAAAAGGTATCACTTTTACTAGCTAAGAAGATTGTCCAACAAAATCGAGAGTAGTCGTCAACAATAACAAAATCATAATAGTTCCCTCTTATACTTTTGATTCTAGAAGGACCAAAAAGATCCACGTGTAGAAGTTCAAGAGGTCTAGAAGTAGAGACTAGATTTTTTGATTTAAAAGATATCTTAGTTTGCTTTCCCATTTGGTAAGCATCACAAAGATGATCTCTAGTGAACTTTATGTTAGGCAAACCGACTACTAAGTTTTTGGACATAACCTTATTTAGCAAGTCAAAGTTGATATGAGCTAAACGTCTATGCCAAAGCCAAGACTCTTCATTTTTGGAAATAAGACATTTAGGACCACTCAAGGTCATCAAATTCAAATCAAGCATATAAACATTGTTAACCCTCAAGCCTTTAAACACATCCTCTTTGTTTTCATTATGTTCAATTATGCATCCTTCTTTAGAGAATGAGACATTATATCCCTTATCACATAATTGACTAATGCTAACAAGGTTATGTTTAAGAACCTCAACTAAAAGGACATTAGAGATAGATGTAGAAGAGGGATTACCTACACTACCTTTGTCGAGTATAGCTCCCTTGTTGTTATCATCATAGGTAACAAAGCCCTTCTTCTTAGCCACAAAGTCATAGAATAGGGGAATATCACCTGTCATATGTCTTGAGCATCCACTATCAAGAAACCATCGTTTCTCCATAGTCTCAAGACACTCCACCTATATGATTAGAGAAGAGATAAAGGTACCCAATTTTCATTGGGTCCTAGAGTGTGAGTGAAAATTTTGTTGCTTTTAGGCAACCATTGACAAATGCCTTTAGGGACCAAGTATCTCCTAAAACGACATTTGGAAATTGTATGACCTTCCTTGCAACATTAGTGACATTTCAATAATGGTTTAGACTTGCATTGACTATTTTGATCCTTCACAACATAGGTATATTTTTGATATGGATTGTTCATTGATTCTCTAAAGTTTGAACGATCAATAGTGAATGTCATTTTTGGTTGTGACAACTTGTCTAGTTTGGCTTGAAGAGTTTTAACCTCTTTTTGCCAAATCCAACATGTTTCACAACTATGAAAGTTGTGTCATTCTTGTTTGTCTTCTACTATAGATTCTACCATCGATGCCTTAAGAGCTTTCATATCATTTTCATTATCCGAAAACTTTTTCTCTAAATGTGCAAAAATTCTTTTGTCGGATGCAATGCGCTTGAAAGCTTCTTTAGCTTCTTGATGGAGAATATTAAAAGTACTAAGCAAATCATTATAAGACAATTTTTCAGCATAATCATATTTAGCATGTCTTACCTCTTTCTTGCCTTTCTTATGCGCCATGAGGCAAAGATTTACTCTCTCTTCTTCATCATTTGAGGTATCTTTGCTAGACGACTCACTATCGCTTTCCCAAGCAATATATGATCTTCTAGCCTTGTTACATTTTCTTTGATATTTGTCTTTTGCCCTGTCTTTCTTTAACATAGGGCAATTCGGTTTGTAATGTCCCGGTTTTCAACAGTTGTAACAAGATCCCTTTCCTTTAGTAATTTTAACAAACTCTTTCTTGGAAGGATTATATTTTCTTCGATAGTTGATGAGACGCTTGTCCGAATGGGAAATCTCATTCTTTTTGAGATACCGATTGTATCTTCTTACGAATAAGCCCATATCTTTGTTTGATTCGTCTTCATCATCACTTGAATCACTCCCACTATCTTTATTGGTGGAGGATTTTGAGGAAGAAGCTTTTAATGCAATAGACTTCTTCTTCTTCTCATGATCTTTATTTTTCTCAATCTTTTCTTTCTTTTCTTTGTCTTCATGCTTATTTAAGTATAAGAGCTCTTGTTCGTGCTCTTGTAGTTTTCCAATGAGTGTAGTTAGATCCAAAGTTCTTACATCATTGGCTTCTTTGATTGCTGTAACTTTTGGCAACCATTCCCTAGTAAGACATCTCAAAATCTTGTTAGTTGCTACATCATTAGGAGTAGTTTTACCAAGAGCATTTAATCGATTTTTCAAGTGAGAAAATCTTTTTCCCATTTCAGTAACAGTTTCCCCTTGGCTCATGTGAAATCGATCGAACTCTTGTTGTAGAGTATTAATTCGAGCAAGCTTAACATCATCGGTTCCTTAATGGGCAACTTGTAAGGCTTCCCACATAGCTTTAGCCGATGTGTGATGAGAAACTCGAAAGTATTCATTTGCTCCTAAGGAAGCTATGAGTATGTTTCGATATTTCCAGTCGTAGATATATTTCTTTTCATCATTATCATCCCATTGTGCTTTCGGTTTTTCAATTTGGATATTATCCGGTCCGACCATGGTTATTTGAAAAGGGCCTTCTTGAATAACTTTCCAAATTTTTCTATCAACAGAGTTGATATGGATGCACATACAATCTTTCCAGTGACTATAGTTTTCTCCGATAAAAACTGGAGCTCTATTATACGCCCTTGTTGGATCGTTGTCCATTTTCCAATAAGTTGTATGTGAAGCACTAGATGAACCAGTGCTCTTGATACCACTTGTTAGACAATAGCGTGGATCTAGAATGGGGGGTTGAATAGATCCCTTTTTAAAATTTACTTTTCAAAATTAAGTTGAAAAATTATTGCGGAAGTTTCCCAGAAAATCGTCTAGTTCAAATTAAAAGTCACCGGAGATCGGATATGCGTAAATTAAAAGTTCAAATTAACAAATGAGCTGACCAAAATAAACAGAGAGGCAGCCTGTTGAGACCCATGGAAAATGAGAAGAAAAGGCTTCTTGATGAGTCGACTCATGAAGGGTTTTGAGTCGGCTCATCCATACCCATGAGTCGACCAAAATTGATGCATCAGGCAGCCTGTTTGGACCCATGCATTTGCCACCAATTTAACACTGAATGAGTTGGCTCATTGATGAATTTGAGTCGTCTCATTCAGTTCATTTTTCCAAATTTGCCAATTCTTGCTTTTTCATAGAGAACCACTTAAGCTTTCAATCATGCCAAGTTTTTTATACATTAAAATCATGCCATGTCACACAGAAACAATGCTGGAAATAAAATCTGAACTTCGAACTAAAATCTGGCAGCAATTCGGTATCAAAACGAAGCTCCTTTTGAACTTTGGTAGAACTCGTATTTATAGCTTCTAAGCTTTGGTCTCTTGAGAATTTGACAGAGCGGATTTTTCTTGGGCCTTGACTGACGAAGATGGACTGAAGTTGAATAGGGTAGAGGTAATGTTGAATGAGAAGAAAACGCACAACGACTCTTTCTGTTTTGACTGCTGATACGTAAATAGATTTATGGAAATTAAGTTGTGACGGTCAACTTGGATGGGTGACAGTCAACTTGGAAGTGTGACGGTCGTCCCACAGTAAAATCACATAAACCTTCATTTTGCTTCTGTTTTCTTCTATTTTGCTTCATTACTTGTCCTACAAGTCTCATTTTCACTATTTGCTTCCAAAAGTCAAGTTTAATTGAATATCTTAAAAACAAACACAAAAATCGCGTAAAATTGTTCAAAACAAATAAATTAACAATTTAAATGATCAGAAACTATACTAAATAATCGATAAAAATTCTAGTTATCAAAAGGATTAAGAAGACATTGAAGAGCTCACAGTTCAAGCTGAAGAACAAGGACCTATAATGGAAGCTCATGATGAAGGGGTTGATTGAATTTGATATTGAAGACTTTCTATTTTAGCAATTACTTTTCTATCATGACTTTCCCTCTTGTTGTGCACGAATTTGGGATCACATATCATGTAAATAACTTCAATATCTGATCCAAAAATAGACCTAATATCAAATCTTTTGATTTTTCAATATTTATTTTGATTAAAATTGGATTTAAATGAATTAAATCCAATAAAATATGAAATAAATAAATAAAATCAAGAAATATGTCTTAGGGGTCATGGACAAACTTAGGATTAAGTTTGGATTATGAAAAGATAGGCCCATTTGGGAAAAACTCAAGTTTTGGTCATTATTTTCTTTATGCACCTCCTCAATTTTGCTCAACTTTAACAATGCACAACTTTCTCAATTTTTATCATATGAATATGCTCTTAGATATTTTAGATATATTAAAGTGTCCTTTAATCACTTCTTTTGGTCCCATGTCAATTTGATCTTCCAAGTTAGCTTTTGAAAAAGTTGACTTTTTGTTGACTTTTTAGAGGACATGTATTGTCTTGGCCCATATCTCTCACATGAAGCATTTCTGACATTGGCCTTAGAGAGACAAAGTTGTAGAGAATTGAATTTCCTTTAAGATAGGCTTTAGTTGGGAAATTTATAATGAAGTATGTGAAATTTAGGTATGGTCAAAGTTTAGTTGACTTTCTCCTTTAGAAACCCTAATTTAGCAACTTTTGCCTTGTGATGAATTTGAGGTTTTCTTGATGAATCATGATCAAACCTTGATCAAATGATGAATATTACATCATAATATTGATGTTGACAATTTTTTTTGAAGTTTGACTATATGTTGACCACAATTGACTTTTTACCCAAGTTAACTAATTATTGATTATCTGAGCATCTGACTAGCCAAACTTGTAGGGCAAGTCTTGAAACTTGACATGAGGATCCTTTGAAGTATATAGGATACCATGAAGTCTAATTGAGACTTTGGAAGTCCAATTTACTTTGAGAAATACAAAACCCTAATTTGAGACCTATTGCTTAGGAGGAAGCTTTGTCTGATGAAACCTTGAGTTCCTTTGAGCAATTGAGAATACTATGAACATTAAGAGACCTCTTGAGACATTTTGTCTTGAAGATATGAGGGAAACTTTTGGGGTACAACAGCTGCCCTTGTTCAATCTTCTTAAACCTGAGGGACTATATTGGCATGCCCGTCATTCGTGACCTGAAGGTGGAAGAGGATTGAACACTTAAAGCCCAAAAATTTGCACTCGTCGGTCCGCAAAGTAACACTGTTGGTTGTTTGTATTGCTTGAATGGGCTTAAAGATGCCATTCACAATAGTTAGTACCTGGTGGGGAGAAGAAATGTTTCTCGCATGTAATTCCTGGAGGATAAAACAGTCCAAGATGTAGATACATATAATGTAGGGGAATAGAGCATTCCATAATGTTGATAGCAGCTCAAGACACCAATAGACAAAATTCTAGGGGAGGTAGCAGCCCAAAATATTGATAGATGTGATCCTGGGGGAATTAACAGCCCAAGATATTGGTAGACGTGTTCTCGGGGGTTTATCGTAGCCTAAGAGAGAAAAAGAAGTATTTGAGGGTTTATAGTAGCCCAAGGTACTGGTAAATGTATCTTCGAGGGTTTATTGTTGCCCAAGAGAGAAAAGGAAGTATCTGAGGGTTTATAGTAGCCCAAGGTATTGATGTAGCCTGGAGGATAAAGCAGTCCAAGATGTTGATGTAGTACTGGAGGATAAAGCGGTCCGAGACGTTGATAGATGTAATCCTGGGGGATAAAGTGGCCCAAGATATTGTTTGATACGATCCCGGAGAATAAAGTAGTCTGAGATGTCATTTGAAGGATAATAAGTTGTTGATGATATTTGTTTGCTGGGGAATTAACCTAAAAGAACAAGGTTAGTTCTATGCAGTGTCATAATGTATGTAATGCATTGCATGACACTCTTAATGCAAAATGAGAATGTTATATGTATATTATGATATGCGGTAGATGATGTATGGATGAATTATATATTAGGAGCATATTAGTGGCTTCATATAGCAATTGTTAGCTGGGGAAAATAAATCCCTATCTGCTGTTGAGGAATATGAAAACATTGTTTCCGTCTTGTTTCAAAATATTGTACTTGGGATCCTTTGACTTTTGTTTGGACATGAAGGCATTCAAGTGGAGTTGATCGTTCGCCGTGATTTTTATTGGAGGATTAAGTTCCTAAATACCCTGACTAGGGATAAAAGAGACGAACATTCCCTTTAGAGACTTGTCTGACCAAGTGTCAATTCTTCCGGGGATATCAGGCTTGATATGATCTTGCTTGGGACTTTGTAGTGCTGGAAGTACAAACTCTATTAGGGGAGGATCTATGGATATCTTGTTAGATATAGCCTTGCTGGGGAGTCTAATCTCCAAGAATCCTTAGTAAATTCTATTTTATGCATTTTTGGTAAACATCAATTATATCAAAAAATCATATATTTATTCAAAGTAAACAATGGACGTTTATGCGTAATTACAAAAATGAGAAAAGTAAAGTTGAGTTTGAAATAAAATTGTATTGATCTTGAAGGTGGCCTATAAACGGGCAATCGTGTATAAGGAGACATAAATCCTAGTAAGAGGAAATTGTTGTAAAATTGAAAAAGGCACAAAGTGATGAAACAAAGAAAACAACTATGTGTAAATGATCCCATCGAGTTTCAACTCTGCTATTGTTATTATGTCTTCAAGCATCTTATCCATTGCGGCTGAAAGAGAAATGATTGGACTGATCTGAGCAGATTGAACTTGATATTGGTAACACAACTAGTTGGATTTAAATGAGTGATCCAACGAGACATAGTCGTACACTTTAATCCCTAACTTTTTCCTGGACCGCCTTTTCAGGTTTTCAGTCCACCGGGATACCCTTTTTTTGCCCAAGTCGCCTTTTCAGGTTTTCGACTTGTCGAGTGTACAAATTATATATATATATATATCCCTGATTTCTGCCCGAACAATTTTGGTTCGCCGGGATGCCCTTATTTTTGCCTCGGCCAGTCAACCTAGCAGGTCTCTTTTTATGCATAGTATTTTTGACTATGTCTGGGTTTACAGGGTGCTGGAAATCTTCACCACCCATGGTGTTAAGTATCATAGCACCTCCAGAAAATACCCTTTTGATTACAAATGGGAGTCCATTTTCCCCTAGGATCATCTTGTGGTAATATGATACTCTTTATTACCAAATCGCCAGCCTGATATGACTGATGCTTGACCTTCTTGTTAAAAGCTTTGATCATGCGCTTCTGATACATATGAGCATGACAAAAAACCACAAGCCTCTTTTCATCAATCAAATTTATTTGGTCAAGTCGAGTCTGGATCAATTCATCTTCATCTAACTCTGCCTCTTTCATAATCCTTAGGGAAGGAATCTGAACTTCAATAGGTAAAACAACCTCCATACCATAGAGGAGAGAAAATGGGGTTGCCCTAGTTGAGGTACGTACTATGGTGCAATAACCATGGAGAGCAAATGGTAACATCTCATGCCAGTCTTTGTATGTCACTGTCATCATTTTCAAGATCTTCTTGATATTCTTGTTAGCGGCTTCCACTGCACAATTCATTTTTGGTCGATATGGAAACAAATTATGATGCTTAATTTTAAACTACACATAGAGTTCAGTGATCATAGTGTTTTTCAGATTAGTACCATTGTCTGTGATAATCCTTTCAAGGATGCCATATCTACAGATAAGATTATTCTTAATGAACCGAGCCACGACATTCTTGGTAACAGAAGAAAACGAGGCCGCCTCTACCCATTTTGTAAAGTAATCAATGGCAACAAGGATGAAATGATGTCCATTAGAAGCGGTAGGTTTAATCTCTCCAATCATATTAATGCCCTACATTGAAAAAGGCCAAGGAGCAGTTAGAACATTCAACGGAACCGAAGGTACATGTATTTTATTAGCATAGATCTAGCATTTATGACAAGTTTTGGAGTGCTGATGGCAATCAGTTTCAATGGTAGACCAGTAGTAATCTGCTCTCAAAATTTTCTTAGCCATCGTATGCCCACTAGAGTGAGTATCAAAGATCCCATCATACATGTATTCCATAATCTCTCTTTCTTCCTTCTTGTCCATACAGCGAAGCAAAGTCGAATCGTGATTGCGCTTATACAAAATTCTGTTACTCAGGAAAATCTTGGAAGAAAATCTCCTTAGAAACTTCTTGTCATTAATAGATGCCCCTTCAGGATACTCCTGAGCTTCGATATATCTTTTTACTTCATAGAACCAAGGTTTTTCTTATACTCCCTCAGTATCAACCTCATAATAGTATGCCACCTCATCTAATCTATCAATAGTAATTCTAGGGGCTTCATGGTCCCAAATGACTATGAACATAGATGACATGATAGTTAATGCGTCTTCCAACTGATTCTCTTCTCGTGGAATATGTTCTAAAGTGATCTCTTCAAAGTATGGGATCAAAGTCAACACATGTTCTTGGTAAGGAATGAGATTTGAATGCTTTGTGTCCCATTCTCCTTTAATCTGACTAACTACTAGGGCTGAGTCCCCATATACATTCAAGAATTGGATCTTCGTCTCAATGGAAGCCTTGATTCTCATGATACATTCTTCATATTCACCCATATTGTTGGTAGAATCAAAGCAAAGTCTAGCAGTAAACGGCGTATAACAACCCTCAAGAGAGATAATCACAACACCAATACCATTGCCAAGTGCATCAGAAGCTCCATCAAAAACCATAGTCCATCAGGATCCCTATCCAGGTCCTTCATACGATCTAGGTTCTTTAGTCACAAGAATGATATCCTCATATGGGAACTCTAAATTCATAGACTGATAGTCATCCACCGCTTGATGAGCCAAATAATCAACTATTACGCTTCCTTTTACTACTTTCTGCATAGTGTACTGAATGTCATATTCTATCAAAATTATTTTCCATCTCGCTATTCTTCTAGAGAGAGCAGGTTTCTCAAATATATATTTGATAGGGTCCATCTTGGATATCAACAAAGTGGTATGAGTCAATATATAATGTATTAGTTGGCGAGCATCCCATGCCAAAGGTAGCAAGTTTTCTCGAGCAATGAGTATCTTGTTTCACAGTCGGTAAACTTTTTGCTAAGGCAGTATATTGCTTTCCCTTTTCGACCAGATTCGTCATGTTGCCCCAATACACACTCCCATTGAATTGTCTAGCACTGTCATGTACATAATCAGGGGTCTTCCTTCAACAGGTGGCATCAGAATCAGAGATTTTTGGAGACACTTCATGATCTCATCAAAAGCTATCTGACATTCGTTGTTCCATTCCATTACTTGATATTTCTTCATTAATTTGAAGATTGTCTCACAAGTAGCAGTTAAGTGGAAAATAAATCTTGCAATGTAATTCAGGCGTCCCAAGAAACCTCTGACTTCCTTCTCAGTACGGGGAGCGGGCATATCTTTTATAGCTTTAACCTTCTCAGTGTCAACTTAAATACCTTTACTACTAACAACGAAACCCAAAAGTTTACCATATCTAACCTTAAAGGTACATTTGTTTGGATTCAATCTCAGCTTGTATTTCTTCAACCTCTCAAACAACTTGTGTAGATGGTCAAGATGTTCTTCTTCAGTCTGGGATCTGGCTATCATGTCATCAACATATACCTCTATCTTGTGATGGATCATATCATGGAACAAAGCTACCATAACACGTTGGTATGTTGCCCCAATGTTCTTCAAACCAAATGACATTACTTTGTAACAAAAGGTTCCCCAATGTGTGACAAACGTAGTCTTCTCCATGTATTTAGGGCCCATATTAATCTAATTATAACCTGAGAAACCATCCATGAAAGAGAATACCTTATGTTGAGCAGTGTTGTCTACCAGAACATCAATATGCGGATGCGGAAAATCATCTTTGGGTCTGGCATTGTTCAAGTCTCTGTAATCCACACACATTGTACTTTTCCATCCTTCTTAGGAATCGGTACCACATTTGAAACCCATTAAGGATAAGAAGTGACAACTAGTAACCCTGCCTCAAATTGTTTCACCACTCCAGCTTTGATCTTTTTTGACATTTCGGGACGCTTACGACTGACTTTCTGCTTTATCGGGCAACAACCTTCTTTCATCAGTAGACGGTGAACCACAATATCAGTATCAAGTCCTGGAATATCTTCAAAATACCAAGCAAATATTTCCATGTAATCATGTAACATCTGAATTAACCTGTTCTTGATGTTATCTTCTAATTCAACTCCTATCTTGACCTTTTTCTTATCTTTCTCAGTTCCCAGATTCATAACTTCGATCGATTCTACATGCGGCTGTATAACTTTCTCTTCTTGATGTAGAAACCTAGCAAGTTCTACAAGCACTTCACAACCTTCGTCATCTCCGTCCTCATCTTGGTAGATTGGATTTTCAAAGTCATAATTGACAATAGAAGAACTGTTATCAATAGGATCCAGAGTGGATGAGGATCTGCAATTTAGTGATGTGGATGTGTGTAAGAGCATATGGCGAAGAAGTAAATAGAAAGATAAGAAGTGCAAAATTTGAATGCAAAAGTCCATTGATTTATTGAATGAAAATATGCGATGAAATGACAACCCTTAACAGATAGACCATTGTGCCCCGAGCAAGGCAACATGCTTAAAGTTTAATTGTTACAAAACCAAAATAAGAAAAACAAAAAATAACATTTACTCCTGACTAAAGGAGATATGAATAATGTCTTCAGTCTTCCAATTGTTGAGCCCACTGCCAATGGTAGGAAAGATCCAACTGTCTAGGTTGTAGTCCTCATTAGTGTTCTCCACAGCATTGACTTGATCCTTCTGAACTCTTTTGTTGGTGATACGAATAACACGAGCACGACGGACAGTCTTTTGAGCTTCTGAAGTGAAACCCATACCAAATTTTTCAGACTTGTAAGGAATGTCAGGAAGCTGAACCCAAACAGTACAACCACCTTTTTCAACCACAACTTTATCATATTTTAGAGAGGCAATTGCAGGAGATGCTCTAGAAACAATAGGAACTGGCTTAGCAGTAGGAACAATCTGAGGAACCACTTCAAATGTCTGACACGGAGTCTCGACGAAGTCGCCATCCATCTCAACATACTTGAAAGTAATCACATGACTGACCATGTACTCTTCCTTACCATATACAATGACAATCTTGCTCTTCACAGGATATTTCAGCTTCAGGTGCAAGGTAGAGGTTACAACACCTGCCCCATGTATCTAAGGGTGCCCAAGCAAACAGGAATAGGCAGGACGAATGTCCATCACATAGAAAGTAGAGTCAAAGACCTGAGAACCTACTTTGATCGGAAGATCAACTTCTTTATACACCATTCTTTTTGAACCATCAAAGGCTCTCACCACCATGTTACTAGGTCTCAGCACAACACCTTCTTAGTTGAGCTTATCATGAACGACCTTAGGTAACACATTTATTGAGGAGCCATTATCCACCAACACATGAGATAGAGTAATGCCCCTACACTCAATAGAGACGTGTAGAGCTTTGTTGTGGTTTCTTCCAGCGAGAGTTAGATCAGCATCAGAAAAGCCTAAGACATTGTCAGTCATCAAGTTAGCAACACAATTTTCAAATTGGTTCACAAAGATTTTGTGCGGTACGTGCACAGATTTCAAGAATTTGACCTAAGCCTTAGCATGGGCCTCAAAGCATAACAACAAAGATATCATAGAGATCTTAGAGGGAGTGTGTCCCAACTGTTCGACAATATTGTAATCAGTCTTGTGGATGATCTTCAGTACTTCTTCCATTTGCTTGGAGAAATCTTCAGTAGCTGGTGTCTCAATCTGAGCAGGCTCAATCACTGTTTCTTTGCCTCGAGCTTCAGTACCTGACTCAGAGGTAGAAATATGAACTTGAGTATCAACAATCTTTGAAGTGACTTATGGAGAGAAAATATTTCCACTTCGAGTAACTTTACTAGTCCCAACAATATTATCGACATCGGGATTAATATCTTCAACAGGTCCGTCAGTTAAAGGCTCTTGCTTGACACCATGGACATAAACATCAGCGCCATAATTCCAGAGGATGGCCTTGTCATAAGAGTATGGGATCGGACTGGGAGTAGTAATAATCAGGGGAGCCACTTTTGGCATAACAGTAATCTTTACAGGGCCCTTAGAGGTGATCCTTACAGGGGTTTTAGAGGTAATATTTACGGGAGTTTTAGTAACCATAGACACGTCCTCAAGCTTCAGACCTTTGGATAAACCTTAACATAAACTCTCCATAGAAGGACTCTTCTCAAACAATATAGTACGGTCGTCCATCAAACACTGAATACCTTCTTTCAGCTTCCAACAACCATTGGATTGAGATGCACAATAATAACAGTTTTCATTGCATCCCGAAAATAAACCAACTTGCAACGACTTCTTTTTAACAATTGACAGAGGAGTGGTCAAGTCAGCCACAGTAGAAACATAAGAACCATAATCAATAGCAGTAACAGTCTTATCATGACTGGGCATAAGAGTGATAATCACATTAGAAGTCTCAGGAGGATCAAACTCAATCTCCCCAACATCAATCATATCTTGAATTTTATTCTTCAATGCCTAACAATTATTAATATCATGTCCATGACAGTTGGAGTGGTATGCACACCTTACATTGGGGTTATAACAAGGAGAGGAAGTATTGGGATTCTGAGGCGGGTCTTTCAATGTAATCAGGTCCTCTTTCAACATGTATTGCAGTGCCTGAGCCAACGACATATTGATATTTGTAAATTGTCTCCTAGGTGTGTCTTGCTTGTGTTGATTATTCTGTTGTTGATTTTGTTGTGCAGGTGCAGGATTAGAGATCAGAATTGCTCCCACAGATTGGTTACGATTGTTCTTATTACAACCCTGTTGGTCGTACACAACATTGGATTCCTTTTTCCCATTAGGGGGCTTCTTGGTGGTACTTGAAGAGGTATCCACTAGTATTTTACCACTTCGTATTCCACTTTCAACATGTTCTCTAGTCATTATCAGCTCGGTGAAACCAGACGACGAGCTTCCAATTAGGTGACTATAGAAAGGACTAGTTAGCATACTCATGAACATGTCAACCAATTCTCTGTAAGTTAAAGGAGGTTGAATCCTGCTTGCAAGATATTTCTATTTATGAGCATACTCTTTGAAACTTTCATTAGAGCCCATGGACATGCTTTGGAGTTGCATACGAGTTGGCGCTAAATCAGAGTTATAATGATATTTCTTGTAGAAGGCCTCGGCAAGATCATTCCAAGTACGAATGTTGGTACTCTCAAGTTGGTAGTACCATTATAATTGAGCTCTAGATAAAATTTCTTGGAAGAAATGTATCCACAACATTCTATCAGTAGTATGTGGTTGGATCCTTCAGACATAAGACCTCATATGCAACTTCGGACATGAAACACCATCATATACCATAAAAGTAATAACTTTGAATCCAAGAGGAATGACAACTCCAGAAATCAGACTCAAATCTTCGAAATCTAAACCAGATGTTTTCTGCAACTCCATGGCATTCAAACGGTATACCAGTAACTTGTATTTCTCATCACCGGCTGAATCATAGTAATAATTCTCCTCATGATCAGAATTCCCAATAGTACCAAGTTGATTGTCTTCTTCTTTCACATAATCTTGGTAATCATCGTCTCCAGGAATTTCGACCTCATCGGCCGTATACATTTGACCTCTGAATCTCCCACCCATGTTGATGAAGCCGATTGATTGTCTTGTCTTCTTCTTCTTCTTGGTCAGGAGTGCTTTAAGCTCTTCTTGTCCCTTGAACAAGTTCAGGATCATCCCTTGGAATTGGGCGTTCTGGGTTTGGAGATCTTTGAGTCTGTTCAAGGTCCATCTCAACTGAAATAAACAACGAGAACATAAGAAACCTGTTATGCAATGGTATGTCATGTGAATGCATATGCAATTTTTTCAAGGACCTTATGGGATTTAAATTTGTTAAAAGAAAAATATAAACAAAACTTTTATTAGTAAGTTCAAAAATATAACTGCCCTTTGGGCTTACATTGAAGAAAAAATAAGAAAGAAGCTGCAAAGAAAATAAAAACATCGGAGACTTAAAACTCAAGTCTCCCATGGACGTTTCCTCTTTATGTTGAAATATGCATTGAGGTTTTATTCTTCGTGAAGTCACCTTGTCATCTCCAACACTTTCTCCTCGCTAGCATAGAACTGAGCCTCAAAGGTATCCTTTTCCTCCTTCAGTTGGATCCAAATTTTTTGTAGCTCTTCTAGGTCAGTAGGCATGTCTGGATGAAGAATGGTGTAAGGAACATCTCCTTCAACAATAGGCTAAACGATCACCGGTAGAACAACAAGATATGGAATTATAAGAGTTTGAGCATGATACCGCACCCATCTGAGGTAAATCCATAGGAATTGAGTTTTTTGGTTCCAGAGTGTTGCTATTAATCTTATTCACCATGCCCCAAGAATGTATAAACCTTTGACGATAACCTTTAGGATCATTGTCATAATCAAACACAATACCCTGAATAATCATATCATGAGGATTATCACTCTGAGCATACCCAAACTGACGTAGTGCTAAAGAAGCATTATAAGTAATTCCTCCCCTTATGCCAAGGAGTGGCACATTAGGGAACTCCCCAGAGCGGTCAATGATAGTGATTTTTTCCATGGATCGGGAACACCAATGGAGATATGAATGAGAGGGTGACATTATCCTTCTAGTCCACCTCAAACCTTGTTCATTATTCATCACAGATCGAGGAAGGTGTGAAATAAACCACCTTGATAGTAGAGGTATGCAACACATCAGAGTCCCTCGCGCCTTCATAGTACAAGTCTGAAGAGAGTGAAAAATATCCCCAAGCAAAGTAGGCACATGGTTATGAGCCATAAATATTTTAATTGCGTGCACATCTATGAATTGGTCCAGATTAGGGAACAACGCCAATCCATAGATCAACAGGTCCAAGATCTCCTCAAAAGCGTAGTAACTCATAACATCTAAAAACACCTGAGCTTTCTCTATCAAGACTTTAGAAATAAGACCTTTAACTCCACTTCTTATTTCTAATACAATATCTGACTTCTTCAGATGCAAAGCTGCTACAATAATTCCAGGTTTAGGCTCCTTCTCTAGACCTGTGAAAGTTTTTTGATCAAGAATAGGTACACCAAGTAGTTTAGAGAATTCTTCCATTGTGGGCACCAATTGATAATCAGGAAATGTGAAATAGTGATGTTTAAGGCCAAAGAACTGGAACAAAACACTCATCATGTCTTCATTAAACCCCGAGGTAACCAAACCAAGTAGATGACCATGCCTTTCGGTGAATTGAGAATTCTCAGGATCCTTTGAGACTAATTCCTTAAGCTTGGAAGGTATCCATACGAAGTTGATTCGAATAGTGTTTCTGCGAGCGAAAGCCATAACCTGCAACAAAGAACTAAGATAAATCCCTTGGTCCTTGAAATGGTTAGTGAAAATGCTATGTTATGATGTCATGATGTTATGATGTTATGTTCATGTTTAAAGCAAGCAAATGGAAAGCAAATGGCAAACACAAACAAGTCACACAAGAGCCTTAGGTTTAAGAGCTTGCATGAAGTCCATAGGTAAGTACCCTCCCCACTGAAGTTTAGTTGGTTCAACCTGTCCTAACAATAGTAACCGGGTTCTAAGGAATCTCAATATCACTGATTCTTCTCAAAGGATTTATTTCAGTATGGCAACTGTTTTACCAACCAAAAAATCCCAAGATTAGAATCTCAATGAGTGTAACATCGAGTATCAACCAAATTTAGACTGCACCAAAGCCGACTATCTCACTACTTTCTACTGCCCAAGATAGGTCAATTAATTTACTAAAAGGTAGTTAGTGTAAATGACACCATATGGTAGCCTGATATTATCCTCAACTGACTTGAAAATATCAGTACCAACCAAGATGTCACACTAACTGTAGCTACCATATCAACCATAGCAGTATACGCCATGCAGTTTCCTTGGTCTATTGCCACTTACCTAAGGTACACTAGATCCAGGTATATGATCTTTTACACGAGTATCTCCTAAGACAAGTTCCCTTGAAAATAAAGCAAATAATTCAACAAAAAAATCAAGTAAAAAAGTTACCTAACTCTAAGGTAACCCCTCTTCTTAATAGATAAATTGATCCCCAACAGAGTCGCCAGTTCTGTAACACGGTGGAAGAACTGACTTTTAGTTTTTTTTCGCAAAATATGTTACGGTAAACAAGAGTCGCCACCGACTTTTATTTCATCCAATTAGGAAAGGTATAAAAGAACAAGAAAGACCTTTTAAAAGATTTTGAGTTCGGGGGGTAAGTTATATAAAGGGAAGGTGTTATCACCCTTTGTATCCATGGTTATCCAAGGGCTCTTAAATTCTTAGCTCACTTTTTTACTTGCTTTTTTTTAAAGTGTAGTGTGTGATTACAATATTTCGCAAAGATTTAACTTTGTAATGATTCTCGTATGAATGTATACAAAGTGTTTACTTGTTTGAAAGTATTTTGAAGAAGAGTGTAGGGTGTGAAAAGCATTTGTTTTGAAAGTTGTGAGCAAGCATTTAAGAATTACTTACCCTAAGTTGTAAGGTCTTTCTTGTCATTTTCGTTTCCTTTGGGATAAAATTTTCCTTACTATTAGTTAGTAAGTAGTCCTATCCTTGGATTTGGGGAGACAAGCGTAAGGTCATCGTTATGGTCATAGAAGACAACATGTAGAGATACCTTAACAATTCGAAGGGACTATCATCATTTTCGTAGGGACAAGATCATTTATTCTAAGGTAACTTTGAAGGGACAACGAGGGAATATGATCTTTTATTCGAAAGACAACTGTGATGATTTATTTCTTTAGGCAACAAGTTAAGGTATCCCTACGTTCGAGGGACTTGACCATTTATTGTAAGGCAACAAAGAGAGATTACCCTAGAGGTGAGAGTGTGCAAGTGTGTTCAATTCAGTTATTTTAATCATAGAATTTAGGGTTTTTTAACGATTGATTGGTTAAAAAAATAAATAATTGAATTAATTAATTAAAATAAATAAAAGAAAATTGAAAAAAAGAAAGAAAAAAAGAAGGAGGAAGAAAAGGATCAAAAAAGAACAAAGAGGAGGGCGCTGGGGATTGAACCCAGATCCCCATGATAACCACTCCCCACCACTGGGCTATCTGGTCTTTGGTGATAACCGAATAGAAACAATATATTATATAATAAAACTAAAATTCAAATTATTCAAACACCAAAACATGCGCGCTCAACTTCATCTTCTTCATCAATGGTCCAAACTTTTACCTACAATTTTTTATCGTTGCTAAAGCCTATAATGATAGTTTTGTCCGTCACTATAGCCTATAGTGACGGACAAAATGCTGAAATTCAGCATGATCCATTTTCAAAACTTTTTTTCAAACACTTGATGATCATGATCTGAATTTGCACGAATTTTAAAATCAAAATACAAGTGAAATCCCTTTAATCAAACAACAAATTAAGATCCAATGGATCTAGAATCAAAGGCACCAAAGATCTATATCTTGAATGTTGATGATGGGGAAGAGTTTATGGAAATAGTGAATTACCAAAAGCTCTTCTTCAAATTGGACCAAATCAAGCTAGATCTACTGCAATTGATGAACAAGAAAATAATAGGATGAAGGTTTAGATCAAGTTAATCAAGAATTCAATGTGAATTCTTGATAACTTCAAAATAAAGAAAAATATCTTTAGTGAAATTTTGGTTTTGGGGGCTTATTTTGCAAGAGATTTGTTGGCTCTTAACAGCTTGTTGAATCAATGAAATTAGAGTTCTATTTAAAGAATTTAGGTATGTGAATTTGGTGGAATGGAGCTTGCTTTGGTAATTAAAATTAGGTTTGGTAATTGAAAGTTTGGTGAGAAATGGAAAAGAGTGGTGATTAGTGAGGGTTTATGTTAGGAAATGATCAAAGTGATGTACAGAATTCAGAGGGAAATTGATCTAGAATTTTCCAAATGAGATTAATGATCCAAGGGTGCTGAATTTGAATGAAAAATTCAAATTTTGCACGGTTTAACCGGTTAACCAAAATGCAATGGAAATAGTTAACCGGTTAACCAAGCTAAAATTTGAATATTTTATTCAAATGTGATTGCTTGGTTGTTGTGGCCCGATTCTTTTGTACGTCGAAGAAGGCGTGGATATAAACACACGAACCTTGGAATTCCTTGAATGAATCAATTAACTTGGGAAATCCTTGATCAGATAAATTTGAATTACTTGCGGATCAACTTCGACTTTTGTCTGTGAAATTTTATTCGAGCTGCAGGACTGCTATTTTTGGCATTTTCAATTGCTCCTCTTCCTGAAAATGTTAGTGAAAGAAAAACAAAATATATTTTTTGATTTAATTAATGGTTAGTAAACATAAACAAATAATGCAAATAAAGGCAACGGTAATCCCCTGTGAGACATAAACCTACACCCCGATAAGAACCGAGAAACCAGTGCGATCTTATTTGTATACAAGATGCAGATGAAATGTGAAGAAAACTTAGGGAAAAAATTAGGGTGTTACACCCAGTACATGATCAAATAGGGAAAAACAGGGAACATAATAAAAAAGAAGTCAGTTGTGTTAAAGGCTATAGGATTTTCTATCTACAGAACTTAAATCACTCACAAACCATATCTAATTAACATGAAATGATATATAATGCTTTTAGTTATTATTATTAAACATATTTCACCAACTTAATCATGAGATTATCACAAGACAAAAAAAAATCAAGGTGTGCTATGTGATATACTAAATAGGGTAAAACGAAATTCAACCATAAACTAACAATATTCCAGCTACAACACACAAAGCTATCACAAATAACAATAATAAGTGCTAACAAAGATACATAACAACGACATTGCCTATTTTTAGTGAACAGAATCCTATTTTCAATATTCTTCACAAAATCCTATTTTTCACATAAATACATAACAATGACATTGCCCTATTCTTCACAAAATCCTATTTTCACTATAACAACAATGTAAAGCACAAAAACCGTATTCTTCACAACAACGTACCTTGAACGGCGAAAATGGAAGTTTCGAACGACGAAAATGGAGGTTTCGAACGGCGGAAATGGAGGTTCCGAACTCAGTTAACGACAAACAATGAACTCAGTTAAACGAAAGCTTGATAGCTTGACGAAATCAGTTAACGACGACAATGGAGGTATCAGAAGGAAAGAATAATGTATCAACAAGAAAGAGCAATGGAGGTTTTTCGTTCGTTAGGTTTTTCGTTCGCAAGGAGGGAGAAAGAAAGAGCAAAGAATATGAAAACATAATACTTACTATTCTAATATTTTAATTTAATTAGACCTTAGACAGCGCTTTTGAGAAAAGCGCTGACTAAGATATCCCTTTAAAAGCTCTTTTGAAAAGCGCTGGCTAATTAGGCCAACCTTAGACAACGCTTTTGAGTTTATTTTTTTTAATTTAAAAGACCTTAGACAGCGCTTTTGTGAAAAACGTTGTCTAATATAAGACCTTTAAAAACTCTTTCAGAAAGCGATGTCTAATATACACCTTTAAAAGCGCTTTTCCAAAAGCGTTGTCTAAGGTAGGACTTTTAGCAGCGCTTTTACTATTTTTCGTGAACAGTTTCCGTGTTTTATTTTTTATTTAACTTATAGTAGCGCTTTTGTAATAAAGCGTTGTCAAAGGTGCGCTGTTAAAAGTCATTTTTGGCATAGCCTACCGTACACCCTCAATCCTTGCTCATTTAATTGTTGACCAAGTCAGATCTCACGATCTGACGGTCACGATCGTGTATGCCTAGTCAGTTTCAGTGGACTCTGTCTACACTCTACTCTCTTTTTCATGGGCCTGGACTAGTGTCCAAAAACACCTTCCTTTTGTTATTTCAAATCAGGCCTATTTCATTTATTTTTATTTTCTTTTTAATTTCCTTCAATTTTCATTTCATTTTTATTTTATTTTATTTTTTTCTTTCTTTAATTTCATTTATTTTTATTTTATATTATATATCATATTTAAAAAACCCAAAAAATATTTTTTATTCTAAATATTTTCATTTCTAATTTATTTTTATTAAATGATCATTTTTAGTTTAATTAATTTGTTAATTGTTTTAAAAATGCCAAAAATATATTTATAAATTGTTAATTATTTTAAATATTATATTTAATATTTATTAATTAAATCATTAATTAATCTTATTAAATATTTATATTTAACTTGGTTAATAATTCTCTCTTTGTTTGATTCTATTTTGTGCTTGATGCTTCCATATTTTAGTATTGATTTCTCAGATGGTTCTCCTTGATGTTTGAGTTATATTTTATTTGATTGTTTTCTTGTGATTCACATGTTCCCTTAGGGTTTCTAGTTCAACTTAATTTTTGATTAAGTTGGAAGTAAGATAGACTTTAGGAGTTTAATCCAAGCATGACAACATTATGTTAGATTCCCTCCAATCTCAACTTTAGGTCCAACTTACATGATAACATTTAGGATCAAGTTCCACAATTAGATTTTCTTTGAATTGCATCCTTTTCTTGTAAAGACAAAATATTTTTCTTAATAAAAAATACAAAAACATATAATAAATATGATACTGATAATACGTTACGAGCCTTAAGCACATGGGAAAAGATGAGCGGGATTTTTCCTTACCTCTTCTTAGAGTATTTTATACGTGATACGCTTGACTCATTGGTACGAAGTATTCACTCTCACTGTCATAGAATTTAATATAATTTGTATCTCAAATCATTTGATTCACTTCCTAACAAAAACATTTCAACAAATTCAAACCCTTTTCCTTCGGGATCTTCTCTTTAACCTTTTAAAAAAGGATATGTTATTTCTGTTCTACCGCAATACATGTAACGCGTGAGTCTCCACACAACGAGCGACAACACCTAACTGCTAGAATGCAAACTTAGCACCCTCCATAAAAACCTTTGGAATTCCCTTTGGGATACGTAGGCATTAGGTTGCAAAACTCTGACAAACTCAATAATAAAAACCTTTTGTTTTTCCCATAATAATTTATCTATGCATTCCCTTAGCAAGTAAGCTTTATATATACATTTACTTTGATTTGAACAACAAGAGTGGATCCCATTGAGTATAACAGACGCGGGAGGTGCTAACACCTTCCTCTCGTGTAATCGACTCCCGAACCCAAATTTGGTTGCGAGACCATTTTCTTTTCCCGTCTGAGGTTTTATCGATGTTTTTCCTTTCCATGTTAAGATAAATAAAGTTCGATGGCGATTCTATGTCATTTTTCGCGTAACGCCTGTGACCTGTGCATTACCGGTTACACTTTTGTCAACCATGGGATGCTTAACACATTTGTGGAGATATGGCATTCCAAGACGTCTTCTTTTCATCTCCCGCATGGTGAGATGTCTATCACACTCGACGATGTCTCGTCTTTGTTACATCTTTCAATCAGGGGGATATTCCTCGATCATGGTAGGATGGCCATAGACGAGATAATATTTATGATGGTGGAACATCTGGGGGTTGGTCCAAGGAAGGCGATTGAGGAGGTGGATAACACCAGTGTTCATGCTAGGTTTGAGTTCCCGAAGAAGAGACATGATGAGGAGATGGTTGCTGCAAAGGTGGTTGATGGTGATGGTGAGAAGATGGAGATACATAGGGCTTGTGCTTTGAGTGCATATTTCTTTTTTCAGTTGGCACTTGCATTTTTGAGGACACTAGTGCCACCTATACTAATGTTTCATACCTTCGATACTTATTAGAGCTCACACGGATCCATGATTACAACTTGGGACGGCTTGTCTAGTCAATCTGTATTCGAAGTTGAGAGATGGATATCGATGGAGGATGAAGCCGGTCATAGGTAGCACGAAATTACTGGTGGTAATAATTTTTGAACTTGATCCTTGAATGTATTTTATAGTAGATTTTTCATTTCATATTTGCAAAACCATTGATCCCTTTATGTTTTTATTTTTATTTTCATTTCAGGTTTGGATCCTCCAACACTTTTCGCATATTATTGGTGGGAGAGTGTGGATAAGTACATTGAGGACATGCCCCATGCCTCTGCTTTTATCCCGCGGAGAGGGAACCAGGCGGTCGAGCCTTTCAGAGTCTATCTTAACCGCTTGGTTGCTGAGGACATCCACTTTAACTGCTACGTGGATCACCGTTAGACGTGGTCATTTGACGACATATCTCTATACTTCGGATGTTTGGCCTACGGATCACGTATCACTGCATATCATGCGACAGTTCGGGTTCACCCAGACCATCCCCAGATACCATATTGTCTCTTCTCCTCCTTCCTTGACTCGTGGACAGGTAGAGGAGATGTTTTCATATTATGAGAGTCACCTAGTACTGGAGGAGACTTAGGCTACCATAGCATTGAATGACTGGAGTTACGTCGACGAATACACCAGGTTGTTCTTTAGGGTCTCACATTTGTACATGGTACCGAATACTCCAAGATATCCGACAAGACTAACTCATTAGGAGATTCTAGAGGAGTAGTAAGCTCAGCTAGATCATACGGAGGATGTCTTGCCTTAGTGCCGTCGCATGTGGAGATTGCGTGGGCAGGCATTGACGAGAGTATCTTCCTCGAGGGGTCTGATGTCAGGCGAGTACTGGATGACATTGTTGCGAAGGCACACGACACACTATTGTACCGCAGACATCGCGAGGACGGGGGTTTGATGGGCGAGGAGGCAGACCATACAAATGAGGTAGAAGAGAGGTTGTCAGACACAGCCAGTAGTAGGATGTTATTATTTTGATGTAGTACTATAGTTTGTACTTTTTTCTGACATTGTTACTATATTTTGGATTTCGTGTTGTACGACATTTTACTATTTTATTATTATCTTATTTTGTATGTCTGTTATTTTATTCAAGATCGTGCTTCATAATTCATTTGAAAACAAATACACAGCTCGTTATAAAAAAAACATATTTTGATACACTTCGGAGATATATATCTGGAATATTATCGGAGATGTATTTTCGGAACAATTCAAATTGAAATGGGTTATGGGTTATGTGTGACGTGCTCTAATCGCGTTTAAAGTTTATAATAGTTCTGGAGATATATTTTTGAAATATGTCAATGTTTACTTAGAAATAGGTGTGTCCAGAGATATCTTTTCGAAACCTAAAAACATAAATGGAAATCCAGACGATGTGCTAAAAGTATATATGATGGAAAAAAAAAACTCTATTATAACTACACACTAAATAAGAAAGATAGGAACAAGCCTTATAATAACGCTCCAAAACAAGAAGAAACCCAAAAGGCCAATAATAACATAGGTGTCTGTTTTCTTATCTCTATAAAGTGCCTTCTAATTGCCATCATTCAAAGTAATCTCGAAACATGACAAACAAATCTAACAGCAAAGGAAGCAAACTCACTAGGTACATGAAGGCACCTTTAAGGTTCATGATAAAGGTAAGAGACATGTACGTCAATGGCATGATCCAATGTTCTCGTGACTTAGCCTATGTAGATCACACCACCATGGGATGTCCCACGCAGTTTTACTCTCTTCCAAGGAGCTTCAGTGTTAACTCTACCACCAGCGAGGAGGATTTCAAGGAGCTTGTGAGGGTCGCGTCGCGTACTATCAGAGATGAAAATCTCGCTGAAGCCGTGGTTTCTCGGAGTCGCAGCGTTGGAATCGGAAGGATTGATGAAGATAAAGTATATGAGGTTGGAGGTGATGATGATATCAAGGCTAAACCTCTTCTTTTTTCACGAAGTAGAAGTTGTGCCGTTCGCAGCAGTAGAGGAACTATGCTATAAGACAAGTACCTTTCTTATTTGAACTTCTTTATCTGAAGTTGTGTAAATGAATTTGTGTCATCCCTCTTCTTTTTCTATATCTGTCATCATGATTCATGCTTGTGTTACTTTTTAATTTGTGTAAAATTAAGACATATATTAATTATTCTCTCTTTTAGTTATGGAGGCTTGATCTTAGCCTCAAACATACGATCATATTCATATCACTAGTGTTTGCTTGCTTTAAGTCAAATGTGTATCAGATTCATGTATTGTTTAACTAAATTTGAAGTCATGTATGATAATTTATTTAATATGTCCTCAAAGACGATTCTCATTAGAAACCCTAGAAAATTAAATGACTGATTATTAATAAAACTAGGATATCACATGCAAGGTTTAGGAAGAATTTTCAATATATTTTAAGTACATATATTGTTTATTCACGGGTGAGTATAGACTATATGAACTTGAATTTAAATCAAAGACTAATAAAACAAAATTTTAAATGATATGTATGAATTAAATCTCATTGATTTTCTTGTCAAATGTCATATGTTAATTGCACGTGTAAAGCAAATTATATATATAAGAGTCTATCTCTTTAGAGCATGTTAGTGGGCCTTTCTTCCTGAAAAAGCTATATAGCGTAAGAATGCAACTAACATGGTTGATATTATTGCAAAAGCTGGCAAGGCATTTTATTGAAGCTTAATAAAATGATATTGTTAAATTAAGTGGTGACGATAAATTTACGCAAGAAATTGTTGTCTTTTATCGCAAATGGTTGCTTTGAAAAATAAATACAATGCAGAAAGGATAGAGATAGATGAAAAAAAACAGAAAGAAGAATCGATTTGAATGGATTAAGTTTACTAAGTACCATTATTGTTATTATTGAAAAAGCCAAATGAAAATTGAATTAATTAACAAGAGAAATATTTTGTATGCATTTGTTTACACCCACGAGGACGAATTTGGTTTGTAGGAATATAGTCGTCAATGAATATGAGAAGGTTTGTGTTTATTTGCTTTTCTCAACTAGAAGATTCATCTTATTTATTCTTCTCTTGCGTTAAATCGGTTGAGGTGTGGAATAAAATTTGTGATTGGGTTGGTATAACTTGAATTTCGGAAGTGGATTGTAGCCAGCATGCTAAGGTTTGGACATCGAGAATTCAAGGGCGTTGTAGTTAAGATAAAATAAGATCTATCTGGTTTATCACTTGTTGGAATATTTGGAGGTGTAGGAATAATATTATGTTCAACGACGGTTTTTGTATTATTGATGAGATTGTTTTTAGTTTAATTGTATCTGCTTGAAATTTGTTGATTTTGGGTTGTAGCAATAGTAGGAATTGTAGTTTATATAACTGGTTTAAATTCCCCTTCGATTTCTTGTAATCGGTTTTGGGATTCCAGTTGGTATCTTGTATTCTGGTTGGTTGAAATTTCCTTAATCTCGTTATATTGAATTCGCTTATAAAAAAAAATTGAACAAAAAGTTAATTTTATTCACGTTAGACTATTTTTTTCTAAAACGCCAAAATGAGATATATTAACGATTAAAATAAATCAATCCAACATAAGATATATCATATATTGAAAAAGTGAGAAAAAAAATCAAAATTATAATCCAAAATTCTGAAGAAAAAAAAACAACAAAAAAATATACATAATTGTTGATAAGTAAGATAAACTATTTAATATCCGTAATTGATAATCATAATCGAAAGACATATATTTTAACTTTAACCACCAAAACGACTGAAACCCAATACTTTTAGCTAAGACTTGCCATTGCCTCGCTTTATTATGGGAAAATGCATATTTAACTCTTTCGCCAAATAGTGTTAAAAGTCAAGTCAACCAAACATCTTTTGAAAAATCATCAAGTCCACCAAACTAAAATAGATGATCCCAAATCGTTCCTCATGTTGTCGTAAAAAAACCCTAACTAATTAAAAATAATAGGCCATAACCTACCGAAAAAATCACATGTTACAAACAAATGATATATGTCTTCATCTGCGTCACAATTTGCCACAAATTTTTTTATTATTCGTGGCAGAAATCTGCCTTCTAGTCATATTGTCTTTAGTCAGACTATGATTTAGAAACAACCGCCATGCAAAAATAGATACCTTAAGTGGTGTAGTCTTCAACCATAAAATAAGAAGTTAGTCTGATTGAATAAAAAAATCACAACTAATTGCTTCATATGTTTTCTCAAAATTCACTATAAAAATGAGAAAAGGTTTTATAGACCTCCTTGTATGATCATCAATAGATGACAAGTAAATGATAAAAATGAAAAGATTCTCAAAATCCACTATAAAAATGAGAAACGTTTTTCTAGACTTCCACTTATGACCATCGCGATATAAATCTAACTAAGACATTAACATAAGCTAACCAATGGATAAACGTTTAGGTTTAATAACAAAATTAAGGAGCAGAGGAAGATTGGAATCAGATCAGGCCACAACGGAGAAGAGCTTGGGACGGTGTTAAATCTCAACAATTGGATCGGAAGAAGTCAGCGGCAGTGTCTAATTTTTCTTCACATCTTTTTCGGACCAATTTAGAGCAAAAGAATGTACAATAAGTTTAAGTGTTTTGCAGATATTGACGAGTTTATTATTCCGACGAAGAGAGATGTGAGGGGGGAGATGATATGATTTTATCAATTTCTTCAACGTTCATGATGAAGAGATGTTGGCAATCAACCCGGAAAACATTTTTAAAGGAGATCATAAACTTTTTTTCAATTAGGTTTCCAAGGAATAAGCGTACTTCTAACAATGAAAGGTCTGTTCTTGGAAAACATTACAAGAAAGAGTCAAATCACTACTACGAAAAACACATATCATAATAGTTAGAAAAGAGATATAACCAGGTCCGACCAACCTTTAAGAGGTAAGATGTGATTGTGTGTATGATGTTTTTTACCACGGGTGTTGCACCGTTGTGATAAACTAGGAAGCATGTTGTGTATCACAATAGTCAAAATATACAACTGTTGTGATATAAAGCAAAATGTCATGGATTTGAAACCCAATGATTGTATGGTCTATAATATTTTGTGCTCTATCTATAACAACGGTTGACATATATAATTGTGATTAAATACTTTTTTTTTATTTAATTTATTTTTCCATATTTACAAACCTGTAATTTTTTACATGTATAAATTAAGCAATAAAAATATATTTATACCTATATATTTTATACATATATACTTGTATATTTTTACATATAATATACATACATTATCAAATTAAGAAATAAAAAAATCTTTACAACCATCAAATACGAAGTCGTACAGTATCATCCCTCTTTTCAACTAACACATTGAAAATAAACGCCCACTATCTATGAACGTCTCTTCTAAGTCATCGAGAGAGAAAGGTGTTATGCTGTTAAACGTTTGCATAAACAAGTAGAAAAAAATTGAATATCACGTTATTTGAATTATAATAGCAAATTAATTTAACATTAATATGTTATGTAAACAATTCATGACATTATATACATCTGATCCCATGAATAAACAATGTCGGTATAAACGATGTTAAACATGTGTTGCATCGTAGGTTTAAGTGGATTGTGTAACAAACATAGTGTAGTTACCATATTCTTCCAAAGAGATATAATGATCAATTGAAAATATTCTCTGAATGAACAATACAAGCATATATAATTAGTTTTTGGTAAAACATGAATACTAACTATACTAGAGAAACCATAATTTAAATTTTTTTCACTTATTGAGGAATGGTGCTATGTAACTTGCATTATTCGTGATGTTAAGTAATCTTCAATGTATTTTGGAATACTACTTGTAAATTGTACTCTAACTCGATCCAACAATCCACAAGTATTTGATTTATTTAATTTTATACAAACACAGTGAATGTACCTAAATGGTTAAACAAAATACAAAAAACACGTGAGGAATTAGTTCTATACAAAGCAATGAATGTACCACATGAGATATAGTACTTATGAACACCAAACTTGTACAAACCTATGTCCAGCCACCGATTTCTAACGATCATCTTCTAGCACAAGAGCAAACAACTCATTTTCGTTGCGCATGATGTAATATAACATTTTGGCATATGATCCTTCAGAGGGAGCCAATAACTCGTTATGAATCTCGTTACCGGTGGGGGCGACTGAACAACTTTATTTTTTGCTTCCACCATGTACAACATCTATATCATAAAATTGATCATCAGTATCACAATCTTTGTTTGTACATTGTGGGACAATTCCACAGATTCTCTACATCATAAAAAACATAGGAACATAAAACATAATTAACACAATATATATCATACGTTTTAGATATCACAATATTCTCACATACCACATATAAACTTTATTTCATCCAACACTTCTTTTTGCACATGTATGTTTCTTTTTATAGAGGTACAAAAAAACACTATCAAGCCGATGTCATGATCTCTAACCTCACGGACACACCCATCATGTTCCTTTATTCATTTTGATTCTACTTATATATCATGTTGTGGTTTTGGTACAAAGGAACCTTCACAAGCTGAGTTAACCAATGAATCCTACAAAACATGACAAGACATACATTGTTAATCACCAAATTGATTTAAATAACACTAAACATATCCACAACAAGTGTATTCTCAATTTGGTCTCTGAAGTGTAGTCTCTATTTGGTCTTTGTCGATCCCTCTTCAACTTCTCATGCCATGATGGTGGATATGGTTCTCGATCACGACTCATGGAGTCCCTATCTCCTAGTTGTTGTCTTTTTTATAGCAATCATTGTTTTATAATGTTTCCTATATCCCCCATGAGACAATCTATGGGGTTATTTAATTTTTTTAGAGAAATGACATCAACAAAAGAAAATTCATTGAATTTATGTTGATCCAAATCATCAACGATTTTAGAGAAGTTAAAAGCATCATACCTAATTCAAATCGGCTGGAAACTAAATCAACTCCAATACGATTCTATGGTTGCATTTCATGTTAATTGTTTGCTTAATTGTTTTCTAAATCATTTCTAGTAACGATCCGAGTTATGTTTGCTAATTATTTTGCTTAATTGTTTGATGAATTATGTTTGTTGAATTGTTAACATGTGCAGGTTACATCCAAGTGATCTTGTTGCCGCAATGATTCGAAAAGTGATTGAAAAGAATTATCGTGGAACCTTCGTTAATTATGGTGAGCTTAAACGTGATGGAAGAGACGACGTGAGAAATTAATGGTTCAGCGATTTTAAAGTAAGACATGAATTTTCTTTTTTAGTAGTTAGATGATGATGTATACTATTGAGTTTTATTTATTATTTGTTTATTTTGTCAGAGGATTGTATCTTGGGACCGTTGTGATGATGCAAAGATGGAAGAATTTTTTCATCAGAAATGTGGAAAACGATTATCTGATATACAACGAAAGGCTAGAGAAAAGGGGCAGAAGCCGGGTTGGATGTGTGTAGATACATGGACGTATCTTCTAGACAAATGGAAGACAGATGAATTAAAAGTTGTATCCCAACAAAATAAGATTAATCGATCATCTAAAAAAGGTGGGGAAGTCCATACAACAGGTCGTAAAGCTCATCATGATGTTGCACTTGAATTGGTATATACTTTATAATTACAATGTGTTAATATATACTTTATAATTACAATGCGTTAATATAAGTATATTTGATATAAATTTTGACCATATATATTTGATCTAATGATAGGCTAAAAAACTCTATCAACCCGCACATCCAGATGAGATTTTCATTTCCATCCATAAAAAGAAGAATGAGAAGTGGATTGACGCTCGTGCAGCGGCAACACATGTAAGTTAACATTTTATTATACTTTGTTCTTATTTATATGGAATGCATAAAGGTAGGTGGTTACCACATATTATAGTGCCCATTTTTGTGTGTCTTTTTTAAATACTTTATGGACCAACCACCATATGAATATGTTCATTTATTTTATACTAATTTCTTATAAGTTTGCATATAGTAATGGAACTTTTATAAAACACTATAAAATTCTGCATAAATTTATACTAATTTTAAAATTTATACTAATTTCATATAGGTTTGCATATATTTTATGGATTTGTTTAAGAACTATTATGTCTATATGTTTATATGTTTTTGGCTATTGTTCTCAGTTTTCTTAAATACTTGTGTACAGGAAAAAAATTGCAGTAGCTTGTCACAAGTTGGTGATGAAGTGGAAGAATCAACAAGAATACAAATTTGGAAAGAAGTTGCAGGGGGTAAAACACGGGGGCGGTGTTATGGCACTGGACAATTTGCACGTAACATAAGATGTAGAGTAAACTTCTTGACTCAAGTGTCAATTACAAACCCACATAGAGAAGCAGATAACCAGGCCATTGAGGTTGCCAGAGCTGAAGTTGTTGTTGCACGTGAAGAGGTTGCACGGGCGAATGCGCAGACAGATGAATTGGCAAAGAAATTTGAAGAATTGTCAAAGAAATTTGATATGTTACATTCTCTTCAGGAAGGTCCTTCTAGTGCTCCTGCGAGTGGTCATCCTGATTATAACGATTCGCTACGTTCTATTTTCGGTACTTACATTGTTAAGATTATTAAGGATAGTTGGTAAAGGATATTTTAAAAAAAATATTAATGCTACATGGTTTAATGATACATGGTTATTGATTTATATTAGGTTAAGCTATATTATTTTATATAGATAATTTTCTTATTGTTTTATATATGATACATGGTTATTGTTATATATTGCGTTTGACTATTATTATTGTGTCTGACTATTATTATGTGTCTCACTATTTATTTTGAATCTTTATGTGTCTGACTCGTGACTATTTTTTTTGGATGTTGCAAGAGGAGGAGGAGGATGATGAGGAAGTTGATGTTGGTTATCATGATTAGTGTGTAGATTGTGTAGAACCAATTTTATGCGTTGATATTTTGATGTTGGTGTATTTTGGAACTGATTAGTATTTTGATGTTGGTGTATTTTGGAACTGATTAGTATTTTGAAGTTGGTGTATTTTAGAATTCATTACAATGACATGTTGGTGTATATTAGAACTTATTAGAATGACATGTTGGTGTATCTTAGGACTCATTAGAATGACATGGTGTATTTTGGATCACCTAAATTGTTGATTGATGGATCTTTTTTGCAATGCCATTGGTCTGTTAGAGTTAAAGTAATAAACAGGTTTGAATTAATAATAAACAGGTCTTGATTGGTAATTGTATAAAGGGAAGGTGATGATTTCAAATAAAACCTTGACGATTAAATAAATTAGTGTCGGCCAAGAGGCCCACACTACATTAATTTTAAAATGGTTTATAATACCACTAGTGGCGGCCTTAAGACCGGCACTAACATAAAAGAATTGGCTGACTAGTAATACTAGTGGCGGCCACGAGGCCGCCGCTACCATTAAATAATTGGCTGACTAATAATTCTAGTGGCGGCCTCGTGGCCGACGCTACCATCAAATAATTGGATGACTAATAAATATAGTGGCGACCATCTGGCCGGCGCTAGTATAAAATAATTGGCTGACTAATAATTCTAGTGACGGACATAAGGCCGGCGCTAGAGTAAAATAATATGTTGACTAAACCTGACAGGCAATCCAATTAAAAAATGACAGTTGGCATTCGTTAGCGTCGTCCCATAACTGACGCTAATGCAGCAATTAGTTGCACAATTGAGGTCAATAATTAGTGACGTTCTAGTGACCACTTGAAGTCGACGCTATTGTAGTGTCACACAAATAGCCGACACTAATACAATAAACTTCCAGCTTTGGAAAGGTGGCCCTGACCCCCACGCTAAATCGACATTAATCCTCTATATGTCGGTGTTTTTGTGTTAGCGAGGGCTTTTTGGCCGACGCTAACTCTGCTTTTTCTTGTAGTGAATTTAGAGATATCACCAGGAGTCTTTGAAAGACCATGGTAATGATGGCGTCATTGTATGTACTTTTTGTAGGAGTGGATATTTCTTTTGTTCAGAAGAAGGTGGAAGGGAAAGTTATAGTCGAAGGCTTTAAAGGGTCAAAAACATATGTCCAATTTATTAGGAAAGAGAAGGTGCATGCATAAGAAATTCATGATTCCAAACCAACCAGATCATTCTTGGGACCACGATGTTCAGAATGAAAGATAATAAGATTCGATACGAAGATTTAGGAATGCATGGGTAGTTGAAGTGGTGATTTCGGGAATGGCGTATAACGTACAAACCTTTTTCGAAACATAAGGTTATTTTGATGTGAAAGTTACCCCAATGGGAGCTAATTTGTGTCTTTTGGAAGAAAGGTATGGGGAAATATTGGAGATGTTGGATTTCGGGAAAGATTGGATTACTGAGTGGTTCAAAGAAATTAGACGTTGGAAACCTTTTAAGGTGGACAAGGAGAGAGTTATGTGGATACAAATTATGGGATTCCCCGTCATCCATGTAATGCTAAGTTTTTTGAGTTTATATTCAAACCGACAGGTACTTTTTATGTCCAGACGATGAAACTATGTCTCAAGACAAAATGGATGTAGCCAAGCTATAAGTAAGAACAAGGTCTAACAATGTTCTTAGTGAATCTTTGAGGGTAAAGATTAATGATCTTGATTCATGTATCAAGGTTGTGGACGATTCATATGGCCCAATTAGAATTAATTTTCTGGTAGAAGTAAATTGAAAATTTGACCCATCAGAAGATGAAGACGAGTCTGATGCTCTTGGAGAAGATGACTATCTCGATATTGATGAAGAGACTTGCTTAACCTATGGCATATGAGCAATTAATTGTGATGTTTCATATCTTAGAAATGAGGTGTCAGGCAATGTAAAAAAAGGTTCAGGATGGTGAGGGGTAGGGCTGGACAACGGGCCATGTTAGGCGGGTTCGGGCCCAAAAGTGGCACCCATCACAAACCGCAGTTGAAGTTAAGAGGCCCATTGCCGCCCAATTTCATGAACAGTTCTGACGAGTTGGGTTTTAACGAGTCTCAGGTGATTGTGTACGGTTTATTTGGGTCGTTTTACTTATCATATTTTTAGTCCAATAATATTTTCAGGGCTCTTTATAAAACTCTATTTTTTTTGCATAATATTACATTTATAAAAACATAACAGACTAATACAAATATTTGTACATAAATAAATTTTATCATATTATTGTTATGAATGCAAAAAAAGGATTAATTATATGAAACCCCCTGCCATTAGGACAAGATTTGTTATTCCCTCCTGAAGTTTTTTTATGAAGTCCCCCTCATAAAACCAAAAACCAACTTTTACCATGCCTTGTTACCACACATGTTAACTGGACTACTGACTGAGCAATTCAAGATGGATTAGCATTTGCAAGCATGATCCACTTGGCACAAGATGATTCATTGCTTTTCTAATCAGTTACATTCTTTTTTTAGTGCACTGTGCATTTTTTAAATTGCATCCTTTTTTCCACCGAAAAGGAGTTGATTACAAGAAAGTTCTACTATTTTTTAATGTTGATAGATGCACGCTACTGAATCTTTCTTTTAATTTTCTCTTTCATTTCTCCACTCACCAACCTCACACTTCTCTCTATGATGAGGCCAAATATTGTTCTTTTCGGTGATTCTCTGTCGCTCCCGACAAATGAAAATGGATCAGATGAAGGTACAGACGCGAACGGTCGGCGAGAGGGACAATGAGAACACACAGCCGTGAACTCACTGGAGATGAAAAGAGTCGCCAGCTAGGCATTTTTATCCCGGAGGAAAGGTAATGCTGCATAGACCTAGAAAAAGATGGATAAGACGGTTTGCGAACCAGAGAGACTGAGAAAGGGGGTTGGTTACAACCTGGGAAGGTATTAGCACCCAGATTGTCCGCCGTACTCGACGGGATCCACGCTTAAAAGATTTGTGTTTTAAAGGGGTAGTGTCAGTGTAATCTGTGTGTAAAAGAGCTGGAAAAGAATGTACAGGTGTCAGTGTAAAGGAAGTGAAGTGTAATATATACAGTGTCAGTGTAAGAACAGGAGTGAAATGCTCAAGATCATGAGGCTTAAAGAAATGAGCTGGAAGGAGGGGGAATGTACAGAGACTTTTGTTCGATAACTGTTAAGTTATGCCTACGTATCCTCTCGTGCAATGAGGAAGTCAGAACACCGTAGTTCGACCCAAAGAGACTGAAAGGTGAATTGACTGATGAACTGCTTGCTTGCCTATGCTCAAGTGTATGACCTGTCTGGCTCAGGTGCTTACTGTCTTGCATTAGACGGAAGAAGCGAGTTCTCGGTTGTGAGTGAATGAGGTGAGAAAAGAATCCCGGAGGAGACGATTATTGTTTGTTTTTGAGTTTTCAGTCTTTTATTTCTTTTTGGAGTTTGTCATAAGATAATGAGCTTAAGCCTAAACCAATGGGTTAGTAAACTCATCACATCTTCCCTCTGATTAGGGGTAATGAGAATACCTTAAGTGTGAAGTCAGATTCTCACACTTAATCACCTTCGGTGTAGGATTAAGATCATTAACCTACTTGTGATTATTTAGATGTTTTTGTGTTTTTTT
This sequence comes from Lathyrus aphaca, assembly GCA_963966055.1. Taxonomy (NCBI): domain Eukaryota; kingdom Viridiplantae; phylum Streptophyta; class Magnoliopsida; order Fabales; family Fabaceae; genus Lathyrus; species Lathyrus aphaca. The sequence continues at coordinate 465,947,613 of OZ014522.1, read as the reverse complement.
GTTTAGTGTTGAGTAATGAGGTTAAGCCATAATCAAGGATTAAACAGACCCATTACACCATCCTAAAAGAAGGATAATAGATGAGAATGTTTAAGCTGAGGAAAACTCCTCAACTTAATCCATGATTAGGGATTAAACTCATGACAAAACAAAGCCTTTATTAAGTGGATTTTATTTAATGATATGATGATGAAGTGAATTTTATGGTTTGTAAGACAACTTGAGGGGGACTTGTCCATTAACACTAGGGTTAGTCCTTCTTAACCACTTAAGGAAGAATTAGAACCCTAATGCAAGGCCCAAGTTACAAGTGATGTCTTGATGATTATTAAGTGGATTGATTAAGAGATTTAAACACATAAAGGGTTCAAGACTTAGGATTAAAGTTATACACTCCATCCTAAGAGAAGGATGCAGGCATAAGCTTAATCACAAAGTCTTAAAGCCTTTAGGGTTTAGTCCCTGATTATGAGGTGAGAAGAGAGGACTCAAGGAGACACAAAGGTAAAAACTAAGAGGGGATACTAATCAAAACCCTAATTCATTGTCATGCTTGGTTGATCCTAAGGTTTGTGAGGTTTTCAAGAGAAATCTTCAGAGGAGCCACCAGGAAGCAGATGAACAAGATCAAGAGAAGCAAAGTGACTTGCTTCATTCAAGAAGTCAAGTCACTTGAAGAAAGAAAGTGGGAGGAAGAAGAATGAGCAAGCTCAATCCCAAACACAAATAGAAATGCAGTAATGGATGCAAGAGAGATGAAAAGAAAAGGTATGAGAAGTGAAGGCAAATCCACTTCTCAAGTTTACTTACCACCTGCAATGTTAGAAAGAAATGCAATGCAATGCAAGATGAGATGAAATGATATGATGCTAAGCAAAACCAGAAGCATGTTGATGATGATAATGATGCTATGAGATGCTGCAAACATGAGACAAGGCATGGAGATGTTCATACAAGATCATGAATGCAAATGATGCAAGCTAAGGAGCATGAACAAACATGGAAAGTTATGAATCATACAAGACAAATGACATGGCAAATATGAGATGCAATGATCAAACATGCCTTCTACATGTCTTAAGATGTCAAATGGATCACAAGAATGCACAAAATGCAAAGACAAGTCATGTTATGCAAGAGAATGCAAGAAGGATGCAAAAGAAAGCCCAAATTAGGGTTCATGGATCAAACATCAAACACAAACCAAAAACAGAAGCAAACCTCATGATAAAAAATGGAAAATGGCACCCAAAGAAACCCTAGGCCTATGATGAACCACTGCCCAAAGGGGAGCTCTCAACTCTCAACCAAACTCAAGATATGAATTTTCTAAGTTATTAGGGTTTTTTAGGGTTCTTAACAAAGTAAATGCCAAACAATTTGAAAATGCAAGAGCAATTCATGGCCTTTTTATCCTTGAAAATACATGCTAAACACAAAACAATGCAAGAAGAATCAATGTCTCAACCTTCTCCAATAGGCAGAAATGATTTTTTGAACTTATGATCAAAATAATGCACAAAAAATGATTTAATTCAATGAAAAATTCTTAAAATGCATCAAGATCAAAAAAGAAATTTGGTTTGAAGGTTGGACAATGTTTCTAAATGCCTTAGAACATTTCATGAATTTTTTTTGTAATTTTTAAATACCTAAAAGTATTTTTAATTAATTAATTCTCATTAATCAATTAAAAAAAAACTTTTAAATATTTAAAAATACTTTTTTAATGATAAAAAATAAAATAAAAATATTTTTGGGTCTTAACAATTAATAAAACTTTAAAGAAAAAGTTTCATAATTTTTAAGAATTTTTTGCTATTTTAAATTAATTATGCAATTTAAATGAAAGAAAAATGAATAAAAATCAAATAAAAAGAAAAGTCAGAGGGATGGAGGGCCAAGATGCGCCCAGGATTTGAAAGTGTTGACTGGCGCGTGATCCTGTGGTTGGGATTGACTCTGAGATAATTAGTTTAATTATGAATTAATTAACTAAATGAAAAAGATTAGGGCTAATCAAACGCATCTGGGCCATCCAAAAGAGAGGGAAGTCAGCAAGTCAACGCTCATCAATGGCTCAAATTCAAACTAGCATTAATTACGTGATTAGGGTTTAAACACTCTCAGGTGGCCGGAGAAGACTTCCGGTCGTCTTCTCCGGCCAGCTCCTCACCTGAAAACTCACCAACTCCCTCAAAACGCAATGAAAATGAAAACTAAGCACATAGAAATGAACCCCATGATCTCCTGAATCAAAACCCTAACCCCAAACAAATTTATTCTTCATCAATCGCATGAATCGAAGGCAAACATTTTTAGGGCAAACCAGTTTCAGAGTCAAATTAAATGTTCAAATCACAACCATTTCAAAAACTAAAAGCACCAGGATGATCAGGACAACACAAAGAACAAGTTTGTAACAAGAAAAACAACTTCTGGAAAAATAAATTTCAGGCTACCTGAGATTCGAAGCTTTCAGTTTAGGAACTTTCTGGCCACCTCTCTTTGTGCAAGCTGCTCCACTTGGTCCCCAGAAGATGTTTGAATGCTCAAATGGAGTTTAAGTTGGCTTGATGATGAGTTTCGAAAGCTCCTGCTTCAGTTCAGTCAAAAATGGCAATGGAGATTCTGGCACTTTCAGGTCATGGTGAATGAAGGTTTGAGGTCCTGATGATGAATGGAGAAGGTTTGTGGTGTTTGTTTGTGTGTTTGTGAGCTAGGATGAGAGTTTCGAATGAAACTGCAAAATGGAGTGAGAAATGGCTATGGAGTAATCTGGCTGTTTCAGGCTTGTGCTTTGGGTGGTTTCTACTCAATGATACATGGTGAGTTGAATGGAGGAAAAGGTTTTTGTGTTTGCAAGCTGTGGAGAGAAATTCGAAAGCTTATGCAAAATGGAAAGTTTTTGTGAATGTGTTGAATGTGTTGGTTTCAGCCTTGCTTGCCCTTATGTTTTGCTTGCAAATTGTCCACATAACTCTCTCTCATTGGTCAGTTGATTTGACATGTGCTTTATGGATAGGTGAGGCAACTTTTGCAATTTGTCAACTCTTGTGTAAGAGAAAGTATGGTGAGGTGCTAGCTTGGTACAAGGCATGGGCTATGCGCAGCAAGATGAGGGGGAAATGTCAGCTTGGTCCAGCATCCAAGGCTGCAAGTGGTAGGGAGTGAAATGAGTGTTTTGCAACTTGTGGCAACTTTGGTTCACATGTGATAAAGTCTTGTTACACAAACCAAACCATGAGCAAACTTGATCCAATTCTGATTTTTAGGACTTAGAGAATGTTTGTGTAATGGTTTGAAATGAATTAGAGGTCACATGATGCATTGGTTCAAGGTTTTGCAAAATTTCCATTTGAAGCATGCCTTAGAAATTAATGATTTTTGCCAACTTTGCATTGCTATAACTTTTGATCCAAGAAGAGTTTGATCATGTTCTTGTACTTTTTGAAAAGGGAAAGATGAGATCTACAACTTTCATGACCAAAGTTTTTTCATTTGAAGCCTTTTTGGACCAAGAATCAAAGCTTGAAACTTGACCTAAAATGATGCATTCTTGAAAAGTCAACTATGCCCAAAAAGTCAACCTTTGCAAAAACCCTAAATTCTTGATTTCTATGAACTTCAACCTTCTTCCATGATCAAATAAAGATCATATACACTCAAAATGATGAAGATCACCCATTGGTTGGGTCATTGGGGGCCTCAGATGCCCTGATTTTGCACTGACTTGTCTAGAAAGTCAACTCTTGATCAGATGACTTCCCCATGGAATTTCTTCATGAAAATTGATATGTATACTCCCTATACCATATAGAGATCAATGAAAACAAGAATGACCAAAAAATTTGGGGTTATGGCCTCTGAAACCAAAACCCTAATTTTCAGTCAACTGTGTAGTCCAAACTGGCTCTGCATCACCTCAAACCCTAGCTCTTGTGATTCCTCTGCAATTTTGACTTTGAGGAGATGAAATATGATATAAGAACACACATGGACCACTTTGAATTGATTGGTAGCCTTTGGAATGCCTCAAGAAGCTTTGGGATTGCTCAGATCACAAACCCTATGTGCAGATGCCTTGAAAGCTATGCAGTGAATCAAAAATGAGATGTGAGGTGATATGATTGTGTTTATGCATATGAGAATGATCACAAGCCATGGTGTGAATGAGTGAGGGCAAATTTGGGGTGTTTACAGCTGCCCCTATTCAAGCATGAGTTAGCTGTGCAGGACGTAAGCGACGGCTTAACAGGCCAAACAAGATAACTTGTGGTTGAATACCAAAGACAGTCCAAAATTTGCACTCACAGAATGAAGAAGAAAAGGGATATAGATTGCAAGGGAAAAGAAAGTATATTGTAAAGTATGGGCGACGGAGGACGACCGTCGAGCAGAGGAAGACTGCTGGGTAAAGAGCAATGACGGGGACGGCCGACATGCTGGGGAGAGTGTATAAAAATAAAGCAATGGCGGGGACGGCCGCCATGCTGGGGATAAAAGGTAAAGCTAAGACGGGGACGGCCGACTAGCTGGGGAAAGAAAAGAAATTATGATGGGGACGGCCATCAAGATAAAGTTATAAAATTCTCTGGGGATTAATGAAACATGACGGGGACGGCCATCAAGTTCATAAAGGTAAAGCAACCAACGATGGGGACGGCCATCGGGCTAAAAGGAAAAGGGACCACGACGGGGACGGCCATCGGGTTAAAGAATAAATGAAATAAACAGATGATGGGGTACGGCCATCAAAGGTGAAGGACGATCACCTAGCAGGGGACGGCTGCTCTGTTGGGGATAAAAGAAATATGATGGGGACGACCATCAAAGGTGGAGGACGACCACCTGGCAGGGTACGGCTGCCGAAAATATCAACGATGGGGACGGCCATCGGATAGATAAGGTCAACGATGGGGACGGCCATCGGACGAGCAAGATGGAGGACGACCATCAAGAAGTGGAGGACGACCACTCAGCAGGGGACGGCTGCTCTCGAGGTTTGTCATAACACAGGACGAGTGTTAGATAACCAAAAATCAACAATGGGGACGGCCATTGGATAAAGTGATGAAGGACGATCATCAAAAGGTGGAGGACGACCACCTAGCAGGGGACGGCTGCTAAAAACAACGATGGGGACGGCCATCGGATGAGCATGATGGAGGACGACCATCAAGAAGTGGAGGACGACCACTCAGCAGGGTACGGCTGCTCTCAAAGGTATCATAACACAGGACGAGTGTTAGATAAAAAGAAAATTTGTTGGTGATCTACTGGGGATAAAGTAAACACGGACGAGCGTTTACATCCAAGAAACAAAAGGGTATAAGTGTTTGGTATTGTGTATAGATTAAAGATGCGGACGAGCATCCTTAAGACTATGATACGGACGAGTATCATGTAGAAACAAACTGACACATGTTCAGAGATGATGATACGGACGAGTATCAACTGGTTAACAAAGAACACGGACGAGTGTTGCATCTGAAAGAATTCTTCTGGGGAATAGTAGACACGGACGAGTATCTATACTCAAGAAAACATAAGTGTTTGACACGGTGTATGGATTAAAGATGCGGACGAGCATCCTTAAGACTATGATACGGACGAGTATCATGTAGAAACAAACACTAGACGCGATGTTCTGAGATGATGGTACGGACGAGTACCAACTGGTTAACAAAGAACAAGGACTACTGTCGAATCTGTGGGGATATGAGTGATGATGTATACAAGATACGGGCGAGTATCTGTATAAGTGTAACATGAGTAGTGAGTATTGTATTGTATAGATGAGTGTTTTAACTGCTGGGGAGAGTGACACGGACGAGTGTCAAGAGAGAAAAGTATAATATTAACAAGTGTATGGGTGATGAAGGTGTACGCGACTGCGCTGGGGATATGACACGGACGGGTGTCAAAAAGGGTGTATATATGTATATGTGAGTGCAAAGAGGGTGTCTTTGGCTTTCTGCTGGTGATGTGACACAGACGGGTGTCAGGAAGTGTCTGTAATGAGGGTGATTTGTTTGTAAAGAGTGTTCAGGCGACTTTACTGGGGAAAGATGACACGGACGGGTGCCAAAAGGTGTATATACCGGTGTTTTGATTTGTGAGGCAACTGCTTTTGCTGGGACTCTGATGGGGATTTTTGTACAGTGATGATGAACAGTTCATTATTCACAATTGTTAATTCAAAACATGGCTTATGATTATGCTATGTATTTGATTTTTGCCGTAATGCTCCGTATTAGACGGAATGCTACGCTCTGGGGGGTGAATATGATGCGGATGCCATGATTATGCAAAGGGGCACAGATCCGGGATTCGGATCCCATTGCTGCGAAGATCTCTGGTCGATCTGCTTGAAATGGACATCCCAGCTGGGTATGAGATCATTGGTAGATCTAATGATGTATCTGTTTGGGGATATAGGTCGCTGATTGACATATCCTCATAATATGGGACCCAGCTGGGGTTTGTAGAAGCTTTCCGTACTCTGTTGTGATCTCTTCATGCATTGCTCTTCTGGATAGAGGCTGAAGATGTGGGGAGATGATTCCCTGATTTCTGTATTCTGTTGAGGAAGAATGGCAACTCGGCTGGGGAATTGAGAGGCAACTCAGCTGGGGAGAGCAACGAGAGGCAACTCAGCTGGGGATAGAGCATTTCCGATGCTGAGATTGAGTGCATGTCGATTTGGCAACTTTGCTGGGGAAAGCAATGGGGAGCTACTCAGCTGGGGATAGAGCATTTCCGATGCTGAGATTGAGTGTACGCTGATTTGGCAACTTTGCTGGGGAAGTGGGCACCTCCCAGTGCCATGTGAGTTGATAATGATTTGCCAACTTGCTGAGATGTAACCTGCATGCCCCAGGTTGCGTTCTGGATACCTGCAATCCTGCAACGATAAGGAAACGTACAAAAGGTCCCGGGGTATCCCTTACCGGATTCCGTCATAGGAGTTAAGTACTTTCGAGAGTAATCATATTCCCTGTAAGCATGTGTTTTTATTTTTTTAGAGAAAGGCATCTGTACTTATGCAATTGTATTTTTAGAGATATCAGACAACTCCTTGCAAAACGTAAATGTAAAAACGAGACGTGACTGAGAATCTGATTTTATTAATTCATGTGCCCTGAATTGGCAAGATACAGTCAAGGAAACATATCTCCTGAAATGAGGAGATTGTTACAAATTGAGAAATAAAGTGCTGGCGGTGTTGACGACGCTTTCAAGGAGCTTCCTCTTCTGCTATGACTCGTATGACAATGACGTTCTTCTCGCCTTGCTTTCTGGAGAGAGTTGATTCTGATTGAAGCTTGATCCTTTGGAAGCTTAACAAGTTGTAGGTGATACAGACGAATTCAGAGTGCAGTTGTTCGCTTATTCCCTTATTTTGCATGGATCGCCCTTTCGGGTTTTCAATCCATCGGGATACCCATTTTTGCCTGAGCTGTCCAATGCGGCTTTTCAACTCAGCGGGTGTACATTTTTTTGTTTATTTTCCCTTATTTTTTCCCGAGTCTTTTATTCTGTTTTTGACTCGCCGGGATGCCCTATTCTTGCCTGGACTTACATTCTGTTTTTATGTCCAGCGGGTCATTTTATGCGAAGTATTTTTTAACTGCATCTGAATTCACAGGGGACGGGAAATCTTCACCATCCATGGTGCTGAGCATCAGTGCTCCACCAGAGAAAACTTTCTTTACAACAAATGGTCCTTCATAATTTGGAGTCCATTTGCCCCTGTGGTCTGTATGAGGAGGGAGGATTCTTTTCAGCACAAGATCTCCTACTTGGTACTCTCGGTGCCTGACTTTCTGATCGAAGGCCTTCTTCATTCTCTTCTGATATAACTGCCCATGACAGATTGCAGCCAATCTTTTCTCTTCGATCAGACTTAGTTGTTCAAATCGGGACCGAACCCATTCTGCTTCACTCAGTTTAACATCCATCAATACCCGTAAGGAGGGTAATTCAACTTCAACAGGTAGGACTGCTTCCATACCATACACAAGCTGATACGGTGTTGCCCCAGTGGACGTTCTGATTGATGTGCGGTACCCATGCAAGGCAAATGGTAGCATTTCATGCCAATCTTTGTAGGTGATTACCATCTTCTGCACAATCTTCTTAATATTCTTGTTAGCTGCCTCAACAGCGCCGTTCATCTTTGGCCTGTAAGGAGAAGAATTGTGATGTTGGATCTTGAAGTCCCGGCACAACTCTGCCATCATTTTGTTGTTTAAGTTGGAACCATTATCAGTAATGATTCGCTCGGGAACTCCGTATCGACAGATGATATCTCTTTTCAGAAATCTGGCTACCACTTGTCTTGTAACATTTGCATATGAGGCTGCTTCAACCCACTTGGTGAAATAGTCAATGGCAACCAGGATGAATCTGTGGCCGTTTGAAGCAGTTGGCTCAATCTTGCCAATCATATCAATGCCCCACATAGCAAAGGGCCATGGTGAAGACATGATGTTCAGAGGATTGGGAGGCACATGCACCTTGTCTGCGTAGATCTGGCATCTATGGCATTTTCTGGCATAAGCACAACAGTCTGCATCCATTGTGATCCAGTAATAGCCTGATCTTAACAACTTTTTAGCCATGGCATGCCCTCCCGCATGGGTACCAAAAGATCCTTCGTGCACTTCATGCATCAACAAATCTGCTTCCGTCTTGTCAACACATCTGAGGAGTACCATGTCAAAGTTCCTCTTGTATAAAGACCCATCAGCGTTCAGAAAGAAACTACCAGCAAGCCTTCTCAAAGTCTTCTTATCATTGGAAGATGCCCCAGGTGGGTATGTTTGATCCTCCAAGAAGCACTTAATGTCATGGAACCAAGGCTTATCATCTTTTACAACATCCGCTGCAAATACATATGCTGGTCTGTTGAGTCGGGACACTGAAATCTGAGGTATAAAGTTAGCGGCTTGAACTTTGATCATGGATGAAATGGTAGCGAGAGCATCTGCAAACTGATTCTCGTCTCGAGGGATATACTCAAGCTTGACTGTTGTGAAGAAAGTCAATAACCTCCTTGTATAATCCCTGTAAGGTATCAGATGATCTTGGTGGGTGTACCATTTTCCGTTGGTTTGATTGACTACCAAAGCTGAATCTCCGAATACGGTCAATGTCTTGATCCTGAGGTCAATGGCTTCCTCAAGACCCATAATGCAAGCTTCGTATTCAGCTTCGTTGTTAGTGCAGTTGAAAGTGAGTTTTGCCGAGAAAGGCATGTGAACTCCTTTGGGTGTAATGAGTACTGCACCAACACCACGGCCATTCATGTTAACAGCCCCATCAAACATCATAGTCCATTCTTCCTCCGGGTCAGGCCCTTCAGTGTGAACAGGCTCTTCATGATCTTTTGCTTTAATGAACATGATGTCTTCATCAGGGAAGTCAAACCTCATAGGCTGGTAATCATCAATGGGTTGCTCAGCAAGATATTCAGATAGTACACTGCCCTTGATGGCTTTCTGAGATGTGTACTGTATGTCGTATTCTGTGAGAATCATTTGCCATCTTGCAACCCGTCCGGTAAGAGCTGGCTTCTCGAAAATGTACTTAACTGGATCCATTTTTGAGATTAATAAGGTAGTGTGAGTCAACATATACTGCCTCAGTCGGCGAGCAGCCCACGCTAAAGCACAGCAAGTTTTCTCGAGCAGTGAATAACGCTGTTCACAGTCGGTAAACTTTTTGCTTAGGTAGTATATTGCATACTCTTTTCGACCAGACTCGTCATGCTGGCCCAGCACACACCCCATCGACTCTTCTAATACTGTCAAGTACATGATCCGAGGTCTTCCTTCAACTGGCGGCATAAGGATTGGAGGTTCTTGCAGATATTCCTTGATCTTGTCAAAAGCCTTCTGGCAGTCTTCGTTCCACCTGACCGTTTGTTCCTTCCTTAACAGCTTGAACAAGGGTTCATAGGTTGCTGTGAGGTGAGATATGAACCTCGAAATGTAGTTCAATCGACCTAAGAACCCTCGAACTTCTTTTTCTGTTTTCGGTGCAGGCATTTCTTGAATAGCTTTGACTTTATCAGGGTCAACCTCAATCCCTTTCTCGCTTACAATAAAGCCCAGCAGCTTACCGGATCGCACCCCGAATGTGCATTTGTTGGGGTTCAGCTTCAATTGGTACTTTCTCAGACGCTTGAACAGCTTGAGCAGATTCACCAGATGATCTTCCTCTGTAAGGGACTTGGCGATCATATCATCCACATAACATTCTATTTCTTTGTGGATCATATCGTGGAATAATGTCACCATAGCCCGTTGATATGTTGCACCGGCATTTTTGAGCCCAAATGGCATTACCTTGTAGCAGAACGTGCCCCAGGGTGTGATGAATGTTGTCTTCTCCATGTCTTCAGGTGACATTTTAATCTGATTGTATCCTGAAAATCCATCCATGAAGGAGAATACCGAGAACTGGGCCGTGTTATCCACCAATACATCAATGTGAGGTAATGGGAAGTCATCCTTCGGGCTGGCTCTGTTCAGATCCCGGTAGTCCACACACATTCTTACTTTGCCGTCCTTCTTAGGCACAGGTACTATATTAGCAACCCACGGCGGGTAGCTAGTCACAGCAAGGAACCCGGCGTCCCATTGCTTTTGTACCTCCTCCTTGATTTTCATAGCCATGTCTGGGCGAGCTCGGCGCAGCTTCTGTTTGACTGGAGGGCATTCTTCTCTCAAAGGCAGCTTGTGCACAACAATGTCGGTATCCAACCCTGGCATATCTTGGTAAGACCAAGCAAACACATCAACATACTCTTGAAGCAGATCTATCAGCTGTCTCTTCACTGAGTCTTGCAGGCAGGCCCCGATTTTAACTTCTTTCATGTCTTCGTCTGTACCAAGATTAATCACTTCAACCTCCTCCTGGTGAGGGGTAATAACCTTTTCCTCTTGTCTCAACAACCTGGCTAGCTCTTCAGGAAGCTCATATTCTTCATCAACCCCTTCATCAGCTTGATTGATTGGATTGTCAAAGTCATACGATGTCATAGCCGTGCTGTTGTCGGTGCTGTCAGGAAGGCACTCTCTGCAAGGGTTAAGTTGGTTCATTTTAGTGATTGATTTTAATCTTGCTTTAGAAAAAAGTGAAATGAAGTCATCATTTTGAAAACACCGCCATTTATTTTTGTACAAAAAGAAAAATGGAAAAACAGTGAGCAGAAAAGAAAAAGACTCGTTTGCAAAAAGATGTCTGATATTTCATTAATTTAATCTTGTTTGCACAAAAGTACAGATGGCCCTGGTTACAAAATGAGTCTTGTCATCTTGGGCAAGATGCAAGACTTTGATGCATGCTATAAAAAATACAGGAAATAATAATTACTCTGCATGAGTAACTCTTATAATTTCCTGGGAAGACCAGTTTGAGACACTGCTCCCCGGGATCTTCGGACGAATCCAATTCTCCAGATTGCGCTCCTCTTCCAGCTCGTCTTCCAGACAGTTGATAGCATCAGGGGTAAGCATTCCCCCACTGACAAAACCTGGCTCTGCAGCAGCCTTTGCTTGATGTTGAGTTGGTCTGTAACCCAACCCAAACTTGTCCTTCTTCTCCTCCACAGCTAAGACCTTGCCCCAGCCTAGGGCAGTTCCTTCTTCAACAACCTTCCGGGCTTGTTGGTAAGATGACATGGAGATACCCGACACAGCAGATGCTTCATTGACGTTCAAGGCTTCAAAGCCTTGGCTCATTGTTTCATGGATTTCCCCATCCATCTCAATGTATTTATACGTAGCCAGATGGCTAACGAAAATATCCTCTTCTCCACAGATTGTGACAACTTGGCCTTCCCACTCAAATTTTAACTTTTGGTGAAGGGTAGACGTTATTGCGCCGGCGGCGTGAATCCAGGGTCTACCCAACAAACAGCTGTAGGCGGGCTGAATGTCCATCACATAAAAGATAGTTTTAAAAGTCTGTGGGCCAATTGTCACAGGCAGTTCAATCTCTCCCAGAACCGACCTCTTCGAACCATCAAAGGCTCGTACCACCAGGTTGCTGGGTCTCAATGCCAATCCATCATATTCTAACTTCACCAGAGCCTTCTTTGGTAAGACATTCAGGGAAGAACCTGTGTCCACCAGCACATGAGAAAGGACAGCTCCTTTGCATTCCAGGGTTATGTGCAAGGCTTTGTTGTGGTTGCGGCCATCCGCTGTCAAGTCAGAATTGGTAAACCCTAGCCCATTGCTAGCAGTAACGTTTCCAACCACGGTTTCCAATTGGTTGACAGTAATCTCCTCAGGCACGTAAGCTGCGTGCAAGACTTTAAGTAGTGCATTCCGATGGGCTTCGGAGCACATAAGCAGTGAGAGGATGGAGATTTTGGATGGCGTCTGGTGAAGCTGATCCACAACTTTATAATCACTTTTTTTAATGATTCGCATAAACTCATCAACTTCCTGATCGAATGGAGTCTTCAGGGCTTCTTTGGCAGCTGGATCTTCCTGCACCGGGCCTTTTCCTTTTGCCTTGGCAGCAGCTTCTGCTTCGGCTGTAGGTCTTTGAATTGGTGGAGCAAAGAGACGTCCGCTTCGAGTGAAGCCTCCGCCTCCCCCCACATTATCTATTTGTGGTGCAGGTGTTGATGTTTCAAGAGTGATTCTTTTTCCTTCACAGTATACGTCAGAGCCATAGTGCCAAGGGATGGCCCTATTGCTTTCATATGGTATTGGTCCAGGCACCGTGACAGTGACCGGACTGATTGCTGCTGCTGAAGGGACTGTTATTGTTTGTGGATCATAAAAGATTGTAACTGGTGCTCTGGCGGGAGCAGCACCTTCTGAATGGTAGGCGGAATTATTCTCAGGATCGTAGAATATGGTGACGGTAGAGACATCTCCATGATTGATTGCTGGTGTTGTAGGAGGTACTGTTGGAAGGACTGTTGTTGTTGCTGACGGAGATTCGAAATGGAATGAAGCTGAAGTTGTAGCAGGAGAAACTGTTGAAAACTGATCATTTGGAAGGACAGGTGAAGTACTTGTTGATGGTGCTGATGAGTTGTTGGGAACATTAGTTGTTGCAGTTGTAGGAGGGTCTGAAACTGTTGTTGATGAAGTTGCTGAATTTGTCGGAAATGATGTAGTGATCTGTAGCAAGCCACTCTGAATAAGGCTGTCAATGCCATTTCTCAGGTCCTCACACCCATTCCATGAAATATTGCAATAGGGACACCCTAGTTCACACCCCGGAAATATTTGGTTTTCACGGAGTTGAGCTTTGATTTCCACCAATGGCGTTCGGATCTGATCCACACTTGTTATTAAATAAGACGGTTGGTCTTCTTCAATAGCGTTAATTCGAGGACCACCATGGTTTGGCATAGGGTTTTTATTGACATTGGGCGGAGGTGCAAAATTCAGAGCCTTGGAGTCTACCAAGTCTTGTACCTTCATATGCAGAGCTCTGCATTTTTCTGTACTGTGACCAGGTGCATTTGAATGGAAAGCACACCTAGCGTTGGAGTCATAGTTTCTTGGTAGACTGTTGGGATCCGGAGGTGCCAACGTTCTTAGCTCAACTAGGTTGAGTTTCAGAAGTTGTGGCAGCAAAGCAGCATACGGCATTGGGATCGGGTCGATCACTCGGTTAGCTTGGGATGGCCTTTGTTGGAATGGCCTCTGTTGATTGTTGTTGTTGGAGTTGTTGTTGTTGAAGTTTCTTGGAGGATATTGATTCTGCTGATACTGAGGTTGTTGTTGGAAGCCTTGTTGCGGAGGTTGATAGACTGGCTGTGGATGAGCTGGAGCAGGGATAGTGACTGCTGCTATTGTCCTTTGAACATATTGGGGCCTACCCCTGTTGGTGTGAATGGCATTGGTCTCGCCAGTTCTTCTCGGGCCCGTGAAAGGCTTTCTTGTACTACTGGACGAGCTGGCACCATTGTCCGAGATCTTTCCCATTTTTAACAGGCTTTCAATTCTCTCTCCGGCTATAACAACATCTGCGAAGCTAGTGGAAGAGAAAGCATCCAACCTGTCAATATACGTTCCCTGAAGAGTGTTCATAAACATGTCTGCCATTTCTCTCTCAGACATTGGTGGTTGAACAGCAGCAGCCAGTTGCCTCCACCTTTGGGCATACTCTCGGAAACTCTCCCTCGAAGACTGTGACATTCCCATTAGGAGGGTCCTGTTGGGTGCCATATCTAGATTATACTGATACTGTCTGATGAAGGCCTCTGCCAGGTCCTTCCAGCATCTAATTGTTGCTCTTGTCAGATGGGAATACCACTCCCTCGAAGCTCCAGTCAAGCTATCTTCAAAATAGAACATCCACAATTTCTCATCCATTGTATAGGCCTTCAGCCTTCCCAGAAATGATTGCAAATGAGTTCGGGGGCATGAAGTCCCATTATACTTTTCGAAACATGGAGGCTTGAACTTGTGGGGAATCCTGACCCCTTCTACCAAACCCATGTCCATAACGTCGAAACCCAAAGAATTTTGAGATTCTAAGGACCTCAACTTCTCAGCTATTTCTTCCAACCGTCTATCATAAGTTTCCTCTCCGGCACCCATTACTGTATACTGGTCCTCCTGAGGATCTTCTTGAAGTACTCTGGCTGCTGTGGCTGTCCCTTGAATGTTGACTGGGATGTTAGCCTCTGGATGGAGATGGGGTCCAAAAACTGGGGGATTGACATGAGGTTGGACCCTCTCATTGTTACTTATGCCAGCAGTTCCCACATGGGGCTCCTCTCGATTCCTTCCTTCTACCAAAACTCTGAGCCTCTCCTGGCTTTGAGCTAAATTGTTCATCACTTCCATGAATTGTGTTATCTGAGTTCTCATCTCCAACCTTTCGTTGGCCATCTGGTTTCTGACCTCCGTAAGGTCTTGCTGCATCTGATCCATCTGAATTCCCGGAAGGTTGTTTCTAGTTGGATACCTGTGTGGCCTGTTGAGAGGAAAAACCCGGCGGCGAGCAATAATTCCTGAGATTCACAACAGAGGTTAGCAACAACAAAACAAAAACCTACAAAACAAACAAAAGGGTTAGCATGCAATGCAGTTATGCTTATTTGTTCTCAAGGTATCCGGTTTGGCCTTCAGTTTTGACCCTTCCAGACCCTTGAAGATGCTGCTGTTGAAGTTGCTTTCGAAGTGAACCCAGATAGAAACCAACACAAATATATTACAAAGGTGAAATAATACAATTTGTTCATTTTTACAACACAAGCCCTCAAAGGGGTCAAAATACATCACAAAAAAGCAAAAGTACATGGAAAAGGAACAACAACAAGCAAATGATCAAACTCCAAGGCCAAACTCATCCTCACGAACTTCCTTGAGAAGTGCTTCGGTCACAGGATCAGCCGGATGCTCCGTGAGATTTCTGATGAGAAGGTTTCTTGTTGCAACAGCTGCAGTCAACTTCCTGCTCTGACTTTGGTCCTTAGACCTCTTCAATCCTGCTTTGATTTTCAGCTCTGATATTTCCTCCTGGGCTGCTGCCAGGGCTTTTTCTATCTGCTCCATCTTGTCCTGAACTCTCTTGTCTTCTAGAGTACGGGCCTCAGTGATCCGGACCCACCTGGCCTGACTCTCTTTCAAATACAAGTCTGTTCTTGCTCTTTGGAACTGGGCTTCTTTACAAGCATTCTTCAGAATCTGTTCACCAGCTTTGGACTTGTTGATATAATCTCCAGACTTCTCAATTTTAGTCAAGTGTTCCACTCTCAATTTCTCCAATCTTTCAATCTCCCTTACACCTTCACTCCTTTCCCTGAGGGTCTTCTGCAAGGCTTGGGTTAACTTCTCATTTCTTTCCTTCAAACTCTCAAACTCTTCCAAACTGATAGTGGCAGGGGGTGGTGCTGAAGATGACTCAGGCATGTCTTCTATGGTGAAGGGCAATCCAGAGAATTGGGCCATGGCATGGGACCACTCATAATATTGGACTGATGCCACATTATTGCACTTCCCCAAAATGGTGATTCCCTTGGTTTGAACATGATCCCAGGCCCAGGCAGCCTGCCTAACAACAGCCAAACTAATCTTGTTCTCACAGTAGAGGGTCTCAACCAAGTCTTGTTCCCTTGGAGTATGAACCAGTGCATAGCCTAATTGCCTCCTGAACAGCAGAGGGTTGTAATTGATACTTCCCTTAACTCCTACTAAGGGCACATTGGGAAAGTGCCCACAGCTGGTGATCATATCTCTGCCTTTGGTGCTCTGAGTACACCATCTGATATCTGCTGAAGTGAGAGTAGTGAGCCTCTTAGCCCAGTTGCTTTGCTGATGAGGATTTAGAAATGCATCTGTCCTGGGTAGATGCCTGAGGAGCCAAGCATGGAATAATGGAGCACAAATCCTCACTAATCTTCCCCTCTGTTTCTCATTCCTCTGGTGCACTGAGTAATAGAGATCTCCTAGCAAAGTTGGCACAGGGTTCTTCAGGATGAACAAGTGGATTGCATTCTTGCTAATGAAACGGGGCTCATCTGCAAACAACACAATTCCATATACACTTAAGGCCAACAGAGCACAAACAGCTTTCCAATCCCCCAAGGAGGCCTTCAAACTAGCTTGAGAAATCAGGAAGTCCAGATGAAATCCAGGGATCCCAGCTTTGGAGGTCATATGCTGTTCAATCAAAACAGGCTCCAGGTGCAAAGCTTTTGCTATCTCTCCATTGCTGGGAAAGACCATTTCAGGGTTGAAAGGGATTTCCCTCTTGATAGGCAAACCAACCAAAGATGAGTATTCTTCCAGAAGAGGCCCCAACTGAAAGTCTTGAAAGGTGAAACATCTCAATGGAGGATCATAAAACTGAATGCAGGTGTGGATCAGGCTCCTCTGAGATGGGTCCAGATCCATAACCATGTCCAGTATATCTCCATAACTCTCCCTGAACAAGGGTATGTGATCTGGAGTGATCAGGGTTTGGATCCTCCTGATGTCTGATAAGTCTGGTTGGAAGAAATGATAAGTGATGTTGCTTTTCTTTGGAGCCATGATGCTGAAGACTGAGTAGAGTGCTGATGAAGATGCTGAGGAGTGGGCCACTGGCTGGCTAGTGCAAGTAACTGAAGTATATGGCTGACAAACTGATGCAAGTGCTGGTGGAGATAGGTCAATACTGCAGATGGGGTCAAAACCAAAACCAGATGAAGGTGGATACCCTGAAACACAAATAAGCAAATGTTAATATGATGCAATGAGTATGTATGCAAATGAAATGCAAGGGTTTGTGACTGAGCTGGATCTGATTAAACTGCCTTGGTATAGATCCATGTGTGTCCAAGAATTCCAGATGGAGGTCTAAAAATCCAGTAACCGGGGTGGGGGACTCAAATAAAGAGCCACATATCCAGGGTTTTAGAATCACAAGAACTATCCAACATGGAGCATTCTTAACAAAGCCAAAGTAACAGAGTATTCTGAGGTCAAGGTACCTGCAAACCTGTAAACAGCCCAACCCCCTCACAGGTGGTGATCTAGAACAAGGATCCTCAGACTTGGATCAGTTATGAGAAGTGTAAACACTTCTAACCCGGAGGTACAGTGTTTACAATCACCATAACAATTCCTCCTCTAATTCACCTCAGTTTCTGAAGGTCAATACTAAAAGGTCATCCAGACTTAGCAGGCTTCCCAGATAGCCCTAGCATTGCAGGAAATCTGCAACACAGAGTTCTCAAGAAGAAACCCATATCTGAACCGTGTTTCATATTCCCGCACCAGACCGAAATGGAATGGGAAAGAATATGATTCACTCTAGCCTAGGTGTCACTCAGGTCCCAGGTATAGGACCTTAACTCTCAATGAAACACCCACCCACCAAAGAAAAAACCAGATCCAGCCAGCAACAATGACAGTATGATAAATGAAAAAACAGTAAAGAAAGCAATAAATAAAGTTGTACAGAAAGCAGTAAATAAAGCAAATATACACATACAAATAGCACATAACACCCCCAATAAACACAAATCAATCAAGCGCTAGGAGGAACCCACAAAAAGAACCAGAAGCCCTGGTTGCAGTATAAGGGTCCCCAGCAGAGTCGCCAAGCTGTCGCTCCCGACAAATGAAAATGGATCAGATGAAGGTACAGACGCGAACGGTCGGCGAGAGGGACAATGAGAACACACAGCCGTGAACTCACTGGAGATGAAAAGAGTCGCCAGCTAGGCATTTTTATCCCGGCGGAAAGGTAATGCTGCATAGACCTAGAAAAAGATGGATAAGACGGTTTGCGAACCAGAGAGACTGAGAAAGGGGGTTGGTTACAACCTGGGAAGGTATTAGCACCCAGATTGTCCGCCGTACTCGACGGGATCCACGCTTAAAAGATTTGTGTTTTAAAGGGGTAGTGTCAGTGTAATCTGTGTGTAAAAGAGCTGGAAAAGAATGTACAGGTGTCAGTGTAAAGGAAGTGAAGTGTAATATATACAGTGTCAGTGTAAGAACAGGAGTGAAATGCTCAAGATCATGAGGCTTAAAGAAATGAGCTGGAAGGAGGGGGAATGTACAGAGACTTTTGTTCGATAACTGTTAAGTTATGCCTACGTATCCTCTCGTGCAATGAGGAAGTCAGAACACCGTAGTTCGACCCAAAGAGACTGAAAGGTGAATTGACTGATGAACTGCTTGCTTGCCTATTCTCAAGTGTATGACCTGTCTGGCTCAGGTGCTCACTGTCTTGCATTAGACGGAAGAAGCGAGTTCTCGGTTGTGAGTGAATGAGGTGAGAAAAGAATCCCGGAGGAGACGATTATTGTTTGTTTTTGAGTTTTCAGTCTTTTATTTCTTTTTGGAGTTTGTCATAAGATAATGAGCTTAAGCCTAAACCAATGGGTTAGTAAACTCATCACATCTTCCCTCTGATTAGGGGTAATGAGAATACCTTAAGTGTGAAGTCAGATTCTCACACTTAATCACCTTCGGTGTAGGATTAAGATCATTAACCTACTTGTGATTATTTAGATGTTTTTGTGTTTTTTTGTTTAGTGTTGAGTAATGAGGTTAAGCCATAATCAAGGATTAAACAGACCCATTACACCATCCTAAAAGAAGGATAATAGATGAGAATGTTTAAGCTGAGGAAAACTCCTCAACTTAATCCATGATTAGGGATTAAACTAATGACAAAACAAAGCCTTTATTAAGTGGATTTTATTTAATGATATGATGATGAAGTGAATTTTATGGTTTGTAAGACAACTTGAGGGGGACTTGTCCATTAACACTAGGGTTAGTCCTTCTTAACCACTTAAGGAAGAATTAGAACCCTAATGCAAGGCCCAAGTTACAAGTGATGTCTTGATGATTATTAAGTGGATTGATTAAGAGATTTAAACACATAAAGGGTTCAAGACTTAGGATTAAAGTTATACACTCCATCCTAAGAGAAGGATGCAGGCATAAGCTTAATCACAAAGTCTTAAAGCCTTTAGGGTTTAGTCCCTGATTATGAGGTGAGAAAAGAGGACTCAAGGAGACACAAAGGTAAAAACTAAGAGGGGATACTAATCAAAACCCTAATTCATTGTCATGCTTGGTTGATCCTAAGGTTTGTGAGGTTTTCAAGAGAAATCTTCAGAGGAGCCACCAGGAAGCAGATGAACAAGATCAAGAGAAGCAAAGTGACTTGCTTCATTCAAGAAGTCAAGTCACTTGAAGAAAGAAAGTGGGAGGAAGAAGAATGAGCAAGCTCAATCCCAAACACAAATAGAAATGCAGTAATGGATGCAAGAGAGATGAAAAGAAAAGGTATGAGAAGTGAAGGCAAATCCACTTCTCAAGTTTACTTACCACCTGCAATGTTAGAAAGAAATGCAATGCAATGCAAGATGAGATGAAATGATATGATGCTAAGCAAAACCAGAAGCATGTTGATGATGATAATGATGCTATGAGATGCTGCAAACATGAGACAAGGCATGGAGATGTTCATACAAGATCATGAATGCAAATGATGCAAGCTAAGGAGCATGAACAAACATGGAAAGTTATGAATCATACAAGACAAATGACATGGCAAATATGAGATGCAATGATCAAACATGCCTTCTACATGTCTTAAGATGTCAAATGGATCACAAGAATGCACAAAATGCAAAGACAAGTCATGTTATGCAAGAGAATGCAAGAAGGATGCAAAAGAAAGCCCAAATTAGGGTTCATGGATCAAACATCAAACACAAACCAAAAACAGAAGCAAACCTCATGATAAAAAATGGAAAATGGCACCCAAAGAAACCCTAGGCCTATGATGAACCACTGCCCAAAGGGGAGCTCTCAACTCTCAACCAAACTCAAGATATGAATTTTCTAAGTTATTAGGGTTTTTTAGGGTTCTTAACAAAGTAAATGCCAAACAATTTGAAAATGCAAGAGCAATTCATGGCCTTTTTATCCTTGAAAATACATGCTAAACACAAAACAATGCAAGAAGAATCAATGTCTCAACCTTCTCCAATAGGCAGAAATGATTTTTTGAACTTATGATCAAAATAATGCACAAAAAATGATTTAATTCAATGAAAAATTCTTAAAATGCATCAAGATCAAAAAAGAAATTTGGTTTGAAGGTTGGACAATGTTTCTAAATGCCTTAGAACATTTCATGAATTTTTTTTGTAATTTTTAAATACCTAAAAGTATTTTTAATTAATTAATTCTCATTAATCAATTAAAAAAAAACTTTTAAATATTTAAAAATACTTTTTTAATGATAAAAAATAAAATAAAAATATTTTTGGGTCTTAACAATTAATAAAACTTTAAAGAAAAAGTTTCATAATTTTTAAGAATTTTTTGCTATTTTAAATTAATTATGCAATTTAAATGAAAGAAAAATGAATAAAAATCAAATAAAAAGAAAAGTCAGAGGGATGGAGGGCCAAGATGCGCCCAGGATTTGAAAGTGTTGACTGGCGCGTGATCCTGTGGTTGGGATTGACTCTGAGATAATTAGTTTAATTATGAATTAATTAACTAAATGAAAAAGATTAGGGCTAATCAAACGCATCTGGGCCATCCAAAAGAGAGGGAAGTCAGCAAGTCAACGCTCATCAATGGCTCAAATTCAAACTAGCATTAATTACGTGATTAGGGTTTAAACACTCTCAGGTGGCCGGAGAAGACTTCCGGTCGTCTTCTCCGGCCAGCTCCTCACCTGAAAACTCACCAACTCCCTCAAAACGCAATGAAAATGAAAACTAAGCACATAGAAATGAACCCCATGATCTCCTGAATCAAAACCCTAACCCCAAACAAATTTATTCTTCATCAATCGCATGAATCGAAGGCAAACATTTTTAGGGCAAACCAGTTTCAGAGTCAAATTAAATGTTCAAATCACAACCATTTCAAAAACTAAAAGCACCAGGATGATCAGGACAACACAAAGAACAAGTTTGTAACAAGAAAAACAACTTCTGGAAAAATAAATTTCAGGCTACCTGAGATTCGAAGCTTTCAGTTTAGGAACTTTCTGGCCACCTCTCTTTGTGCAAGCTGCTCCACTTGGTCCCCAGAAGATGTTTGAATGCTCAAATGGAGTTTAAGTTGGCTTGATGATGAGTTTCGAAAGCTCCTGCTTCAGTTCAGTCAAAAATGGCAATGGAGATTCTGGCACTTTCAGGTCATGGTGAATGAAGGTTTGAGGTCCTGATGATGAATGGAGAAGGTTTGTGGTGTTTGTTTGTGTGTTTGTGAGCTAGGATGAGAGTTTCGAATGAAACTGCAAAATGGAGTGAGAAATGGCTATGGAGTAATCTGGCTGTTTCAGGCTTGTGCTTTGGGTGGTTTCTACTCAATGATACATGGTGAGTTGAATGGAGGAAAAGGTTTTTGTGTTTGCAAGCTGTGGAGAGAAATTCGAAAGCTTATGCAAAATGGAAAGTTTTTGTGAATGTGTTGAATGTGTTGGTTTCAGCCTTGCTTGCCCTTATGTTTTGCTTGCAAATTGTCCACATAACTCTCTCTCATTGGTCAGTTGATTTGACATGTGCTTTATGGATAGGTGAGGCAACTTTTGCAATTTGTCAACTCTTGTGTAAGAGAAAGTATGGTGAGGTGCTAGCTTGGTACAAGGCATGGGCTATGCGCAGCAAGATGAGGGGGAAATGTCAGCTTGGTCCAGCATCCAAGGCTGCAAGTGGTAGGGAGTGAAATGAGTGTTTTGCAACTTGTGGCAACTTTGGTTCACATGTGATAAAGTCTTGTTACACAAACCAAACCATGAGCAAACTTGATCCAATTCTGATTTTTAGGACTTAGAGAATGTTTGTGTAATGGTTTGAAATGAATTAGAGGTCACATGATGCATTGGTTCAAGGTTTTGCAAAATTTCCATTTGAAGCATGCCTTAGAAATTAATGATTTTTGCCAACTTTGCATTGCTATAACTTTTGATCCAAGAAGAGTTTGATCATGTTCTTGTACTTTTTGAAAAGGGAAAGATGAGATCTACAACTTTCATGACCAAAGTTTTTTCATTTGAAGCCTTTTTGGACCAAGAATCAAAGCTTGAAACTTGACCTAAAATGATGCATTCTTGAAAAGTCAACTATGCCCAAAAAGTCAACCTTTGCAAAAACCCTAAATTCTTGATTTCTATGAACTTCAACCTTCTTCCATGATCAAATAAAGATCATATACACTCAAAATGATGAAGATCACCCATTGGTTGGGTCATTGGGGGCCTCAGATGCCCTGATTTTGCACTGACTTGTCTAGAAAGTCAACTCTTGATCAGATGACTTCCCCATGGAATTTCTTCATGAAAATTGATATGTATACTCCCTATACCATATAGAGATCAATGAAAACAAGAATGACCAAAAAATTTGGGGTTATGGCCTCTGAAACCAAAACCCTAATTTTCAGTCAACTGTGTAGTCCAAACTGGCTCTGCATCACCTCAAACCCTAGCTCTTGTGATTCCTCTGCAATTTTGACTTTGAGGAGATGAAATATGATATAAGAACACACATGGACCACTTTGAATTGATTGGTAGCCTTTGGAATGCCTCAAGAAGCTTTGGGATTGCTCAGATCACAAACCCTATGTGCAGATGCCTTGAAAGCTATGCAGTGAATCAAAAATGAGATGTGAGGTGATATGATTGTGTTTATGCATATGAGAATGATCACAAGCCATGGTGTGAATGAGTGAGGGCAAATTTGGGGTGTTTACAGCTGCCCCTATTCAAGCATGAGTTAGCTGTGCAGGACGTAAGCGACGGCTTAACAGGCCAAACAAGATAACTTGTGGTTGAATACCAAAGACAGTCCAAAATTTGCACTCACAGAATGAAGAAGAAAAGGGATATAGATTGCAAGGGAAAAGAAAGTATATTGTAAAGTATGGGCGACGGAGGACGACCGTCGAGCAGAGGAAGACTGCTGGGTAAAGAGCAATGACGGGGACGGCCGACATGCTGGGGAGAGTGTATAAAAATAAAGCAATGGCGGGGACGGCCGCCATGCTGGGGATAAAAGGTAAAGCTAAGACGGGGACGGCCGACTAGCTGGGGAAAGAAAAGAAATTATGATGGGGACGGCCATCAAGATAAAGTTATAAAATTCTCTGGGGATTAATGAAACATGACGGGGACGGCCATCAAGTTCATAAAGGTAAAGCAACCAACGATGGGGACGGCCATCGGGCTAAAAGGAAAAGGGACCACGACGGGGACGGCCATCGGGTTAAAGAATAAATGAAATAAACAGATGATGGGGTACGGCCATCAAAGGTGAAGGACGATCACCTAGCAGGGGACGGCTGCTCTGTTGGGGATAAAAGAAATATGATGGGGACGGCCATCAAAGGTGGAGGACGACCACCTGGCAGGGTACGGCTGCCGAAAATATCAACGATGGGGACGGCCATCGGATAGATAAGGTCAACGATGGGGACGGCCATCGGACGAGCAAGATGGAGGACGACCATCAAGAAGTGGAGGACGACCACTCAGCAGGGGACGGCTGCTCTCGAGGTTTGTCATAACACAGGACGAGTGTTAGATAACCAAAAATCAACAATGGGGACGGCCATTGGATAAAGTGATGAAGGACGATCATCAAAAGGTGGAGGACGACCACCTAGCAGGGGACGGCTGCTAAAAACAACGATGGGGACGGCCATCGGATGAGCATGATGGAGGACGACCATCAAGAAGTGGAGGACGACCACTCAGCAGGGTACGGCTGCTCTCAAAGGTATCATAACACAGGACGAGTGTTAGATAAAAAGAAAATTTGTTGGTGATCTACTGGGGATAAAGTAAACACGGACGAGCGTTTACATCCAAGAAACAAAAGGGTATAAGTGTTTGGTATTGTGTATAGATTAAAGATGCGGACGAGCATCCTTAAGACTATGATACGGACGAGTATCATGTAGAAACAAACTGACACATGTTCAGAGATGATGATACGGACGAGTATCAACTGGTTAACAAAGAACACGGACGAGTGTTGCATCTGAAAGAATTCTTCTGGGGAATAGTAGACACGGACGAGTATCTATACTCAAGAAAACATAAGTGTTTGACACGGTGTATGGATTAAAGATGCGGACGAGCATCCTTAAGACTATGATACGGACGAGTATCATGTAGAAACAAACACTAGACGCGATGTTCTGAGATGATGGTACGGACGAGTACCAACTGGTTAACAAAGAACAAGGACTACTGTCGAATCTGTGGGGATATGAGTGATGATGTATACAAGATACGGGCGAGTATCTGTATAAGTGTAACATGAGTAGTGAGTATTGTATTGTATAGATGAGTGTTTTAACTGCTGGGGAGAGTGACACGGACGAGTGTCAAGAGAGAAAAGTATAATATTAACAAGTGTATGGGTGATGAAGGTGTACGCGACTGCGCTGGGGATATGACACGGACGGGTGTCAAAAAGGGTGTATATATGTATATGTGAGTGCAAAGAGGGTGTCTTTGGCTTTCTGCTGGTGATGTGACACAGACGGGTGTCAGGAAGTGTCTGTAATGAGGGTGATTTGTTTGTAAAGAGTGTTCAGGCGACTTTACTGGGGAAAGATGACACGGACGGGTGCCAAAAGGTGTATATACCGGTGTTTTGATTTGTGAGGCAACTGCTTTTGCTGGGACTCTGATGGGGATTTTTGTACAGTGATGATGAACAGTTCATTATTCACAATTGTTAATTCAAAACATGGCTTATGATTATGCTATGTATTTGATTTTTGCCGTAATGCTCCGTATTAGACGGAATGCTACGCTCTGGGGGGTGAATATGATGCGGATGCCATGATTATGCAAAGGGGCACAGATCCGGGATTCGGATCCCATTGCTGCGAAGATCTCTGGTCGATCTGCTTGAAATGGACATCCCAGCTGGGTATGAGATCATTGGTAGATCTAATGATGTATCTGTTTGGGGATATAGGTCGCTGATTGACATATCCTCATAATATGGGACCCAGCTGGGGTTTGTAGAAGCTTTCCGTACTCTGTTGTGATCTCTTCATGCATTGCTCTTCTGGATAGAGGCTGAAGATGTGGGGAGATGATTCCCTGATTTCTGTATTCTGTTGAGGAAGAATGGCAACTCGGCTGGGGAATTGAGAGGCAACTCAGCTGGGGAGAGCAACGAGAGGCAACTCAGCTGGGGATAGAGCATTTCCGATGCTGAGATTGAGTGCATGTCGATTTGGCAACTTTGCTGGGGAAAGCAATGGGGAGCTACTCAGCTGGGGATAGAGCATTTCCGATGCTGAGATTGAGTGTACGCTGATTTGGCAACTTTGCTGGGGAAGTGGGCACCTCCCAGTGCCATGTGAGTTGATAATGATTTGCCAACTTGCTGAGATGTAACCTGCATGCCCCAGGTTGCGTTCTGGATACCTGCAATCCTGCAACGATAAGGAAACGTACAAAAGGTCCCGGGGTATCCCTTACCGGATTCCGTCATAGGAGTTAAGTACTTTCGAGAGTAATCATATTCCCTGTAAGCATGTGTTTTTATTTTTTTAGAGAAAGGCATCTGTACTTATGCAATTGTATTTTTAGAGATATCAGACAACTCCTTGCAAAACGTAAATGTAAAAACGAGACGTGACTGAGAATCTGATTTTATTAATTCATGTGCCCTGAATTGGCAAGATACAGTCAAGGAAACATATCTCCTGAAATGAGGAGATTGTTACAAATTGAGAAATAAAGTGCTGGCGGTGTTGACGACGCTTTCAAGGAGCTTCCTCTTCTGCTATGACTCGTATGACAATGACGTTCTTCTCGCCTTGCTTTCTGGAGAGAGTTGATTCTGATTGAAGCTTGATCCTTTGGAAGCTTAACAAGTTGTAGGTGATACAGACGAATTCAGAGTGCAGTTGTTCGCTTATTCCCTTATTTTGCATGGATCGCCCTTTCGGGTTTTCAATCCATCGGGATACCCATTTTTGCCTGAGCTGTCCAATGCGGCTTTTCAACTCAGCGGGTGTACATTTTTTTGTTTATTTTCCCTTATTTTTTCCCGAGTCTTTTATTCTGTTTTTGACTCGCCGGGATGCCCTATTCTTGCCTGGACTTACATTCTGTTTTTATGTCCAGCGGGTCATTTTATGCGAAGTATTTTTTAACTGCATCTGAATTCACAGGGGACGGGAAATCTTCACCATCCATGGTGCTGAGCATCAGTGCTCCACCAGAGAAAACTTTCTTTACAACAAATGGTCCTTCATAATTTGGAGTCCATTTGCCCCTGTGGTCTGTATGAGGAGGGAGGATTCTTTTCAGCACAAGATCTCCTACTTGGTACTCTCGGTGCCTGACTTTCTGATCGAAGGCCTTCTTCATTCTCTTCTGATATAACTGCCCATGACAGATTGCAGCCAATCTTTTCTCTTCGATCAGACTTAGTTGTTCAAATCGGGACCGAACCCATTCTGCTTCACTCAGTTTAACATCCATCAATACCCGTAAGGAGGGTAATTCAACTTCAACAGGTAGGACTGCTTCCATACCATACACAAGCTGATACGGTGTTGCCCCAGTGGACGTTCTGATTGATGTGCGGTACCCATGCAAGGCAAATGGTAGCATTTCATGCCAATCTTTGTAGGTGATTACCATCTTCTGCACAATCTTCTTAATATTCTTGTTAGCTGCCTCAACAGCGCCGTTCATCTTTGGCCTGTAAGGAGAAGAATTGTGATGTTGGATCTTGAAGTCCCGGCACAACTCTGCCATCATTTTGTTGTTTAAGTTGGAACCATTATCAGTAATGATTCGCTCGGGAACTCCGTATCGACAGATGATATCTCTTTTCAGAAATCTGGCTACCACTTGTCTTGTAACATTTGCATATGAGGCTGCTTCAACCCACTTGGTGAAATAGTCAATGGCAACCAGGATGAATCTGTGGCCGTTTGAAGCAGTTGGCTCAATCTTGCCAATCATATCAATGCCCCACATAGCAAAGGGCCATGGTGAAGACATGATGTTCAGAGGATTGGGAGGCACATGCACCTTGTCTGCGTAGATCTGGCATCTATGGCATTTTCTGGCATAAGCACAACAGTCTGCATCCATTGTGATCCAGTAATAGCCTGATCTTAACAACTTTTTAGCCATGGCATGCCCTCCCGCATGGGTACCAAAAGATCCTTCGTGCACTTCATGCATCAACAAATCTGCTTCCGTCTTGTCAACACATCTGAGGAGTACCATGTCAAAGTTCCTCTTGTATAAAGACCCATCAGCGTTCAGAAAGAAACTACCAGCAAGCCTTCTCAAAGTCTTCTTATCATTGGAAGATGCCCCAGGTGGGTATGTTTGATCCTCCAAGAAGCACTTAATGTCATGGAACCAAGGCTTATCATCTTTTACAACATCCGCTGCAAATACATATGCTGGTCTGTTGAGTCGGGACACTGAAATCTGAGGTATAAAGTTAGCGGCTTGAACTTTGATCATGGATGAAATGGTAGCGAGAGCATCTGCAAACTGATTCTCGTCTCGAGGGATATACTCAAGCTTGACTGTTGTGAAGAAAGTCAATAACCTCCTTGTATAATCCCTGTAAGGTATCAGATGATCTTGGTGGGTGTACCATTTTCCGTTGGTTTGATTGACTACCAAAGCTGAATCTCCGAATACGGTCAATGTCTTGATCCTGAGGTCAATGGCTTCCTCAAGACCCATAATGCAAGCTTCGTATTCAGCTTCGTTGTTAGTGCAGTTGAAAGTGAGTTTTGCCGAGAAAGGCATGTGAACTCCTTTGGGTGTAATGAGTACTGCACCAACACCACGGCCATTCATGTTAACAGCCCCATCAAACATCATAGTCCATTCTTCCTCCGGGTCAGGCCCTTCAGTGTGAACAGGCTCTTCATGATCTTTTGCTTTAATGAACATGATGTCTTCATCAGGGAAGTCAAACCTCATAGGCTGGTAATCATCAATGGGTTGCTCAGCAAGATATTCAGATAGTACACTGCCCTTGATGGCTTTCTGAGATGTGTACTGTATGTCGTATTCTGTGAGAATCATTTGCCATCTTGCAACCCGTCCGGTAAGAGCTGGCTTCTCGAAAATGT
The DNA here is from genome assembly GCA_963966055.1 of Lathyrus aphaca. Classification (NCBI taxonomy): domain Eukaryota; kingdom Viridiplantae; phylum Streptophyta; class Magnoliopsida; order Fabales; family Fabaceae; genus Lathyrus; species Lathyrus aphaca. Next base: position 465,919,008 of record OZ014522.1, on the reverse strand, counting down.
ACTTAACTGGATCCATTTTTGAGATTAATAAGGTAGTGTGAGTCAACATATACTGCCTCAGTCGGCGAGCAGCCCACGCTAAAGCACAGCAAGTTTTCTCGAGCAGTGAATAACGCTGTTCACAGTCGGTAAACTTTTTGCTTAGGTAGTATATTGCATACTCTTTTCGACCAGACTCGTCATGCTGGCCCAGCACACACCCCATCGACTCTTCTAATACTGTCAAGTACATGATCCGAGGTCTTCCTTCAACTGGCGGCATAAGGATTGGAGGTTCTTGCAGATATTCCTTGATCTTGTCAAAAGCCTTCTGGCAGTCTTCGTTCCACCTGACCGTTTGTTCCTTCCTTAACAGCTTGAACAAGGGTTCATAGGTTGCTGTGAGGTGAGATATGAACCTCGAAATGTAGTTCAATCGACCTAAGAACCCTCGAACTTCTTTTTCTGTTTTCGGTGCAGGCATTTCTTGAATAGCTTTGACTTTATCAGGGTCAACCTCAATCCCTTTCTCGCTTACAATAAAGCCCAGCAGCTTACCGGATCGCACCCCGAATGTGCATTTGTTGGGGTTCAGCTTCAATTGGTACTTTCTCAGACGCTTGAACAGCTTGAGCAGATTCACCAGATGATCTTCCTCTGTAAGGGACTTGGCGATCATATCATCCACATAACATTCTATTTCTTTGTGGATCATATCGTGGAATAATGTCACCATAGCCCGTTGATATGTTGCACCGGCATTTTTGAGCCCAAATGGCATTACCTTGTAGCAGAACGTGCCCCAGGGTGTGATGAATGTTGTCTTCTCCATGTCTTCAGGTGACATTTTAATCTGATTGTATCCTGAAAATCCATCCATGAAGGAGAATACCGAGAACTGGGCCGTGTTATCCACCAATACATCAATGTGAGGTAATGGGAAGTCATCCTTCGGGCTGGCTCTGTTCAGATCCCGGTAGTCCACACACATTCTTACTTTGCCGTCCTTCTTAGGCACAGGTACTATATTAGCAACCCACGGCGGGTAGCTAGTCACAGCAAGGAACCCGGCGTCCCATTGCTTTTGTACCTCCTCCTTGATTTTCATAGCCATGTCTGGGCGAGCTCGGCGCAGCTTCTGTTTGACTGGAGGGCATTCTTCTCTCAAAGGCAGCTTGTGCACAACAATGTCGGTATCCAACCCTGGCATATCTTGGTAAGACCAAGCAAACACATCAACATACTCTTGAAGCAGATCTATCAGCTGTCTCTTCACTGAGTCTTGCAGGCAGGCCCCGATTTTAACTTCTTTCATGTCTTCGTCTGTACCAAGATTAATCACTTCAACCTCCTCCTGGTGAGGGGTAATAACCTTTTCCTCTTGTCTCAACAACCTGGCTAGCTCTTCAGGAAGCTCATATTCTTCATCAACCCCTTCATCAGCTTGATTGATTGGATTGTCAAAGTCATACGATGTCATAGCCGTGCTGTTGTCGGTGCTGTCAGGAAGGCACTCTCTGCAAGGGTTAAGTTGGTTCATTTTAGTGATTGATTTTAATCTTGCTTTAGAAAAAAGTGAAATGAAGTCATCATTTTGAAAACACCGCCATTTATTTTTGTACAAAAAGAAAAATGGAAAAACAGTGAGCAGAAAAGAAAAAGACTCGTTTGCAAAAAGATGTCTGATATTTCATTAATTTAATCTTGTTTGCACAAAAGTACAGATGGCCCTGGTTACAAAATGAGTCTTGTCATCTTGGGCAAGATGCAAGACTTTGATGCATGCTATAAAAAATACAGGAAATAATAATTACTCTGCATGAGTAACTCTTATAATTTCCTGGGAAGACCAGTTTGAGACACTGCTCCCCGGGATCTTCGGACGAATCCAATTCTCCAGATTGCGCTCCTCTTCCAGCTCGTCTTCCAGACAGTTGATAGCATCAGGGGTAAGCATTCCCCCACTGACAAAACCTGGCTCTGCAGCAGCCTTTGCTTGATGTTGAGTTGGTCTGTAACCCAACCCAAACTTGTCCTTCTTCTCCTCCACAGCTAAGACCTTGCCCCAGCCTAGGGCAGTTCCTTCTTCAACAACCTTCCGGGCTTGTTGGTAAGATGACATGGAGATACCCGACACAGCAGATGCTTCATTGACGTTCAAGGCTTCAAAGCCTTGGCTCATTGTTTCATGGATTTCCCCATCCATCTCAATGTATTTATACGTAGCCAGATGGCTAACGAAAATATCCTCTTCTCCACAGATTGTGACAACTTGGCCTTCCCACTCAAATTTTAACTTTTGGTGAAGGGTAGACGTTATTGCGCCGGCGGCGTGAATCCAGGGTCTACCCAACAAACAGCTGTAGGCGGGCTGAATGTCCATCACATAAAAGATAGTTTTAAAAGTCTGTGGGCCAATTGTCACAGGCAGTTCAATCTCTCCCAGAACCGACCTCTTCGAACCATCAAAGGCTCGTACCACCAGGTTGCTGGGTCTCAATGCCAATCCATCATATTCTAACTTCACCAGAGCCTTCTTTGGTAAGACATTCAGGGAAGAACCTGTGTCCACCAGCACATGAGAAAGGACAGCTCCTTTGCATTCCAGGGTTATGTGCAAGGCTTTGTTGTGGTTGCGGCCATCCGCTGTCAAGTCAGAATTGGTAAACCCTAGCCCATTGCTAGCAGTAACGTTTCCAACCACGGTTTCCAATTGGTTGACAGTAATCTCCTCAGGCACGTAAGCTGCGTGCAAGACTTTAAGTAGTGCATTCCGATGGGCTTCGGAGCACATAAGCAGTGAGAGGATGGAGATTTTGGATGGCGTCTGGTGAAGCTGATCCACAACTTTATAATCACTTTTTTTAATGATTCGCATAAACTCATCAACTTCCTGATCGAATGGAGTCTTCAGGGCTTCTTTGGCAGCTGGATCTTCCTGCACCGGGCCTTTTCCTTTTGCCTTGGCAGCAGCTTCTGCTTCGGCTGTAGGTCTTTGAATTGGTGGAGCAAAGAGACGTCCGCTTCGAGTGAAGCCTCCGCCTCCCCCCACATTATCTATTTGTGGTGCAGGTGTTGATGTTTCAAGAGTGATTCTTTTTCCTTCACAGTATACGTCAGAGCCATAGTGCCAAGGGATGGCCCTATTGCTTTCATATGGTATTGGTCCAGGCACCGTGACAGTGACCGGACTGATTGCTGCTGCTGAAGGGACTGTTATTGTTTGTGGATCATAAAAGATTGTAACTGGTGCTCTGGCGGGAGCAGCACCTTCTGAATGGTAGGCGGAATTATTCTCAGGATCGTAGAATATGGTGACGGTAGAGACATCTCCATGATTGATTGCTGGTGTTGTAGGAGGTACTGTTGGAAGGACTGTTGTTGTTGCTGACGGAGATTCGAAATGGAATGAAGCTGAAGTTGTAGCAGGAGAAACTGTTGAAAACTGATCATTTGGAAGGACAGGTGAAGTACTTGTTGATGGTGCTGATGAGTTGTTGGGAACATTAGTTGTTGCAGTTGTAGGAGGGTCTGAAACTGTTGTTGATGAAGTTGCTGAATTTGTCGGAAATGATGTAGTGATCTGTAGCAAGCCACTCTGAATAAGGCTGTCAATGCCATTTCTCAGGTCCTCACACCCATTCCATGAAATATTGCAATAGGGACACCCTAGTTCACACCCCGGAAATATTTGGTTTTCACGGAGTTGAGCTTTGATTTCCACCAATGGCGTTCGGATCTGATCCACACTTGTTATTAAATAAGACGGTTGGTCTTCTTCAATAGCGTTAATTCGAGGACCACCATGGTTTGGCATAGGGTTTTTATTGACATTGGGCGGAGGTGCAAAATTCAGAGCCTTGGAGTCTACCAAGTCTTGTACCTTCATATGCAGAGCTCTGCATTTTTCTGTACTGTGACCAGGTGCATTTGAATGGAAAGCACACCTAGCGTTGGAGTCATAGTTTCTTGGTAGACTGTTGGGATCCGGAGGTGCCAACGTTCTTAGCTCAACTAGGTTGAGTTTCAGAAGTTGTGGCAGCAAAGCAGCATACGGCATTGGGATCGGGTCGATCACTCGGTTAGCTTGGGATGGCCTTTGTTGGAATGGCCTCTGTTGATTGTTGTTGTTGGAGTTGTTGTTGTTGAAGTTTCTTGGAGGATATTGATTCTGCTGATACTGAGGTTGTTGTTGGAAGCCTTGTTGCGGAGGTTGATAGACTGGCTGTGGATGAGCTGGAGCAGGGATAGTGACTGCTGCTATTGTCCTTTGAACATATTGGGGCCTACCCCTGTTGGTGTGAATGGCATTGGTCTCGCCAGTTCTTCTCGGGCCCGTGAAAGGCTTTCTTGTACTACTGGACGAGCTGGCACCATTGTCCGAGATCTTTCCCATTTTTAACAGGCTTTCAATTCTCTCTCCGGCTATAACAACATCTGCGAAGCTAGTGGAAGAGAAAGCATCCAACCTGTCAATATACGTTCCCTGAAGAGTGTTCATAAACATGTCTGCCATTTCTCTCTCAGACATTGGTGGTTGAACAGCAGCAGCCAGTTGCCTCCACCTTTGGGCATACTCTCGGAAACTCTCCCTCGAAGACTGTGACATTCCCATTAGGAGGGTCCTGTTGGGTGCCATATCTAGATTATACTGATACTGTCTGATGAAGGCCTCTGCCAGGTCCTTCCAGCATCTAATTGTTGCTCTTGTCAGATGGGAATACCACTCCCTCGAAGCTCCAGTCAAGCTATCTTCAAAATAGAACATCCACAATTTCTCATCCATTGTATAGGCCTTCAGCCTTCCCAGAAATGATTGCAAATGAGTTCGGGGGCATGAAGTCCCATTATACTTTTCGAAACATGGAGGCTTGAACTTGTGGGGAATCCTGACCCCTTCTACCAAACCCATGTCCATAACGTCGAAACCCAAAGAATTTTGAGATTCTAAGGACCTCAACTTCTCAGCTATTTCTTCCAACCGTCTATCATAAGTTTCCTCTCCGGCACCCATTACTGTATACTGGTCCTCCTGAGGATCTTCTTGAAGTACTCTGGCTGCTGTGGCTGTCCCTTGAATGTTGACTGGGATGTTAGCCTCTGGATGGAGATGGGGTCCAAAAACTGGGGGATTGACATGAGGTTGGACCCTCTCATTGTTACTTGTGCCAGCAGTTCCCACATGGGGCTCCTCTCGATTCCTTCCTTCTACCAAAACTCTGAGCCTCTCCTGGCTTTGAGCTAAATTGTTCATCACTTCCATGAATTGTGTTATCTGAGTTCTCATCTCCAACCTTTCGTTGGCCATCTGGTTTCTGACCTCCGTAAGGTCTTGCTGCATCTGATCCATCTGAATTCCCGGAAGGTTGTTTCTAGTTGGATACCTGTGTGGCCTGTTGAGAGGAAAAACCCGGCGGCGAGCAATAATTCCTGAGATTCACAACAGAGGTTAGCAACAACAAAACAAAAACCTACAAAACAAACAAAAGGGTTAGCATGCAATGCAGTTATGCTTATTTGTTCTCAAGGTATCCGGTTTGGCCTTCAGTTTTGACCCTTCCAGACCCTTGAAGATGCTGCTGTTGAAGTTGCTTTCGAAGTGAACCCAGATAGAAACCAACACAAATATATTACAAAGGTGAAATAATACAATTTGTTCATTTTTACAACACAAGCCCTCAAAGGGGTCAAAATACATCACAAAAAAGCAAAAGTACATGGAAAAGGAACAACAACAAGCAAATGATCAAACTCCAAGGCCAAACTCATCCTCACGAACTTCCTTGAGAAGTGCTTCGGTCACAGGATCAGCCGGATGCTCCGTGAGATTTCTGATGAGAAGGTTTCTTGTTGCAACAGCTGCAGTCAACTTCCTGCTCTGACTTTGGTCCTTAGACCTCTTCAATCCTGCTTTGATTTTCAGCTCTGATATTTCCTCCTGGGCTGCTGCCAGGGCTTTTTCTATCTGCTCCATCTTGTCCTGAACTCTCTTGTCTTCTAGAGTACGGGCCTCAGTGATCCGGACCCACCTGGCCTGACTCTCTTTCAAATACAAGTCTGTTCTTGCTCTTTGGAACTGGGCTTCTTTACAAGCATTCTTCAGAATCTGTTCACCAGCTTTGGACTTGTTGATATAATCTCCAGACTTCTCAATTTTAGTCAAGTGTTCCACTCTCAATTTCTCCAATCTTTCAATCTCCCTTACACCTTCACTCCTTTCCCTGAGGGTCTTCTGCAAGGCTTGGGTTAACTTCTCATTTCTTTCCTTCAAACTCTCAAACTCTTCCAAACTGATAGTGGCAGGGGGTGGTGCTGAAGATGACTCAGGCATGTCTTCTATGGTGAAGGGCAATCCAGAGAATTGGGCCATGGCATGGGACCACTCATAATATTGGACTGATGCCACATTATTGCACTTCCCCAAAATGGTGATTCCCTTGGTTTGAACATGATCCCAGGCCCAGGCAGCCTGCCTAACAACAGCCAAACTAATCTTGTTCTCACAGTAGAGGGTCTCAACCAAGTCTTGTTCCCTTGGAGTATGAACCAGTGCATAGCCTAATTGCCTCCTGAACAGCAGAGGGTTGTAATTGATACTTCCCTTAACTCCTACTAAGGGCACATTGGGAAAGTGCCCACAGCTGGTGATCATATCTCTGCCTTTGGTGCTCTGAGTACACCATCTGATATCTGCTGAAGTGAGAGTAGTGAGCCTCTTAGCCCAGTTGCTTTGCTGATGAGGATTTAGAAATGCATCTGTCCTGGGTAGATGCCTGAGGAGCCAAGCATGGAATAATGGAGCACAAATCCTCACTAATCTTCCCCTCTGTTTCTCATTCCTCTGGTGCACTGAGTAATAGAGATCTCCTAGCAAAGTTGGCACAGGGTTCTTCAGGATGAACAAGTGGATTGCATTCTTGCTAATGAAACGGGGCTCATCTGCAAACAACACAATTCCATATACACTTAAGGCCAACAGAGCACAAACAGCTTTCCAATCCCCCAAGGAGGCCTTCAAACTAGCTTGAGAAATCAGGAAGTCCAGATGAAATCCAGGGATCCCAGCTTTGGAGGTCATATGCTGTTCAATCAAAACAGGCTCCAGGTGCAAAGCTTTTGCTATCTCTCCATTGCTGGGAAAGACCATTTCAGGGTTGAAAGGGATTTCCCTCTTGATAGGCAAACCAACCAAAGATGAGTATTCTTCCAGAAGAGGCCCCAACTGAAAGTCTTGAAAGGTGAAACATCTCAATGGAGGATCATAAAACTGAATGCAGGTGTGGATCAGGCTCCTCTGAGATGGGTCCAGATCCATAACCATGTCCAGTATATCTCCATAACTCTCCCTGAACAAGGGTATGTGATCTGGAGTGATCAGGGTTTGGATCCTCCTGATGTCTGATAAGTCTGGTTGGAAGAAATGATAAGTGATGTTGCTTTTCTTTGGAGCCATGATGCTGAAGACTGAGTAGAGTGCTGATGAAGATGCTGAGGAGTGGGCCACTGGCTGGCTAGTGCAAGTAACTGAAGTATATGGCTGACAAACTGATGCAAGTGCTGGTGGAGATAGGTCAATACTGCAGATGGGGTCAAAACCAAAACCAGATGAAGGTGGATACCCTGAAACACAAATAAGCAAATGTTAATATGATGCAATGAGTATGTATGCAAATGAAATGCAAGGGTTTGTGACTGAGCTGGATCTGATTAAACTGCCTTGGTATAGATCCATGTGTGTCCAAGAATTCCAGATGGAGGTCTAAAAATCCAGTAACCGGGGTGGGGGACTCAAATAAAGAGCCACATATCCAGGGTTTTAGAATCACAAGAACTATCCAACATGGAGCATTCTTAACAAAGCCAAAGTAACAGAGTATTCTGAGGTCAAGGTACCTGCAAACCTGTAAACAGCCCAACCCCCTCACAGGTGGTGATCTAGAACAAGGATCCTCAGACTTGGATCAGTTATGAGAAGTGTAAACACTTCTAACCCGGAGGTACAGTGTTTACAATCACCATAACAATTCCTCCTCTAATTCACCTCAGTTTCTGAAGGTCAATACTAAAAGGTCATCCAGACTTAGCAGGCTTCCCAGATAGCCCTAGCATTGCAGGAAATCTGCAACACAGAGTTCTCAAGAAGAAACCCATATCTGAACCGTGTTTCATATTCCCGCACCAGACCGAAATGGAATGGGAAAGAATATGATTCACTCTAGCCTAGGTGTCACTCAGGTCCCAGGTATAGGACCTTAACTCTCAATGAAACACCCACCCACCAAAGAAAAAACCAGATCCAGCCAGCAACAATGACAGTATGATAAATGAAAAAACAGTAAAGAAAGCAATAAATAAAGTTGTACAGAAAGCAGTAAATAAAGCAAATATACACATACAAATAGCACATAACACCCCCAATAAACACAAATCAATCAAGCGCTAGGAGGAACCCACAAAAAGAACCAGAAGCCCTGGTTGCAGTATAAGGGTCCCCAGCAGAGTCGCCAAGCTGTCGCTCCCGACAAATGAAAATGGATCAGATGAAGGTACAGACGCGAACGGTCGGCGAGAGGGACAATGAGAACACACAGCCGTGAACTCACTGGAGATGAAAAGAGTCGCCAGCTAGGCATTTTTATCCCGGCGGAAAGGTAATGCTGCATAGACCTAGAAAAAGATGGATAAGACGGTTTGCGAACCAGAGAGACTGAGAAAGGGGGTTGGTTACAACCTGGGAAGGTATTAGCACCCAGATTGTCCGCCGTACTCGACGGGATCCACGCTTAAAAGATTTGTGTTTTAAAGGGGTAGTGTCAGTGTAATCTGTGTGTAAAAGAGCTGGAAAAGAATGTACAGGTGTCAGTGTAAAGGAAGTGAAGTGTAATATATACAGTGTCAGTGTAAGAACAGGAGTGAAATGCTCAAGATCATGAGGCTTAAAGAAATGAGCTGGAAGGAGGGGGAATGTACAGAGACTTTTGTTCGATAACTGTTAAGTTATGCCTACGTATCCTCTCGTGCAATGAGGAAGTCAGAACACCGTAGTTCGACCCAAAGAGACTGAAAGGTGAATTGACTGATGAACTGCTTGCTTGCCTATTCTCAAGTGTATGACCTGTCTGGCTCAGGTGCTCACTGTCTTGCATTAGACGGAAGAAGCGAGTTCTCGGTTGTGAGTGAATGAGGTGAGAAAAGAATCCCGGAGGAGACGATTATTGTTTGTTTTTGAGTTTTCAGTCTTTTATTTCTTTTTGGAGTTTGTCATAAGATAATGAGCTTAAGCCTAAACCAATGGGTTAGTAAACTCATCACATCTTCCCTCTGATTAGGGGTAATGAGAATACCTTAAGTGTGAAGTCAGATTCTCACACTTAATCACCTTCGGTGTAGGATTAAGATCATTAACCTACTTGTGATTATTTAGATGTTTTTGTGTTTTTTTGTTTAGTGTTGAGTAATGAGGTTAAGCCATAATCAAGGATTAAACAGACCCATTACACCATCCTAAAAGAAGGATAATAGATGAGAATGTTTAAGCTGAGGAAAACTCCTCAACTTAATCCATGATTAGGGATTAAACTAATGACAAAACAAAGCCTTTATTAAGTGGATTTTATTTAATGATATGATGATGAAGTGAATTTTATGGTTTGTAAGACAACTTGAGGGGGACTTGTCCATTAACACTAGGGTTAGTCCTTCTTAACCACTTAAGGAAGAATTAGAACCCTAATGCAAGGCCCAAGTTACAAGTGATGTCTTGATGATTATTAAGTGGATTGATTAAGAGATTTAAACACATAAAGGGTTCAAGACTTAGGATTAAAGTTATACACTCCATCCTAAGAGAAGGATGCAGGCATAAGCTTAATCACAAAGTCTTAAAGCCTTTAGGGTTTAGTCCCTGATTATGAGGTGAGAAAAGAGGACTCAAGGAGACACAAAGGTAAAAACTAAGAGGGGATACTAATCAAAACCCTAATTCATTGTCATGCTTGGTTGATCCTAAGGTTTGTGAGGTTTTCAAGAGAAATCTTCAGAGGAGCCACCAGGAAGCAGATGAACAAGATCAAGAGAAGCAAAGTGACTTGCTTCATTCAAGAAGTCAAGTCACTTGAAGAAAGAAAGTGGGAGGAAGAAGAATGAGCAAGCTCAATCCCAAACACAAATAGAAATGCAGTAATGGATGCAAGAGAGATGAAAAGAAAAGGTATGAGAAGTGAAGGCAAATCCACTTCTCAAGTTTACTTACCACCTGCAATGTTAGAAAGAAATGCAATGCAATGCAAGATGAGATGAAATGATATGATGCTAAGCAAAACCAGAAGCATGTTGATGATGATAATGATGCTATGAGATGCTGCAAACATGAGACAAGGCATGGAGATGTTCATACAAGATCATGAATGCAAATGATGCAAGCTAAGGAGCATGAACAAACATGGAAAGTTATGAATCATACAAGACAAATGACATGGCAAATATGAGATGCAATGATCAAACATGCCTTCTACATGTCTTAAGATGTCAAATGGATCACAAGAATGCACAAAATGCAAAGACAAGTCATGTTATGCAAGAGAATGCAAGAAGGATGCAAAAGAAAGCCCAAATTAGGGTTCATGGATCAAACATCAAACACAAACCAAAAACAGAAGCAAACCTCATGATAAAAAATGGAAAATGGCACCCAAAGAAACCCTAGGCCTATGATGAACCACTGCCCAAAGGGGAGCTCTCAACTCTCAACCAAACTCAAGATATGAATTTTCTAAGTTATTAGGGTTTTTTAGGGTTCTTAACAAAGTAAATGCCAAACAATTTGAAAATGCAAGAGCAATTCATGGCCTTTTTATCCTTGAAAATACATGCTAAACACAAAACAATGCAAGAAGAATCAATGTCTCAACCTTCTCCAATAGGCAGAAATGATTTTTTGAACTTATGATCAAAATAATGCACAAAAAATGATTTAATTCAATGAAAAATTCTTAAAATGCATCAAGATCAAAAAAGAAATTTGGTTTGAAGGTTGGACAATGTTTCTAAATGCCTTAGAACATTTCATGAATTTTTTTTGTAATTTTTAAATACCTAAAAGTATTTTTAATTAATTAATTCTCATTAATCAATTAAAAAAAAACTTTTAAATATTTAAAAATACTTTTTTAATGATAAAAAATAAAATAAAAATATTTTTGGGTCTTAACAATTAATAAAACTTTAAAGAAAAAGTTTCATAATTTTTAAGAATTTTTTGCTATTTTAAATTAATTATGCAATTTAAATGAAAGAAAAATGAATAAAAATCAAATAAAAAGAAAAGTCAGAGGGATGGAGGGCCAAGATGCGCCCAGGATTTGAAAGTGTTGACTGGCGCGTGATCCTGTGGTTGGGATTGACTCTGAGATAATTAGTTTAATTATGAATTAATTAACTAAATGAAAAAGATTAGGGCTAATCAAACGCATCTGGGCCATCCAAAAGAGAGGGAAGTCAGCAAGTCAACGCTCATCAATGGCTCAAATTCAAACTAGCATTAATTACGTGATTAGGGTTTAAACACTCTCAGGTGGCCGGAGAAGACTTCCGGTCGTCTTCTCCGGCCAGCTCCTCACCTGAAAACTCACCAACTCCCTCAAAACGCAATGAAAATGAAAACTAAGCACATAGAAATGAACCCCATGATCTCCTGAATCAAAACCCTAACCCCAAACAAATTTATTCTTCATCAATCGCATGAATCGAAGGCAAACATTTTTAGGGCAAACCAGTTTCAGAGTCAAATTAAATGTTCAAATCACAACCATTTCAAAAACTAAAAGCACCAGGATGATCAGGACAACACAAAGAACAAGTTTGTAACAAGAAAAACAACTTCTGGAAAAATAAATTTCAGGCTACCTGAGATTCGAAGCTTTCAGTTTAGGAACTTTCTGGCCACCTCTCTTTGTGCAAGCTGCTCCACTTGGTCCCCAGAAGATGTTTGAATGCTCAAATGGAGTTTAAGTTGGCTTGATGATGAGTTTCGAAAGCTCCTGCTTCAGTTCAGTCAAAAATGGCAATGGAGATTCTGGCACTTTCAGGTCATGGTGAATGAAGGTTTGAGGTCCTGATGATGAATGGAGAAGGTTTGTGGTGTTTGTTTGTGTGTTTGTGAGCTAGGATGAGAGTTTCGAATGAAACTGCAAAATGGAGTGAGAAATGGCTATGGAGTAATCTGGCTGTTTCAGGCTTGTGCTTTGGGTGGTTTCTACTCAATGATACATGGTGAGTTGAATGGAGGAAAAGGTTTTTGTGTTTGCAAGCTGTGGAGAGAAATTCGAAAGCTTATGCAAAATGGAAAGTTTTTGTGAATGTGTTGAATGTGTTGGTTTCAGCCTTGCTTGCCCTTATGTTTTGCTTGCAAATTGTCCACATAACTCTCTCTCATTGGTCAGTTGATTTGACATGTGCTTTATGGATAGGTGAGGCAACTTTTGCAATTTGTCAACTCTTGTGTAAGAGAAAGTATGGTGAGGTGCTAGCTTGGTACAAGGCATGGGCTATGCGCAGCAAGATGAGGGGGAAATGTCAGCTTGGTCCAGCATCCAAGGCTGCAAGTGGTAGGGAGTGAAATGAGTGTTTTGCAACTTGTGGCAACTTTGGTTCACATGTGATAAAGTCTTGTTACACAAACCAAACCATGAGCAAACTTGATCCAATTCTGATTTTTAGGACTTAGAGAATGTTTGTGTAATGGTTTGAAATGAATTAGAGGTCACATGATGCATTGGTTCAAGGTTTTGCAAAATTTCCATTTGAAGCATGCCTTAGAAATTAATGATTTTTGCCAACTTTGCATTGCTATAACTTTTGATCCAAGAAGAGTTTGATCATGTTCTTGTACTTTTTGAAAAGGGAAAGATGAGATCTACAACTTTCATGACCAAAGTTTTTTCATTTGAAGCCTTTTTGGACCAAGAATCAAAGCTTGAAACTTGACCTAAAATGATGCATTCTTGAAAAGTCAACTATGCCCAAAAAGTCAACCTTTGCAAAAACCCTAAATTCTTGATTTCTATGAACTTCAACCTTCTTCCATGATCAAATAAAGATCATATACACTCAAAATGATGAAGATCACCCATTGGTTGGGTCATTGGGGGCCTCAGATGCCCTGATTTTGCACTGACTTGTCTAGAAAGTCAACTCTTGATCAGATGACTTCCCCATGGAATTTCTTCATGAAAATTGATATGTATACTCCCTATACCATATAGAGATCAATGAAAACAAGAATGACCAAAAAATTTGGGGTTATGGCCTCTGAAACCAAAACCCTAATTTTCAGTCAACTGTGTAGTCCAAACTGGCTCTGCATCACCTCAAACCCTAGCTCTTGTGATTCCTCTGCAATTTTGACTTTGAGGAGATGAAATATGATATAAGAACACACATGGACCACTTTGAATTGATTGGTAGCCTTTGGAATGCCTCAAGAAGCTTTGGGATTGCTCAGATCACAAACCCTATGTGCAGATGCCTTGAAAGCTATGCAGTGAATCAAAAATGAGATGTGAGGTGATATGATTGTGTTTATGCATATGAGAATGATCACAAGCCATGGTGTGAATGAGTGAGGGCAAATTTGGGGTGTTTACATTCTCTAATTGAGGATTCCTTCCAACTTGGAGGATGGGGTGCTTCTCTTGCCCACCATTTCTCTCGGACGGTAAAACCCATGTTTTACTCTTTTTTGTGTTTTTTACGTGATGGGTTTTGTAAACTGGATTTAAAGTTTTAAGCTTTGTGTTTTTGTGTATCAGGTGGATGTGGTTCTTAGAGGATACAGTGGATATAATACGAGATGGGTCTTGAAGGTGTTGGAAAGGGTTTTTCCTGCGTCACAGGAAACTGATCTTGTTGCTTTGACTGTTTTCTTTGGGGCTAATGATTTTTGCATCCTTGTTGTTGTTTTTATTGTGTGTGTTTCGTTTTCTTTGATTTTTTTTAATCTGAGTTCTTCGATCTGGTTGATTGAGGAGGATTTTGTGGAAATTGGGGGTGGATTTAGAAGGAGGAAGAAAAATGATGGAGGGTTGTTGTTGAAACATTTTTTTGGGCTGTTGGTTGGAGCAAGACGGAGGTGGCCAGTGTGCACCACCGTCTTCTCCGGCGAGAAGGGTGTGCTCTCTGATAATGATATTACCTAGACATTGAATTCATTAATGTTTTATTCAATTGATTTTGTTTCTATCATTCTTACAAGACCTAATAAACTGGAAATCAATGCAAAACATAAGCCTAGTTGTAAACAGACAAAGCTGTAAACATATCCTTATTAATAACAAATATCAAAATAATTAAATTTAGTGAATCAAAGAGTGATGAAGAGAATGTGAAGAAGAATGACGTGTACATAGTCAGCAACAAAAATACTTCATTATTATACAGTCAACAACCATAATTAATGCCCAGTCACCAACACAGTAAAAAGGTGTGGTAAAAGACGATTTTTGGTTTTATAAGGGGGAGTTAATAAATAAAAAACTTTAGGGGGTAGTATCAAACCTCGCCCTAATGACAGAGAGTTTCATATAATTAACCCAAAAAAATATATAATTACTTCAATAATCACAATCAATATTTGCAACAAATACAAAGAGTTTCAATCTAACCATATTTGAATTGATTGTCACTCAATATATTAAATTTCTTTCTATTACAAAAGGATAATGACTTGGCAGATATTCAATCCTCCAAAACCCATTAATTTAAAGAATCTAAATCAATATCATAAACAACATAGGCCAAGTAAGAGAAATTTCACATTAAAAAATAGACAATCATAATAAATAACTAGATCGCCGACCCGTGCTTCACACGGGTATATTTCATGTTTTTTTATTATAGTTTATATTTCATTTTTTTAATTGCATAATAAGTTTTTGAATGTGAAAGACTAAAATAATTAGACAAAAATTTACTATGATAGTAAATTTGAAGAAAGGAAAAATAATCAATTAAAGAATATTATTAAATACTTCTTTGTAAACTACATTTGATGTTGTATTAATATCTTCACATTCATCATTAGTCACTAATATCTTCAACCCTTTTCTTGAAGTAACCCTTGATACTGCAACATATAGTTGTCCATGACAGAAAATTGGTTGTGGTAGATATACTCAAACATATTATAATGACTGCCCTAGAGTTTTCTTGATAGTTATTGCAAATGAAACATCCAAAGAAAATTGGTGCCATTGAAATTTGAAAGGGATTCTTTTATCAAAAGGTGTTAGTGATAACCTTGGGTAATAAACTTTTTGTAAAATATTGTTTCCTAACATGACCTTTGCTTCAAAGACATATTTTTCCTAATTTTGTAATTATTAACCTTGTTCCATTACACAAACATAAAGATTGTTCAATATTTCTCAATAACATTACTGGTACTCCAACTTGCAATCTTAATTTGTGATTTGGAAGTCCAGAAGAAACAATTGTGTTTAAAAATTCAGGAGTGTGTACATCATCTGGGATGTCAATATTTGATTTTCTGTAGTGCGGAGAATCAAAACTCAAATATGTTGTTTCTTTTCCAGTTATTAAATTAAGTGTATAATCATTGATTGGGTCAACCATTGTAATTTTAGGAGCCAGTATAGCACTATCTTGAAAAAATGTTTGGTCAGTCATATTATGAAAAGTATTTGGATATGTGCTCTGAACAATAGCGGCAAGTGGATCACCAAAACTTGGAATTATCAAATTGTATGGTATATTGATTATGATGTCTACATCATTAATTTCTCCAATAGTGTCATCACCAATTCCCAAAATCCACTGAGAAAATACCTTTCTTTCTTCAATGTCAAACGTTGAACTTCTAGTTAGAAGTCTCATGTTTGTAGTAAATGTAAGAACTTCATAAAAATTCCAAAGATAGGAAGAAATTATAGTAGCATGAACAACATATTGTCTACTTCCTTTAGAAGAATATATTTTTATACCAAACTAAACAACATTTCAACACAATTCCTAATATAATCATGTTTCAAACAAACATATGATTAAAGAGGAGGCGTCAATAAAATTGGTAAAAAAAAATCGATACCTGTAGATTTATGATACATGCACATTTAAAGGTGAATTACTCGTGACATTTTTATTTTTTGTCTGCGAGAAAATTTGTAGGTAAATCCACAAATATATATGTCGGTAACATCAAATCCATAAGAAAATTTAAAAGTAGATGGAAAATTTTAAGAATATAGAAGGCGTCAATTAAATATGTGCCTCCTCTTTAATCCATTTTTTTTTACTTGAAACATGGTTATATTGAGAATTATGTAAAATATTAATTAGTTTAGTATTAAAATTAAAAAAACTTGATTATTTATATAAAATTTTCTGATTAATTTATATTCTTGTCTCAATTAAAATTCATAATAAATTTTTGTAGTATCAATTTAACAATCATATTATACTAAAAAAAATTTAACATATTTAAAATTCAATAAAAATGAAAAAATTAATTTGCATCCAAACATTTTATTAATTTTTTATTGGATTTTAATTATGTTAAGAATTTTTTTAATAAATATTATCAATAACATTATATCATTAATGATATTGAAAGAATTATAATTGAGACATATTGAATCGTTTAATTTTGAAAAATAAAATAATTCAATAAAGTATCACTCGTGATGCGCTGGAAGACTTTAATAAATCAAGTGAAAATTGTAACACCCTATTTATTTAATTAAATATCTTCGGATTATTTGTGTTGATATGTGTTGATTGTCGAAATTGTGTTGTGTTGGGTTGCTATGTTGGTTTTAGTCGAATTAATTTAATTAAGTTGATTTAAGTTGTGCTATGGTTAGTCGAATTAATTAAGTTGATTAAGTTGTGGAAAAGTCTATTTGAGTTGTGTTGTTGTTAGTTGAGTGAATTAATTGATTAATTAGAAGAAATTGTGTAGGAAGGATACTAGTATTCTTAATGGGCTTATTTGTGAGTAGAAATAGTGTTGGAATAATAGTAGTATTCTTAATGGATTGTTGTTGAAATTTTATGTCAATTTATTGGTAAAATAATCGGAGTAGGAATTGGACTGGGAAATGCTGCAGAGATGAAGCAGAGAGAAGCAATGAGCGTTGACGGTTTGGGATGTGGGACGACCGTCCCTTAAGCCTGACGTCCGTCTATGAATTGTGACGTCTGTCACATCCCTAGGACGATCGTCACAAGCCTTTTGTGACAAGGGTCACACAAAGTGTGACGGTGGTCACACGGAGTTGGGAGAATTCGTTGTTTTGGCTTATGTGTTATATTTTCTCCTATCTGCTAAATTTGGTTTGTCATAAATTAATTCCTATAACATGAATAAGATGTAGAATACTATATGATATAGAATATGTCATAATAATTAATTAACAGAGAGTTAATAAGTGATATAAAAATGAATTAGTAAAAGAAAACTAGTTAACAGTGGAATAGGATTAGTAGCAGGTTGGCATGTTGGTTGTTGTGATGGAGTTATCAAAAGCATGTTAATGAATTAATAATAAGTAGTAATAATTGAGCATGCTAATTAGTTTAATTAATTGGTTTAGTCGGGATTTTGTAAATAATGAGTGTGGCATAATTTGTTGTACTTGTATAGTGTTGTTTGTTGTAAGTCGAAAAGCTGTTGGTTGATAATGCATGTTGTCGTGCCTTATAAATGGAAATATTATGAGTTGCAGGCCTTTGGGAAAAGTTGGTTGTTGTTGTGTTGTTATGTTGTTATAGTTGTTGTTGTTTGATAATCATGTTGAGTCGCATAGCATATCATTATTCAAGTTGGAGCTACTTCTCGATAAGTTGGTCTGGATTGACAAAAATAAAGTTGAAGGCTTATGCCTTATGTTGAAGCCTATTTTAATTGGAAATATTAAAAGTTTGGAGTTTTTCTCCGATGATACCATATGCATCACATTTGTCTATGTTGCATATCAAGTTGTATATTATGTTGTTGTGTTGTATTCTATGTTGATTCTGAGTTGTCTGTTAAGTTATGAAGTGGTGATTTATGTAATCTAATTTAATATGTTATTTATCATATACTTGATTATATTTTTAGATATCTCACCCCTTTTGTTTGAATGTTTCCCTATGTTGGTAACCTGCATGTAATCCAGAGTAGGATGGAGTACCTTAGTAGATTTGAGTCTGTGTTGTCGCTCTGATACGTAGCACTCAGAGGGATAACGCTTGTTTTATGCTGATGTTGACTTTTGTTATAGTTTCCATATTTTAAGTTGTTTAATTAAAAAATTGTTGTTTTTTTAAGTTACTTTGATGTTGAATACAATTTAGGTTGTTTTTGATGAATTTGTTGCATAGTAATAAAGTATTTGTTTTAAAGATTTATCAAGTGTTAAGTGATGTTTTAAAGTTGAAATGTATCATCTCAATTTAATTTGTTGAAGTTTATATACTCTGTTTTCGTTAATAATTATCGAGTAGAATTGGGGTGTTACATTAGTGGTATTAGAGCAGGTCGGCCCGTCCGACCAAGTTGTCTAACGTTGTTTAATCCTTAGTACGCGACATGTGTGTGAAACACTATCGGTACTTTCTTGTAGGTTTTCTAACCATTTGCCTCCAGGAGTTGGTTTGAAACAAGTGGGGGAGAATTTTATTACTCAAAGATGTTGTGGTATGTGAAGTTAGTTCAAGGTGGCATTGATTGCAAGAGTGCAAGTGTTGCCAGAACTGTGTTGTTGCGAATCGATGAGAGTATAACTCTTGAGGTCTCTTGAAGATGATTGTGACTTGCCTATTGAGTATAAGTTGGAGTTGGAGTCGGTTGAGGAATGGTATAATTCGTAGAGGATGAATCTTATATGAGTGCATGTATATGATGACGATTATATGATATGTGCTCGGATTATTGATGATGGGTTAAGAAGGTGATTGTGAATAAGAATTTATCCCAAAAGAATTGTCGATTTGTTGGATTGACTGATGGATTTGTGTGACTTGATTATAGTCGGATTAAAGTCGGATGATTTTCAGAGTTGGGTGAAAATCAAGGATAGTTGGAAGAGTTTGGAAGCTAGAGAAAGAGGTAGAACTCATGTTCACCAATTTCGGTTTTTATTTTCGTATTTATGGAGAAGCCTTTAGTAAAAGAGGCATAACTTCCTACTCATGAATCTGATGAGAGAGATTCTAGACTTATCGGAAAGCTTGCGAAGTTCCCTATAGTTTTCATATAAATTTTTTCTTCGACGCGTTTTTGAAGAGGGAGAAAAACGTGATTGAATATTTGGGTATGATGCTGATTTTTTTTTAAAGTTTGTATATGGGATTTCTTGACCAGTCCCATTGCGAGGATGATAACTTTTTACTCATAACTCAGATTCGAGTGATTCTTGAAGTTATGGGATCTACATGAAATTCCCTTCAATTTGGAATATAATTTTGTGATTGGGAGGTCTGTATTGAAGAAGACAATCGTGTTTGAAGTTGGACAATTCTTGCTAGAAATAGTAAGATGAAGTCAAGTATAAAATATGTGGTAACAGGAAGAAGGTAAGAGTATTGGAGACGTAAATGAAAGTGCGGAGTATGAAGGTTGATAATGATTAAAGTATAGAAATCTTTGTGGAAGGTTAAATAGTAAAGTGGATTGTGTGTTATTGACAAGATGTGTCGACATGAGTCAGAAATGTTTTGGAAGTTCTATCACCAACCAGATGATGAAATGGTATTGTTGATATTGTGATTGGAATGAGAATCAAGTGTGAAACTATATGGATCATGTAAGTTATGAGATTAAGAAGAAAGGCGAAGGATTTTTTAGTGTTGTTAAGGCTATTAACTTGGAATAATGTTTCGAGTGAAGTGGAGCAATTTGGATTGTACTTGATATGGTAACAATTCTGGTATTAGGATATTTAATGATTGTGTTATGAGACTGTCATACCCCAAATTTGTCCTACCCGCACCATTTATTTTACTGTCTCATTTTTTTTTAGAAATTCAAAAATGTGTACCATTTTACTTTTTCCGACTGATATTATCAAAATTCAAAAATATGTCCCGTTTCCCTTTTATTCGAAAAAATTAAAAAAATACATTCTCTTCTTATTTTCAAGTTTTTATTATTTTCTTTATTATTTAATCATTATAAAAAATTCTACAAAAAAAAATCAAATTCACAATTTCTCTTTTATTTTTTCACTTTTTATTAAAATATCCATATGTCCACCCAAAATTCAAATTAACCGACTTTTTTATTTTCCATCTTTTATTTTTATATCCAATTATCATTTTCGTTTTCTATTCTATTTTATTAATATCCATTATTATCAATTAAAGTCCATTACTTAAATCCATTATTTAAAACCCATTTCATTATCACTATTCTTTTATTATTATTATTACTATTTCTATTATTAGTATTTTTTTTATTATTACTATTATTTTCATTACCGTTATTATTAACTTTATTTTTTAGAGATTAGTTTACCATTATTATTTTATTACTACTTACATAGTTGTTATTATTATTGTTATTTGTTTAAAAAAAACAATTAAATCTCTTTTTACCCAAAGCATTCAGCATCACGCACCAACTTTGTTTTTCTTTCCACTCACTTTTCAACCTGCAGCACATAAAATGGGTATTGCCAAGACGTAACGGATTTTTCCGTACGAGCACAAAGCAGCATCAACAATAGATTTTTCACAGCTCACACAACAAACTTTTCCCCAAGATTTACCTCAATATCCTCTCAATTTTTACTCTAATCTCTGTTATACCCTTCCCAATTTTACCCAATGAAACCATCCCTCATAAACCTGCAATCCTATCCTTCAAATTCCACGACCTTCTTTTCATTTTTGAATATACAAAACAAATCTCCCAAATAATCTCAGACCAACAACTCACTCACAGATCCCTTCTCTTTCAAGCATAAACCAAAGAAAACAAAAAATATGAGAAGAGAGATGAAACATAGAGTGTAAACAAAACCAAAATCAAGAAAAAAAAACAGAAAATGAACCACCATCATTCATAACCGCAAGCCACCTTTCACGAAGCCGTCCAAACATCGTCAAAACCCATCTTCACCAACGAACCAGCCGCAAAACCCCTTCCATAACCTCTTGTTCAAACCGCTGAGCAACATCAAACCTTCGAATCATCACCACTTCAAACCACCAAACCATAAACATCCATAACACCACCTAATCCACCACTGTCAAAAAACCCAGAACCACAAACCTTCACAAACGCTAATCGCCGGCGAACTTAACTATCCAAAACCGGCAGCGCTGGAGAAAAAACCGAGACTTTCGAACCAACGGAAATCCACCCATCACTTTCGATCTGAAGTCACCACAAAACCCGCCGGCTGCGAAGCCACCTTCCGCCGCGACTCACCGAAGCCGCGAAAACCATCAACCTCCAAACACCGTTCGCCGGACCACCCTCCAAACCTCCGTCAAACCCTCAATCATCCGAAACAACACCACCATACCACTTGAACCGGCCGAAACCAGAAAAATCCGCCGAAGCTGCGAAAACACCAACCCAAGATCAACCGTTAACCACCGTGAGCGAGCCGTTCGAGAGAGACAGAACGCCGGAGGAGAAAGCCGAAGGAGGAGCATCGCGGGGAGAGATTGAGACGGAAGCCGCCGTGAATCGCTTGTGAGGGTGAGAAATTTTGATTTTCTTTTCTGTTTTTTTAAGAGGGGAATAATGTGCTTTGCTTGTTCTTCTTAAAAGGTTTTTATTTAATTGTTTCTTTTTTTTATATATAAATAATTTATGAGAGGGACCCTCTTGTTACCCTTTTCACGTTATTGTATATAAATGTTGTATTTCTTATTTTAAAACCTAGCACTTGGGTTTAGCTATTTTTTTATCCAAATTGATTTTCTTATCACATGATAGACCATTATATTTGTACAATCTTTTCCTTTTATTAATTTTGTTTCCTTTTTTAAAATGCTGGCTGGTAACAACATGGGCTGGGAGCCCACGAACAATTTCAACATTGACCCCCCTGTTTCTCTTTGTTTTCATTTATTTAACTTTATTTACTTTATCTTTTAATTTAATTTTATAATCTGTTTAATTTTTCTTCCTAATTTATCTAGAAAAGGCATTTCATTTTTTTTAAATAGAAAGAGGCGCAGAAAATCTTGTTTTGTTCCCTCTCTGTTTTCAGCATTAGCATATATCCACTCATTTCTTTTATTTTGTTTTTTATTTCTATTTGCTTATTTTAGTTGTTAGATTTATTTGATATAATAATGGATTCCTATGTTAAGAATTTTTGGTCTTGTATTTTCAATTCCTTTCATGTAAATTCCCTAATTTTCATATTTCATTTTTTATTTTAAAGCCAAGTTAGTTTAGTTTTTATTTATCGTCACTTTATTTCAATTTTCTTTTTTTGACAATTTATTTAGTTTAATTGTTTATTTATTTATTATTTTGTGGGCCAATGATATCATAAAAGGCCAATTTTTTGCCCGATTTTAATCGGTGATTTTTGGTCAATATGAGGCCCCCCCTTTGTATTTAATTTTCCATTTTATCATTCCGACAAAACAAACATGTAATCTAATTTAGTTCATTTTATTATCCTTGATATTATTTAATTCATTTATTATTTATATTCATTATTTTATTTTTTCTAACAATTCAATTCATTTATTTATTCATTTATTTTCGCATTAAAAAATTACGATTCGATTCCTCATAGAACGGTTTCTTTAAACCGGCTCTAAGGAAGTACACGAACAAAATTTCGTCGCGTCCCAAAAGGTCCAACGCCTTCGAATAGTTGCGCTCGATTAAAAGGTCCAACGCCTTCGAATAGTTGTGTTCGAAAAAGGTACAACGCCTTCAAATAGTTGCGTCCCGAATAAACAGGCTGAACGCCTTCGAATAGTTCAAACACACTGCACACACGCTTTCTCTTGGGCTAATTACAACGAGACCTCTTTATTTCTCGCAATCCCCTGTATTTATTTTGTATCCCTCTCCCATTAATTTGTACGCATTTTACTTTCCGTATTTTATTTAATTCTGAATCCTTGGTCCAACGCCAAGCGATTGCACTCGCACACTTGCACTTTATTTTCCAGTTATCTTTTTCGTTTAGGATTCACTCCACCTTTGCGAGCCGAGGAATTCGTGCCTCGCTAACAAAACCACAAAAATAAACCTCCATTTGCATGCACCCTCTAAACCTCAATAAACCAAAACGTTTCGATTAGATCCAAACCCTTGATCCAACGTCAAGCGGCTTTAGGAAAAAACATTTTAATAATACGAGAAGATTTGTACGCCACGAGCCTTAAGCGGTAGAAAGGGGGATAACGAGCTTTCGTTACTCGCTCCGATTATTTCGACGCAGGACACTCGTCTTGTTGGGCGAGATAAACTATCCATAGTCTTTAGTGCATTTCAACTCCTAAACCCTTTCATCGACGAAAGGTAATAAAATCAACAACCATTACCCTTAGTAGGCCGAACTACGAGGCTCTGACTTTCCCATTGCACGCGGGAGTACGTAGGCACGAGGATCTCCATCCTTGCCGAGCACCTAGGTTCAATCTAACTTATAATTCAACTCATTTCCCTCTAGCAAGCAATTCGTTTAAGCATAGACATCCTTTCTCGCGCGTTAACTTAGATGGTTCCCATCGAGTACGATGGATGTAGGGGGTGCTAATACCTTCCCCCTGCATAACCGACTCCCGAACCCAGGCAATGGTTCCGTTGACCTTTGTCCTCATCCTTCTCTTCCCGGGTTGTATCTATATCTTCCCTTTCCCTCTTCGGGAATAAATAGAATTAGGTGGCGACTCTTCAGTCCGTCCGGCGCGTGACTCCGTCCATTCGGATCGCGTAAGGTCGTATTTTTCGGGGTACGACAGAGACTAGCTGGTATAAGAGAATATATGTTAGATTTTGGACGTTGTGTATCACTGACGAGGTTGGGAATAAAGAAACTAAGAAAACATTTGTAAGCCTTAGAGGGATGATGGAGTAGTATGCTTAGGTAAGCTTGAGCACAAGGTAAAGGTCGCTATTATAGTTGGATAATGATGATGATTGATGCCACCATTATGGTTATCGATTGTATATCGACAAATTGAGGAACTGATCATCCTTAATCTCCTGTTGATAGTAGACGAAATCATGTTGGATGGATTAGACGTGTCTTGCCAACTAGAATAGTATGTTTTGATTGGTGGTGGATCTAGAATCCTATTGACATGAGACTTGAAGCACTGTAGAGATGATCCAAGGAGTAAGTAGATGAAAATGAAAGACCATGATTTGACTGCGGATGTCGAGTAGAGAATGGTAGTGGATGGTATACCTTAAAATGTATATAGGAAAAATGAATTGTATTTTCTGTATATGTTTGGATAAGTTATCACTTGTGTTTGTTGTGGATGTTCTGATCTGTTATGAAATCAAAGGGAAAACACGTAGAGTATTTAAGAGTTGAGTTACAAGTATTGAAAGAAGTAAAGCTATATGTTGAGTTAGCAAGGTGTGATTTTTGAGTTTTAAATATGATCTTAATTGGTTGTGTCGATTCGGATGAGAGTTATGGAGGATTGTGCTAGTATGAGTTGGAATTGATGAGCTAGTTGTTTGATTGGTTTGGTTAATATGCCCATGTTAAGTTTAGGTTATTGATGCAGAATCTGTGGTTATTGGGTGGTAAGAACTGTTTGGAAGATGATTTTCTTGTTGAGATTAATTGGACATTTTATCCTTATGTTGTTGTAATGTTGTTATGTGCTTAAGATAAGGCTAGACAATATGTTAATACAAGATGGTAAAGTTGTAGCTTATGTTGAAGATAATTAGGGATTCTTAAAAGTATCTATCATAATCAAGATTTGAGAGTGGCAGCAGTTGTAGTTGTGTTGAATATTCGGAGGTATTATTTATGGATCTAAGTTCGAAGTATTCAGTAATCACAAGAGTATAGAATACCCGTTAGTTGGAATTTCTGGTGAATTAAGTCGAAAGTCTTTTCTAAGGTCTGCTTTGATGGTCGAGAGTTGATGTGAACTTGGTAGGTCGATGATTTCTAGTACTCAGAGTGCACAGTGAAAGCATGGTGTAACACAGTTGTTCTTATATGGGTAATAACGATGCTGGTAATTGGTTCTGTTGATGTTGTGTTATGGCTTTTGCGTTCTCATACTTGTTGTTGCCTCGTTACCTATGGTGATGGTTCAAGTGCGAGTAGCTAATTCCTATGATGGGGAAATTAAGGGAGTGTTGCCTATGGTGATGGTAATGATCGTGTTGTGTTCTGGTTCATAGTGAACCTGAGTGTTCTGTAACACCCTTTCTACCCCATCACAAATAACATACATTTTAATCAATTGTTAGAGTAAAACTCAAGAAAGGATATCATATTTACTCATTTAACTCATAAACCTCATATTGAGTCCCGTCTCGTAACATGGGTGAAAAAAATCATGAATAATCATAGACATCTTATAAAAAACATCAGATTCCATCATCAATAAACTCATTCATACACAACTTCAAACACATCATATCATAACGCAAACTCAATGCAATTCATGCTATGTCATTTAGAATGAAATGCAACCGCTTATTATGAATGTGGTACCGAAACATCCTCATGGATGGACACTGGTCCATCAACCCTCCACTAAGGGAGCACATCATAACATCAAATCACTTCAATCTGCACAATGGGATTGAAGCTACCAATGGACCAAAAGTCCCCTCATAAATAATGCCATGAATGCATGACGCGATATACACACATCATCCTCAAAACATCATAAACATTTCATTTGCATTCATCATTAGTTATCATGTTACATACTCATTCAATCATCATATTACATACTTGTTTAACATCATACCTCTACCTCATGTACTCATACTTCATAACTCTAGAAAAAATCATTTAAGTCATTATACATCATTTATTCACTAATCATACTCATATAGCCTCTAAAAACACATCATACAACAACTCTACAACATCATAGAAGCTTACGACACAAACCACATCGAGTAAAACATTTTTCTACATTAAAAATTATTTTCCAAAATTTCAGGTCTCACTAAGCGAGACACCTTGCTCATGAAGCGACTAGCTCTCGGGTTTATGCTCGCTAAGCGAGCTTCGCGATTTCTACAGATTTTCTGTGATTTTCAGAATCGCCCTGTTGCAATTTCACTCCTAAAAATCCACATTCAACATCAGCATAGCCGCAAAATCATAGTCAACATCAACATTACTCATAATAACATCATATACATCATCTAACATCATTATGTTCATCAAAATCATCCCAAAATTATCATCAACAACCAATTCATCACAAAACCCCATAAACCTAAGTTTCTCCCTCAAATCCCCAAATTCCTATCTCTACATTACAATATTGAAATAGAATTACTCCATATACCTTAGGTTTCGTAATTCTTCGATAATCTTCTCGAAAAATCCCAAGCTTCCAAACTCTAGCTTTTCCACTTCTTCGGAGCTCTTCTTCCTTTCTCTCCAAAAGTGAGATCGTTCCCCTAATGATCGTACAACCCAACTTCACTCTTTTTGTCACTCTTGCCCCTAGGACCTCTTTAGTCTTTTCCCATAATACCCTCACTAATCCTCTACCAAAAGACTACATTACCCTCATCCTCTAATTCCTCTTATTTAATTGATTTAATCTCAAATAATTAAATAAACTCACTATACTTAATATCCTAATATTATTGAAATATTAAGTCGCCCTCAAAACTCCATAAAACATCAAATAACATCATAAACATCAAAATTCATAAGAAACACATCAATTAAATTAAAATCGACTTTAGGGTGTTACAACTCTCCCCCACTTAAGAATTTCCGTCCTCGAAAATGTACCTGAAGCAAACAAAATCGGATATGATTCCTTCATTTGATCCTCTTGTTCCCAAGTCCAGCTATCACCAGCTGGTCCACGCCCATAATACCTTCACCAAGGCAATCTATTTACCTCTTAATCGCTTCATTTCTCTGCCATCTATCTGTACTGGCGAAACCTCCACAGTCAAATTATCTCTTACCCGAACATCATCGATCTGAATCACATGCGACAGATCTGCAACGTACTTTCTCAGTTGTGACACATGAAACACATCATGTAAATTCGGAGTGAGCTTTCTGGACTTCAAAGCTCGCCCGACACCAGTCATTGGAGTAACCCTCAAGAACACATGATCTCCCTCTTGAAACTCAAGTGACTTCCTCCTCTTATCATGATAACTCTTTTGATGACTTTGCGAAGTATTCATTCTCTCTTGAATCATCTTAATCTTTTCCATCGTCTCCTGAACAATATCAGGTCTGAGCACAACACTCTCGCCTGATTCATACCAACACAATGGAGTCCTACACTGCCTCCCATAAAATGTTTCATACGGAGCCATACCAATGCTTGCATGCAAACTATTGTTATAAGTAAACTCAATCAATGGAAAATGACTATCCCATGCACCTCCATGATCCAACACACAAGCCCTCAACAAATCCTTTAAAGATTGGATAGTCCATTCTATTTGACCGTTCGTTCTGTTTGACAAGCCCTCAACAAATCCTTTAAAGATTAGTTAATCGATCAACAATCACCCAATGGAATCATTTACCTTCACTGTCTTCGAAAATCTTGTCATAAAATCCATAGAAATTTTATCCCATTTCCATTCTGGAATACTCAACGGTTGCATCATACCTAAAGGCTTTTGATGTCCAGCCTTCAATTTCTGGACCAACCTCAAATATGATTGTTGTCCTAAATCATACCATTTTCATCAATATGTAACTCTCCTTCGTTACCTTGGTTAATAAAAGTCATCTGATCAACCAACCTCAAATATGATTGTTGTCCTAAACAGATCTCTTCCACAATATCATTAATCAATTTCAGCATACCCAGCTTCACACTCTCAGATGTAGTTTCACACAACAAACTCATGTCTCTGAATTGCTCAAACATCTCAATTTTATTTCACCATCATCATCGACATGTGCAAAGTCTTTCTACTCAAAGCATCTGCAACCACATTAACTTTACTAGGGAGTTAACTCAAGTAAAAATCGAAGTCTTTCAACATCTCTAACCATCTTCTCTGCCTCAAGTTTAGTTCTTTTTGATCAAACAAGTATTTCAAACTCTTATGATCGTTGAACACCTCAAATATCGATCCAAACAGATAGTGTCTCCAAATCTTTAACACAAAAACCACGTCTGCTAACTCTAAGTCATGAGTAGGATAGTTCCTCTCGTGAACTCGTAGTTGTCTAGAAGCGTGGGCAACTACCATTACTAAAAAATCGTTTTTAGTTACCGAAAAATTTCGGTCACTATAGCTACCGAAATTTGATATCCATGAGCAAACTTTTTTCGGTCACTAAATCGGTCACTAAATAAATATTAGTCACTGATATAGCGACCAAAATTTTGTGACCATCAATTCGGTCACAAAAAAAATTATACAATATTTAATTTATATAAAAAAATTCAGAGACTGAAAATTCGGTCACTGATATTTTTGTTTTTTTTCTTCTTTTTCTTAATCCTCTTTATTATGTTACTATTTCTCTCTCAATTTGTTTAAAGATTTTAATTCTTTAATTTTTGTTTTTTAATAAAAGATTCACTTTTTTATTATTTTAACAAATAAAACATATGATTATATAAATAATAATGCAATTTTTTTTATATGTGCATAAAAATGAATTTTATTTTCATATATGCATAATAAAATTACATTTAATAAAATCAAATTTTTATTTCATTACATCCAATTAAATAAGAAATAATTAGTAATTTTCTAAATATTATTTATATTATCTAAATATTATTTATATTATCTAAATATATATTTAAATACAGAGATCATAACAAATTATATTAATTGGTCTAGTGGTAAGACTTAACTGAGATTGCAAGAGGTAACAAGTTTGATTCCCAAGTTTGGCACCTTTTGTTTTTATTTTTTAAAAAAGAATACTAAAATCGATCACTAAATTCGGTCTCTAAATTTCGGTCACTAAATTCGTCGTAAAAGCTTAGTGACTAGCACTTTTACAACCGAAAAATGATGGTCTCCAAATTGGTCGCAAAACGTTATAATGGCCGATTTTTAAGCTTTTTTGGTCATTAAAAGCGAGTTTTTTAGTAATGTACTTGACCATTCTGCATCAAAACACCACCAAGACCCATCTTTGAAGCATAACAGTACACCACAAAAGATTCATTCGGATTCAGCAAAATTAAAACAGGAGCAGTCGTTAACTTCTTCTTTAATTCAACAAAACTCTTCTCACACGCAACATCCCACACCTAAGCCTGACCCTTTCGAGTCAACTGAGTCAGAGGCAATGCCAACTTAGAAAAACCCTCTATAAACTTTCGGTAGTAACCGGCCAATCCAAGAAAACTCCTGATCTCCGTAGCAGACTTCAGAGTATCCCAAATCAACACGACTTCAATCTTTGAAGGATCCACTGAAATTCCACCACTAGAAATCACATGGCCAAGGAAACTCACTTTCTTCAACCAGAACTCGCACTTTGACAACTTAGCATAAAGCTTCTTCTCTCTCAACACTTGTAATACAATCCTCAGATGTCCCTCATGTTCTTCTTCTGACTTTGAATAAATTAGGATGTCATCAATAAAAACCACCACGAACTTATCCAAATACTCATGAAAAGTATGATTCATATACTCCATGAATACACCAGGTGCATTGGATACATCAAAAGGCATCACAATATATTCATAGTGACCATACCTCGTTCTAAAAGTTATCTTCGGAATATCATTTGCCTTAACTTGAATATGATGATAACCCGACCTCAAATCAATCTTGCTAAAAACGTAAGCTCCCACCAATTGATCCATCAAATCCTCAATCCTCGGAAGTGGATATTTATTCTTAATAGTTACCTTATTCAATTGTTGATAATCGACGTACAACCTCATACTACCATCCTTTTTCTTAACCAACAACACAAGAGCACCCCATGGAGACACTAGGACAAAAAAAATCTTAAGAAGTTCTTCAAGTTTTTTCTTCAACTCACTCAATTCTGAAGCTGACATCCAATAAGGAGCCATTGACACTGGACTAGTACCTGGTACCAAATCCACAACAAACTCTACTTCACGCTCCGGTGGCAAATCACTAATGTCATCCGGAAACACATTAGGAAATTCTCGGACAACAGGTAACTCAACACTCACATGTTCACGGTAAAATTGTAACGCTGCAAACAAAGCAAACAACTAAGCTTCATCTATTAGAAGTTCATCCACTTGCTTCACAAACAGAAACATCATCTCCCCACCATCACTAAACTTTGGAAACTCTATCGTCTTTGTATAATAGTTGATATGCACGAAGTTGAACTCCAGCTAGTTCATCCCAAGCACAATATCCATATGATGTAAAGGAAAACACAGAAAATCCATCAAGAAATCCTTACCATAAATGGTTAAAGGACATTTCAAACACACGCAGTTAGTCGTAACTGAACCATCGGTAGGCATCTCAATCAACATATTACCATTCATAATAGTCAAAGGCAAATTCAACCTGGTTGCACACTCAAGCAAAATAAACGAATGAGTAGTTGATAACTCACATTCATATCGATTATTTAATACGATTTCTGACTATTTTACATATTTATTTATTTGTTTTGGACGATTTTACATGCAAATTGTGTTTGTTTTACAGACATTCGTTCGGACACGTCGTTTGGAGGCAAGAATGCGAAAAGGAAGATTTTAAGCCAAGAAATCGAGGAAAACACAAGGAAAATGACAAAAAAATGAAAATTTTCATTTTGGATGTGAAACAGTCGTCTCATCATCCAGAATGTCGTCTCACTTAATAAGCCGCCCAACTTGGAAATGAGTTGGTCGTTTGACATGCTTAGTTGCCCGTCTCAAATCTATGACGCTCGCTTCAAATTAATTGATCTGGTAACATAAATTCCGTAACAGAAGCAACACAAAGTCAATAGCAGTGAGATTCTTACGTCAACGCAGAGAAGTTTTCTCATCCCTAATCCACACAGTCTTACAAACCCAGTCAAAAGCCCAATCGAAGTCCAAGCCACGAATCTCTCAACAAACTCCATCGCAGCATCTATAAATAGAGTTCTTCGCCACTGCAACCAGAGCTTCGATTTTACGTCCAATTTCTGCCTTTTTATTTCGAAGTTATCCTTTTTGTTTTTATTATTCATTCGCCTTTTTATTTTCTATAGCGAACTGTCATACCCCAAATTTGTCCTACCCGCGCCATTTTACTGTCTAGCCATTATTTCGAAAATCTAAAAATATGTGCTATTTTATTTTTTTCTGTCTGATACTCGAAAAAAATCAAACAAATATGTCACTTATTATTTCCAAAATTTCAAAAAAATATATTTCATTTTTAGGCCCATTATTAATTCTAAAAATCACTCTTCCATTTCGTTATCTCATTAAACTATTATCACATTTTCTTTTTATTCCAATTAAAACTACAAAAATTTCCATCTCATTTTCACTATTGTTATTATTATTCGTTTTATTATCTTTATTATTTTTCTTATTATCGCTATTTTTTTAATATCATCATTATCCATTCTACTTATATATATATATATATATATATATATATATATATATATATATATATATATATATATATATATATATATATAAAATCACGTATTACTATTTTTTATTATTTAAATTTTTTATTATTATTATTATTATTATTATTATAATTGTAATTGACACATTTTAATTCTTTTATTATATATGAGCCATTTGTATTTAAGAGGTTTCATAGAAAATGTTAAGCCCATTACCACGTATCAAAAAAAAAAAGAGCCAAGGTTGTTGCATTCACAGACCCGTGTAGTTGAAAAATTAGGTCCACTTGGTGACTTGCTTCAAACACAAACGCGTGCTCCTACCATTCTAGTGTACATATCCCTGACCCCACCCTAATTTTTTATACAGCCTGTAGCATTCTACATATTTCAGACTAATCCTTTTTGAATACAACAACCTGACCATCTCAAGATAAACGGATTTGTGAACCTCACACAATAGCATGGACCCCACGTTGTACGACGAAAACAATCACGCAGCAAATGCAACATCCAAAACGCAACGTTACCATACCTGCAAAACAACGTATCATCGCACAATTTGCAACCGAAACATATCAACCCAACGCAACAAAAGCACAGCCTGTACAAACGGCATTTTCCTTATCTTCTTTTTACTCTAATACCCTGCAAGTTCATTATAAAACTATTCATTCTCATTGAACCTGGAGGAAAAAAACATTTCTACAAAACCTTAACACAACGTCTGCAACCAAAAACCCTTCTTCAATACACCCTTACCACTTTTCCTTCAAAATCTCCCTTGATACCTACCTTCACAAACCAAAACACCCATCGTCGCTGTTAAACAACCACCACCACCGCCGGCCCGAAACCATCCATAGAACCACTGAACCTACAACATCACCGAAACCAGAACAAAACGCAACCAAAACCATTTTCATTTTCAAATCATCAACAACACAAAAACAGATTCCATCCTCCGTTCTCAATCTGTGCAAAACAACCTCAAACCCCTTTCGTGGAAACACTCAAACCCCGTCACCACCATCGCAGTAAACTAAAACACAAAACCACCAACCAAAACCCTTGCGAACTCAACAGCACCACGTTCCGCCGTTCACCTCTACAAACACGAAGTATCGCCAAACGCAAATCCGAAACGAGCAACGAACTCCAAGGCAAGCGGGATACGTGGAAGCCGAATCAGAGAGAGTTTGGATCCGCTGCGAATCGCGAGCAAACCGGACCGCAAGGTTGATGCAGAAACGCAAAGAGAGGGGTGCCGCCGCCACTGTGGATACATTATGAGGGTGGGTTGTGTTTCTCTCTGTGTTTTTTTTTTAAAAAAAAGAAAAAGAAAAGAGAAGTGAAATCGCGAATATGAGGAAGGAAGGATACAATGAGGTTGATGTCGTTTCACCTTGTTCTTCGTCGTTTTTATTTCTCCGTAAAAACCTGATACCTCAGCTTTCCCTTTTATTTTTACTTTTATGTTATTTATTTTATTTCATTTTGTTATTATTAAAACATTTTGGCTTTAAGCCCTATAATCCATGATCTATTTTATCCAGGCTACTGATCCAGTATGATTCATTTCTACATACACACCACTGGAAGCTTGCGTATACCCCCTTCCTTTTAGATTATTTTATTTCTTTATTTTGGTTTTGAAACTTGTTTTTTATTTTTATTCTTATAATCTATTTTTTTATTTTTTTTATTTTTTTATTTTATGATTTCAATTTCTTCATTAATGACCTCTTTACTCAAGAAAATGATTCTAAATTTTTTTTTTATTATTAGTGAATCATTTGATTTTAATTTCTTTTCATTTATGGGCCAATGACTTGATAAAAGGCCGATTTTCGCCCGATTTCGTTAAATCGGTGATATTCGGTCAATATGAGGCCCTCCTTGTAATTAGTTTTTTTATTATTTATTTTTATTATTTTGGTAAATAAACATTTAAATTTATTTAATTTTATTCATTATACCATTATATCATTATAAATATTCTCAATACTATTTAATTTATTTAATCTTAATTTCTCGCAATTCAATCAATTTTATTTATTCATTTCCACATTTCAAAAATTACGTTT
The DNA here is from genome assembly GCA_963966055.1 of Lathyrus aphaca. Taxonomy (NCBI): domain Eukaryota; kingdom Viridiplantae; phylum Streptophyta; class Magnoliopsida; order Fabales; family Fabaceae; genus Lathyrus; species Lathyrus aphaca. Next base: position 465,885,221 of record OZ014522.1, on the reverse strand, counting down.
CGACTCCTTATAGAATGATTCCAGTTTTGAATCGATTCTAAGGTAGTTCACGAACTAAATTTCGACGCGTCCCAAAAAGGTCCAACACCTTCGAATAGTTATTTCCGATCAAAAAGGCCGAACGCCTTCGAATAGTTCAACAACACTGCACACACGCTTTCTCTTGGGCTAATTACAACGAGACCTCTTTATTTCTCGCAATCCCCTGTATTTATTTTGTATCCCTCTCCCATTATTTTGTACGCATTTTTATTTCCTATTTTTATCGGTTTAATTTAAATCTGAATCCTTGGTCCAACGCCAAGCGATTGCACTTGCACACCTGCACTTTATTTTTTCAGTTATTGTTTCGTTTATTAGGATCCACCTTACCTTGCGAGCCGAGCGCTTTATGCCTCGCTAAACAAACCACAAAATAAACCTCCACTTGCATTTACCCTTTTAACCTCAAAAAACCAAAACGATTCTTTTTAGATCCAAACCCTTGATCCAACGTCAAGCGGTCTTAGGAAATAAAACACTCTAATAATACGAGAAGATTTGTACGCCACGAGCCTTAAGCGGTAGAAAGGAGGATAACGAGCTCTCGTTACTCGCTCCGATTATTTTCGACGCAAGACGCTCGTCTTGTTGGACGAGATAAACTATCCATAGTTTTTAGTGCATTTCAACTCCTAAACCCTTTCATCGACGAAAGGTAATAAAATCAACAACCATTACCCTTAGTAGGCCGAACTACGAGGCTCTGAATTTCCCATTGCACACGGGAGTACGTAGGCACGAGGATCTCAATCCTTGCCGAGCACCTAGGATCAATCTAACTTATAAATCAACTCATTTCCCTCTAGCAAGCAATTCGTTTAAGCATAGGCATCCTTTCGCGCGTGATAACTTAGATGGTTCCCATCGAGTACGATGGATGTAGGGGGTGCTAATACCTCCCCCCTGCATAACCGACTCCCGAACCCAGGCAATGGTTCCGTTGACCTTTGTTCTCATCCTTTTCTTCCCGGGTTGTATCTATATCTCCCCTTTCCCTCTTCGGGAAATAAATAGAATTAGACGGCGAATCTTCAGTCTGTCCGGCGCGTGACTCCGTCTTTTAGGATCGCGTGAGGTCGTATTTTTCGGGGTACGACAGCTGGCGACTCTGCTGGGGACTGGTTCACCCCTATGCGAGTCAAGCCTAGTCTAAGTTCCTGCGCTTGTTTGGATGTTTACTTTTATGCCTTGCTTGTTTATTTTCATCGCTTTCTTTATCGCATTCCATTTTATATATCTTGTGGCTCCTTGGTACTATAACTTGGATCGATACTTTGCAAAAGAAACTTGAGGGAAAGGCTCTATACCCGGGCTTGCGAGTACAAACTTAAGTTAGCGAGGTTGTGTAGTATGGGCTCCCGAGAGAACCACTCTCGTGGGTTGTCGATACGAAAACCTCACTTGGAGTAGATTCTGATGAGAATACTGACAACCATCAAATCCTTGGCGTGTGTGCTCAGTTGCTTTCATTAGGGTCATGAACTCTGAGGACCTTTAGAACTTTTTGGTTAAAACATCGGTTGATGGTTGCGTAGTATTGGGCACCAGGGTTCACCCTCGTGTGGCTCGATACGACAACCTCACTTGGAATAGACTTACTCAATGGAGTTGATTGACTGTCAAGAATGTATGAAATTGACACGTGCATCAAACAGTTGAGAAAGTTCCATAACTCCAGGACTTTGTTTAAAACCTTGTGTCGATGATCGCGTAGTATGGACTCCCGAGAAAATTTGCTCTCGTGGGTTATCGATACGAAGATCTCACCCAAAATAGATTCGTATGGCGGAGTCAATCAACCGTCATGCTTATGGCGTGTGTGATGAACATCCATATGAATTGATAACTTTAGGACCCCTAAAACTTTAGAGTCTACCCAGTGAGTTCCTGATCAGAGTATCCTCCATCTGTACCTTGGACTCGTGAGACCTTGATTTTGTGATCCTGGATTCTGATATTGCATATTATCTCATTTGCATTATTTGTTCATATTGCATTTCATTCCAAAGTCGTAAACTTATTTCATGTTCCTCCATCTTCAGTAAATCAAGTTGGTTTCCCGACGCCCGTATCGTGCTAGACGACCGTACTTAACTCGAGCCAACACTAGAAGACTGATGGACGTAATTCAAGAAGAGCAAGCTGCCATGAGGGAAGAGATTGATTCGGTCAAGGGAAAGATTGACCAGATTTATGAGACTTTGCAAGCTTTGGCAAGAATGGAAGAACGTCGCGAAGCTGCTGCCGCAATGAACAACGCTCAAGTGCAAGGATCTACCTCACGAGCAATGCCTTCAGTTCCCGTTCCAAATCCTTTGGTCTATGGTTTGCCTCCAGGCTTCATTCCTGTTGTTGAAGAGGTCACTTCCCAACCAATACTTGCTTCTGGTGTCACTGTTGGTGCTATTCCTCAAGCTCAACCTATTCCAACTCAAGTCCAGTTTCCTCAAGCTAAAGATAACCATCAAGTTGAGTATGAGATGCATACTGCTGTTCCAATCACCAATCCTCATGTTGTTCAAGAGTCTGAAGCTATGAAGATGTGTCGCGAGTTATCCGAAAAACTCCGAATCATGGAAGGACACAACTCAACCTCTCTGAGTGCCTCAGACATGTGCTTAGTTCCAGATGTTGTGATCCCTGCTAAGTTCAAACTGCCAGAATTCGAGAAATACAAAGGCCTCGGCTGTCCTGAACTTCATTTGAGGATGTACTGCAGATAAATGGCCGCTCATGCCAAAGATGACAAGCTCATGATACATTGCTTCCAAGACAGCCTGTCTGGAGCGTCTCTAGAATGGTACATGCAGCTCGAACGCAATAATGTTCGTACTTGGTTTGATCTATCCGATGCATTCAAAAAGCAATACAAGTACAACACTGACTTAACTCCTAACCGTACTCAACTTCAGAGTATGTCTCAGAAGGAGAGCGAATCGTTTAAGGAGTACGCCCAACGCTGGAGGGAGTTAGCTGCCAGAGTTCATCCACCTTTGGTTGACCGTGAATTGATCGACATCTTCATGGGTACCCTACAGGGGAAACACTACGAGAAGCTGATCAGCAGCATATCTTCTGGATTTTCAGACATGGTAATGGTTGGAGAAAGAATTGAAGAAGGTCTGAAAAGCGGAAAGATCCAAGGAGGCTCTAGCAATCAAGCCAATGTCAAGAAACCTTTCAACGGTTACAAAAAGGGCGAAATAAATGTCGTTTCTGCTGCAAGTGGGAATCTTTAACATAGTGCACCTGCTCCAATTCTCTATTATCAGTATCCCTATGTTGCTGCTGCACAATATGCTCCTATGCCATATCAGCCAGTTCCTCCAATGCCTTATCAGCAGGCCTTTCAAGCTCTATTTCCTCCTCAGATGGCTCATCAACCACGTCCACATCCAATGGTTGCAGCTGCGCAATATGCACCGGGACCATACCGGCAACCGGCTTATCCACAATGGCCTGGTCAGCAATAACAATGCGCTCCTCAACAGCGTCCACCATATCAACAAAGAGGATATGATAGGCACATTGATCCCCTGCCTATGTCATACACCGAAATCTTTAAACAGCTGATGGTAAAAGGACCTCTTACTCTGAGAGATATGCCACCTCATACTGGTAATGCCCGAAACTATGATGCCAATGCTCGCTGTGAGTATCACAAAGGCGCTCCAGGTCACACAATCGAGAACTGCCATGCCTTCAAACACTTGATTCAGGATATGATCAACTCTAAGGACCTCACTCTCACTCCGAGAAATGCAAATGTCCAGAACGATCCAATGCCGCCGCACGGTGCCAACAAGTAAAGACATTTGAAGGGGTTGTTGAAGACCAAGCTGAGTAGTCTCCAACTTTGAAGCATTCAATCAAGAGAAGTTCAATTCCTCAAATCAAGGCAGCCATCGCCATTTATCATTTTCGTATCTTTGTTATTTTGTAATGTTTGTTTAAGTATTATTTGCTTTGAACATTATCGTTTGTACTTGGTTTTGTCAATGTTATGTTTATGCATGTTTGGAATTTATCTATTCGCATTCGCTCATTATTTATTATTTTATCACGAAAGCACAAAAAAATATTCTCTCACTTCACTTTAGCAAATATTTGAGGGAGGATGAAGAAAACTAAATACCCATAGCTATTGTGGTATGCTTTCGGATAAAACCTCGTCAATGATGTACAGACATTCTTTCAAATCCCCAAACACTGGAGATATAAGGAGTTAATCCCTAGTCAACCACTTTGAGCCTAGAAGTAGGAGTTTCTTTTGGATACAACCCTTACATTTAACCCGGGGCAGGGTAGTTGTTCAGTTAGCCTGACTACCCCTTCAAATCGCAAGATGAGACATCCCGTCAGAGGACCATCAACAAATGACTTGGCAGTCACAACATTCAAACAAAAAGAAAAGAATAGAAAAGAAAACCGCTAAGTTGAGCACCCGAAGGGAGACTTAGCCCGAAAAAAAAGAAATCAAAAGAGGATCCCAAATCCTCAGCAAAAGCAAAACAAATATCAGTGACCATAAAATCAAGAATCAAAGGGTCACCAGCAAAATAAGATGACTGGCACTTTCAAGCAAATTTCAAAGCTTCATCTTTACTCTTGCAAAGTCGAAAACAGATGCAGGTGTAGAGTTAACTGAATGTAGGACAGGAGAACAATACGAAGATGGGATGGGTACAAATCAAACTTTGAGCCTTATATCCTTTGTTTCTCAAACCATTAACCAGACCACATTACAACCCTCTAAAGTCCTAATTGAGGCAGGGTTTATTCTGAAAGCATGCTACCAGCAAGGTTGCGTAAATTGACTCCCATATATTTGCTAATCTTCAATCTCGATCGCACATTATTCTTGCTGCATCTTTTACGCACTTTCTAAATCAACACCTCGTTTGGGCTAATGGTCCATTCGTCACACTTTCACAGCATTCAAATAAATTGACTTTTTTTCAAAACTTACATGAACGCTACATTAACACTACCATTTGTGTACGAATAATTTAATTGCAATTCAGTGCTTGACATCATTACAATCTCAACAAGAGGCAATCAAAAGGGAAATTTGAACTTCATTGGTGCCAACATGAATCAAGATTACTTCAACAGTCCAATCATAGGCAAATTATCTTCAACAACTCAATCAGGGGCAAGATCACCTTCAAAAGCTCAATCAGGGGCAGGTCATGTCATGGTCATTGTCAAAGTTTCCCCACCAGATTTATTTCAAATACCCTACAGGCAGGGGCAAGAAAACAAAGAGCACATCTTCCTATCTCTTTTCCCCAGCTGAACAGGCAGTCCTTACTGGACGTTGGCAATTTTTCAAAGCAAATCAGTCTTCATGCGTCAATTAAGTCGCTCCGCCCACCAGCAGATAACCAAACTTGGAGCATACAAATCCATCTTTTGATATTACAGTTGTCGAAGATCGAGTGTCGGGGAATCAAGCCCTCCACCCACCCAAAGTCCAATCGTTATTGGCAACTACCAGACCAAAAGTCCACCAAGTTGGCACTTTTCAATCACTCATATGCATCATATGCAGCATAAGCATCATTTATTTCAATCATTTACAACATGTGCATCATTTGCATACCTAAATAAACCAGCTTTCCATATCCCCAACATTATCGAATTTATATCTCAATGCATAAGCACTTGCATCGTATCTCCATCATTATGGGATACCATTTCAAAACAATCAAACATAGTGGCATAATTCAGGATCCATTATCAACACAAGTTTACTGGTCCTTTCCCCTGCGGAAGTCAAGATCATATCAATCGAAGATTCCAGGCATCCCCTTGGCGGATTCAATGGCCATGTTTAAATTTCATTTGCCTTATCATCCTCTGTTGATAAGTGATTTTTAATTTCAGTTATTTGCCTTATCATCCTCTGGTGATAAGTGATTTTATTTTTCAGTCAGTTGCCTTATCATCCTCTGTTGATAAGTGATTTTATTTTCAGTCATTTGCCTTATCATCCTCTGGTGATAAGTGATTTTATTTTTCAGTCTGTTGCCTTATCATCCTCTGTTGATAAGTGATTTTATTTTTCAGTTATTTGCCTTATCATCCTCTGTTGATAAGTGATTTTATTTTCAGTTATTTGCCTTATCATCCTCTGTTGATAAGTGATTTTATTTTTCAGTTATTTGTATTATCATCCTCTGGTGATAAGTGATTTTATTTTTATTTTTCTAGTTATTTGCCTTATCATCCTCTGGTGATAAGTGATTTTATTTTCAGTTATTTGCCTTATCATCCTCTGGTGATAAGTGATTTTACTTCCAGTCATTTGCCTTATCATCCTCTGGTGATAAGTGATTTTATTTTCAGTCATTTGCCTTATCATCTTCTGGTGATAAGTGATTTAATTTGACAATTCGTTTCTTGCTGTGTCACCCATCATTTCCAGTTTATTTCATTTGTTATTTTCACAATTTCTTTCTTTGTCGGACAAATTTGGAGTCTGTTAATATCTAATTATCTTATACCTTGAAAGATTGAACGCGAGCCAGTTCATCTTACTCGGTCTAAGCCAATTCGATAGGGGCATCTGTCATACCCCAAATTTGTCCTACCCGCGCCATTTTACTGTCTAGCCATTATTTCGAAAATCTAAAAATATGTGCTATTTTATTTTTTTCTGTCTGATACTCGAAAAAAATCAAACAAATATGTCACTTATTATTTCCAAAATTTCAAAAAAATATATTTCATTTTTAGGCCCATTATTAATTCTAAAAATCACTCTTCCATTTCGTTATCTCATTAAACTATTTTCTTATTTTTCAATTCTCGACTTTTTTTTATTATTATCACATTTTCTTTTTATTCCAATTAAAACTACAAAAATTTCCATCTCATTTTCACTATTGTTATTATTATACGTTTTATTATCTTTATTATTTTTCTTATTATCGCTATTTTTTTTAATATCATCATTATCCATTCTATTTATATATATATATATATATATATATATATATATATATATATAAAATCACGTATTACTATTTTTTATTATTTAAATTTTTTATTATTATTATTATTATTATTATTATAATTGTTATTGACACATTTTAATTCTTTTATTATATATGAGCCATTTGTATTTAAGAGGTTTCATAGAAAATGTTAACCCATTACCACGTATCAAAAAAAAAAGAGCCAAGGTTGTTGCATTCACAGACCCGTGTAGTTGAAAAATTAGGTCCACTTGGTGACTTGCTTCAAACACAAACGCGTGCTCCTACCATTCTAGTGTACATATCCCTGACCCCACCCTAATTTTTTATACAGCCTGTAGCATTCTACATATTTCAGACTAATCCTTTTTGAATACAACAACCTGACCATCTCAAAATAAACGGATTTGTGAACCTCACACAATAGCATAGACCCCACGTTGTACGACGAAAACAATCACGCAGCAAATGCAACATCCAAAACGCAATGTTACCATACCTGCAAAACAACGTATCATCGCACAATTTGCAACCGAAACATATCAACCCAGCGCAACAAAAGCACAGCCTGTACAAACGGCATTTTCCTTATCTTCTTTTTACTCTAATACCCTACAAGTTCATTATAAAACTATTCATTCTCATTGAACCTGGAGGAAAAAACTTTTCTACAAAACCTTAACACAACGTCTGCAACCAAAGACCCTTCTTCAATACACCCTTACCACTTTTCCTTCAAAATCTCCCTTGATACCTACCTTCACAAACCAAAACACCCATCGTCGCTGTTAAACAACCACCACCACCGCCGGCCCGAAACCATCCATAGAACCACTGAACCTGCAACATCACCGAAACCAGAACAAAACGCAACCAAAACCATTTTCATTTTCAAATCATCAACAACACAGAAACAGATTCCATCCTCCATTCTCAATCCGTGCAAAACCACCTCAAACCCCTTTCGCGGAAACACTCAAACCCCGTCACCACCATCGCAGTAAACTAACACACAAAACCACCAACCAAAACCCTTGCGAACTCAACCCCACCATTTTCCTCCGTTCACCGCTACAAACAGGAAGTATTGCCAAACGCAAATCCGAAACGAGCCGCGAACTCCAAGGCAAGCGGGATACGTGGAAGCCGAATCGGAGAGAGTTTGGATCCGTTGCGAATCGCGAGCAAATCGGACCGCAAGGTTGAAGCAGAAACGCAGAGAGAGGGGTGTCGTCGCCGCTATGGATACATTATGAGGGTGGGTTGTGTTTCTCTCTGTGTTTTTTTTATTAAAAAAAGAAAAAGAAAAGAGAAGTGAAATCGCGAATATGAGGAAGGAAGGATACGATGAGGTTGATGTCGTTTCACCTTGTTCTTCGTCGTTTTTATTTCTCCGTAAAAACCTGATACCTAAGCTTTCCCTTTTATTTTTACTTTTCTGTTATTTATTTTATTTCATTTTGTTATTATTAAAACATTTTGGCTTTAAGCCCTATAACCCATGATCTATATTATCCAGGCTACTGATCCAGTATGATTCATTTCTACATACACACCACTGGAAGCTTGCGTATACCCCCTGCCTTTTAGATTATTTTATTTCTTTATTTTGGTTTTGAAACTTGTTTTTTTATTTTTATTCTTATAATCTATTTTTGTATTTTTGTATTTTTTTTTATTTTATGATTTCAATTTCTTAATTAATGACCTCTTTACTCAAGAAAATGATTCTAAATTTTTTTTTATTATTAGTGAATCATTTGATTTTAATTTCTTTTCATTTATGGGCCAATGACTTGATAAAAGACCGATTTTCGCCCGATTTCGTTAAATCGGTGATATTCGGTCAATATGAGGCCCTCCTTGTAATTAGTTTTTTTATTTTTATTTTATTATAATTTGGTAAATAAACATTTAAATTTAATTTATTTTATTCATTATACCATTATATCATTATAAATATTCTCAATACTATTTAATTTATTTAATCTTAATTTCTCGCAATTCAATCAATTTTATTTATTCATTTCCACATTTCAAAAATTACATTTCGACTCCTTATAGAATGATTCCAGATTTGAATCGATTCTAAGGTGGTTCACAAACTAAATTTCGACGCGTCCCAAAAAGGTCCAACGCCTTCGAATAGTTGTTTCCGATCAAAAAGGCCGAACGCCTTCGAATAGTTCAACAACACAGCACACACGCTTTCTCTTGGGCTAATTACAACGAGACCTCTTTATTTCTCGCAATCCCCTGTATTTATTTTGTATCCCTCTCCCATTATTTTGTATGCATTTTTATTTCCTATTTTTATCAGTTTAATTTAAATCTGAATCCTTGGTCCAACGCCAAGCGATTGCACTTGCACACCTGCACTTTATTTTTTCAGTTATTGTTTCGTTTATTAGGATCCACCTTACCTTGCGAGCCGAGTGCTTTATGCCTCGCTAAACAAACCACAAAATAAACCTCCACTTGCATTTACCCTTTTAACCTCAAAAAACCAAAACGATTCTTTTTAGATCCAAAACCTTGATCCAACGTCAAGCGGTCTTAGGAAATAAAACACTCTAATAATACGAGAAGATTTGTACGCCACGAGCCTTAAGCGGTAGAAAGGAGGATAACGAGCTCTCGTTACTCGCTCCGATTATTTTCGACGCAAGACGCTCGTCTTGTTGGACGAGATAAACTATCCATAGTCTTTAGTGCATTTCAACTCCTAAACCCTTTCATCGACGAAAGGTAATAAAATCAACAACCATTACCCTTAGTAGGCCGAACTACGAGGCTCTGACTTTCCTATTGCACACGGGAGTACGTAGGCACGAGGATCTCAATCCTTGCCGAGCACCTAGGATCAATCTAACTTATAAATCAACTCATTTCCCTCTAGCAAGCAATTCGTTTAAGCATAGGCATCCTTTCGCGCGTGATAACTTAGATGGTTCCCATCGAGTACGATGGATGTAGGGGGTGCTAATACCTTCCCCCTGCATAACCGACTCCCGAACCCAGGCAATGGTTCCGTTGACCTTTGTCCTCATCCTTTTCTTCCCAGGTTGTATTTATATCTCCCCTTTCCCTCTTCGGGAATAAATAGAATTAGGTGGTGACTCTTCAGTCTGTCCGGCGCGTGACTCCATCTTTTCGGATCGCGTGAGGTCGTATTTTTCGGGGTACGACACAAACCTAAGTGATGTTTTCCGCCATTAGGGAACTATCACCAATTTTATTGTTTCTAGCCTCTGCAATTTTTGTTTACTGTTCGAGTTTTGAAGTTTGGTTAATCAAGGATATTGCAACCATGTTTCTAATTTTAATGTTATTTTATTTAATTATTATCGCATTTATTTAAATTATGTAATTTATCTCCTTCTACCTTTCTTTATTTATTATGTCCGCCTAAACCGTTATTCGGTATGTAATTGTATAAATCAGAATGAATTCGATAGACCTAGGCTAAAACATTAAATTAAGTTATAATCTGGTTTCAATTTCTTGTTTTAATTCACTTTCATTACGAGAGTCTAAAAGATTAGGATTAAGACCACGAGAGTGTGAGATTCTAGTCAGATAGCTGAAATCGAGCATTAGTTTTAAACTCAGCGAGAGCACTTTAAAACTAATTAGAACCTTTAGGTTTCCAAAAAGTATTTCTAACTTGAATTGACACAGCGAGAGCGCTCAATTGAACTTAGGAGTATAGTATTAGGCAAGACCACGAGAGTGTGAGTCGAAGACTTTTAAGCCGAGAGTTTCTACGAAGATATAACATAATAAATCTTAATAAGCCGACCCTCTATTGAATTCGCGAAGGCGAAATCAATTACGTGCCGATAATCTATATCATTAATTTAATTTAATTAATTCTTAACCCTTTTAAAACTTAAAACATCGCTCGCCTTAGCTAAACTTAGCAACACCCGAACACACTAGGTTGATTATCAAGTCTCTATAGGATCGATATCTTTTATGACTACGCGATAGACTATGCACTTGCAGTTAGTAACCGTTAGACTTAGTGAGTCGCGATCAAGTTTTTGGCACCATTGTCGGGGACTTAGATTTAATCAATAGTGTATTAAGTTGTTGCGCAGGCTAGACTAGGGAAACAAATTTACCTTTTCTTTATCGATTGTATGCCCAGTACTCGCTCTCGAGGCAAAGACTTAGAACCACTGATCGACGAAGTAGAACATTTCTTAAGTTCGAGATGCTGAACCGAACCCAACGAAACCCTTATTCCTGAAATTACTATACAACCAGTTGAAGAACCAATCATGGCCGAAGAAAACGGAGGACCACCTCGTTCACTTAAGTCCTATGCAACTCCAAGCCAACTAGAACCACACAACAGTATTGTCGCATTAGCCATAGCCCGGAACGATTTTGAAATCAAACATTCATTGCTGCAAGCTCTACAACAGAACCAATTTTCTGGAAGTTCGGAAGACGATCCGAATGAACACCTGACGAAGTTCGTGCAATACGTATACACTGTGAACGCAAATGGTGTAACCCAAGATGCAATCAGATTAAGACTCTTTCCGTTCTCTTTAAGAGATAGAGCGTGGGCCTGGTTACAATCATTACCAGAAAACTCTGTCACAACATGGGCAGAACTGAAGAAAGTCTTTCTATCTTGTTATTTCCCGCCAAGCAAAATAGCTATGCTGAGAGCTCAGATTAATGGATTTTAACAAAAGGATGTCGAATGAATTTATGAAGCGTGGGAAAGATACAAGGACCTGTTAAGATTATGTCCACACCATGCGTTTGAAAATTTTGTAACCATTATAACCTTCTATAATGGACTTCTATACAACACCATGATGACAATAGACGCTACCGCGGGCGGTACTCTTATGGACAAACATTACGAAGAAGCTTATAACCTCATTGAAAACATGGCTCAGAATCATTGTTAATGGGGAGGAGAAAGAATGCCTGTAGAGAAGAACCATACTAAAGGAGGAATGTATGAAGTGAACAGTTTTGATCACGTAAATGCAAAGATGGATGCCATAGTTCAGAAGATCGATAACTTGACCATAACACCACCAGCCACCATGACTGCCGTAACACCATATTGCGAGATTTTTGGAATCCCGGGACACACATCACCAGAATGTCATCTTCTTGCCGGATTAGCCACAGGTCAGGTAAACTATGCTCAAGGAAACCCGTATTCTAACACTTAAAACCCAGGATGGAAGAATCACCTGAATTTCTCTTACAAGATAAGCAATGCCTTGTATGCGCCAAATCAAGCATCAACTGCACCACCAGGATATCAGAAAGCTACCGCACCAAATCCTAATGTTCCTAGAAAATCAAACCTTGAACTGATGATGGAAAATTTCATAGCTACCCAAGCTCACACAAACAAGGATTTCCTAAATCAGAACATCCATACTAGTGAACAGATAAAGCAATTGGTAACCAAGGTAGATGATTTAGCTACCCATAATAAAATGCTAAAATCCCAAATTTCTCAAGTAGCTAAACAATAAGCATCAATTGCTGCTCCAGCTTGAACATTTCCTTGACAACCACAACCAAATCCTAAAGGTCATGCAAATGTAGTTATACTAAGAAGTGGAAAAGAATTGGATGGACCTGCTGATCCTAGAACCGAAAACCCAGCCATGTATCAACAACCTCAACCTAAGAAATCAACTGAGAAAACCGATAAACCACAATCACAGGAAAAGGAAACCAACGAAAAATAGGCCGAGGAGTAAGAAAAACCTTATGTACCTCCGCCACCATATAAACCACCAATTTCGTACCCCCAACGGTTAACAAAATCTAAAACAATGGGACAATTTAAGAAATTTGTAGAGCTTCTAAAACAATTAAACATTACCATACCTTTTACAGAAGCTATTACTCAGATGTCTTCGTATGCTAAATCTCTAAAGGAGATATTATCCAACAAGAAGAAAATCGAAGAAAACAAATATTTACACTTACTACTGAGTGTAGTGCTATTATTCAAAATAATATGCCACATAAACTGAAGGATCTAGGATGTTTCTCTATTCCTTGTGTAATAGGAAAGTTTGTCATAGGCAAAGCTCTATGCGACCTAGGAGCCAGTATAAGCGTTATGCCATTATCTATTTGTAAGAAACTCGATATGGGACAACTTAGATCGACTAAGATGTCAGTTCAGCTAGCCGATCGCTCAGTCAAATATCTAGTTGGTATTTTAGAAAACGTTCCTGCACGAATAGGCCAGTTCTACATCTTAACTGATTTCATAATCATGGACATCAAAGAAGATGCTACGACCCCTATCATATTAGGAAGACCATTCTTAGCCACGGCTGGAGCAATTTTTGATGTAAAGAAAGGCAGTCTGACATTCGAAGTAGGAGAAGAGAAAGTAGAATTCATTCTAACCCAATTTCTCCAAGCTCCAGCCATAGACGATACTTGTTATTTCATAGGCGTCATTGACGAATGCAGACGAGAAATGGAAAAGGAAGAGAATACTTATTCTAACATAATGAAGATCCCATCTCCTTTAATATTCAAAAACAATAATTGGAAAGAACCTTATAAAGACAGAATTTTAAATAAAAGCTTAGCTCTTACACCTGACCATATGCCATGCCCAAATAAACCTGATATTAAACTCAAAACATTTCCTAACAATCTTAGATACGAATTTCTCGATTCGGAACTTAAAAGACCTGTTATAGTAAACGCAGACTTAGGACAGATCGAAACGGAAAAACTTTTAGACGTCCTAAGAAAATACCCAACTGTGTTAGGTTATAACATATCAGATCTGAAAGGAATAAGCCCTTCGATATGTATGCACCGCATTATGATGGATGAAGATTGTAAAACTTCTAGAGAGCCCCGGAGAAGGATTAATCCAATACTAAGTATTGTAGTCAAGGATGAAGTAAAGAAGTTGTTAGACGCTGGGATTATATATCCAATATCCGATAGTCAATGGATTAGCCCAATGCACGTCGTACCTAAGAAGGGAGGCATTACAGTCACTAAAAACGCCAGAGGCGAGCCTATAACACAGAGAGTAGTAACCGGGTACATAATGAGTATCGATTACCGAAAACTAAACAAAGCTACCCGGAAAGATCATTTTCCTTTGCCCTTCATCGATCAAATGTTAGAAAGATTATCCCAACATTCGTATTTTTGCTACCTAGATGGTTACTCAGGATTTTTCTAGATACCAATTCACCCTGATGACCAAGAAAAGAAAACATCCACATGCCCATATGGAACATTTTCTTATCGATGTATACTGTTTGATTTATGTAATGCCCCAACAACATTTCAAAGATGCATGATGGCAATCTTCGCAGATTTCATGGATGACATCATGGAAGTGTTTATGGATGATTTTTCCGTATGCGAACAAAGTTTTGAAGAATGTTTATCTAACCTGGAAATGGTACTCGAAAGATGCGCAAAAGTAAACCTTGTACTAAATTGGGAAAAGTGCCACTTTATGGTCAGACAAGGAATTGTGTTAGGACATGTGATATCCAATAAAGGCATCGAGGTAGATAAAGAAAAAATAGAAGTGATAAAAGACCTTCAACCGCCTAAAACCATGAAAGATATAAGAAGTTTCCTAGGACACGCTATTTTTTATCGACGATTCATTAAGGACTTCTCTAAGATCACCAAACCATTGAAAAACTTATTAATGAAAGATGCTAAGTTTATCTTTGACGAAGACTGTTTAAAAGCTTTTGAAACACTCAAAACAACTCTTATTACTGCACATCACGCAACCACCAAATTGGACACTACCATTCGAAATTATATGTGATGCAAGTGATTACGCTGTAGGCGCAGTCTTAGGCCAAATAAAAGATAAGAAACTCCATGCAATGTATTATGAAAGTAGAGCATTAGACCATGCTCAGATAAATTATGCCACAACAGAAAAAGAACTCTTCGCCGTAGTATTCGCGCTTGATAAATTTCATTCTTACTTAGTAGGAACCAAAATCGTCATTTATACCGATCATGCAACCATAAGATACCTTCTAAGTAAAAAGGATGTGAAACCCAGATTACTAAGATGGATCATATTACTACAAGAGTTTGATTTAGAAATTAAGGATAAGAAAGGAACTGACAATGTAGTAGCAGACCACTTATCACATATGGAAGGAATTAAACCTGACCCAATACCAATAAACAATGATTTCCCTGATGAATGTCTTATAGCCAAATTAGAACAAGAGATATCCTCTCTAGACAGACATAACAAAGAAGAAACAATGGAAGAAGTTTATGTGTAAAATACCTTGCCATGGTATGCTGACATAGTCAACTGTTTAGCTGCCGGAGTACTTCCGCCAGATCTTACTTATCAACAAAAGAAGAAATTCTTTCGTGATTTAAAACAGTATTACTGGGATGAACCACTGCTTTTCAAGCGAGGATCCGATAGTATTTACCGTCGATGCATCCCAGATGAAGAAATAGAGAATATAATTTCCCATTGTCACTCTTCTCCTTACGGTGGACATGCAAGTACTTCTAAGACTTGTGCGAAGATCCTACAATCAGGCATATTTTGGCCCACCCTTTGGAAAGATGTTCACCTCACCATTCTAAATTGCGACCGATGCCAACGCACTGGTAACATCTCGAGGCGTGATGAGATGCCCCAAAAAGGCATTCTTGAAGTAGAAATTTTCGATGTTTGGGGAATTAATTTTATGGGACCATCCCCATCTTCTTTTGGAAATAAATTCATACTCGTAGTTGTCGATTACGTTTCAAAATGGATAGAAGCTATAACTGCTCCAACAAATGACACTCGAGTAGTCATAAAGCTTTTTAAGAACATTATCTTCCCAAGATTCGGTGTACCAAGACTCGTCATAAGCGACGGAGGATCTCATTTCATATCTAGAATATTTGATAAACTCTTATTAAAATATGGAGTAAGACACCGAATAACTACACCTTACCACCCACAGACTAGTGGATAAGTAGAAGTTTCAAATAGAGAAATAAAACAAATTCTAGGAAAGACTGTAGCTACATCGAGGAAAGATTGGTCTATTAAATTACCAGAAGCTTTATGGGCCTATAGAACAGCTTTTAAGACACCCATCGGAACTATACCATTCAAATTAGTCTACGGAAAATCTTGCCACTTACTAGTAGAATTAGAGCATAAAGCCTATTGGGCGATTAAAGCCCTTAACTTTAACAATACTAACGCAAGTAAGAAACGTATTCTAGACTTACATGAATTGGAAGAACTAAGACTAGACACTTACGAGAACGCCCGCATTTATAAGGAGAGAACCAAGAAATGGCATTTGGGAGATGTCGTTATGTTATTCAATTCTAGACTTAAGTTGTTCCCAGGAAAATTATGATCTAGATGATCCGAACCTTTCAAAATAACTAAAGTCTTAAGTAGTGGTGATATTGAAATAAAAGGTAGGTCTAGTGCACCGTTTATAGTAAATGGACAATGCCTTAAACATTATAATTGCGTAGAAGACAAAGAATATTCAATGGGTATGACATTGGCTGAATTGCCATCAGAAACCTTAGATTAGTTTCCCTTAAGCTATGTCGAGCCACAAAATTAAATGAAGCGCTTAGTGGGAGGCAACCCGCGTTTTTTAATATTTAATCCTTACTTTAAAAATTTGCATTTTATTTAGTTTTTCAAAATTTTGGTTTTTCGATGTTTGAAATTCACTGATTTTTGTGTAATTTGTTTTACTGTGACTTTACAGGATTTTAAAGTTTCCTACTTGTCGCTCCCCAGATTTTCATCCCGGTTGTCGCACCTCGAAAAATACGATCCTAAAACAAACAACAGAGTCGCCACCTAATTCTATTTATTCTACGAGAGAAAAGGGAGATATAGACACAACCTAAATAAAGGATAAGAATGGTCAACGAAACCACTAATCTAAGTTCGGGAGTCAATTACGCGAAGGGAAGGTGTTAGGCACCCCTCACGTCCGTTGTACTCAACGGGAACCTCTTAGTCTAGTTTGCGCTTTAAATGTTAACTTGTTATTATTGTCTTCTTTTACTGATTAAGATTGCTTTCAAGGAGATGTTTTAGTTATTATTGGTTATGGGGAAATGTTAAGTTTTTTATTATTGTGGTGGGAAAATAATTAATTTTTATTTATTGTGCTCGCGAAGGATAAAAAATCCCCGTGCCTACGTATTCCCTTGTGCAATGGGAAAGTCAGAGCATCGTAGTTCGTGCTACTACGATTTGTGTTTTTTTTAATTGAACGATTGTTTGAAAATGCATTCTACTGCTAAGCGTTGACTTATCTGCTCGCGATAGGAGGCTGAAGCGCTAGCTTGTTTGCGAGATAGAAAGATCTAAACAGTGTTCGTTTTGAGAAAGATGTTTGATCTTTGTTAAAGATGTTTTAAAACTAGAGGGCGAATGAACCACGCGTGGGGCTAGCCCATGTTGCGGTTGCATTCAAGAACGTGCGGAGTGCGAGACTCCGGAGTTCAGTTACTCGCTAATTAATTATGAAAATGATTTGAATTGGTTGGTAAGTTTTAATTTGTATTTGAAAGAAAGAGACAAGTCGTCATCTTTAAGAGAAGGGTCTCACCTATTCCACCACAAACGTTTGGGAAATGAGAAATCGAAAGAAGCTTTAAACTTGGATATAAGATCGACAAGCAATGCCACATTCTTTCTTTGAGAATAAATAAAATCGGAAGAAGCTTTAAACTTGGATATAAGATCGACAAGCAATGCCACGTTCTTCCTTTGAAATTAATTATTTTGTAAGATTTTGTTTGTGTTTGTGGGGATAGGAGGAATAACTTTCCTATGGAGATGAATCATGCCTGATCCTTTAAGATTGTTGGATTGTTTTGAATATGAATGGTGATTGAACCATCGCGTGGGGCTAGCCCAATTGCGGTCCAATCCAGAACGTGCGGAATGCTAGACTCCGGAGTTCTGTCTTTCGTGATTTAATTTAAATAAATGATTTGGACGTTTTTTATACGAATGGTGATTGAACCAACGCGTGGGGCTAGCCCATTTGCGGTTCAATCCAGAACGTGCGGAATTCTAGACTCCGGAATTCCTTTTTTCGTGAATTAATTAAGATGAAAGTTTTCTTTAAATGTTTTATGGTTTAGACACGAGGGCGATGTACGAATAAATGAGCAAACGCAAACACGGCAATAAGACTGAATTGAGGTACGAAAGAGGTAACATCGAGTTTAGAGGTACCTAACGGAGAAGGTCCGTTGCCTTTTCTATACGCATAGACTATCTCAAGAATAAACATCGAGAATAAACTTCCAACGATCAACCTTCAATTAGTCCTCAAGTATGCAACACCACAAAACAACAAGGTTAACTCAAACAAAATCTCAAGATTGTTCAATGAAATTAACAGGAGAACACCACAAAGGTTCTAACCAAAGTTCAAACAAGACCCTATCTATAACACCTATTCAATTTGATCCAAAAACAAACTAAAAGCAAATCAAAATTTATATTTTACATGTTTAACCAAAAAATATAACTAAATCTATAATTATTTAACCAATTGAATATTTTAACTAAGTAATAATAATAAATTAAAGATGCTAAGAATTAATAAAAAGTAAAGAAAAAAAGAAATAGTATGGGAGGTGAAGTTCGCTGCAAACAAGGTGATGAAGAAAAAAGAAACGATGGGTATGAGCCAAAGGCCCATTGGCCTAGATCTTACAGTATGAGGAGTCTGAGGTCATTTTGGGAGGGGGTATGCTGGGAGAAACTCCAACTAAACCCATCCTTAATAACAAATAAAACTCTATTAAATAAACAAAAGAAGAAAAGGTAATTATAACAATAATCAAAAAGGTATGAAATAAAATGAAGTTAAAAACATGAATCTGATGAAAAATACACCACAAAACTCTCTCGTTCTCCGCCGTCAAGCGAAGACAAAGGACGCCGTCTCTCCTCAACGCGGCTCTCCGTTTCTTCCTCTCTCGCAGAATCTCTCTTTGCGCGCCCGTCTCTCCCTCTCAATCGCACGCGCGGTGGCTTTGGGCTTGCGGTCCGTAACCTGCCTCTGTTTGAGTTCTGTTTTTGCTCTATCTTCTTCTTCTTCCATTTCTCTGTTTTAGGTTGTTGTTGCTGAAGGGGAAGGTTTAAAGGTGGCGGTGGTGGGTCGAAGTGAGATTGTTAACGGTGATTTCGGTGTGGTTCCGCGGGATTTGGGTATTTTTGTTGGATTTCGAAATGAAAGAGATTTGTTGCGGTGGCGGTGTTGACGTTGAGGAGGAAAAGGTTTCAGATTTGGTGGTTGTGGATTTAGGGTTTTCAGGAAGGTGGAGGGAGAAAGGTTTTTGAAGGTGGTGCGGTTTGGAAGTGAGAGTTGCGTTGTCATGTTGTTGGTGAGTGAAACTTGTTTAATGGTGGATGGTTGTGAATGGCGTGGTGGTTATCACAGGTTTGTTGAGGGAGAAGAGAATCTGGGTTGAGGATGGAGGGTGGGTCGCGGAGTATTCGAAGGAGGTGAGATTTTGCGAACGGCGGATGGTTTTAAAGTGAGAGGAAAGGGTTGCTGTTTTTGTGGTTTTTTGAATGACGGTTCGCGACGTGCTACAATTGTAGTTGTTGATGGTAGGTGGTGCCACGGCAACGGCGGGATGCAGTTCAGACGTGATGGGAGTTTCTGGGTTGTCGACGGGATGGGTGGTGGAGGTTTGTTGTTCTGAGTTGCAGGTTCGAGAGGTTGAGAGGTCGTTTACAGTGAGGTCTGGTGAGTGTCTTTTGATTAAGGTTTTTTGTTGTCGTTGAGAGGTCGTTTACCCTGAGGTTATGGCTTGGTTTCAGCCTCAGTTTTTAAGTGGTTTCTCGGTGTCCCGTTCATGGAAGGATCAGCTCCCCTTTTACGTTGGTGTTGTTGATGCCTTTTTCTTGAAAACAGAATCAAGATGGCCGGTTTATACCGGTTCTGAGACTTGCCCTCCGGATAATTGTTTGTAGCCTTCTGCAGAGGTTTTTTTTGGTGATAGTTCTGCTGTACTGTCACTCTCCACCCTCTGCTCAAAATGCAGAGCTTGCTTTTTTTCTGGAAAAATAACATAAGACTTTTTTACTGCAGGTTTGAAATTGTCAAATCAGTGAAAAGTCAATGTGGCTTGATGTGGTGTGGGTGTAGTAGTAGCAGACTGTGGCTTGTATAGAAACAAAGTCACAAGACTAGTTGAGATTGAACTATTAAGGATGATGAAAATAAATAATGACTAAAATATATTAACAAAGAAAGATAATAAAACTAACAAAATTGAAATAATAATCTGAAAATAAAACAACTTAATGAAATATTCCTAAAAGTTGAATTAAATTAAACTATAATAATAAAAAAAATAAACTTTTTAGAACTAAAAATAGAAATAAAAGAATAATCATTTTTAAAATAAGATTAATTAATTACAATTGTCTAAAAACTAACTAAATAAAAATTAAATTAACACTAATGTGAAAAACCGAGCTAATTAATTTAAACAGTTTAAAATGAATACTTAACTTAAAAAGTATAACAATTAAACTATAAAATGAGACAATGTTCTACATATTTTGAATTGAAATTAAGATCTACAATAAACGAAAGTACATCGAAACGAAAATAGACTCCTTATTATGAGGGGGAAAAAATGGACAAAAAAGTAAAATGACTGATCAATGATATTGCAATAAAAATGCGCCAAATGAACGAAAATTTAAAAATTTCCGGTCAAAATTTAGGGTATGACAGCTGCCCCTATTTAATCATCCTGAACCTGAATGTCTGAGTAAAAAGATTTGTTTTTGAACATTCAAGGTGGAAGGTGATTAAATATCAGAATACCGGGAATTTTGACCGAAAATGCGGATGAAAATGATATGATATGCAATGCGAAAATGCAAGAGAAAGGCTATAACGTTGCTGGGAAGAAGATGACACTACTGGGGATTATACACACATGACTGGAGTACAGACCACACGAGGAAATTATCTCCTGAGTGAAATCAGACGATAACTGTCTACAGTTCCTAATATGACTCGAAATCTTTGAACAAAATTCTACTTTGAGGAAATCTACTGCCGAGATTTGAAACCTCATTTGGAAAAAACCTTCTGTTGATGTATTAATAACGAAACAGAAATCTACTGCCGAGTTTCTGAAACGAAAACCAGTTCTTCTGAAGTCTACTGGAGATCTACTGTCGAGATTTTCCAGCGAATCCAAAAATGGGATACCTTCTGCCGAGGTATACTAAATGAACCAAAAATCTACTGCCGAGATCTTGGAACGAAAACCAGTTCTTCTGAAGTCTACTGGAGATCTACTGTCGAGATTTTCCAGCGAATCCAAAAATGGGATACCTTCTGCCGAGGTATACTAAATGAACCAAAAATCTACTGCCGAGATCTTGGAACGAAAACAAATTCTATCGAAATCTGCTAGAGATCTTCTGCCGAGATTACCAGAGAATCTAAGAATGAGATACCTTCTGCCGAGGTATTAAAATGAAATTCCTACTGCCGAGGATTAACTGAGGATACACCTGTCGCCAAATCTTCTGTCGAGATTTAACTAAGGATGTCATCTTCGAGCTTATAAAAGTAAATACCTTCTGCCGAGGTAGACTGGAAATCTTCTGCCGAGACTTGCCAGAAATAAAAGGAATCACATGTTGCTAAATCTTCTGCCGAGATTTAACTAAGGATACCAATGAATAGAAATCTCACCATACTTCCCTTCTTCTGAAAGAGACAGCCATATGATGAAAAACAACTTCCCGCTCAAACTTCTCGACTTGTATGGAAGAGATGGCCATTTGACGGAAATTGGAAAGATTCACAACAAACTTCTCAACTTGTCTGGAAGAGATAGCCATTTGTTGGAAAAATAAAAGGAGATTCATATCAAACTTCTCGACTTGTATGGAAGAGACAGCCATTTGATAGAACATTCATCATACTTCCCTTATTCTGAAAGGGATAGCCATATGATGAAAAACAACTTCACGCTCAAACTTCTCAACTTGTATGGAAGAGATGGCCATTTGACGGAAATTGAAAAAAAATTCACGACAAACTTCCCACCTTGTCTAGATGAGATGCCATCTGCCGAACAAACTTCTCACCTTGTCTGGATGAGATGCCATTTGCCGAACAAACTTCTCACCTTGTCTGGATGAGATGCCATTTGTTGAAAATTGGAATCACGACAAACTTCCCACCTTGTCTGGATGAGATGCCATTTGCCGAACAAACTTCTCACCTTGTCTGGATGAGATGCCATTTGTTGAAAATTGGAATCACGACAAACTTCCCACCTTGTCTAGATGAGATGCCATTTGCCGAACAAACTTCTCACCTTGTCTGGATGAGATGCCATTTGTTGAAAATTGGAATCGCGACAAACTTCCCACCGTGTCTGGATGAGACGCCATTTGCCGAACAAACTTCTCACCTTGTCCGGATGAGATGCCATTTGTTAAAAATTGGAATCACGACAAACTTCCCACCTTGTCTGGATGAGATGCCATTTGCCGAACAAACTTCTCACCTTGTCTGGGTGAGATGCCATTTGTTAAAAATTGGAATCACGACAAACTTCCCACCTTGTCTGGATGAGATGCCATCTGCCGAACAAACTTCTCACCTTGTCTGGATGAGATGCCATTTGTTGAAAATTGGAATCACGACAAACTTCCCACCGTGTCTGGATGAGACGCCATTTGCCGAACAAACTTCTCACCTTGTCCGGATGAGATGCCATTTGTTAAAAATTGGAATCACGACAAACTTCCCACCTTGTCTGGATGAGATGCCATTTGCCGAACAAACTTCTCACCTTGTCTGGGTGAGATGCCATTTGTTAAAAATTGGAATCACGACAAACTTCCCACCTTGTCTGGATGAGATTCCATCTGCCGAACAAACTTCTCACCTTGTCTGGATGAGATGCCATTTGTTGAAAATTGGAATCACGACAAACTTCCCACCTTGTCTGGATGAACAAAATTGCTCGAAAAGAGAATGTCATCAGTTGATTTACTAGGAAATCCATGGACAAGAACAAGCTTCTCAGATAAGGAGACGGCCACCTGTTGTCAGGTATAAATAATCCAGGAGAATGTTGTTACAACACTGCTGGAGAGCACAAATTTGTCTTCAATGGAAGCCTTCAATACATTTCTTCTGGGAAACTAAGCATCCGACGGTGCAAAATGAATCCACTTTCCATCTGGAGTTGCTAGGGATGGAACGACTGCTCGGAAAGAGACCGCCATTCGTTGATTTACTAAAAAGTTAGAAGACAAAACAAGCTTCTCAAATAAAGAGACTGCCACTTGTTGATTCCACTTAGAAGTTCTAGGACGAAACAAGCTTCTCGAATAAAGAGATGGCCACTTGTTGTCGGGTATAAATAATCCAGGAGAATGTTGTAACAACACTGCTGGAAAACAAAGTTTGTCCTCAATGTGGAAATCTTCAATAAATTTCTTCTGAGAGGCAAATCGATAACAGGTGCAAAATAAATGCACTTGCCAATTGGTAGTTCAATTATCAAAATTGCCAATGACCAAAATTCAATCCAGGAACGAGCTGGAAAGAAACTGTCAAGCGAGACACCAACCCATGAGGAATGAAATCAACTGGGGATTTATCCTATCCAAGTCTGGAAAGGAGAACTAAAGCAAAATCTTCCACGAGGGTAGAATCTCAGTGGGGAATCAGAAAGAATGTACATTTTCTGCCTAAGGCTGACAACTCTATTTGGAGAGAGACACATCACTTGGGGATAAACACGACCAATGTGGATGAAGTATGCATTAATGAATGCGACATGAATATGCATATGAATATGAATTCAAATATGATGTACATGTATGTATATGCGTTATGTTTATGCTGACAGACAGACAAAACAGACACAAGAGGTACACTGGCGATGAAATAAACATCACAACAAACGAATACCCGACCAATCTTGTCAGAGTGTACGCAATCACTGAAGATAGGGTAGAGAGCCATTTATGGAGCAGAGTCCAGCTACAAGGCCCAAGTCTCTTTGAGGAGAGGAATACACTTCATTCGGGAAATAAACCCAGGCAAGTCTTCTAACTTCAACATCTATCAGAAGGAAGCAACCATACAAACTACGTTTGCTTAGGATGAAGTAAAACTTGTACTCCGTTGGGGATAGAAAATCAGATTCAGCTGGAGAAGCTTGAATCAAGGCTCAATTGGGGATACTAGACTTAGTAACTCACTGGAAGCACTAAGTAGTAAGAAATCCACCAGAAAATAATGAGTCATGCCTCTGACATACCATAGCAACTTGGCGTGAGGACCCCAATATCTGGAGGTACTTGCAAGGCAAGCCTCAAGAGCGTCTTGCTTAGGGGAATAGGTGGTCATGCGCCCACGAAATATTTTGTGAGAAAAGATCATCTCAAGAGGATTTTATAGAAGGCTTGGCATTCAAGATGCCCCAGTGTCTTCAAACTCTTGTAGAGATTCGTCGAATCTCGACGTCACTGCCTCAGATTAACTGTACTTGGCACAAATGAGTCTTCAATACTTATCCTTTTAGGGATGATAAGAATGTGTAAGCACAAATTGGGAAACGACTTGCCCCTGTTTAGCAAAGTCTTCAAGCAACATGCCCCTATCTGGCAAAGTATTAAGGCAACCTGCTGTAAACACCCCAAATTTGCCCTCACCCATTCACACCATGGCTTGTGATCATTATCATATGCATAAACACAATCATATCATCTCATGTTTCATTTTTGATTCACTGCATAGTTTCTAAGTCATCTGCACCTAGGGTTTGTGATCTGAACAATCTCAGGGCTTCTTGAGCCACTCCAAAGGCAACCAATCAATCCAAAGGGGTCTACATGTGTTCAAGCATCATATTACATTCTCTCAAAGCCAAGAATTCAAAAGAATCACAAGAGCTAGGGTTTGGGTGGATGCAGAGCCAGGATAGACTGCACAGTTGACTGAAAATTAGGGTTTTGGTTTCAGAGGCCATAACCCCAAATTTTTTGGTCATTCTTGTTTCCATTGGTCTCTATATGGTATAGGGAGTATGCATATCAATTTTCATGAAGAAATTCCATGGGGAAGTCATCTGATCAAGAGTTGACTTTCTGGACAAGTCAGTGCAAAATCAAGGCATCTGAGGCCCCCAATGACCCAACCAATGGGTGATCTTCATCATTTTGAGTGTATATGATCTTTATTTGATCATGGAAGAAGGTTTAAGTTCATAAAAATCAAGAATTTAGGGTTTTTGCAAATGTTGACTTTTTGGGCATAGTTGACTTTTCAAGAATGCTTCATTCTAGGTCATTTTTCAAGCCTTGATTCTTGGTCCAAAAATGCTTCAAATGGAAAAACTTTGGTCATGAAAGTTGTAGATCTCATCTTTCCCTTTTCAAAAAGTACAAGAACATGATCAAACTCTTTTTGGATCAAAAGTTATGGTGTGACAAAGTTGGCCAAAATCATTGATTTTCAAGGCATGCCTCAAATGGGAATTTTGCAAAACCATGAACCAAAGCCAATTGCAACTTCTAGTTCATTTCAAACCAGTATGCGAACATTCTATAAGTCATAAAAATCAGAATTGAACCAAGAATGCCCATGAATTATGGCTTGTGGGATTAGGGAATCACATGTGAACCCAAAAGCCAACAACTTGCAAAATCATCATTGTGCTTCTACCACTTGATGCATTGGATGCTGCACTTTGCTAGCCCTCTCACATCATCTTGCTGCACCAGAACCAGCCCATGTACTAGCTATAGATCAAGCCATACTTGCCTTACACAAAATTTGACTTTTTGCAAAAGGTGACTTACCAATCAATAAAGCACATGTCCAATCATCTGACCAATGAGAGAGGTTTATGTGGACAAAGAGCAAGCCATTTCATACATCTAGCAAGGCTGAAACCATTCACAAGAGGACATTCACAAAAACACTCCCTTTTGCATAAGCCTTCGAATCTGCCTCCACAAGCTCAGAACACTAAAACCATTTCCACACTTCAACTCACCATATTTCATAGACCTCAAAGCACCAAGAGCCAGGCTTGATTTGAGCAAGAACACCCCATTGCCATTCTTCACCTCAGCCTGCATTTTCCTTCGAATCTCTCTCCACAAACCTCAAACACAAGAACAAACTCCACCAACAATCTCTACTCACCTCACTGACCAGAAACCAACCATTGTTTTGGCCTGAAACACCCCATGTCTCAAATACGATTTTCACATGCCCTTGGTCAGAGCTTCTGCAAACTCACTCCAGAGGTTGTTTAAACTCCAACTAAGCATCCAAAGCTTCAAAGGTGGATCATTGGGACCTGATTGAGCCAAAGAATCATCCAGAAAGCTCCTAAATCAAAAGCTCCATCTCAGGTGACACCATGAACTTTTTTTTCCAGAACTCCTTTTTCTTGTTAAAATATTGTTGTGTATGTTACACTGATCATTGGGATCTATTCACTTTTGAAAATAAGCCAGAAATGAGTATGTTATGGTGTTCTGAAAGTTTGACCTAGAAATTTCATTGCTTCGATTCTTGTTTGTGTGTGAGTTTAAACATGATTTGATGCTGGATTCGTGCTTAGGGTAGTTGGTAGATGGTTTCTGGAGGTTTAGAGCTTCTGATTTGGCCTGGGGAGGGAGATGGCATTTTGAGGTGAACGGAGAAGATGACCGGAACACTGTTCCGGTCATCTGAGAGTGATTAACGGCAGGGTTAGGGTTTTAAGCATTAATTAGCAAGTTTGAATTTGAGCCGTGAGATGTGGCGCGCAGTCAATTCGCGCGCAGGCAACTTTGAATCTGGTCCTTAGGATTTGCATACTTCCCATTAAATCAGATTAAATTAATTTATTTTTATATTTATTCCATTTGTTTTGCATAATTATTTTAAAATAGCAAAAATGGCTTAAAAATTATGAAACTTTTTCTTAAAAGTTTTATTAATTTTTAAGACCCAAAAATATTTTTATTTTATTTTTTATCATTAAAAAAGTATTTTTAAATATTTAAAAGATTATTTTTAATTGGTTAATGGAAATTAATTAATTAAAAATACTTTTAGGTATTTAAAAATCACCAAAAAATTCATGAAATGTTCTAAGACATTTAGAAACATTGTCCAACCTTCAAACCAAATTTCTTTTTTGATCTTGATGCATTTTGAGAATTTTTCATTGAAATAAATCATTTTTTGTGCATTATTTTGATCATAAGTTCAAAAAATCATTTCTGCCTATTTGAGAAGAGTTGGACATTGATTCTTTTTGCATTGCAATGTGTTTAGCATGTAGTTTCTAGGATAAAATGGCCATGATTTGATTCCTCATTTTTCATTTGTTTGGCATTTCTTTTGTTTAAGAACCCTAAAAACCCTAATAACTTAGAAAAATCATAACTTGAGATTGGTTAAGAGTTGAGACCCCCCCTTTGGACCTTGGTTTAGTATAAGTTTAGGGTTTCTTAGGATGGCATTTTCCATTTTTTATCTTAGGGTTTGCTTCTGTTTTTGGTTTTTGTTTGTTGTTTGATTCATAAACCCTAATTTGGGCTTTCTCTTGCATCCCCTTTGCATTCTCTTGCATACCATGTCTTGCCATGACATTCCATGCTTCCATTTGATTCATTGAACATCATAAGACATATAGGAAGCATATTTGATCATTGCACCTTGCATTTGCCATGTTGTATGCTTTGTATGCTTCCTAACTTTTCATGTGCATCCATGCTTCTAAGCTTGCATCATTTGCATCCATGATCTTGTATGAACATCTCCATGCCCTGCCTCATGTTTGCAGTATCTCATAACATCATTTTCATCATCAACATGCTTCTGGTTTTGTTTAGCATCTTACCATTTCATTTCATTTGGCATTGCATTGCATTTCTTTCTAACATTTCAGGTGGTAAGTGAATTTGAGAAGTGAATTTGCCTTCACTTCTCATAACTTTTCTTTTCATCCCTCTTGCATCCATTGCTGCATTTTTGTTTGTGTTTGAGTTTGAGCTTGCTCATTCTTCTTCATCCTACTTTCTTTCTTCAAGTGACTTGACTTCTTGAATGAAGCAAGTCATTTTGCTTCTCTTGATCCTGTTCATCTGCATCCTGGTGTTTCTCTTTGAAGATTGTTCTTGAAAACCTCACAAACCTTAGGAACAACCAAGCATGACAATGATTAGGGTTTTGATTAGTCTCCCCACTTAGTTTTACCTTTGTGTCTCTCTTTGAGTCTTCTCTTCTCATCTCATAATCAGGAACTAAACCCTAAAGGCTTTAAGGCTTTGTGATTAAGTTTATGCCTGCATCCTTCTATTAGGATGGAGTGTATAACTTTAATCCTAAGTGTTAAACCCTTAATGTGTTTAAATCCTTTAATCAATTCACATAATAATCATCAAGACATCACACTTGTAACTTGGGCCTTGCATTAGGGTTCTAATTCTTCCTTAACTGGTTAAGAAGGACTAACCCTAGTGTTAATGGACAAGTCCCCCTCAAGTTGTCTTATAAACCCTAAAACTCACTTCATCATCATATCATTAACTAAAATCCACTCAATAAAGGCTTTGTTTTGTCATGAGTTTAATCCCTAATCATGGATTAAGTTGAGGAGTTTTCCTCAGCTTAAACATTCTCATCTATTATCCTTATATTAGGATGGTGTAATGAGTCTGTTTAATCCTTGATTATGGCTTAACCTCATTACTTAACACTAAACAAAAACACCAAAAACATCTAATTAATCACAAGTAGGTTAATGATCTTAATCCTACGCCAAGGGTGATTAAGTGTGAGAATCTGACTTCACACTTAAGGTATTCTCATTACCCCTAATCAGAGGGAAGATGTGATGAGTTTACTAAATCCATTGGTTTAGACTTAAGCTCATTAACTTATGACAAAATCCAAAAAGCAATAAAAGACTGAAAACATAAAAACAAACAATAATCGTCTCCTTTGGGATTCTTTTCTCATCTCATTCACTCACAAACGAGAACTTGCTTCTTCCGTCTAATGCAAGATAGTTTGCATCTGTGCCAGACAGATCATACACTTGAGCATAGGCAAGTAAGCAGTTCACAAGTCAATTCACCTTTCAGTCTCTTTGGGTCGAACTACGGTGTTCTGACTTCCTCATTGCACGAGAGGATACGTAGGCATAACTTAACAGTTATCGAACAAAAGTCTCTGTATATTCCCCCTCTTTTAGCCTTATTCTTTAAGCCTCATTGATCTTGAGCAATTCATTTTCATTCCTACACTGACACTGTATATTACACTTTACACTCCTTTACACTGACACCTGTACATCTTTTCCAGCTATTGTATACACAAATTGCACTGACACTACCCCTTTAAGACACAAATCTTTTGAGCGTGGATCCCGTCGAGTACGACGGACAATCTGGGTGCTAATACCTTCCCAGGTTGTAACCAACCCACTTTCTCAGTCTCTCTGGTTCGCAAACCGTCTTATCCATTTCTTTTCTAGGTCTATGCAGCATTGCCTTTCCTCCAGGATAAAAATGCCTAGCTGGCGACTCTATTCATCTCCAGTGAGTTCACGGCTGTGTGTTCTCATTGTCCCTCTCGCCGACCGTTCGCGTCTGTACCTTCATATGATCCATTTTCATTTGTCGGGAGCGACAGCTTGGCGACTCTGCTGGGGAACTTATATTGCAACCAGGGCTTCTGGTTCTTTTTGTGGGTTCCTCCTAGCGCTTGATTGATTTGTGTTTACTAGGGTGTTATGTGCTTATTTGTGCTTGTATTTATTTTTGTTTATTGATTTATATACAGTTTGCTTTACTGCTCTCTTTACTGCTTTTGCATTATATCATACTGTCATTGTTGCTGGCTGGATCTGTTGTTTGCTTTGGTGGGTGGGTGATTCATTGAGAGTTAAGGCCCTATACCTGGGACCTGAGTGACACCTAGGCTAGAGTGAATCATATTCTTTCCCATTCCATTTCGGTCTGGTGCGGGAATATGAAAGACGGTTTAGATGTGGGTTTCTTCTTGAGAACTCTGTGTTGCAGATTTCCTGCAATGCTAGGGCTATCTGGGAAGCCTACTAAGTCTGGATGACCTTTTAGTACTGACCTTCAGAAACTGAGGTGAATTAGAGGAGGAATTGTTATGATTATTGTAAACACTGTACCTCCGGGTTAGAAGTGTTTACACTTCTCATAACTGATCCAAGTCTGAGGATCCTTGTTTTAGAACACCACCTGTGAGGGGGTTGGGTTGTTTACAGGTTTGCAGGTACCTTGACCTCAGAATACCCTGTTACTTTGATTTGTTGAGAGTACTCCATGTTGGACAGTTCTTGTGATTCTAAACCCTGGACTTGTGGCTCTTTATTTGAGTCCCCCACCTTGGTTACTGGATTTATAGACCTCATCTGGAATTCTTGAACACACTTGGACCTATATCAGAACAGTTTGGTCAGATCCAGCTCAGTCACAAACCCTTGGCATGTCATCTGCATACATAATCATTGCATCATATTGACATTTGCTTATTTGTGTTTCAGGGTATCCATCCTTCATTTGGTTTTGGTTTTGACCCCATCTTCAGTTTTGACTTGTTTTCATCAGCTATCTGCTTCAGTTATCACCTGCACCAGCCAGTCAGTGGCCCACTACTTCAGCCTTATCATCATCACCTGTCTCTATTCAGTCTCAGCATCATGGCCCCTAAAAAGAGCAACATCACCTATCACTTCTTCCAACCAGAGTTATCAGACATCAGGAGGGTTCAAACCCTGATCACTCCAGATCACATACCTTTGTTCAGGGAAAGTTATGGAGATATACTTGATATGGTCATGGATCTGGACCCATCACAGAGAAGCTTGATCCACACCTGCATTCAGTTTTATGATCCCCCACTGAGATGTTTCACCTTTCAAGACTTTCAGTTGGGCCCCTTATTGGAAGAGTACTCCTCATTAGTTGGTATGCCTATCAGGAGAGAAATTCCTTTCAACCCTGAGATGGTCTTTCCTGCTAATGGAGAAGTAGCAAAAGCTTTGCATCTGGAACCTGTCCTGATTGAACAGTATATGACTTCTAAAGCTGGGATCCCTGGTTTCCATCTGGATTTCTTGATCTCTCAGGCTACCCTGAAAGCTTCTCTAGGAGAGTGGAAAGCTGTTTGTGCTTTACTGGCCTTGAGTATATATGGAATTGTATTGTTTGCAGATGAGCCTCGATTCATTAGCAAGAATGCAATCCATCTGTTCATCTTAAAGAACCCAGTGCCAACTTTATTGGGGGATCTCTACTATTCAGTGCATCAGAGGAATGAAAAGCAGAGGGGGATATTAGTGAGGTGTTGTGCTCCATTGTTCCACACTTGGCTTCTCAGGCATCTACCCAGGACAGATGCATTTTTAAACCCTCATCAGCAAAGCAACTGGGCTAAGAGACTCACTGTTCTAACTTCAGCAGATATCAGATGGTGCACTCAGAGCACCAAAGGAAGGGATATCATCACCAGCTGTGGGCATTTTCCCAATGTGCCCCTAATAGGAGTCAAGGGTAGTATCAATTACAACCCTCTGCTGTTTAGAAGACAACTGGGCTATGCACTGGTCCATACTCCTAAGGCACAGGACTTGGTGGAAACTCTTTATTGTGAGAACAAGATTAATCTGACTATTGTTAGGCAGGCTGCCTGGGCCTGGGATAATGTTCAAACCAAGGGAATAACTATTCTGGGGAAGTGCAATAATGTGGCATCAGCACAATATTATGAGTGGTCCCGTGCCAGGGCCCAATTCTCCGGGATGCCCTTTACCATAGAAGACATGCCTGAGTCATCTTCAGCACCACCCCCTGCCACCATCAGTTTGGAGGAGTTTGAGAGCTTGAAGGAAAGAAATGAGAAGCTAACCCAGGCTTTGCAGAAGACACTCCGGGAGAGGAGTGAAGGTATGAGGGAGATTGAGAGATTGGAGAAGTTGAGAGTGGAGCATTTGACTAAGATTGAAAAGTCTGGGGATTATATAAAAAAGTATAAGGCTGGTGAACAAATTCTGAAGAATGCTTGCAAAGAAGCCCAGTTCCAGAGAGCAAGAACAGACTTGTACTTGAAGGAGAGTCAAGCCCGGTGGGTCAGGATCACCGAGGCTCGTACCCTGGAGGACAAGAGAGTTCAAGACAAGATGGAGCAACTGGAGGCAAGTGCAAAAGAACAACAAGAAGCCCTGGCAGCAGCCCAGAGGGAGATATCAGAACTGAAGATCAGAGCAGGGGTGAAGAGGTCCAAGGACCAAACTCAGCACAAGAAGCTAGCAGCAGCTGTTACAACCCGGAATCTCCTCATCAGGAATCTCACGGAACGTCCGGCTGATCCTGTGACCGAAGCACTTCTCAAGGAAGTTCGTGAGGATGAGTTTGGTCTTGGTGTTTGACCATTTGTTTGTTGTTGCTTTCTTTTCATGTACTTTTACTTTCTTGTACTGTATTTTGACCCCTTAGAGGGCTTGTGTTGTAAAATGAACAAGTTGTATTATTTCACCTTCTGTAATATATTTGTGTTAGTTTGTTCCATCTGAGTTCGCTTTGAAAGCAGCATCAACAATATCTTCAAGGGTCTGGAAGGGTCAAAACTGAATGCCAAACCGGATACTTTGAGAGCAAATAAGCATAACTGCATTGCATGCTAACCCTTTGTTTGTTTTGTAGGTTTTGTTTTATTGTTGCTAACCTCTGTTGTGATAAATCAGGAACTATTGCTAGGCGCCGGGTATTTCCCCTCAACCGTCCGCACCGTTATCCGACCCGAAACAACCTTCCGGGCATTCAAATGGATCAGATGCAGCAGGA
This sequence comes from Lathyrus aphaca, assembly GCA_963966055.1. NCBI lineage: Eukaryota > Viridiplantae > Streptophyta > Magnoliopsida > Fabales > Fabaceae > Lathyrus > Lathyrus aphaca. The sequence continues at coordinate 465,852,275 of OZ014522.1, read as the reverse complement.
CCTTACTGAGGTCAGAAACCAAATGGCAAATGAAAGGCTAGAGATGAGGAATCAAATGACTCAGTTTATGGAAGTTATGAACAACATGGCTCAGAGCCAGGAAATATTGAGAGCCATGGTGGAAAGGCAGAACCAAGAAGATCCACATATAGGGACTGCCGGTACAAGTAACAATGAAAGAGTCCAACCTCACGTCAACCCCCCGGTATTTGGGCCACACCTCCATCCTGAGGTCAATATTCCTGCAAATGTTCAAGGGACTGCCACCGCAGCTAGGGTACTTCAAGAGGATCCTCAGGAGGACCAATTCACAGTAATGGGCGCTGGTGAGGAAGCTTATGATAGGAGATTGGATGAGATAGCTGAGAAGTTGAGGTCCTTAGAATCTCAAAACTCTTTGGGCTTCGATGTCATGGATATGGGCTTGGTAGACGGGGTCAGGATCCCCCATAAGTTCAAGCCTCCTTGCTTTGAAAAGTATAACGGGACTTCATGCCCCCGGACTCATTTACAATCATTTCTGGGAAGGCTGAAGGCCTATACAATGGATGAGAAGCTCTGGATGTTCTATTTTGAAGATAGCTTGACTGGAGCATCAAGGGAATGGTATTCCCATTTGACAAGGGCAACTATTAGATGCTGGAAGGACCTGGAAGAGGCCTTCATCAGACAGTATCAGTATAATCTGGACATGGCACCCAATAGGACTCTCCTAATGGGAATGTCACAGTCGTCAAGGGAAAGTTTCCGAGAATATGCCCAGAGATGGAGGCAATTGGCTGCTGCTGTTCAACCCCCTATGTATGAACGGGAAATGGCAGATATGTTCATGAATACCCTTCAGGGAACTTATATTGACAGGTTGGCTGCTTTCTCTTCCACTAGCTTTGCAGATGTTGTCATAGCCGGGGAGAGAATTGAAAGCTTGTTAAAAATGGGAAAAATCTCAGACAACGGTGCAAGCTCGTCCAGTGGTACAAGAAAGCCTTTTGCAGGCCCGAGAAGAACTGGCGAGACCAATGCCATCCATTCAAACAGGGGCAGGCCCCAATATGCTCAAAGGTCAATAACAGCAGTCACCATTCCTGCTCCAGCACATCCTCAACCCGTCTATCAACCTCCTCAGCAAAACTATCAGCCGCAACCTCAGTACCACCAACAAAATCAGTATCCTCCAAGGAATTACAACAACAGTCAACAAAGGCCATTCCAACAGAGGCCATCTCAAGCTAACAGAGTGATCGATCCGATCCCCATGCCATATGCTACATTGCTGCCACAGCTTCTGAAACTCAACCTAGTTGAGCTAAGAACGTTGGCACCTCCGGATCCCAACAGTCTACCAAGGAACTATGACTCCAATGCTAGGTGTGCTTTTCATTCAAACGCACCTGGCCACAGTACAGAAAAATGCAGGGCTCTGCATATGAAGGTACAAGACCTAGTAGACTCGAAAGCTCTGAATTTCGCACCACCACCCAATGTCAATAAGAACCCCATGCCAAACCATGGTGGTCCCCGGATTAACGCTATTGAAGAAGACAAGCCGTCTTATTTAATAACCAGTGTGGGACAGATCAGGACACCGTTGGTAGAAATCAAAGCTCAGCTCTTGGAATGTCAAATGTTCCCAGGGTGTGAATTGGGTTGTGCTTACTGTAATATCTCGGTAAATGGGTGCGATAATTTGAGGAATGGCATAGATGGCCTTATTCAGAGTGGCCAACTTCAGATCACCACATCATTTCCAACAAATCCAGCAATATCATCAGCAACGGTTTCAGAACCTCCTACAACTGCAGCAACTATTGTTCCTGACAATTCTTCGGCTTCATCAACAAGTACTTCATCTATCATCTCAACTGATCAGTTTTCAACAAATTTTTCTGCTACAACTTCAGCTTCACTCCACTTCGAGACTCCTACAACGACAACATCCATTCTTCCGCCAATATCTCCTACAACACCAGCAACAAATCATGAAGATGTCTCTACTGTCACAATATTTTATGATCCTGAGAACAACTCTGCCTACCATTCAGAAGGTGCTGCTCCCATCAGAGCACCAGTTACAATCTTTTATGATCCACAAACAATTACAGTCCCTTCAGCAGCAGCAATCAGTCCAGTCACTGTCACGGTGCCTGGACCAGTACCATATGAAAGCAATAGGGCCATCCCTTGGCACTATGGCTCTGACGTGTACTGCGAAGGAAAAAGAATCACTCTTGAAACATCAACACCTGCACCACAAGTAGATAATGTGGGGGGAGGCGGAGGCTTCACTCGAAGCGGACGTCTCTTTGCTCCACCAATTCAAAGACCTACCGCCGAAGCAGAAGCTGCTGCTAAGGCAAAAGGGAAGAGCCCTGTGCAGGAAGATCAAGCTGTTAAAGAAACCTTGAAGACGCCGTTCGATCAAGAAGTTGATGAGTTTATGCGAATCATCAAAAAGAGTGATTACAAAATCGTGGATCAGCTTCACCAGACGCCATCCAAAATCTCTATCCTCTCACTGCTTATGTGCTCCGAAGCCCATCGGAATGCACTACTCAAGGTCTTGCACGCAGCTTACGTGCCTGAGGAGATTACTGTCAACCAGTTGGAAACCGTGGTTGGAAATGTTACTGCTAGCAATGGGCTAGGGTTCACCAACACTGACCTGACGGCGGATGGCCGCAACCACAACAAAGCCTTGCACATAACCATGGAATGCAAAGGAGCTGTCCTTTCTCATGTGCTGGTGGACACAGGTTCATCCCTGAATGTCTTACCAAAGAAGGCTCTGGTGAAGTTAGAATATGATGGATTGGCATTGAGACCCAGCAACCTGGTAGTAAGGGCCTTCGATGGTTCTAAGAGATCGGTTCTGGGAGAGATCGAGCTGCCTGTGACAATTGGCCCACAGACCTTTAAAACTATCTTTTATGTGATGGACATTCAGCCCGCCTACAGCTGTTTGTTGGGTAGACCCTGGATTCACGCCGCCGGCGCAATAACGTCTACCCTTCACCAAAAGTTAAAATTTGAGTGGGAAGGCCAAGTTGTTACAATCTGTGGGGAGGAGGATATATTTGTTAGCCATCTGGCTACTTATAAGTATATTGAAATGGATGGGGAGATCCATGAAACAATGAGCCAAGGATTTGAAGCCTTGAATGTGAATGAAGCATCTGCTGTATCTGGGATCTCCATGTCATCTTACCAACAAGCCCGGAAGGTTGTTGAGGAAGGAACTGCCCTAGGCTGGGGCAAGGTTTTAGCTGTGGAGGAGAAGAAAGACAAATTTGGGTTGGGTTACAGACCAACTCAACATCAAGCAGCGGCTGCAAAGGAGCCCAATTTTGTGAGTGGGGGGATGCTTACCCCTGATGCTATCAACTGTCTGGAAGACGAGCTGGAAGAGGAGCGCAACCTGGAAAGCTGGATTCGTCCAAAGATCCCGGGGAGCAGTATCTCGAACTGGTCTTCCCAGGAAATTATAAGAGTTACTCATGCAGAGTAATTATTATTTCCTGTATTTTTATAAGCATGCATCAAAGTCTTGCATCTTGCCCAAGATGACAAGACTCATTTTGTAATCGGGCCATCTGTACTTTTTTGTGCAAACAAGATCAATTAATGAAATATCAGACATCTTTTTGCAAACGAGTCTTTTTTCTTTTCGTTCACTGTTTTTCCATTTTTTTCTTTTTGTACAAAAAATGAATGGCGGTGTTTTCAAAATGACAACTTCATTTCACTTTTCTAAATAAGACTAAAATCAGATCACTAAAATGAACAAACTTAACCCCTGCAGAGAGTGCCTTCCAGACAGCACCGACAACAGCACGGCTATGACTTCGTATGACTTTGACAATCCAATCAATCAAGCTGATGAAGGGGTTGAAGAAGAATATGAGCTTCCTGAAGAGCTAGCCAGGTTGTTAAGGCAAGAGGAAAAGGTTATTACTCCTCACCAGGAGGAGGTTGAAGTGATCAATCTTGGTACAGATGAAGACGTGAAAGAAGTTAGAATCGGGGCCTGCCTGCAAGACTCAGTGAAGAGACAACTGATAGGCCTGCTTCAAGAGTATGTAGATGTGTTTGCTTGGTCGTACCAAGACATGCCAGGGTTGGATACCGATATTGTCATGCACAAGCTTCCTTTGAAAGAAGAATGCCCGCCAGTTAAGTAGAAACTGCGCCGTACTCGGCCGGACATGGCAATGAAAATCAAAGAAGAGGTACAAAAGCAATGGGACGCCGGGTTCCTTGCTGTGACTAGTTATCCGCCGTGGGTCGCTAACATAGTACCTGTGCCTAAGAAAGACGGCAAAGTAAGGATGTGTGTTGATTACCGGGATCTGAACAGAGCCAGCCCGAAAGACGACTTCCCATTACCTCACATTGATGTATTGGTGGATAATACGGCTCAGTTCTCGGTATTCTCCTTCATGGATGGATTTTCAGGATACAACCAGATCAAGATGTCACCTGAAGACATGGAGAAGACAACCTTCATCACACCCTAGGGCACGTTCTGCTACAAAGTGATGCCATTCGGGCTGAAGAATGCCGGTGCAACATATCAGCGGGCTATGGTAACATTGTTCCACGATATGATCCATAAAGAAATAGAATGTTATGTGGATGATATGATTGCCAAGTCCCTTACTGAAGAAGACCATCTGGTGAATCTGCTCAAGTTGTTCAAGCGTCTGAGGAAGTACCAACTGAAGTTGAACCCCAACAAATGCACGTTCGGGGTGCGGTCCGGTAAGTTGCTGGGATTTATTGTAAGCGAGAAAGGGATTGAAGTTGACCCTGATAAAGTCAAAGCCATCCAAGAGATGCCTGCACCGAAAACTGAGAAAGAGGTTCGAGGGTTTCTAGGCCGATTGAACTACATCTCACGGTTCATATCTCACCTCACAGCAACCTGTGAACCTTTGTTCAAGCTGTTAAGAAAGGAACAAACGGTCAGGTGGAATGAAGACTGCCAAAGGGCTTTTGACAAGATCAAGGAGTATCTGCAAGAACCTCCAATCCTTATGCCTCCAGTTGAAGGAAGACCTCTGATAATGTACTTGACAGTATTAGAAGAGTCGATGGGGTGTGTGCTGGGCCAGCATGACGAGTCTGGTCGAAAAGAGTATGCAATTTACTACCTAAGCAAAAAGTTTACCGACTGTGAACAACGTTATTCACTGCTCGAGAAAACTTGTTGTGCTTTAGCGTGGGCTGCTCGCCGACTGAGACAGTATATGTTGACCCACACTACTTTATTGATATCCAAGATGGACCCAGTTAAGTACATTTTCGAGAAGCCAGCTCTTACCGGACGGGTTGCAAGATGGCAGATGATTCTCACAGAATACGACATACAGTACACATCTCAGAAAGCCATCAAGGGCAGTGTACTATCTGAATATCTTGCTGAGCAACCCATTGATGACTACCAACCTATGAGGTTTGACTTCCCTGATGAAGACATCATGTTCATTAAATCAAAAGATCATGAAGATCCTATTCACACTGAAGGGCCCGACCCGGAAGAAGAATGGACTATGATGTTTGATGGGGCTGTTAACATGAATGGTCGTGGTGTTGGTGCAGTACTCATTACACCTAAAGGAGTTCACATGCCTTTCTCGGCAAAACTCACTTTCAACTGCACTAACAACGAAGCTGAATACGAAGCTTGCATTATGGGTCTTGAGGAGGCCATTGACCTCAGGATCAAGACATTGACCGTATTCGGGGATTCAGCTTTGGTAGTCAATCAGACCAACGGAAAATGGTACACCCACCAGGATCATCTGATACCTTACAGGGATTATACAAGAAGGTTATTGACGTTCTTCACAACGGTCAAACTTGAGTATATCCCTCGGGACGAGAATCAGTTTGCAGATGCCTTGGCTACCATTTCGTCCATGATCAAAGTTCAAGCTGCTAACTTTGTACCTCAGATTTCAGTGTCGAGACTTGATAGACCAGCATATGTGTTCGCAGCAGATGTTGTCAAAGATGATAAGCCTTGGTTCCATGATATTAAGTGCTTCTTGGAGGATCAAACATACCCACCTGGGGCATCTTCCAATGATAAGAAGACCTTGAGAAGGCTTGCGGGAAGTTTCTTTCTGAACACTGATGGGTCTTTATACAAGAGGAACTTTGATATGGTACTCCTCAGATGTGTTGACAAAACGGAAGCAGATTTGTTGATGCATGAAGTGCATGAAGGCTCTTTTGGTACCCATGCTGGAGGACATGCAATGGCTAAGAAGTTGTTAAGATCAGGCTATTATTGGATCACAATGGATGCAGACTGTTGTGCCTATGCCAGGAAATGCCACAAATGCCAGATCTATGCAGATAAGGTGCATGTGCCTCCCAACCCTTTGAACATCATGTCTTCACCATGGCCCTTTGCCATGTGGGGCATCGACATGATTGGCAAGATTGAGCCGACTGCTTCAAACGGCCACAGATTCATCCTGGTTGCCATTGACTATTTCACAAAGTGGGTTGAAGCAGCCTCATATGCAAACGTCACAAGACAAGTGGTAGCCAGATTTCTGAAGAGAGATATCATCTGTCGATATGGAGTGCCCGAGCGAATCATTACTGATAATGGCTCCAATCTAAACAACAAAATGATGGCAGAACTGTACCGGGACTTCAAGATCCAACACCACAATTCTTCTCCTTACAGGCCAAAGATGAATGGCGCTGTTGAGGCAGCAAATAAGAATATCAAGAAGATTGTGCAGAAGATGGTAGTCACGTACAAAGACTGGCATGAAATGCTACCGTTTGCCTTGCACGGGTACCGCACGTCAATCAGAACGTCCACTGGGGCAACACCGTATCAGCTTGTGTACGGTATGGAAGCAGTCCTACCTGTTGAAGTTGAATTACCCTCCTTACGGGTACTGATGGATGTTAAGCTGAACGAAGCAGAATGGGTTCGGGCCCGATACGAACAATTGAGTCTGATCGAAGAGAAAAGATTGGCTGCAATTTGTCATGGGCAGTTATATCAGAAAAGAATGAAGAAAGCCTTCGATCAGAAAGTCAGGCACCGAGGGTACCAAGTAGGAGATCTTGTGCTGAAGAGAATCCTCCCTCCTCATACAGACCACAGGGGCAAGTGGACTCCAAATTATGAAGGACCATTTGTTGTAAAGAAAGTTTTCTCTGGTGGAGCACTGATGCTCAGCACCATGGATGGCGAAGATTTCTTGTCCCCTGTGAATTCAGATGCAGTTAAAAAATACTTCGCATAAAACGACCCGCTGGACATAAAAACAGAATGTAAGTCCAGGCAAAAATAGGGCATCCCGGCGAGTCAAAAACAGAATAAAAGACTCGGGCAAAAATAAGGGAAATAAATAAAAAAATGTACACCCGCTGAGTTGAAAAGCCGCATTGGACAGCTCAGGCAAAAATGGGTATCCCGATGGATTGAAAACCCGAAAGGGCGATCCATGCAAAATAAGGGAATAAGCGAACAACTGCATTCTGAATTCGTCTGTATCACTTGCAACTTGGAAGGCTTCAAAAGGATCAAGCTTCAATCAGAAGCAACTTTCTTCAGAAAGCAGGGCGAGAAGAACGTCATTGTCATACGAGTCGTAGCAGAAGAGGAAGTTCCTTTGAAAGCGTCATCAACACCGCCAACATTTTTGTTTCTCAATTTGTAACAATCTCCTCGTTTCAGGGATTTGTTCCTTTGACTGTATCTCGCCAATTCAGGGCATATGAATTAATAAAATCAGATTTTCAGTCATGTCTCGTTTTATACATTTTATTTGTAAAAAATGTCTGATGTCTTAAAAGAAAAAAACTGATTGCACAAGAATACAGATGCTTATCTTCAAATAAAAACATGCCTGCAGGAAATATACTTACTCTCAGAAGTATCCTATGACGGAATCCAGTAAGGGATACCTCGGGATTATCTTGTGCGTTTTTCTATCTTTTTCAGGATTGCAGATATCCAGAACGCAACTTGGGGCATGAAAGCTTCACCCTCAGCAAGCTGGCAGATCATTATCAACTCGGTCTACCTTCCATGTGGCACTGGAAGGTGCCCATTTCCCCAGCGAAGTTGCCAAATCAACATACACTCAATCTCAGCATCTGAAATGCTCTATCCCCAGCTGAGCTGCCTCTCATGACTTCCCCCAGTTGAGTTGCCTCTTGTTGCTCTCCCCAGCTGATTTGCCTCTCATAATTCCCCAGCCGAGTTGCCATCTCATCCTCAGCCGGAGCACAGAAGTCAAAGAGCTATCCCCACAGAGCTCCAGCCTCTGTCCAGAAGAGCAGCGCATGAAGGATCACAACAGAGTACAGAAGGCTTCTGCAAACCCCAGCTGGGTCCCATATTATAAGGATATGTCAACCAGTGACCTATATCCCCAAATGAATACATACCTCCAGGTCTATCAATGATCTCAACCCCAGCTGGGAGGTCCATTTCAAACAGATCAGCCAGAGATCTTCGCAGCAACGGGATCCGAATCCCGGTTTGATGTCTTTGCACAGTCATAGCATTCGCATCATATTATCCCCTCAGAGCGTAGCATTCCGTCTAATACGGAGCATTACGGCAAAAATCAAACGCATAGCATAATCATAAGCCATGTTCTGAATTAACACTTGTGAATAATAGCAGTTCATCAACATACAGAAGAAAAATCCCCACCAGAGTTACCAGCAAGAGCAGTTGCCTCACAAATCATCAAACACCAGTATATACACCTTTTGATACCCGTCCGTATCATCACTCCCCAGTAAAGTCGTCTGAACACTCTTTATAACAAAATCACCCGTATTACAGATACTTCCTGACACCCGTCTGTGTCAAACCACCAGCAGAAAGCCAAAGACACCATCTTTGCACTCACCTACTTGTATATACATTGTCTTGACACCCGTCCGTGTCATACCCCCAGCGCAGTCGCCTAGACTTTGTATAGCAGATACTTGTTGATATCACACTTTTCTCCTTTTGACGCTCGTCCGTGTCACCCTCCCCAACAGTTAAACACCATCTATACAACACTCGCTCTCATACAGATACTCGTCCGTATCTTGTGCATACCAGTTATATACCCCCCCAGTTTCAACAGTGGTCTTTGTTCTTTGTTAACCAGGTGGTACTCGTCCGTACCATCATCTCAGAACATTGCGTCTAATGTTTGTTCCTACATGATACTCGTCCGTATCATACTCTTAAGGATGCTCGTCCGCATCTTTAATCCATACACCGTGTCTAACACTTGTGCCTTCTTGAATATAGATACTCGTCTGTATCTACTATCCCCAGAAGAATCCCTTCAGATTCGACACTCGTCCGTGTTCTTTGTTAACCGGTTGATACTCGTCCGTATCATCATCTCTGAACATGTGTCAGTATTTGTTTCTACCCGATACTCGTCCGTATCGTAGTATTAAGGATGCTCGTCCGCATCTTTAATCTATACACAACATCTAAACACTTATACTTTCTTTTCTTGGTTGTGAACGCTCGTCCGTGTTCACTATATCCCTAGTAGATTGCCAACAAAAAGCATTTTCCTTTTATCTGGCACTCGTCCTGTGTTATGATAAACTTGAGAGCAGCCGTACCCTGCTGAGTGGTCGTCCTCCACTTCTTGATGGTCGTCCTCCATCATGCTCATCCGATGGCCGTCCCCATCGTTGATTTTTAGCAGCCGTCCCCTGCTAGGTGGTCGTCCTCCATTTTTTGATGATCGTCCTTCATCATTTTATCCAATGGCCGTCCCCATTGTTGATTTTGGTTATCTGGCATTCGTCCTATGTCATGAGAAACCTCGAGAGCAGCCGTACCCTGCTGAGTGGTCGTCCTCCACTTCTTGATGGTCGTCCTCCATCATGCTCGTCCGATGGCCGTCCCCATCGTTGACCTTTTCTATCTGATGGTCGTCCCCATCGGTGATATTTTCGGCAGCCGTACCCTGCCAGGTGGTCGTCCTCCACCTTTGATGGCCGTCCCCATCATATTTCTTTTATCCCCACAGAGCAGCCATACCCTGCTAGGTGATCGTCCTTCACCTTTGATGGCCGTCCCCCATCATCTGTTTATTTCATTTATTCTTTAACCCGATGGCCGTCCCCGTCGTGGTCCCTTTTCCTTTTCTTTTAGCCCGATGGCCGTCCCCATCGTTGGTTACTTTACCTTTATGAACTTGATGGTCGTCCCCGTCATGTTTCATCAATCCCCAGAGAATTTTACAGCTTTTATCTTGATGGCCGTCCCCATCATAATTTTATTTTCCCCAGCCGGTCGGCCGTCCCCGTCTTGGCTCTACCTTTTATCCCCAGCATGTCGGCCGTCCCCGTCATTGCTATTTACCCAGCAGTCGTCCTCTGCTCGACGGTCGTCCTCCGTCGCCCACACCTTACAATATACTTTATTTTCCTTTACAATCTATATCCCCTTTCTTCTTCATTCTGTGAGTGCAAATTTTGGACTGTCTTTGGTATTCAACCACAAGTTATCTTGTTTGCCTGTTAAGCCGTTGCTTACATCCTGCACAGCTAACTCATGTTTGAATAGGGGCAGCTGTAAACACCCCAAATTTGCCCTCACCCATTCACACCATGGCTTGTGATCATTATCATATGCATAAACACAATCATATCATCTCATGTTTCATTTTTGATTCACTGCATAGTTTCTAAGTCATCTGCACCTAGGGTTTGTGATCTGAACAATCTCAGGGCTTCTTGAGCCACTCCAAAGGCAACCAATCAATCCAAAGGGGTCTACATGTGTTCAAGCATCATATTACATTCTCTCAAAGCCAAGAATTCAAAAGAATCACAAGAGCTAGGGTTTGGGTGGATGCAGAGCCAGGATAGACTGCACAGTTGACTGAAAATTAGGGTTTTGGTTTCAGAGGCCATAACCCCAAATTTTTTGGTCATTCTTGTTTCCATTGGTCTCTATATGGTATAGGGAGTATGCATATCAATTTTCATGAAGAAATTCCATGGGGAAGTCATCTGATCAAGAGTTGACTTTCTGGACAAGTCAGTGCAAAATCAAGGCATCTGAGGCCCCCAATGACCCAACCAATGGGTGATCTTCATCATTTTGAGTGTATATGATCTTTATTTGATCATGGAAGAAGGTTGAAGTTCATAAAAATCAAGAATTTAGGGTTTTTGCAAATGTTGACTTTTTGGGCATAGTTGACTTTTCAAGAATGCTTCATTCTAGGTCATTTTTCAAGCCTTGATTCTTGGTCCAAAAATGCTTCAAATGGAAAAACTTTGGTCATGAAAGTTGTAGATCTCATCTTTCCCTTTTCAAAAAGTACAAGAACATGATCAAACTCTTTTTGGATCAAAAGTTATGGTGTGACAAAGTTGGCCAAAATTATTGATTTTCAAGGCATGCCTCAAATGGGAATTTTGCAAAACCATGAACCAAAGCCAATTGCAACTTCTAGTTCATTTCAAACCAGTATGCGAACATTCTATAAGTCATAAAAATCAGAATTGAACCAAGAATGCCCATGAATTATGGCTTGTGGGATTAGGGAATCACATGTGAACCAAAAAGCCAACAACTTGCAAAATCATCATTGTGCTTCTACCACTTGATGCATTGGATGCTGCACTTTGCTAGCCCTCTCACATCATCTTGCTGCACCAGAACCAGCCCATGTACTAGCTATAGATCAAGCCATACTTGCCTTACACAAAATTTGACTTTTTGCAAAAGGTGACTTACCAATCAATAAAGCACATGTCCAATCATCTGACCAATGAGAGAGGTTTATGTGGACAAAGAGCAAGCCATTTCATACATCTAGCAAGGCTGAAACCATTCACAAGAGGACATTCACAAAAACACTCCCTTTTGCATAAGCCTTCGAATCTGCCTCCACAAGCTCAGAACACTAAAACCATTTCCACACTTCAACTCACCATATTTCATAGACCTCAAAGCACCAAGAGCCAGGCTTGATTTGAGCAAGAACACCCCATTGCCATTCTTCACCTCAGCCTGCATTTTCCTTCGAATCTCTCTCCACAAACCTCAAACACAAGAACAAACTCCACCAACAATCTCTACTCACCTCACTGACCAGAAACCAACCATTGTTTTGGCCTGAAACACCCCATGTCTCAAATACGATTTTCACATGCCCTTGGTCAGAGCTTCTGCAAACTCACTCCAGAGGTTGTTTAAACTCCAACTAAGCATCCAAAGCTTCAAAGGTGGATCATTGGGACCTGATTGAGCCAAAGAATCATCCAGAAAGCTCCTAAATCAAAAGCTCCATCTCAGGTGACACCATGAACTTTTTTTTCCAGAACTCCTTTTTCTTGTTAAAATCTTGTTGTGTATGTTACACTGATCATTGGGATCTATTCACTTTTGAAAATAAGCCAGAAATGAGTATGTTATGGTGTTCTGAAAGTTTGACCTAGAAATTTCATTGCTTCGATTCTTGTTTGTGTGTGAGTTTAAACATGATTTGATGCTGGATTCGTGCTTAGGGTAGTTGGTAGATGGTTTCTGGAGGTTTAGAGCTTCTGATTTGGCCTGGGGAGGGAGATGGCATTTTGAGGTGAACGGAGAAGATGACCGGAACACTGTTCCGGTCATCTGAGAGTGATTAACGGCAGGGTTAGGGTTTTAAGCATTAATTAGCAAGTTTGAATTTGAGCCGTGAGATGTGGCGCGCAGTCAATTCGCGCGCAGGCAACTTTGAATCTGGTCCTTAGGATTTGCATACTTCCCATTAAATCAGATTAAATTCATTTATTTTTATATTTATTCCATTTGTTTTGCATAATTATTTTAAAATAGCAAAAATGGCTTAAAAATTATGAAACTTTTTCTTAAAAGTTTTATTAATTTTTAAGACCCAAAAATATTTTTATTTTATTTTTTATCATTAAAAAAGTATTTTTAAATATTTAAAAGATTATTTTTAATTGGTTAATGGAAATTAATTAATTAAAAATACTTTTAGGTATTTAAAAATCACCAAAAAATTCATGAAATGTTCTAAGACATTTAGAAACATTGTCCAACCTTCAAACCAAATTTCTTTTTTGATCTTGATGCATTTTGAGAATTTTTCATTGAAATAAATCATTTTTTGTGCATTATTTTGATCATAAGTTCAAAAAATCATTTCTGCCTATTTGAGAAGAGTTGGACATTGATTCTTTTTGCATTGCAATGTGTTTAGCATGTAGTTTCTAGGATAAAATGGCCATGATTTGATTCCTCATTTTTCATTTGTTTGGCATTTCTTTTGTTTAAGAACCCTAAAAACCCTAATAACTTAGAAAAATCATAACTTGAGATTGGTTAAGAGTTGAGACCCCCCCTTTGGACCTTGGTTTAGTATAAGTTTAGGGTTTCTTAGGATGGCATTTTCCATTTTTTATCTTAGGGTTTGCTTCTGTTTTTGGTTTTTGTTTGTTGTTTGATTCATAAACCCTAATTTGGGCTTTCTCTTGCATCCCCTTTGCATTCTCTTGCATACCATGTCTTGCCATGACATTCCATGCTTCCATTTGATTCATTGAACATCATAAGACATATAGGAAGCATCTTTGATCATTGCACCTTGCATTTGCCATGTTGTATGCTTTGTATGCTTCCTAACTTTTCATGTGCATCCATGCTTCTAAGCTTGCATCATTTGCATCCATGATCTTGTATGAACATCTCCATGCCCTGCCTCATGTTTGCAGTATCTCATAACATCATTTTCATCATCAACATGCTTCTGGTTTTGTTTAGCATCTTACCATTTCATTTCATTTGGCATTGCATTGCATTTCTTTCTAACATTTCAGGTGGTAAGTGAATTTGAGAAGTGAATTTGCCTTCACTTCTCATAACTTTTCTTTTCATCCCTCTTGCATCCATTGCTGCATTTTTGTTTGTGTTTGAGTTTGAGCTTGCTCATTCTTCTTCATCCTACTTTCTTTCTTCAAGTGACTTGACTTCTTGAATGAAGCAAGTCATTTTGCTTCTCTTGATCCTGTTCATCTGCATCCTGGTGTTTCTCTTTGAAGATTGTTCTTGAAAACCTCACAAACCTTAGGAACAACCAAGCATGACAAAGATTAGGGTTTTGATTAGTCTCCCCACTTAGTTTTACCTTTGTGTCTCTCTTTGAGTCTTCTCTTCTCATCTCATAATCAGGAACTAAACCCTAAAGGCTTTAAGGCTTTGTGATTAAGTTTATGCCTGCATCCTTCTATTAGGATGGAGTGTATAACTTTAATCCTAAGTGTTAAACCCTTAATGTGTTTAAATCCTTTAATCAATTCACATAATAATCATCAAGACATCACACTTGTAACTTGGGCCTTGCATTAGGGTTCTAATTCTTCCTTAACTGGTTAAGAAGGACTAACCCTAGTGTTAATGGACAAGTCCCCCTCAAGTTGTCTTATAAACCCTAAAACTCACTTCATCATCATATCATTAACTAAAATCCACTCAATAAAGGCTTTGTTTTGTCATGAGTTTAATCCCTAATCATGGATTAAGTTGAGGAGTTTTCCTCAGCTTAAACATTCTCATCTATTATCCTTATATTAGGATGGTGTAATGAGTCTGTTTAATCCTTGATTATGGCTTAACCTCATTACTTAACACTAAACAAAAACACCAAAAACATCTAATTAATCACAAGTAGGTTAATGATCTTAATCCTACGCCAAGGGTGATTAAGTGTGAGAATCTGACTTCACACTTAAGGTATTCTCATTACCCCTAATCAGAGGGAAGATGTGATGAGTTTACTAAATCCATTGGTTTAGACTTAAGCTCATTAACTTATGACAAAATCCAAAAAGCAATAAAAGACTGAAAACATAAAAACAAACAATAATCGTCTCATTCGGGATTCTTTTCTCATCTCATTCACTCACAAACGAGAACTTGCTTCTTCCGTCTAATGCAAGACAGTTTGCATCTGTGCCAGACAGATCATACACTTGAGCATAGGCAAGTAAGCAGTTCACAAGTCAATTCACCTTTCAGTCTCTTTGGGTCGAACTACGGTGTTCTGACTTCCTCATTGCACGAGAGGATACGTAGGCATAACTTAACAGTTATCGAACAAAAGTCTCTGTATATTCCCCCTCTTTTAGCCTTATTCTTTAAGCCTCATTGATCTTGAGCAATTCATTTTCATTCCTACACTGACACTGTATATTACACTTTACACTCCTTTACACTGACACCTGTACATCTTTTCCAGCTATTGTATACACAAATTGCACTGACACTACCCCTTTAAGACACAAATCTTTTGAGCGTGGATCCCGTCGAGTACGACGGAAAATCTGGGTGCTAATACCTTCCCAGGGTGCTAATGCCTAGCTGGCGACTCTATTCATCTCCAGTGAGTTCACGGCTGTGTGTTCTCATTGTCCCTCTCGCCGATCGTTCGCGTCTGTACCTTCATATGATCCATTTTCATTTGTCGGGAGCGACACCTTCCCCTGGCTGGCAAAGTATTCCAACAACGTGCCCCTGTCTAGCAGAGTCTTTAAGCAAAATGCCCCTGGCTGGCTAAGTTTTCAAACAACATGCCCCTGGCTGGCTAAGTTTTCAAGTAACTTGCCCCTGACTGGCAAAGTATTCCAACAACGTGCCCCTGTCTAGCAGAGTCTTTAAGCAAAATGCCCCTGGCTGGCTAAGTTTTCAAACAACATGCCCCTGGCTGGCTAAGTTTTCAAACAACATGCCCCTGGCTGGCTAAGTTTTCAAGTAACTTGCCCCTGACTGGCAAAGTATTCCAACAACGTGCCCCTGTCTAGCAGAGTCTTTAAGCAAAATGCCCCTGGCTGGCTAAGTTTTCAAACAACATGCCCATGGCTGGCTAAGTTTTCAAGTAACTTGCCCCTGACTGGCAAAGTATTCAAACAAAATGCCCCTGGCAAAGTCTTCAAACAAACTTCCCCCGTCTGGAAAAGTTTTCAAGCAACATGCCCCTGGGGGTGATTATTCGCTGAAATGGTTGTTCAACTACTCATCAGAGTTTCAAATATCAAGAGATTAAGCTCATCACTGATGCTCATACATAGGTTTCTATGATATCAAGCAAATGTTAACAAGCAAAAAGGTTAATGTTAAGACTGCTAATGCAACACACATGTTTGTCTCGAAGTTTTTTTTGTTTTTGAAAAGATTTTCACAATAACTTGTGACCGAATCACTAGCTAGGAGGAGATATTCATTTTTTTATAAAGCCAACACAAATTTTTGAGCAAAGCTCATGGGAGTCGGGAAACACTTTCTCATCGAGTGTGCTTTCAAAATAAACCCTACTTCAATTAGGACTTTTGAGGGTTGTAATGTGGTTTGGTTCGCGGTTTTAGAAACAAAGGATAAAAGCTCAAAGTTTATTTGGTGCCCACCCACTCTCCGTGATGTTCTTCAATCCTAGGTTCAGCTAAATTGACACATACATTTGTCTTGATAGCGTAGAGATGAAGATCCAAGGTTTGCTTGAAATGACAGTCCTCTTATTTGTCCTCTATGGATATCAGTGACCCCTTTGACTTTGGTATGGTGGTCACTAAATCTTAAGCTTTTGAGGTTGAGGATTAAAAGGTCTCTTCTAACTCGAATTTCTCTTTGGTCCCTGATTTTTGCCTAAGTCTTTTTGGGTGCTTGACTTAGCGGGATTTTATTTTCTCTTTTTTTTTAATCAATGGAAGGTTGAAAGTTGTGACTGTCAAGTCATTGATTGTAGTGGATTCCCTGATGGGATGTTTCATCTTATGATTTGATTGTGTAACCAGATTAACTGAACACTACCCTGCCCCAGGTTAAGCGTAAGGGTTTTGAAATATCTGAAAGAAACTCCTACTTCTAGGCTCGAAGTGGTTGACTAGGGATTAACTCCTTATTTCTCCAGTGTTTGGGAATTTGAAACAATGCCTATACATCGTCAGTAGGATTTTAATCAAAAGCATTCAGCTAGAGGATTTGTGTTTTAATTTCGTCATCCTCCCTCCAATTCTCTGCCTAGGCAAGAGATGGGATAATATTGGCATTATAAAGTTGAAAAAGCATTATGAGTGAATACGAATGGATTACTTCAAGACAAATACATTCATTGCATTAATCATTCAAAACAAATAAGTTCTTACATGCCAAAACAAATGCATTAACAAAACATAGCAAAAATACATATGAAAAGCAGTAAACGAGCTAAACATCTGAGAGGATAGCTCCAAAGCATCGAAACGATCGCGTGCATTGAGGAATTGGTTCCAGGCTCCAGTAACAAACTGACTTGGAAAGGACTTTCTTGAGTTTTCTATCAGCACAAAGGCACTCCGTCCACAGATGGGATTCCTCCATTGAAGGTCAACACCCCATAGTCGATCATCTCTTGGACTTTTTCCTGGAAGACTTTGCACTCTTCAATTGGATGCCCCTGTACTCCATTATGAAACTCGCATCTGGTATTCGGATTGATCTCACGGGACCGAGACCTCGTGGCTCTGGTCTTTCTGGGTGTCATTATTGAGTTTCGGGCAAAATGAGACCACAATTGACTGTAAGTCATTGGAATTGGGTCAAACTGATGGGTCGCTCCTTCAGGACTGTTCGGAGACCTCCGCTGATTCTGACGTCGCTGACGAGTAGAGGTAGAATTTGACCGACGCTGAAAAATGGCCAGATCTTTTGCCAAAGAAATCAGTCGCCCTCTATCAATCTTCAAGCTGTGAATCTCTTCCTGGAGTTCAGTGTTCTCCTGCACAAGTCTGTCTATTAGAGTCTTCATTGTAGTTGAGAATATTCCCATACGATTTCTCAACATGGTGACCTTGTTTCTAAGCTCCCTGTTTTCCTGCTCAAGTTGGTCCATCTTTCTCTGGTGACTGGTCGAGTACAGTTGACTGACGGAGAATAAGACATGAGTGAGTTGGATTGTTGGAAGATGATATGCAATGCAAATGCAAATGCAAATGGTATGCGAATGAATGCAAAGCTCAGAATGCTCAAAATCACAAACATAAACAGCTCCGGATTTGGATATAAAGGAAAGGTGTTGGATCCAAGGTACAAGTAACTCGGAATCTCCTAACTGGTAAGCCTTAAGTGGAGAGTTCTAATTTCTTTTACCCATAAAGCCCACTCACAGGGTAGCTTCTATGGTGATGGTATAAGGATACTCAAGGCCACGGACGTTTATCGTACTAACGCCCCGCCGCAGGCTAGCTGCATTGTGACGATAATAACGGTAAGGTCTACCTTGAGTGGAGTTCTCATGTTAGGCGTGCAAGGAGCGAGTCCTTGGAGCCTAACATTACACAACTACCAAAATTGAAACAGGTTCTAAGGGGTCCCAGAACCACAGCCCTTTCGTGAATCAGGTCACGCGACAGGCTAGCTGCGTTGCGACAAGATCTACGAAAAGTCTAACTATCTGGGGGAGCTTTCATGTTAGGCGTGCAAGGAGCGAGTCCTTGGAGACTAACACTAATAACATACAATTCTAACTTAGGTGTTCCCTCTTCTTTTTCAAAACTCAAGCACAAATTCAAACCCGTGATATCCCGAGATCCAACAGGCAGATATAATGAGCAAATAATAAAGAAGGAAGCAATAGATAGAATATCAACAACAAATAAAGAAGACAATTAAACAAGTACACAAACAAACGCGAACTATCCTAAGCTAGGCTCGACTCTCTTATGCACAAAGCGTTGCTAAGTACATGGACTAGTCCCCAGCAGAGTCGCCAGCTGTCGCACCTCGAAAAATACGATCCTAAAACAAACAACAGAGTCGCCACCTAATTCTATTTATTCTACGAGAGAAAAGGGAGATATAGACACAACCTAAATAAAGGATAAGAATGGTCAACGAAACCACTAATCTAAGTTCGGGAGTCAATTACGCGAAGGGAAGGTGTTAGGCACCCCTCACGTCCGTTGTACTCAACGGGAACCTCTTAGTCTAGTTTGCGCTTTAAATGTTAACTTGTTATTATTGTCTTCTTTTACTGATTAAGATTGCTTTCAAGGAGATGTTTTAGTTATTATTGGTTATGGGGAAATGTTAAGTTTTTTATTATTGTGGTGGGAAAATAATTAATTTTTATTTATTGTGCTCGCGAAGGATAAAAAATCCCCGTGCCTACGTATTCCCTTGTGCAATGGGAAAGTCAGAGCATCGTAGTTCGTGCTACTACGATTTGTGTTTTTTTTAATTGAACGATTGTTTGAAAATGCATTCTACTGCTAAGCGTTGACTTATCTGCTCGCGATAGGAGGCTGAAGCGCTAGCTTGTTTGCGAGATAGAAAGATCTAAACAGTGTTCGTTTTGAGAAAGATGTTTGATCTTTGTTAAAGATGTTTTAAAACGAGAGGGCGAATGAACCACGCGTGGGGCTAGCCCATGTTGCGGTTGCATTCAAGAACGTGCGGAGTGCGAGACTCCGGAGTTCAGTTACTCGCTAATTAATTATGAAAATGATTTGAATTGGTTGGTAAGTTTTAATTTGTATTTGAAAGAAAGAGACAAGTCGTCATCTTTAAGAGAAGGGTCTCACCTATTCCACCACAAACGTTTGGGAAATGAGAAATCGAAAGAAGCTTTAAACTTGGATATAAGATCGACAAGCAATGCCACATTCTTTCTTTGAGAATAAATAAAATCGGAAGAAGCTTTAAACTTGGATATAAGATCGACAAGCAATGCCACGTTCTTCCTTTGAAATTAATTATTTTGTAAGATTTTGTTTGTGTTTGTGGGGATAGGAGGAATAACTTTCCTATGGAGATGAATCATGCCTGATCCTTTAAGATTGTTGGATTGTTTTGAATATGAATGGTGATTGAACCATCGCGTGGGGCTAGCCCAATTGCGGTCCAATCCAGAACGTGCGGAATGCTAGACTCCGGAGTTCTGTCTTTCGTGATTTAATTTAAATAAATGATTTGGACGTTTTTTATACGAATGGTGATTGAACCAACGCGTGGGGCTAGCCCATTTGCGGTTCAATCCAGAACGTGCGGAATGCTAGACTCCGGAATTCCTTTTTTCGTGAATTAATTAAGATGAAAGTTTTCTTTAAATGTTTTATGGTTTAGACACGAGGGCGATGTACGAATAAATGAGCAAACGCAAACACGGCAATAAGACTGAATTGAGGTACGAAAGAGGTAACATCGAGTTTAGAGGTACCTAACGGAGAAGGTCCGTTGCCTTTTCTATACGCATAGACTATCTCAAGAATAAACATCGAGAATAAACTTCCAACGATCAACCTTCAATTAGTCCTCAAGTATGCAACACCACAAAACAACAAGGTTAACTCAAACAAAATCTCAAGATTGTTCAATGAAATTAACAGGAGAACACCACAAAGGTTCTAACCAAAGTTCAAACAAGACCCTATCTATAACACCTATTCAATTTGATCCAAAAACAAACTAAAAGCAAATCAAAATTTATATTTTACATGTTTAACCAAAAAATATAACTAAATCTATAATTATTTAACCAATTGAATATTTAACTAAGTAATAATAATAAATTAAAGATGCTAAGAATTAATAAAAAGTAAAGAAAAAAAGAAATAGTATGGGAGGTGAAGTTCGCTGCAAACAAGGTGATGAAGAAAAAAGAAACGATGGGTATGAGCCAAAGGCCCATTGGCCTAGATCTTACAGTATGAGGAGTCTGAGGTCATTTTGGGAGGGGGTATGCTGGGAGAAACTCCAACTAAACACATCCTTAATAACAAATAAAACTCTATTAAATAAACAAAAGAAGAAAAGGTAATTATAACAATAATCAAAAAGGTATGAAATAAAATGAAGTTAAAAACATGAATCTGATGAAAAATACACCACAAAACTCTCTCGTTATCCGCCGTCAAGCGAAGACAAAGGACGCCGTCTCTCCTCAACGCGGCTCTCCGTTTCTTCCTCTCTCGCAGAATCTCTCTTCGCGTGCCCGTCTCTCCCTCTCAATCGCACGCGCGGTGGCTTTGGGCTTGCGGTCCGTAACCTGCCTCTGTTTGAGTTCTGTTTTTGCTCTATCTTCTTCTTCCATTTCTCTGTTTTAGGTTGTTGTTGCTGAAGGGGAAGGTTTAAAGGTGGCGGTGGTGGGTCGAAGTGAGTTTGTTAACGGTGATTTCGGTGTGGTTCCGCGGGATTTGGGTATTTTTGTTGGATTTCGAAATGAAAGAGATTTGTTGCGGTGGCGGTGTTGACGTTGAGGAGGAAAAGGTTTCAGATTTAGTGGTTGTGGATTTAGGGTTTTCAGGAAGGTGGAGGGAGAAAGGTTTTTGAAGGTGGTGCGGTTTGGAAGTGAGAGTTGCGTTGTCATGTTGTTGGTGAGTGAAACTTGTTTAATGGTGGATGGTTGTGAATGGCGTGGTGGTTATCACAGGTTTGTTGAGGGAGAAGAGAATCTGGGTTGAGGATGGAGGGTGGGTCGCGGAGTATTCGAAGGAGGTGAGATTTGGCGAACGGCGGATGGTTTTAAAGTGAGAGGAAAGGGTTGCTGTTTTTGTGGTTTTTTGAATGACGGTTCGCGACGTGCTACAATTGTAGTTGTTGATGGTAGGTGGTGCCACGGCAACGGCGGGATGCAGTTCAGACGTGATGGGAGTTTCTGGGTTGTCGACGGGAAGGGTGGTGGAGGTTTGTTGTTCTGAGTTGCAGGTTCGAGAGGTTGAGAGGTCGTTTACAGTGAGGTCTGATGAGTGTCTTTTGATTAAGGTTTTTTGTTGTCGTTGAGAGGTCGTTTACCCTGAGGTTATGGCTTGGTTTCAGCCTCAGTTTTTAAGTGGTTTCTCGGTGTCCCGTTCATGGAAGGATCAGCTCCCCTTTTACGTTGGTGTTGTTGATGCCTTTTTCTTGAAAACAGAATCAAGATGGCCGGTTTATACCGGTTCTGAGACTTGCCCTCCGGATAATTGTTTGTAGCCTTCTGCAGAGGTTTTTTTTGGTGATAGTTCTGCTGTACTGTCACTCTCCACCCTCTGCTCAAAATGCAGAGCTTGCTTTTTTTCTGGAAAAATAACATAAGACTTTTTTACTGCAGGTTTGAAATTGTCAAATCAGTGAAAAGTCAATGTGGCTTGATGTGGTGTGGGTGTAGTAGTAGCAGACTGTGGCTTGTATAGAAACAAAGTCACAAGACTAGTTGAGATTGAACTATTAAGGATGATGAAAATAAATAATGACTAAAATATATTAACAAAGAAAGATAATAAAACTAACAAAATTGAAATAATAATCTGAAAATAAAACAACTTAATGAAATATTCCTAAAAGTTGAATTAAATTAAACTATAATAATAAAAAAAATAAACTTTTTAGAACTAAAAATAGAAATAAAAGAATAATCATTTTTAAAATAAGATTAATTAATTACAATTGTCTAAAAACTAACTAAATAAAAATTAAATTAACACTAATGTGAAAAACCGAGCTAATTAATTTAAACAGTTTAAAATGAATACTTAACTTAAAAAGTATAACAATTAAACTATAAAATGAGACAACGTTCTACATATTTTTAATTGAAATTAAGATCTACAATAAACGAAAGTACATCGAAACGAAAATAGACGCCTTATTATGAGGGAAAAAAAATGGACAAAAAAGTAAAATGACTGATCAATGATATTGCAATAAAAATGCGCCAAATGAACGAAAATTTAAAAATTTCCGGTCAAAATTTAGGGTATGACACCGGTGCAAACGCGAACCATCGGTGATGTTGGAGGTTGAGGTTGAATAGAGTCGCCAGCTAGGCATTTTTATCCCGAAGGAAAGGTAATGTTGCATAAACCTGGAAAGATATCGATAAGACGGTTGCGAACCAAAGAGACTGAGTAAGGGGGTATGTTACGACCTCTGAAGGTATTAACACCCAGATCGTCTGTCGTACTCGACGGGATCCACACATACCTGATTGTGTTTAAAAGGGGATAGTGTATGTGCTAAATTGTGCATAAAAGCTAGGGAGAAAAGGATGTACAAATTGTCAGTGCAAGAAGAAAGTGAATGCTCAAAACTGAGGCTAAGGAAAGAGAGAGGGAGGAAGAGAGGGGGATAAAGAGACTTTTGTTCGATAACTGTTAAGTTATGCCTACGTATCCTCTCGTGCAATGAGGAAGTCAGAACACCGTAGTTCGACTCAAAGAGACTTAGATGATTTTGTTGTGAACTGCTTGCTTGTCTATGCTAAAGTGTATGACTCGTCTGGCTCGAGTGCTAACTGTCTTGAATTAGACGAAAGAAACAAGTTTTCGTTTTCAGAGTGAGTGTGGTGAGAAAAGAACCCCGGAGGAGACATTTATTATTTGTTTTTGTGTTTTCAATTTTTTATTGTTTTTGGTGTTTTGCATAAGAAAATGAGCTT
Organism: Lathyrus aphaca; assembly: GCA_963966055.1. Classification (NCBI taxonomy): domain Eukaryota; kingdom Viridiplantae; phylum Streptophyta; class Magnoliopsida; order Fabales; family Fabaceae; genus Lathyrus; species Lathyrus aphaca. The sequence goes on along the minus strand of OZ014522.1, from coordinate 465,828,867 downwards.
AAGCCTAAATCAAAGGTTGTAAACTCATTATATCCTCCCTGATTAGGGATAATGAGCCTACTTAAGTATGAGATGAAGATCTCAACTTAATTACCATGATGATGTAGGATTAAGATCATTAACCTACTTGTGATTATTAAGTGTTTTTGGATTTTTGTTTTGTGTTAAGTAATGAGTTTAATCTCTAATCAAGGATTAGTGAGCTCATTACACCATCCTAAGAGAAGGATAATAGATGAGAACACTTAAGATGAGGAATACTCCTTAACTTAATCCATGGTTAGGGATTAAAATCATTATATAACAAGTCTTTATTAAAGTGGATTTTAATTAAAGGTGGGATTAAGAGATGGATTTTATGTTTATAAGACTAAACCTGAGGGGGACTTGTCCATTAAACACTAGGGTTAGTCCCTCTGACCCAAAGACAAAGATAGAACCCTAATGTAAGGCCCAAGTTACAAGCTTAAGTCTTGATAGATTATTAGATGTTTTGATTAAGAGGTGTAAACAACTTAAAGGTTTAACACTAAGTATTAAAGTTATACTATCCATCCTAAGATAAGGATACATATATAACCCTAATTCAGAGTCTTAAAACTTTAATTGTTTAGCCTTTATTATTAAGGTGAGAAACAGAGACTCAAGGAGACTCAAAAGGTGAAAACTAAGGGGAATTATGTACACTCCTAAAGTTATCATGCTTGGATATTCCTATAGTTTGTGAGGCTTGGAGAAAGATCTTCAGATGGCCACCAAGGAAGAAGAAGCAAATGAAAAGAGAAGAGGAAGGAGAATAGGTTACTTACTTCCTAAAGAAGTTAAGTAACCTAAGAGAAAGAAAGGGATCAAGAGAGCATAAGTGATTCAAACTCGCTTCAAAGAAAAATAGAAATGCAAATGATGAGATAAGAAGAGGTTGGATGTGAAGGCAAATCCACATCCTAAACAACTTACCTGAAGCCCCTGAAATGGTTAGTGTGAATGCATAATATATGAAACAAAAGGAAATAAGGCAAATGAAGATGCAATGATCAAGACCAGAAGTGCAAACACAATGCAAATGGGTTATTAAATTATGAAAATACATGTACAATGCATATGTATGATCATACAAGTGATGGATGCAAAAATATGCATGTTAGAAGCTTAAGAACACATGAACATACATAAGATGTAATGGATGCAAAACATACCAAATGAATGCAATAATGATCAACCAATGTCCTAACATGGACTAAGGTGTCTAAGATGACATACAAATGCATGGGATGTCATGACAAGTTCATATAATGAAGGTATGCAAAGATGGATGCAAATGAACTTGGTAAATTAGGGTTTTAAGAAAGTATGAGATGCATATGATCAAACCAGAAGCAAAACACATGATAAAAAATTTAAATTGCAACCAAATGAACCCTAAACACACATAAGATCACTCCCCAAAGGTGGAAGTCAGAAGCTATACCAAAGTAAAGTTATGGTTTTTCTAAGTTAAGTTAGGGTTTTAGGTACTTCTTCATGAAAAATTCCAAACAAATGGAAAATGCAATGCAAACATATGAGTTAAATACCCTAGATACCACATGCAAAGTATGAAAGAATGCAAAAGAACCATACACAAACTCATCTTGGTTGATCAGAAATGAATTTTTGAAGTTAGGGTTAGAAAAATAAGAAATTTAGAAACCCTAATTCATGGTTAATTGTTAAAACATGGTCAAACCCTAAAAGAAATTTGTAAAATGAGTTTTTAAATTGTTCTAAATGTGTAAGAATGCTTCATGAATTTTTTAGTGATTTTTAAATACCTAAAAGTATTTTTAATTAATTTAAATTAATTAATTAATTAAATAATACAATTAAATGATTTAAAAATAGATTTTTAATGCAAAAATTAAAAATAAAAATGTTTTTGGTTTGTGAAAAATATTTGAAGTGAAAATGCAAAAGATCAAATTTTTAGAAATTAATTTTCTATTTTAAAAAAAAAATATGTTAAATAAAATGAAATAAATAAAACAAAAAAAGAAAAATAAACACAATGAAAGGCCCAGATTGCGTGGAGGATGGATAAAGGGCTGGGATTGCAAGTCACCAAGACCTGAGGTAGGCTGATCTAAGGGCCTAGATTCTAAAATGAGATTCACGCATGATCCAATGGCATTGGTTTGATCTGAGTTAATTAATTAGGTTTTAGTTAATTAATTATAAGTAGGGTTTAATGATAAATCTGGACCATTCATACACTAATTAAAAACAGATCCTAAGGCTGATATTCAATCTGGAAACCTAAACCCTAATTAACCCTAAACACTTTCAAGTGACCGGAGATAAGCTCCAGTCATCTTCTCCGGCGAGCTCTAACCCTAGTTTCTTCTACAGGTCACCCCAAGCCAAAATAACTACCCAGAAACACTCCCCATGCATCATACAATCAAAATCAATCACCAAACATCATTTAAACTTCATGAATCAAGCAAATCGAAGCAAACATTTTTCACGGGAAAAATTTCAGAAAATCAATACACACTCATTTCTCAACCATTTTCAATTCTAAACACATCATGGTGATCAACATAACATATAGATTCATATTATAATAAGAAAAAGGTGTTCTGAAAAAAAATGTTCTTGAGCTATACCTGAGCTGGAGTTCTTCAAACTGGAGCTTTCTGAGCCTTTCCTTGGTGCAAACCAACTCCACTGGTCCCCCTTGTGCTAATGAGATGCTTGGATGAAGCTTATAGTGGCTATTTTTGAAGTTGTAGTTCTGATATGGCAGAAAATGAAGTTCTTGTATGTGGTGTTTCAGTCCATGGTGAGGGGTGAGATGTGTTCCTTGTGTTATGTGTGATTGAATGGTGAAAGAATTTTGGATGTTTGATGGCTGAGTAATGAGAATCGAAGAGAGGAAGTTTTTGGGGGATTTTGTGCAATCTGGTGCTTGGCTTGTTTCAAGGCTTGAAGTGTTGTGTTTTATGAAGCTTAGGGTTTCTATAAACAATTGTCATTGGTCAGAGGAGTTGTTGTGGCACTGTGGGATTGGTATGGTTTGAAATGCAAGAAAGTAAAAAATTGTGTACTTAGGGTATGGGCCATGGCAGAGGTGATTTTCAAGACTTTGACTGTGTTCGGAGATTCAGCTTTGGTAATCAATCAAACCAACGGCAAATGGTACACCCACCAAGATCATCTGATACCTTACCGGGATTATACAAGGAGGTTATTGACTTTCTTCACAACAGTAAAGCTTGAGTATATCCCTCGAGATGAAAATCAGTTTGCAGATGCTCTGGCTACCATTTCATCTATGATCAAAGTTCAAGCTGCCAACTTTGTGCCTCGGATCTCAGTATCCAGACTTGATAGACCAGCATACGTGTTCTCAGCAGATGTTGTTAAAGATGATAAGCCTTGGTTCCATGACTTTAAGTGCTTCTTGGAGGATCAAACATACCCATCTGGGGCATCTTCCAATGATAAGAAGACACTAAGAAGGCTAGCTGGTAGTTTCTTCCTGAACACTGACAGTTCCTTGTACAAGAGAAACTTTGATATGATACTTCTCAGGTGTGTTGATAAGGCAGAAGCAGACTTGCTGATGCACGAAGGATCCTTTGGTACCCATGCTGGAGGGCATGCAATGGCTAAAAGGTTGCTAAGATCAGGCTATTACTGGATCACAATGGATGCAGACTGTTGTGCATATGCCAGAAAATGCCATAAATGCCAGATTTATGCGGATAAAGTGCATGTGCCTCCCAATCCTTTGAATGTGATGTCTTCACCCTGGCCCTTTTCCATGTGGGGCATTGATATGATTGGCAAGATTGAACCGAATGCTTCAAATGGCCACAGATTCATCCTAGTAGCCATTGATTATTTCACCAAGTGGGTTGAAGCAGCTTCTTATGCAAATGTTACAAGGCAAGTGGTAGCCCGATTTCTGAAGAGAGAAATCATCTGTCGGTATGGAGTGCCCGAGCGAATCATTACTGATAATGGTTCCAACCTAAACAACAAAATGATGGCAGAACTATGCCGGGACTTCAAGATCCAACACCACAATTCTTCTCCTTACAGGCCAAAGATGAATGGCGCTGTTGAGGAAGCTAACAAGAATATCAAGAAGATTATGCAGAAGATGGTGGTTACCTATAAAGACTGGCATGAAAGGCTACCGTTTGCCTTGCATGGGTACCGAACGTCAATTAGAACATCCACTGGGGCAACACCGTATCAACTTGTGTATGGTATGGAGGAAGTCCTACCTGTTGAAGTTGAATTACCCTCCCTACGGGTACTAATGGATGTTAAATTGAACGAAGCAGAATGGGTCCAATCCCGGTACGAACAACTGAATCTGATTGAAGAAAAGAGATTGGCTGCAATTTGTCATGGGCAGCTGTATCAGAAAAGAATGAAGAAAGCCTTCGATCAGAAAGTCAGGCTTCGAGAATACCAAGTAGGAGATCTTGTGCTGAAAAGACTCCTTCCTCCTCATACAGACCACAGGGGCAAGTGGACTCCGAATTACGATGGTCCATTCATAGTAAAGAAAGTTTTCTCCGGCGGAGCACTGATGCTCAGTACTATGGATGGTGAAGACTTCCTGTCCCCTGTGAATTCAGATGCAGTTAAAAAATACTTCGCATAAAATGACCCGCTGGACATAAAAACAGAATGTAAGTCCAGGAAAGAATAGAGCATACCGGCAAGTCAAAAACAGAATAAAAGACTTGGGCAAAAATAAGGGAAAATAAATAAAAATCTGTACACCCGCTGAGTTGAAAAGCCACATTGGACAACTCAGGCAAAAATGGGTATCCCGGTGGATTGAAAACCCGAAAAGGAGATCGACGCAAAATAAGGGAATGAGCGAACAACTGCATTCTGAATTCATCTGCATCACTTACAACATGGCAAGCTTCGAAAGGTTCGAGCATCGGTCAGAATCAGTCTTCTTCAGAAAGCAAGATGAGAAGCACGTCAATGTGTAAACACCCCAAATTTTCCCTCACCCATTCACACCATGGCTTGTGATCTTTTCATTAGCATAAGTTCAATCATAGCATCTCATGTTACATTTTTGATTCACTGCATTGCTTCAAAGTCATCTGCATCTAGGGTTTGTGATCTGAGCAATCCAAGAGCTATTTGAGCCACTCCAAAGGTAATCAATCACTTCAAAGGGGCCTATGTATGTTCAAGCATCATATTATATCCTCTCAAAGTCAAGAATGTCAAAAAATCACAAGAACTGAGATTGGCATGGAAGTAGAGCCAGGTTTGACTGCACAGATGACCTAGAATTAGGGTTTTGGTTTCAAAGGCCATAACTCCAAATTTTTTTGGTCATTCTTGTTTCTATTGGTCTCTATATGGTATAGGGATCATGCATATCAATTTTCATGAAGAAATTCCATGGGGAAGGCATCTGATCAGGGTATCTGAGGCCCTCAATGACCTAACCAAAGGGTGTTCTTCATCATTTTGAATGTGTATGATATTTATTTGATCATAGAAGATGTTAGAAGTTCACAAAATTGAATAATTTCAAGCCATTTGCAAAGTTGACTTTTTGGGAGATTGACTTGTAATGGAAACTTGCCATTTTGGGAAACTTTTTCAACCCTTGCTTTTTGATTCAAAAATGCTTCAAATGGGAAAACTTTGGTCATGAAAGTTGTAGAATAGATCATTCCCTTTTCAAAAAGTACAAGAACTTGTCCTAATTCATTTTGGATCAAAAGTAATGGCTTGTCAAAGTTGGGAAAAATCACATAATTTCAAGTTTTCTACCAAAGAGGCAAAGTTGCAAAATCACTTGCCAAGGCAAATTGTGCTATCAAATGGACTTCTAATCTTCATACAAACATAAACCAAGGCCTAAAGATCAGATTGCATCAAAAGTTCACTCATTTTTATGACTTGTGGATCAAGAAACTTCAAAAGGGCCAAAGATGAACCAAGTTGCAAAACCTCACTCAAACCCTAATCCACTTGCTGCATTGCTTCTAATCAGATTCTATGGTTCTCCCTAAACTCAGCTGAGCCAAGCCATGCCCCTAAACTAGCTTGCCACTTGCCCATACCTCCAAGTACAACTTGCTTGACTTTTTGCAACTTGAGCCATACCAATCACACTGCTCCACAACAACTCTCTGCCCAATCAGAACATGTTATGTGGACCTCAAGCAAGCCATTTCACACAAGAAGCCAGGCTGAAACCTCCCACAAGACAGGATTCACAAAAACCTCCCTCTTTGCATTTTCATTCGAAACTCATCACATAAGCCACAAACCATCAAACAAATTCCACAGAACAACTCACCATGATCCACTGATCATTTCCCAACCATCACATTGCCCTAAAACCTCCACAATCAAAAACACGATTTTCACATTTCATGAACTGAGATTCTGCAAACTCTCTCCAGAGGCCATTTAAACTCCAACCAAGCATTGCAAGCTTCTTAGGAGGTTCATTGGAGTGGATTTGAAGCAAAGAACTGGCCAGAAAGTCCCTGATTCGAAAGCTCAAGCTCAGGTAGCCATGGCATTTATTTTTCCAGAACTCTCATTTTATGTTATAGAATGATTCTACATGCTTCACTGATTGCCATGATGTGTTTAGTTTTGAAAATAGTTGAGAAATAAGCATTTCATGAGCTTCTGAAATTTCTGAATAATTTTCCGTTTTGCTTCGAATCTTGTTGTTCATGTGAAATAAATGATTTTTGCTGGCTGAATCTTGTTTAGAATGAGTTAAGAATTGATTCTGGAGAGTTTGGTGAGTTTTTATGGCGTTTTGAGAGAGATTGAGTGAGAGAGCCGCCGGAGAAGATGACCGGAACACTGTTTCGGTCATCTGAAAGTCATTAGGGTTCAGATTAGGGCTTTAATCATAATTAGCGTAGTTTGAATTTCAGCCGTCCAGATGCGCGCGGGGTCAATTCCCTCCAACCCAGCTTTGAATCTCAGCCTTGGGATTAGTTGACTTTCCCCTTTTCTCATTTTATTTAATTTTTAATTCATTTGTTTCTATTTAATTTGCACGAATTTTAAAAAATAGCAAAACTCTTTAAAAAATTCTGAAATTTTTTGTCAAAGGTTCAATTAATTTTCAGAACACAAAAATATTTTTATTTTTATTTTTTGCATCAAAAATTATTTTTAAATCATTTAAAAGTTTATTTTTAATTAGTTAATGAAAATTAATTAATTAAAAATACTTTTAAGTATTTAAAAATCACAAAAAAATTTATGAAACCTTTAAAAACCTTTAGAAACATTGTCCAACTCTCAAACCAAATTTCTTTTTTGTTCTTGATGCCTTTTGATAATTTTCTTTGGATTTAATTTCATTTCAAGGCATTATTTTGCTTCAAACTTCAAAAATTCATTTTTGCCTAACCATTGAGAGTTGGATCATGATTCTTTTTGCATTGCATCTTGCATGACATGTAGTTTATAGGGTAAAATTGGCATGAATTGATCTTGCATTTTCATTTTTGTTTTGCATTTTTCTTGACAAGGTACCTTAAAACCCTAGCAATCTTAGGAAGTTCATAGCTTTCAATAGTTTAAGAGTTGGATCCCCTCCTTTGGGCAGTGAATTTGTATAGGTTTAGGGTTCCTTTGATTGCATTTTCAAATTTTTATGATGTCATTTGCTTCTGGTTTTGGATTTTTGCTTTGTATGTTGCATATAACCCTAATTTATGCTTTCCTTTGCATCCATCTTCCATTTGCTTGCATACCATGACTTGCCATGACATTTTGTGCATCCATTTGATTCATGATACATTTTAAGACATATTAGAATCATGTTTGATCATTGCATCTTTCATTTGCCATGTTATATGTCTTTTGCATTCCATAACTTTTCATGAACATTCATGGTTCAAAACATGCTTCTCTTGCATCCATATGTTTGTATGATCATTCTCATGCCTTGCCTCATGTTTGCATCATCTCTTAGCATCATTAACATCATACTCATGCTTCTGGTTTTGGTTTGCATCATCACATCTCATCTCATTTGCATTGCATTTCATTTCTTTACTAACTTTTCAGGTGGTAAGTTGTATTGAGAAGTGAATTTGCTTTCACTTCTCACAATCTCTTCTCATCTCTCTTGCACCATTGCTGCATTTTTGTATGTGTATTGGATTGAGCTTGCTCATTCTTGTTCATCTTACTTTCTTTCTTCAAGAAACTTGACTTCTTAAGTGAAGCAAGTTGTTTTGCTTCTCTTTGCTCCTTTCATCTGCTTCTCTCCTTGGTGGCTCTTTGAAAATTTCTTTCTTAAACCCCACAAACCCTAGGAATGACCAAGCATGATAACAATTAGGGTTGATTAGTCCCCCACTTAGCTTTTACCTTTGTGTCTCTTTGAGTCTTCTCTTCTCATCTCATAATCGGGGACTAAACCCTAAAGGCTTTAAGGCTTTGTGATTAAGCTTATGCCTGCATCCTTCTATTAGGATGGAGTGTATAACTTTAATCCTAAGTGTTAAACCCTTAATGTGTTTAATATCATTTAATCAATTCACATAATAATCATCAAGACATCAAGCTTGTAACTTGGGCCTTGCATTAGGGTTCTATTTCTTCCTTGATTGGTTAAGAAGGACTAACCCTAGTGTTAATGGACAAGTCCCCCTCAAGTTGTCTTACAAACCATAAAACTCACTTCTTCACATTACCATAAACTGAAATCCATTTACTAAAGGCTTTGTTTTGTCATGAGGTTAATCCCTAATCATGGATTAAGTTGAGGAGTCTTCCTCAGCTTAAACATTCTCATATATTATCCTTCTATTAGGATGATGTAATGAGTCTGTTTAATCCCTGATTATGGCTTAATCTCATTACTCAACACTAAACAAAAACAACAAAAACATCTAATTAATCACAAGTAGGATAATGATCTTAATCCTACATCATGGTGATTAAGTGTGAGGTGCTTACTTCACACTTAAGGTATTCTCATTACCCCTAATCAGAGGGAGGATATGATGAGTTTACTAACCCTTGGTTTAGGCTTAAGCTCATTTTCTTATGACAAACCTTCAAAAAGCAATAAAAGATTGAAAACACAAAAACAAACAATAATCGTCTCCTTCGGGATTCTTTTCTCACCTCATTCACTCACAAACGAGAACTTGCTTCTTCCGTCTAATGCAAGACAGTTTGCACCTGAGCCAGACAGGTCATACACTTGAGCATAGACAAGTAAGCAGTTCACAAGTCAATTTACCTTTCAGTCTCTTTGGGTCGAACTACGGTGTTCTGACTTCCTCATTGCACGAGAGGATACGTAGGCATAACTTAACAGTTATCGAACAAAATTCTCTGTATATTCCCCCTCTTTCCAGCTATTCTTTAAGCCTCATTATCATGAGCATTTCACTTTTTTTCCTACACTGACACTTCTTTTATACACTTCACTTCTCTTACACTGACACCTGTACATCCTTTTCCAGCTCTTTGATACACAAATTGCACTGACACTACACCTTTTAAACACAAATCTTCTAAGCGTGGATCCCGTTGAGTACGGCGGACAATCTGGGTGCTAATACCTTCCCAGGTTGTAACCAACCCCCTTTCTCAGTCTCTCTGGTTCGCAACCGTCTTATCCATCTCTTTCTAGGTCTATGCAGCATTGCCTTTCCCCCAGGATAAAAATGCCTAGCTGGCGACTCTTTTCTTCCTGAGTTCACCCCTGTGTGTTCTCATCCTCTCTTTCGCCGACCGTTCGCGTCTGTACCCCTTCTGACTTAGCCTCATTCGGTGGGAGCGACAGCTTGGCGACTCTGCTGGGGAACCTTATACTGTAACCAGGGCTTCTGGTTCTTTTTGTGGGTTCCTCCTAGCGCTTGTTTGATTTGTGTTTACTGGGGTGTTATGTGCTATTTTTGTTTGTATATTTATTTTGTTTATTGCTTTATGTACAGTTATTTATTGCTTTCGGTACAGCTTTATATAACATACTGTCATATTGTCATCTGGCTGGATCTGTTTTTTACTTTGGTGGGTGGGGTTCTATTGAGAGTTTAAGGTCCTATACCTGGGACCTGAGTGACACCTAGGCTAGAGTGGTTCATGTTCTTTCCCATTCCATTTCGGTCTGGTGCGGGAATATGAAACGCGGTTCAGATGTGGGTTTCTTCTTGAGAACTCTGTGCTACAGATTTCCTGTAGTGCTAGGGCTATCTGGGAAGCCTGCTAAGTCTGGATGACCTTTATTATGACCTTCAGAAACTGAGATGAATTAGAGGAGGATCTTTTATGGTTATTGTAAACACTGTACCTCCGGGGTGGAAGTGTTTACACTTCTCATAACTGATCCAAGTCTGAGGATCCTTGTTTTAGAACATCACCTGTGAGGGGGGTTGGGCTATTTACAGGTTTGCAGGAACCCTTGGCCACATCATACCCTGTTACTTATTGTGTTTAAGAATGCTTCACTTTGGACAGTCCTTGTGATTTAACCCAGGACATGTGACTCTTTATTTGAGTCCCCCACCTTGGTTACTGGACTTCTGAACCTCCATCTGGATTTCTTGAACATACATGGGCCTGTATATCAAGACAGTTAATCAGATCCAGCTTGATCACAAACCCTTACATATCATTTGCATACATCATCATTGCATCATTTAACATTTGCTTATTTGTTTTTCAGGGTATCCACATTACATTTTGGCTTGGTTTTGACCTTTTCATCTGCATAGACCCCTGTTCATCAGCTATCTTCACCAGCTATTTGCTTCAGTTATCTGCATCAGTTGCCTGCTTCAGCTACCTCCATCATCATCCTCAGCCTATCAGTGGCTCATCTCCAGTATCAGTCATCATCATCAGCATCTGTTTTCAGCTCTTCATCAGCAGTCATGGCACCCAAGAAGAGCAACATTTCATACCACTTCTTTGAGCCTGTGCTGGCTGGCATCAGGCAGGTTCAGGCACTTATCACTCCAGACCATATCCCACTATTCTGAGAGCATTATGGAAACATCCTTGATATGGTTATGGACCTGGACCCTTCTCAGAGGAGTTTGATCCAAACTTGCCTACAGTTCTATGATCCTCCTTTGAGATGCTTCACTTTCCAGAACTTTCAGCTAGGACCTTTGCTGGAGGAGTTCTCATATTTTATTGGAGTACCTGTCAGGGGTGGTATCCCCTTCAACCCAGAGATGGCTTCTCCCAGCAATGAAGAAGTGGCAAAGGCACTGTATTTGGAGCCTATGTTGATTGAGCAGAACATGACAACAAAGGCTGGAATTCCTGGCCTACACTTGGACTTTCTGACTTCTCAGGCCATCCTGAAGGCCTCCTTGGGAGAATGGAGGGCAGTTTGTGCATTGTTAGCCCTCAGTATATATGCGGTTATACTTTTTGCAGATGAGCCCAAGTTTATCAGCAATAATGCTATTCATCTCTTCCGTTTGAGGAACCCAGTGCCCACCTTGCTGGGAGATTTCTATTATTCTGTTCACCAAAGGAATGAGAAGCAGAAAGGGAGATTGGTGAGATGCTGTGCTCCTCTATTTCACACTTGGCTGCTCAAACACTTACCCAAGACTGATGCTTTCTTGAACCCTCACCAACAAAAGAATTGGGCTAAGAGACTCATTGCTTTGACTTCAGATGACATCAGATGGTGCACCCAGAGTACCAAAGGCAGGGACATAATTACTAGCTGTGGACAGTTCCCCAATGTACCTCTGATAGGGGTGAAGGGTTGCATCAACTACAACCCTTTGCTGTTTAAGAGACAGTTAGGCTATGCTTTGGTTCACCCTCCTAGAGTACAAGACTTGGCTGAAACCCTGTATTGTGAGGTAAAGCCTAATCTAGCTGTTGCCAGACAAGCATCCTGGGCTTGGGACAACATCCAGACCAAAGGGATGGCCATTCTTGGGAGATGCAATAATGTGGCTTCAGCTCAGTATTATGAATGGTCTCATGCTAGAGCTCAGATTTCTGGGATGCCTTTCACCATTGAGGATGCACCTGGACCATCCACAGTACCACCTCCAGCCACTGTCAGCCTGGAGGAATTTGAGAAGCTGAAGGAGAGAAATGAGAATCTGTCTCAAGCTCTGAAGAAGACCCTCTGGGAGAGGAGTGATGGTCGTCTAGACATTGAGAGGTTATAAAAGCTTAAGGTGGAGCATCTATCCAGGATTGGGAAAGCAAAGGACTACATCAAGAAATCAAGAGTAGGAGAGCAGATTTTGAAGAATGCCTGTAAAGAGGACCAGTTTCAGAAGGCTAGGACTGATCTCTATCTGAAAGAAAGTCAAGCTAGGTGGGTCAGGATCACTGAAGCTCGCACTCAAGAGGATAAGAGAACTCATGCCAGGATTGAGCAGTTAGAGGCCATTGAGAAGAGGCAACAGGAGGCTTTGTTAGCAGCCCAAAAGGAAATCTCAGAATTAAAGATTAGGGCTGGTGTGAAGAGGTCAAAGGACCAGGACAGGCACAAGAAGCTGACTGCTGCTATCACCACCAGGAACCTTCTTATCAGGAACATCACAGAGCATCCGGCTGGTCCTGTGACTGAAGCACTTTTGAAGGAGGTTAAAGAGGATGAGTTTGGCTTAGATGTTTGATTTCTTTGCTTGTTGTTATTTCCATTTGATGTACTTTTCTTTTATGTTGTATTTTGACCCTTTAGGGGCATGTGTTGTAAAAACAAACAATGTATTATCCACCCTTTGTAATATATTTGTTAGTTTGTTTCACTGAGTTCTCTTTCTCTCAAGCAAACATCAAAGCATCTTCCTCAGGGTCTGGAAAGGTCAAAACCAAATGCCAAGCCGGATACCTTGGAAACAAATAAGCATACTGCATTGCATACTAACCTTTGTTTTGTTTTGTAGGTTTTGTTTTGTTTGTTACTAACTCTGTTGTGATTCAGGAATTATTGCTCGCCATCGGGTGTTCCCTCTCAAACGTCCACACAGATATCCTACTCGCAACAATCTTCCTGGTATCCAGATGGACCAAGTACAGCAAGAGCTGACAGAGGTCAGAACCCAAATGGTTAACGAAAGGCTGGAGATGAGAAACCAAATGACCCAGTTCATGGAAGTAATGAATGGCTTGGCTCAAAGTCAAGAAAGGTTGAGGGCATTGGTAGAAAGGCAAACCCCGGAGGAACCTCCTCTGGGAACTGGAGGAACAAGTAACAATGAGAGGGGTCAGCCTCATGTTAACCCACCAGTATATGGGCCTCATCTACATCCGGAAGTCCACATCCCGGGTAATGTGCAAGGAAATACTACTGGAGGAAGAGTCTTACAAGAAGACCCCCAAGAAGAGCAGTTTACTGGGATGGGAGCTGGGGATGAAGTCTATGATAGGAGGCTTGATGAAATTGCTGAGAAGTTGAGATCTCTGGAGTCTCAAAGCTCTTTAGGGTTTGATGTCATGGATATGGGGTTAGTGGATGGGGTAAGGATTCCCCATAAGTTTAAACCCCCGTGCTTCGAGAAGTACAACGGAACTTCCTGTCCACGAACTCACTTACAGTCTTTTCTGGGGAGACTTAAGGCATACACCATGGATGAAAAACTATGGATGTTTTACTTTGAAGATAGTTTGACTGGGGCTTCAAGGGAATGGTACTCTCACTTGACCAGAGCTACTATCAGATGCTGGAAGGACCTGGCTGAAGCTTTCATCAGGCAGTACCAATACAATCTAGACATGGCTCCTAACAGAACCCTGTAAACACCCCAAATTTGCCCTCACCCATTCACACCATGGCTTGTGATCATTCCATATGCATAAACACAATCCTAACATCTCATATTACATTTTTGATCCACTGCATAGGCCCTAAGTCATCTACACCTAGGCTTTGTGATCTGAGCAATCCAAGAGCCATTTGAGCTACTCCAAAGGCCATCAATCATTTCAAAGGGATCCATGTGTGTTCAAGTATCATATTACATCCTCTCAAAGTCAAGAATGTCAAAGAATCACAAGAACTGGGATTGGTGTGGATGCAGAGCCAAGTTTGACTGCACAGTTGACCTAAAATTAGGATTTTGGTTTCAGAGGCCATAACTCCAAATTTTTGGTCATTCTTGTTTCCATTGGTCTCTATATGGTATAGGGAGTATGCATATCAAGTTTCATGAAGAAATTCCATGGGGAAGTCATCTGATCAAGGGTTGACTTTCTGGACAAGTCAGTGCAAAATCAGGGCATCTGAGGCCCCCAATGACCCAACCAATGGGCATTCTTCATCACTTTGAGTGTATTTGATATTTATTTGATCATGGAAGAAGGTTGAAGTTCACAAAAATCAAGAATTTGAAGTTTTTGCAAAGTTGACTTTTTAGGGCATGGTTGACTTTTCAAGAATATGTCATTTTGTGCCATTTTTCAAGCCTTGATTCTTGATCCAAAAATGCTTCAAATGAAAAACCCTTGGTCATGAAAGTTGTAGAACACATTTTTCCCTTTTCAAAAAGTACAAGAACATGGTCTAATTCATTTTGGATCAAAAGTTATGGTGTGACAAAGTTGACAAAAATCATTGATTTTCAAGATGTGCATTAAATGGAAAGTTTGCAAGATCATGAACCAAGGCTGTTTGTAACTTCTAGTTGACATCAAACCAATGTACAAACATCACATAAGTCCTAAAAGTCAGAATTGAACCCAAAATTCTCATGTTTCATGGCTTATGGAATGAGAAAATCACATGTGAACCAAAATGAGACAACTTGCAAAATCATCATCACACTTTCCCCCACTTGCTACATTGGTTGCTGAACCATGCTAGCCTCCCATACACACCATGCTGCGCCAGCCCTAGCCATTGTACCAATCTAGAACTCAAGCCATACCTCTCTTACAAAAAAGTTGACTTTTGGCAAAAGCAAACATCCCAATCACAGCAGGCCATGTCACATCCTCTGGCCATTTGGAATTGTTTATACTATCCTTTAGCAAGCCAAACATAACACCAAGCCAAGCTGAAACACACCACAACACAGCATACACAAACTCACCCCATTTTGCAAAACCATTCGAATCTGCCTCCACACCTCACAAACATTCAAGCAAGTCTCACCATCATCCTCACCTTGTCACACTGAACCAAAACCAACCAAGAACCAAGCCTGAATCAAACAAGAACACCTCATTACCATTCTCACTCCAACCTGCATTTTCATTCGAATCATCTTCCACAGCCACAAAACATCCAAACTCTTTTCACCAACAAATCAAGCACATCAAAAGGAGTCAAAACCACCCTTCACATTGACCTGAAGCAGCCTATACATAAAGCTCATTTTCTGCTATATCAGATTGGAACCTCTCAAAATAGCTTGCTTAAGCTCATTCCAAGCCTGCCATTAGCACCAGGAGGATCAATGGAGTAAATTGGCACCAAGAAGCAGTCCAGAAAGCCCAGAAATAGAAGCTTCCATCTCAGGTATGACCATAGAAACTTTTCTCTCAGAGCTTGATTTTTAAGTTACAAACTGATTATTCATGTCTTGCTGGTCATGGGGATGTTCTCAGAATCAAAAATGAGTGAGAGATGAGTTTGTATGATCACTCTGAAATTTCACCCGTGGATTTTGTTTTCTTCGATTTGCATGATTCTTGGGGTTTAAATGATGTTTGAGGGTGGATTCATGTCCTAGGAGGTTAGAGGATCCTTTAGATGTGTTTAATTTGTTGTTTGGATGCCTGAATCGTGTTTTAGGGTTTTGATACCACCGGAGAAGATGACCGGAGCTTCCCTCCGGTCACCTGAGTTTGATTAGCCCTAATTACAGTCATTAATTTCCATTTGAATCTTGGGCGTTGGATTGTTAGAAAGCGTTGACCTCCCGCGTGCGTGTGTGGCCTGGATTCACCCAATTAGCCCTAATCACCATTAACTCATTTAATTATTTCATAAATCTTAATTAAAGTCAGATGCAATCCTGACCCTTCAAAAACGCGCCCAGTCAACCATTTTGAATCCAGAAGCAATCTCAGCCTCTCCTTCTAATTACTTTTCCATTTTCTTTATTTTTATTTCATTTCTTTTCATTTTATTTGCACAATTTATTTAAAATAGTAAAAATTGCTTAAAAATTATGAAACTTTTTCTCAAGAGTTTTATTAATTTTTAAGACACAAAAATATTTTTAATTTTATTTTTAGCATTTAAAAAGTATTTTTAAATATTTAAAAGATTATTTTTAATTGATTAATGAAAATTAATTTATTAAAAATACTTTTAGGTATTTAAAAATCACCAAAAAAATTCATGAAATGTTCTAAGACATTTAGAAACATTGTCCAACCTTCAAACCAAATTTCTTTTTTGATCTTGATGCATTTTGAGAATTTTTCATTGAATAAAAATCATTTTTGTGCATTATTTTGATCCCAAGTTCAAAAAATCATTTCTGCCTATTTATGAAGGATTGGACATTGATTCTTCTTGCATTGCATTATGTTTAGCATGTAGTTTTTGAGATTAAATGGCCATGATTTGATCTTGCATTTTCAATTTGTTTGACATTTCTTTTGTTTGGAAACCCTAAAACCCTAGCAAACTTGTAAAAATCATAACTTGAGATTGGTTAGGAGTTGATACCTCTCCTTTGGGCATTGGTTTAGTATGGGATTAGGGATCCTTTGTGTGGCATTTTCCATTTTTTATCTTAGGGTTTGCTTCTGATTTTGATTTTTGTTTGATGTTTGGTTCATAAACCCTAATTTGAGCTTTCATATGCATCCATCTTGCATTCCCTTGCATAACATGACTTACCATGACATTTCAAGCATCCATTTGATTCATTTGACATCATAGGACATATTGAAAGCATGTTTGATCATTGCATCATGTATTTGCCATGTTGTATGCCATGTGCACTTCATAACTTTTCATGTATGTTTATGGTTCCTAACTTGCTTCATTTGCATTCATGAACCTGTATGATCATTTCCATATGCTGCCTCATGCTTGTAGCATCTCATAGCATCATTAGCATCATGTATATGCTTCTGGTTTTGTTTCTCATCATGTCATCTCATCCCATTTTGCATTTGCATTGCATTTCTTTTCTAACCTTTCAGGTGGTAAGTGACTTTGAGAAGTGAATTTGCCTTCACTTCTCATAACTTTTCTTCTCATCTCTCTTGCATCCATTGCTGCATTTTTTGTTTGTGTTTGAGTTTGAGCTTGCTCATTCCTCCTCTTCTTACTTTCTTTCTCCAAGTGACTTGACTTCTTGAATGAAGCAAGTTACTTTGCTTTTCTTGATCCTTTCATCTGCTTCCTGGTGGTTCCATTGGAGATTTCTCTTGAAAACCTCACAAACCTTAGGGACAACCAAGCATGACAATGATTAGGGTTTTGATTAGTCTCCCCTCTTAGTTTTACCTTTGTGTCTCTTTGAGTCTTCTCTTCTCACCTCATAATCAGGGACTAAACCCTAAAGGCTTTAAGGCTTTGTGATTAAGCTTATGCCTGCATCCTTCTCTTAGGATGGAGTGTATAACTTTAATCCTAAGTGTTAAACCCTTAATGTGTTTAAATCTTTTAATCAATCCATCTAATAATCATCAAGACATTACACTTGTAACTTGGGCCTTGCATTAGGGTTCTAATTCTTCCTTAATTGGTTAAGAAGGACTAACCCTAGTGTTAATGGACAAGTCCTCCTCAAGTTGTCTTACAAATCATAAAATCCACTTCATCATCATACCATTAGATAAAATCCACCTAATCAAAGGACAGTTTTGTCATGAGTTTAATCCCTAATCATGGATTAAGTTGAGGAGCTTTCCTCAGCTTAAACATTCTCATCTATTATCCTTCTATTAGGATGGTGTAATGAGTCTGTTTAATCCTTGATTATGGCTTAATCTCATTACTCAACACTAAACAAAAACACCAAAAACATCTAAATAATCACAAGTAGGTTAATGATCTTAATCCTACACCAAAGGTGATTAAGTGTGAGAATCTGACTTCACACTTAAGGTATTCTCATTACCCCTAATCAGAGGGAAGATGTGATGAGTTTACTAAATCCATTGGTTTAGACTTAAGCTCATTAACTTATGACAAAATCCAAAAAAATAATAAAAGACTGAAAACACAAAAAACAAACAATAATCGTCTCCTCCGGGATTCTTTTCTCATCTCATTCACTCACAAACGAGAACTTGCTTCTTCCGTCTAATGCAAGACAGTTTGCACTTGAGCCAGACAGGTCATACACTTGAGCATAGACAAGTAAGCAGTTCACAAGTCAATTCACCTTTCAGTCTCTTTGGGTCGAATTACGGTGTTCTGACTTCCTCATTGCACGAGAGGATACGTAGGCATAACTTAACAGTTATCGAACAAAAGTCTATGTACATTCCCCCTCTTTCCAGCATCATTCTTTTAGCCTCATGATCTTGAGCAATTCATTCTCATTCTTACACTGACACTCTCATACTTCATATCACTTATACAATATACACTGACACCTGTACATCTTTTCCAGCTCTTTTATACACAGATTGCACTGACACTACCCCTTTAAAACACAAATCTTTTAAGCGTGGATCCCGTCGAGTACGGCGGACAATCTGGGTGCTAATACCTTCCCAGGTTGTAACCAACCCCCTTTCTCAGTCTCTCTGGTTCGCAACCGTCTTATCCATATCTCTTTCTAGGCCTATGCAGCATTGCCTTTCCTCCGGGATAAAAATGCCTAGCTGGCGACTCTATTCATTTCCAGTGAGTTCACGGCTGTGTGTTCTCATTGTCCCTCTCGCCGACCGTTCGCGTCTGTACCCCTTTTGACCCGGTGTCATTTGGTGGGAGCGACAGCTTGGCGACTCTGCTGGGGAACCTTATATTGCAACCAGGGCTTCTGGTTCTTTTTGTGGGTTCCTCCTAGCGCTTGATTGATTTGTGTTTACTGGGGTGTTATGTGCTTATTTGTGTTTGTATATGTTTTATTTTTGCTTTATGTACAGTTGCTTTACTGCTTTCTTTATTGCTTTTCATATATCATACTGTCATGCTGTCTGGCTGGATCTGGTTTTGTTTTGGTGGGTGGGTGTTCCATTGAGAGTTAAGGTCCTATACCTGGGACCTGAGTGACACATAGGCTAGAGTGAATCATATTCTTTCCCATTCCATCTCGGTCTGGTGCGGGAATATGAAACACGGTTCAGATATGGGTTTCTTCTTGAGAACTCTGTGTTGCAGATTTCCTGCAATGCTAGGGCTATCTGGGAAGCCTGCTAAGTCTGGATGACCTTTTAGTATTGACCTTCAGAAACTGAGGTGAATTAGAGGAGGAGCTTTTATGGTTATTGTAAACACTGTACCTCCGGGTTAGAAGTGTTTGCACTTCTCATAACTGATCCAAGTCTGAGGATCCTTGTTTTAGAACACCACCTATGAGGGGGTTGGGCTGTTTACAGGTTTGCAGGTACCTTGACCTCAGAATACCCTGTTACTTTGTTTGTTTAAGAGTACTTCAATTTGGGACAGTTCTTGTGATTCTAAAACCCTGGGCATGTGGCTCTTTATTTGAGTCCCCCACTTTGGTTACTGGATTTATAGACCTCCATCTGGAATTCTTGAACATACTTGGACCTATATCAGGGCATTTGATCAGATCCAGCTCAGTCACAGACCCTTGCATTTCATTTGCATACATAATCATTGCATCATATTGACATTTGCTTATTTGTGTTTCAGGGTATCCATCCTTCATTTGGTTTTGGTTTTGACCCCATCTTCAGTACTGACCTTTCTTCATCAGCACCTGCTTCAGCTATCACCTGCACCAGCCAATCAGTGGCCCTTTCTTCAGTATCAGCATCAGCACCTGTCTCTACTCAGTCTCAGCATCATGGCTCCTAAAAAGAGCAACATCACCTACCACTTCTTCCAGCCAGAGCTATCTGACATCAGGAGGATTCAGACCCTGATCACTCCAGATCACATACCATTGTTCAGGGAACATTATGGAGATATACTTGATATGGTTATGGATCTGGACCCATCACAGAGAAGCCTGATCCACACTTGCATTCAGTTTTATGATCCCCCACTGAGATGTTTCACTTTTCAAGACTTTCAGTTGGGCCCTCTATTGGAAGAATACTCATCATTAGTTGGCATACCTGTCAGGGGTGGAATCCCTTTCAACCCTGAGATGGTCTTTCCTGGTAATGGAGAAGTAGCAAAGGCTTTGCATCTGGAACCTGTCCTGATTGAGCAACATATGACTTCCAAAGCTGGAATCCCTGGCTTCCATCTGGATTTCTTGATCTCTCAAGCTACCCTGAAAGCTTCTTTAGGAGAGTGGAAAGCTGTTTGTGCTCTATTGGCCTTGAGTATATATGGAATTGTATTGTTTGCAGATGAGCCCCGATTCATCAGCAAGAATGCAACCCATCTTTTTATTCTGAAGAACCCAGTGCCCACTTTATTGGGGGATCTTTACTACTCAGTGCATCAGAGGAATGAAAAGCAGAGGGGGAGGTTAGTGAGGTGCTGTGCTCCATTGTTCCATACTTGGCTTCTCAGGCATCTACCCAGGACAGATGCATTTCTAAATCCTCATCAGCAGAGCAACTGGGCTAAGAGACTCACTGCTCTAACTTCAGCCGATATCAGATGGTGCACTCAAAGCACCAAGGGCAGGGATATCATCACCAGCTGTGGGCATTTTCCCAATGTGCCCCTAATAGGAGTTAAGGGTAGTATCAATTACAACCCTCTGCTGTTCAGAAGGCAACTGGGTTATGCACTGGTCCACACTCCTAAGGCACAGGACTTGGTGGAGACTCTCTATTGTGAGAACAAGCTTAATCTGGCTATTGTTAGGCAGGCTGCCTGGGCCTGGGATAACGTTCAAACCAAGGGAGTAACCATCCTAGGGAAGTGCAACAATGTGGCATCAGCACAATATTATGAGTGGTCCCATGCCAGGGCCCAATTCTCTGGAATGCCCTTTACCATGGAGGATATGCCTGGACCATCCTCAGCACCACCCCCTGCCACTGTCAGCTTGGAGGAGTTTGAGAGCTTGAAGGAAAGAAATGAAAGGTTAACTCAGGCCTTGCAGAAGACCCTCCGGGAAAGAAGTGAGGGTAGGATGGAGATTGAGAGGTTAGAGAAGTTGAGAGTGGAGCACCTGACTAAGATTGAGAAGTCTGGGGATTATATCAAAAAGTCTAAGGATGGAGAACAAATTCTGAAGAATGCTTGCAAGGAAGCCCAGTTCCAGAGAGCAAGGACAGACTTGTATCTGAAGGAAAGTCAAGCCCGGTGGGTCAGGATCACCGAGGCTCGTACCCTGGAGGACAAGAGAGTTCAAGACAAGATAGAGCAACTGGAAGCTAGTGCAAAGGAGCAGCAAGAAGCCCTGGCAGCAGCCTAGAGGGAGATATCAGAGCTGAAGATCAAAGCCGGAGTGAAGAGGTCAAAAGACCAAAGGCAGCACAAGAAGCTGACAGCAGCTGTCACAACCCGGAATCTCCTCATCAGGAATCTCACGGAGCGTCCAGCTGATTCTGTGACCGAAGCACTTCTCAAGGAAGTTCGTGAGGATGAGTTTGGTCTTGATGTTTGACCATTTGTTTGTTGTTGTTTTCATTCTATGTACTTTTTTTTCCTGTAATATTTTGACCCCTCGGAGGGCTTGTATTTGTAAACAAACTATGTACCATTTGTCTTTTGCAATATATGTATTAGTTTGTTCCACTTCGAAAGCAACATCAACAGCATCTTCAAGGGTCTGGAAGGGTCAAAACTGAATGCCAAACCGGATACCTTGAGAACAAATAAGCATAACTGCATTGCATGCTAACCCCTTTGTTTGTTTTGTAGGTTTTTGTTTTATTGTTGCTAACTCTGTTGTGGTGTTCAGGAACTATTGCTAGGCGCCGGGTATTTCCCCTCAACCGTCCGCACCGTTATCCAACCCGTAACAATCTTCCGGGCATCCAAATGGATCAGGTACAACACGACCTTGCAGAGGTTAGAAATCAAATGGCAAAGGAAAGATTGGAGATGAGAACACAGATGACTCAGTTTATGGAAGTGATGAACAACATGGCTCAGAGCCAGGAAAGATTGAGGGCCATGGTGGAAAGGCAAAATCAAGAAGATCCACATATAGGGACTGCCGGCACCAGCAACAATGAAAGGGTACAACCTCATGTTAACCCCCCTGTATTTGGCCCACATCTGCATCCTGAGATCAATATTCCTGCAAATGTTCTAGGGACTGCCACTGCAGCCAGGGTACTTCAAGAAGACCCCCAGGAGGATCAATTCACAGTAATGGGTGCTGGGGAGGAAGCTTATGATAGAAGGTTGGAGGAGATAGCTGAAAAATTGAGGTCCTTAGAGTCTCAAAACTCTTTGGGCTTTGACGTCATGGACATGGGCTTGGTAGACGGGGTCAGGATTCCCCATAAGTTCAAGCCTCCTTGTTTTGAAAAATACAACGGGACTTCATGCCCCCGGACTCATTTACAATCATTTCTGGGGAGGCTGAAGGCCTATACTATGGATGAGAAGCTCTGGATGTTCTATTTCGAGGATAGTTTGACGGGAGCCTCAAGAGAATGGTACTCTCATCTGACGAGAGCAACTATCAGGTGTTGGAAGGACCTGGCAGAAGCCTTTATCAGACAGTATCAGTACAACTTAGATATGGCACCCAACAGGACTCTCCTAATGGGAATGTCACAGTCTTCAAGGGAGAGTTTCCGAGAATATGCCCAGAGATGGAGGCAATTGGCTGCTGCTGTTCAGCCACCTATGTCTGAGAGGGAAATGGCAGATATGTTTATGAACACCCTCCAGGGAACATATATTGACAGGCTGGCTGCTTTCTCTTCCACTAGCTTTGCAGATGTTGTCATAGCTGGGGAGAGGATTGAGAGCCTGTTAAAAATGGGCAAGATTTCCGACAATGGTGCCAGCTCTTCCAGTAGTACAAGAAAGCCTTTTGCAGGCCCAAGAAGAACTGGCGAGACCAATGCCATCCACACCAACAGGGGCAAGCCCCAATTTGTTCACAGGTCAGTGGCAGCAGTCACCATTCCTGCCCCAACTCATCCTCAACCAGTCTATCAATCTCCGCAACAAAACTATCAACAACAACCCCAGTACCATCAACAACCTCAGTATCCTCCAAGGAATTATAACAACAGCAACAACAGTCAGCAAAGGCCATTTCAGCAGAGGCCATCTCAAGCTAATAGGGTGATCGATCCGATCCCTATGCCGTATGCTACATTGCTGCCACAACTCCTGAAACTCAACCTAGTTGAGCTAAGGACGTTGGCACCTCCAGATCCCAACAGTCTACCCAGGAACTATGACTCCAACACCAGATGTGCCTTCCATTCAAATGCACCTGGCCACAGTACAGAAAAGTGCAGAGCCCTGCACATGAAGGTACAAGACCTGGTAGACTCGAAAGCTCTGAATTTCGCACCACCACCCAATGTCAATAAGAACCCGATGCCAAACCACGGTGGTCCCAGAATTAACGCTATTGAAGAATACAAGCCGTCTTATTTAATAACCAGTGTGGGTCAGATCCGGACGCCGTTGGTAGAAATCAAGGCTCAACTCCTGGAATGTCAAATGTTCCCGGGGTGTGAGTTGGGGTGTGCTTACTGCAATATCTCAGTAAATGGGTGCGATAACCTGAGGAATGGCATAGACGGTCTTATTCAGAGTGGACAACTTCAGATCACCACATCATTTCCAACAAATCCAGCAATCTCATCAGCAACAATTCCAGAACCTCCTACAACTGCAACAACTATTGTTCCTGACAATTCTTCGGCTTCATCAACAAGTACTTCATCTGTCATTTCAACTGACCAGATGTCAACAAATGTTCCTTCTACAACTCCAGCACCACTCCATTTTGAAACTCCTACAACAACAACATCCATACTCCCGACAATGCCTCCTACAACACCAACAACAAATCATGAAGACGTCTCAACTGTCACAATATTTTATGATCCCGAAAATAACTCTGTCTACAACTCAGAAGGTGCTGCTCCCATCAGAGCACCAGTTACGATTTATTATGATCCCCAGACTATTACAGTTCCTTCCACAGCTGCAGTCAGTCCAGTCACTATCACGGTGCCTGGACCAGTACCTTATGAAAGCAGCAATGCCATCCCCTGGCATTACGGCTCTGACCTGTACTGTGAAGGACAAAGAATCACTTTTGAATCATCAACCCCTGCACCACAAGTAGACAATGTGGGAGGAGGCGGAGGCTTCACTCGAAGCGGACGTCTTTTCGCTCCACAAATTCAAAAACCCACTGCCGAAGCAGAAGCTGCTGCCAAGGCAAAAGGAAAGAGCCCTGTGCAGGAAGATCAAGCTGTTGAAGAAGCTTTGAAAACGCCCTTTGATCAAGAGGTTGATGAGTTCATGCGAATCATCAAAAAGAGTGATTATAAAGTAGTGGATCAGCTTCATCAGACGCCTTCCAAGATCTCAATCCTATCATTGCTTATGTGCTCCGAAGCCCATCGGAATGCACTACTCAAAGTCTTGCACGCAGCTTACGTGCCTGAAGAGATCACTGTCAATCAGCTGGAAGCAGTAGTTGGAAATGTTAATGCTAGTCACGGACTAGGGTTCACCAATACTGATTTGACAACGGAAGGCCGCAACCATAACAAAGCCTTGCACATAACCATGGAATGTAAAGGTGTCGTCCTTTCCCATGTGCTGGTAGACACGGGGTCATCCCTCAATGTCTTACCCAAAAAGGCCCTGGTGAAGCTAGAATATGACGGATTGGCGTTGAGACCCAGCAACCTGGTGGTGAGAGCCTTCGATGGTTCAAAGAGATCGGTTCTGGGAGAGATTGAGCTGCCCATAACGATTGGCCCGCAGACCTTCAAAACTACCTTCTACGTGATGGATATACAGCCCGCCTACAGCTGTTTATTGGGTAGGCCATGGATTCACGCCGCTGGCGCCGTGACCTCTACCCTTCACCAGAAGTTAAAATACGAGTGGGAGGGTCAAATCGTTACGATCTGCGGAGAAGAGGATATTTTTGTCAGTCACCTGGCTACTTATAAGTACATTGAAATGGACGGGGAGATCCATGAAACAATGAGCCAGGGGTTCGAAGCTTTGAACATCAATGAGACATCTGCTGTACTTGGTACTTCAATATCATCATACCAACAAGCCCGGAAGGTTGTTGAGGAAGGAACCGCCCAAGGCTGGGGCAAATTACTACCGGTGGAGAAGAAAGAAGACAGATTTGGGTTGGGTTACAAACCAACTCAACAAGATCAAACAGCGGCTGCAAAAGAGCCCAACTTTGTGAGTGGGGGGATGCTTACCCCTGATGCTGTCAACTGTCTGGAAGACGAGCTGGAAGAAGAACGCAACCTGGAAAGCTGGATTCGTCCAAAGATCCCGGGGAGCAGTGTCTCAAACTGGTCTTCCCAGGAAATTATAAGAGTTACTCATGCAGAGTAATTATTATTTCCTGTATTTTATAGCATGCATCAAAGTCTTGCATCTTGCCCAAGATGACAAGACTCATTTTGTAATCGGGCCATCTGTACTTTTTGTGCAACAAGATTAATCAATGAAATATCAGACATCTTTTTGCAAATGAGTCTTTTTCTTTCCCGCTCACTGTTTTTCTATTTTTCTTTTTGTACAAAAAAATAAATGGCAGTGTTTTCAAAATGACAACTTTATTTCACTTTTCTAAGCAAGATTAAAATCAATCACTAAAATGAACAAACTGAACCCTTGCAGAGTGTGCCTTCCAGACAGCACTGACAGCAGCACGGCTATGACTTCGTATGACTTTGACAATCCAATCAATCAAGCTGATGAAGGGGTTGAAGAAGAATATGAGCTTCCTGAAGAGCTAGCCAGGTTGTTAAGACAAGAGGAAAAGGTTATTACTCCTCACCAGGAGGAGGTTGAAGTGATTAATCTTGGTACAGATGAAGACGTGAAAGAAGTCAAGATCGGGGCCTGCCTACAAGACTCAGTGAAAAGACAACTGATTGACCTGCTTCGAGAGTATGTGGACGTGTTCGCTTGGTCTTACCAAGATATGCCAGGGTTGGACACCGACATTGTTGTGCACAAGCTGCCTTTGAGAGAAGAATGCCCGCCGGTTAAACAGAAGTTGCGCCGTACTCGTCCAGACATGGCAATGAAAATCAAGGAAGAGGTATAAAAGCAATGGGACGCCGGGTTCCTTGCTGTAACTAGCTATCCACCGTGGGTTGCTAATATAGTACCTGTGCCTAAGAAAGACGGCAAAGTAAGGATGTGTGTTGACTACCGGGATCTGAACAGAGCCAGCCCGAAAGATGACTTCCCTTTACCTCACATTGATGTATTGGTGGATAATACGGCTCAGTTCTCGGTATTCTCCTTCATGGATGGATTTTCAGGATACAATCAGATTAAAATGTCACCTGAAGACATGGAGAAGACAACCTTCATCACACCCTGGGGCACGTTCTGCTACAAAGTAATGCCATTTGGGCTCAAAAATGCCGGTGCAACATATCAACGGGCTATGGTAACATTATTCCACGACATGATCCATAAGGAAATCGAGTGTTATGTGGATGATATGATTGCCAAGTCCCTTAGTGAAGAAGACCATCTGGTAAATCTGCTGAAGTTGTTCAAGCGTCTGAGGAAGTATCAACTGAAGTTGAACCCCAACAAATGCACATTCGGGGTGCGATCCGGTAAGCTGCTGGGATTTATTGTGAGTGAGAAGGGGATTGAAGTTGAACCTGATAAAGTCAAAGCCATCCAAGAGATGCCTGCACCGAAGACAGAGAAAGAGGTTCGAGGGTTCTTAGGTCGATTGAACTACATTTCAAGGTTCATATCTCACCTTACAGCAACTTGTGAGCCCTTGTTCAAATTGCTAAGGAAAGAGCAAACGGTCAGGTGGAATGAAGACTGCCAGAAGGCATTTGACAAGATCAAGGAATACCTGCAAGAACCTCCAATCCTTATGCCTCCAGTTGAAGGAAGACCTCTGATAATGTACTTGACAGTATTAGAAGAGTCAATGGGGTGTGTGTTGGGCCAGCATGACGAGTCTGGTCGAAAAGAGTATGCAATATACTACCTAAGCAAAAAGTTTACCGACTGTGAACAACGTTATTCACTGCTCGAGAAAACTTGCTGTGCTTTAGCGTGGGCTGCTCGCCGACTAAGGCAGTATATGTTGACCCACACCACTTTGTTGATCTCAAAAATGGACCCAGTCAAGTACATATTTGAGAAGCCAGCACTTACCGGACGGGTTGCAAGATGGCAAATGATTCTTACAGAATACGACATCCAATACACATCTCAGAAAGCCATCAAGGGCAGTGTATTGTCTGAATACCTTGCTGAGCAACCCATTGATGATTACCAGCCTATGAGATTTGACTTCCCTGATGAAGACATCATGTTCATAAAAGCAAAAGATCATGAAGAGCCTATTCACACTGAAGGGCCTGACCCGGAAGAAGAATGGACTATGATGTTCGACGGGGCTGTTAACATGAATGGTCGTGGTGTTGGCGCAGTACTCATTACACCTAAAGGAGTTCACATGCCTTTCTCGGCAAAACTCACTTTCAACTGCACTAACAACGAAGCTGAATACGAAGCTTGAATTATGGGTCTTGAGGAAGCCATTGACCTCAGGATCAAGACGTTAACTGTATTCGGAGATTCAGCTCTGGTAATCAATCAAACCAACGGCAAATGGTATACCCACCAGGATCATCTGATACCTTACAGGGATTATACAAGGAGGTTATTGACTTTCTTTACAACAGTCAAGCTTGAGTATATCCCTCGGGACGAGAATCAGTTTGCAGATGCTCTGGCTACCATTTCATCCATGATCAAAGTTCAAGCTGCCAACTTTGTACCTCAGATCTCAGTGTCCAGACTTGATAGACCAGCATATGTATTTGCAGCAGATGTTGTCAAAGACGATAAGCCTTGGTTCCATGATATTAAGTGCTTCTTGGGGGATCAAACATACCCACCTGGGGCATCTTCCAATGATAAGAAGACTTTAAGAAGGCTTGCTGGGAGTTTCTTTCTGAACACTGATGGGTCTTTATACAAAAGGAACTTTGATATGGTACTCCTCAGATGTGTTGACAAGACAGAAGCAGGTTTATTGATGCATGAAGTGCATGAAGGCTCCTTTGGTACCCATGCTGGAGGACATGCAATGGCTAAGAAGTTGTTAAGATCAGGTTATTACTGGATCACAATGGATGCTGACTGTTGTGCCTACGCCAGGAAATGCCATAAATGCCAGATCTATGCAGATAAGGTGCATGTGCCTCCCAATCCTTTGAACATAATGTCTTCACCCTGGCCCTTTGCTATGTGGGGCATTGACATGATTGGTAAGATTGAGCCAACTGCTTCAAATGGCCACAGATTCATCCTGGTTGCCATTGACTATTTCACCAAGTGGGTCGAAGCAGCCTCATATGCAAACGTCACAAGGAAAGTGGTAGCCAGATTTCTGAAAAGAGATATCATCTGTCGGTATGGAGTTCCCGAGCGGATCATTACTGATAATGGTTCCAATCTAAACAATAAAATGATGGCAGAACTGTGCCGGGACTTCAAGATCCAACATCACAATTCTTCTCCTTACAGGCCAAAGATGAATGGCGCTGTTGAGGCGGCAAACAAGAATATCAAGAAGATTGTGCAGAAGATGGTAATCACCTACAAAGACTGGCATGAAATGCTACCGTTTGCCTTGCATGGGTACCGCACGTTAATCAGAACATCCACTGGGGCAACACCGTATCAGCTTGTGTACGGTATGGAGGCAGTCCTACCGGTTGAAGTTGAATTACCCTCTCTACGGGTACTAATGGATGTTAAACTGAGTGAAGCAGAGTGGGTTAGGTCCCGATACGAACAACTGAGTCTGATCGAAGAGAAAAGATTAGCTGCAATCTGTCATGGGCAGTTGTACCAGAAAAGAATGAAGAAGGCCTTCGATCAGAAAGTCAGGCACCGAGAGTACCAAGTGGGAGATCTTTTGTTGAAAAGAATCCTCCCTCCTCATACAGACCACAGGGGCAAATGGACTCCGAACTATGAAGGACCATTCGTGGTAAAGAAAGTTTTCTCTGGTGGAGCACTGATGCTCAGCACCATGGATGGTGAAGATTTCCCATCCCCTGTGAATTCAGATGCAGTTAAAAAATACTTCGCATAAAAATGACCCGCTGGACATAAAAACAGAATGTAAGTCCAGGCAAAAATAGGGCATCCCGGCGAGTCAAAAACAGAATAAAAGACTCGGGCAAAAATAAGGGAAAGTAAACAAAAGAATGTACACCCGCTGAGTTGAAAAGCCGCATTGGACAACTCAGGCAAAAATGGGTATCCCGATGGATCGAAAACCCGAAAGGGTGATCCATGCAAAATAAGGGAATAAGCAAACAACTGCATTCTGAATTCGTCTGTATCGCCTACAACTTGGTATGCTTCGAAAGGATCAAGCTTCAATCAGAATCAACATTCTTCAGAAAGCCAGATAAGAAGAACGTCAAAAGTCATACGAGTCATAGCAAGAGGGGAAGCTCCTTAGAGCGTCATCAACATTGCCAGCATTTTGTTTCTCAATTTGTAACAATCTCCTCATTTCAGGGGATTTGTTTCTTTGACTGTATCTCGCCGATTCAGGGCATATGAGTTAATAAAATCAGATTTTCAGTCATGTCTCGTCTTGTACATTTTTATTTTGCAAAAATGTCTGATATCTTAAAGAAACACTGATTGCATAAGAATACAGATGTTTATTTTCAAATGAAAACATGCTTGCAGGAAATGTGCGTACTCTCAGAAGTATTTAAACTCCTATGACGGAATCCAGTAAGGGATACCTCGGGATTATTTTGTGCGTTTCTCTATCTTTTTCAGGATTTGCAGGTATCCAGAATGCAACTTGGGGCATGAAAGCCTCATCCCAACAAGTTGGCAGATCAACACTCAATCTTAGCACCCGAAGCGCTTTCTCCCCAGCTGAGTTGCCTCTCATGGCTATCTCCAGCTGAGTTGCCACTTATCCCCATCAGAGTTGCCAGGCATCACAGAAGGCACCTATATCCCCGGCTGAGTCAAGGATCCTCTTCAACAGAATCCCTAGGGAGGTCTCTCAATGATCTCTCTTTATCCCCAGCCGAGTTGCCATTTCATCCTCAACCGAGTACAAAAGTCAGGGAATCATCTCCCCACAGAGCTCCAGCCTCTATCCAGAAGAGCGGCGCATAGAAGATCACAACAGAGTGAAGGAAGCTTCTACAAACCCCAGCTGGGTCTCTCATTTGTAAGGATAGGTCTATCAGTGACATAGATCCCCAAGCAGATAAGTCTCACCAGATCTACCAATGATCTCAGCCCCAGCTGGGATGTCTACTTCAAACAGATCGAGTGAAGATCTTCGCAGCGACGGGACCCGGATCCCGATTTTGATATCTTTGCACAATCATAGCATTCGCATCATATTCACCCACAAAGCGTAGCATTCCGTCTAACCCGGAGCATTACGGCAAAAATCAAACGCATAGCATAATCATAAGCCATGTTATGAAACCAACACTTGTGAATAATGACAGTTCGTCAACATACAGAAAAATCCCCACCAGAATCCCCCAGCAAAAGCAGCTGCCTCTCAAATCACAAACACCAGTATATACTCCTTTTGGCACCCGCCCGTACCATCTTTCCCCAGTAAAGTCGCCTGAACACTATTTACAAACAAGATCACCCGTATTACAGATACTTCTTGACACCCGTCCGTGTCATACTCCAGCAGAAAGCCGAAGACATCCTCTTTGCACTCACATATACCTATATACACCTTCTCGACACCCGTCCGTGTCATATCCCCAGCGCAGTCGCTTACACTTTTACAACCCCTATACTTGTTATTATTACACTTTTGACACTCGTCCGTGTCACTCTCCCCAGCAGATAAACATTCATCTGTACACCATCCTCACTACCCATGTTATACTCATGCAGATACTCGTCCGTACCCCATATACACCGTTTATACCCCCACAGATTCAACATTGGTCCATGTTCTCTGTTAACCAGATGGTACTCGTCCGTATCATCATCTCAGAATATGCGTCAAGCGTTTGTTTCTACATGATACTCGTCCGTATCATAGTCTCAAGGATGCTCATCCGCGTCTTTAATCCATACACTGTGTCAAACACTTATGTCTTCTTGAATATAGACACTCGTTCGTGTCTACTATTCCCCAGAAGAGTCCCTTCAGATGCAACACTCGTCCGTGTTCTTTGATAACCAGTAGATACCCGTCCGTATCATCATCTATGAACACGTGTCAGTATTTGTTTCTACATGATACTCGTCCGTATCATAGTCTTAAGAATGCTCGTCCGCATCTTTAATCTGTACACAACATCTAAACAATTATACTTTCTTTTCTTGGTCGTAAACGCTCGTCCGTGTTTACTATATCCCCAGTAGATCGCCAAGTGAACAAATCTTCCTTTGTATCTGACACTCGTCCTGTGTCATGATAAACTTTGAGAGCAGCCGTACCCTGCTGAGTGGTCGTCCTCCACTTCTTGATGGTCGTCCTCCATCATGCTCATCCGATGGCCGCCCCCATCGTTGATTTTTTTAGCAGCCGTCCCCTGCTAGGTGGTCGTCCTCCACCTTTTGATGATCGTCCTTCATCATTTTATCCAATGGCCGTCCCCATTGTCGATTTTGGTTATCTGGCATTCGTCCTATGTCAAGACAAACCTTGAGAGCAGCCGTCCCCTGCTAGGTGGTCGTCCTCCACCTCTTGATGGTCGTCCTCCATCATGCTCATCCGATGGCCGTCCCCATCGTTGACCTTTTATCCGACATTCGTCCTATGTCGCGATATTTTCGGCAGCCGTACCCTGCCTGGTGGTCGTCCTCCACCTTAGATGACCGTCCCTCATCTTATCCCCAACAGAGCAGCCGTCCCCTGCTAGGTGATCGTCCTTCACCTTTGATGCCGTACCTCATCATCTGTTTATTTCATTTATTCTTTAACCCGATGTCCGTCCCCGTCATTGCTCTTTACCCAGCAGTCGTCCTCTGCTCGACGGTCGTCCTCCGTCGCCCACACTTTACAATATACTTTAATTTCTTTTACAATCTATATCCTTTTTCTTCTTCATTTCTGTGAGTGCAAATTTTGGACTGTCTTGGGTATTCAACCACAAGTTATCTTGTTTGCCTGTTAAGCCGTCACTTACCGCCTGCATAGCTAACTCATGTTTGAATAGGGGCAGCTGTAAACACCCCAAATTTGCCCTCACCCATTCACACCATGGCTTGTGATCATTCCATATGCATAAACACAATCCTAACATCTCATATTACATTTTTGATCCACTGCATAGGCCCTAAGTCATCTACACCTAGGGTTTGTGATCTGAGCAATCCAAGAGCCATTTGAGCTACTCCAAAGGCCATCAATCATTTCAAAGGGATCCATGTGTGTTCAAGTATCATATTACATCCTCTCAAAGTCAAGAATGTCAAAGAATCACAAGAACTGGGATTGGTGTGGATGCAGAGCCAAGTTTGACTGCACAGTTGACCTAAAATTAGGGTTTTGGTTTCAGAGGCCATAACTCCAAATTTTTGGTCATTCTTGTTTCCATTGGTCTCTATATGGTATAGGGAGTATGCATATCAAGTTTCATGAAGAAATTCCATGGGGAAGTCATCTGATCAAGGGTTGACTTTCTGGACAAGTCAGTGCAAAATCAGGGCATCTGAGGCCCCCAATGACCCAACCAATGGGCATTCTTCATCACTTGGAGTGTATTTGATCTTTATTTGATCATGGAAGAAGGTTGAAGTTCACAAAAATCAAGAATTTGAAGTTTTTGCAAAGTTGACTTTTTAGGGCATGGTTGACTTTTCAAGAATATGTCATTTTGTGCCATTTTTCAAGCCTTGATTCTTGATCCAAAAATGCTTCAAATGAAAAACCCTTGGTCATGAAAGTTGTAGAACACATTTTTCCCTTTTCAAAAAGTACAAGAACATGGTCTAATTCATTTTGGATCAAAAGTTATGGTGTGACAAAGTTGACAAAAATCATTGATTTTCAAGATGTGCATTAAATGGAAAGTTTGCAAGATCATGAACCAAGGCTGTTTGTAACTTCTAGTTGACATCAAACCAATGTACAAACATCACATAAGTCCTAAAAGTCAGAATTGAACCCAAAATTCTCATGTTTCATGGCTTATGGAATGAGAAAATCACATGTGAACCAAAATGAGACAACTTGCAAAATCATCATCACACTTTCCCCCACTTGCTACATTGGTTGCTGAACCATGCTAGCCTCCCATACACACCATGCTGCGCCAGCCCTAGCCATTGTACCAAGCTAGAACTCAAGCCATACCTCTCTTACAAAAAAGTTGACTTTTGGCAAAAGCAAACATCCCAATCACAGCAGGCCATGTCACATCCTCTGGCCATTTGGAATTGTTTATACTATCCTTTAGCAAGCCAAACATAACACCAAGCCAAGCTGAAACACACCACAACACAACATACACAAACTCACCCCATTTTGCAAAACCATTCGAATCTGCCTCCACACCTCACAAACATTCAAGCAAGTCTCACCATCATCCTCACCTTGTCACACTGAACCAAAACCAACCAAGAACCAAGCCTGAATCAAACAAGAACACCTCATTACCATTCTCACTCCAACCTGCATTTTCATTCGAATCATCTTCCACAGCCACAAAACATCCAAACTCTTTTCACCAACAAATCAAGCACATCAAA
Source organism: Lathyrus aphaca (assembly GCA_963966055.1). Lineage (NCBI taxonomy): Eukaryota > Viridiplantae > Streptophyta > Magnoliopsida > Fabales > Fabaceae > Lathyrus > Lathyrus aphaca. The sequence goes on along the minus strand of OZ014522.1, from coordinate 465,794,936 downwards.
AGGAGTCAAAACCACCCTTCACATTGACCTGAAGCAGCCTATACATAAAGCTCATTTTCTGCTATATCAGATTGGAACCTCTCAAAATAGCTTGCTTAAGCTCATTCCAAGCCTGCCATTAGCACCAGGAGGATCAATGGAGTAAATTGGCACCAAGAAGCAGTCCAGAAAGCCCAGAAATAGAAGCTTCCATCTCAGGTATGACCATAGAAACTTTTCTCTCAGAGCTTGATTTTTAAGTTACAAACTGATTATTCATGTCTTGCTGGTCATGGGGATGTTCTCAGAATAAAAAATGAGTGAGAGATGAGTTTGTATGATCACTCTGAAATTTCACCCGTGGATTTTGTTTTCTTCGATTTGCATGATTCTTGGGGTTTAAATGATGTTTGAGGGTGGATTCATGTCCTAGGAGGTTAGAGGATCCTTTAGATGTGTTTAATTTGTTGTTTGGATGCCTGAATCGTGTTTTAGGGTTTTGATACCACCGGAGAAGATGACCGGAGCTTCCCTCCGGTCACCTGAGTTTGATTAGCCCTAATTACAGTCATTAATTTCCATTTGAATCTTGGGCGTTGGATTGTTTGAAAGCGTTGACCTCCCGCGTGCGTGTGTGGCCTGGATTCACCCAATTAGCCCTAATCACCATTAACTCATTTAATTATTTCATAAATCTTAATTAAAGTCAGATGCAATCCTGACCCTTCAAAAACACGCCCAGTCAACCATTTTGAATCCAGAAGCAATCTCAGCCTCTCCTTCTAATTACTTTTCCATTTTCTTTATTTTTATTTCATTTCTTTTCATTTTATTTGCACAATTTATTTAAAATAGTAAAAATTGCTTAAAAATTATGAAACTTTTTCTCAAGAGTTTTATTAATTTTTAAGACACAAAAATATTTTTAATTTTATTTTTATCATTTAAAAAGTATTTTTAAATATTTAAAAGATTATTTTTAATTGATTAATGAAAATTAATTTATTAAAAATACTTTTAGGTATTTAAAAATCACCAAAAAAATTCATGAAATGTTCTAAGACATTTAGAAACATTGTCCAACCTTCAAACCAAATTTCTTTTTTGATCTTGATGCATTTTGAGAATTTTTCATTGAATAAAAATCATTTTTGTGCATTATTTTGATCCCAAGTTCAAAAAATCATTTCTGCCTATTTATGAAGGATTGGACATTGATTCTTCTTGCATTGCATTATGTTTAGCATGTAGTTTTTGAGATTAAATGGCCATGATTTGATCTTGCATTTTCAATTTGTTTGACATTTCTTTTGTTTGGAAACCCTAAAACCCTAGCAAACTTGTAAAAATCATAACTTGAGATTGGTTAGGAGTTGATACCTCTCCTTTGGGCATTGGTTTAGTATGGGATTAGGGATCCTTTGTGTGGCATTTTCCATTTTTTATCTTAGGGTTTGCTTCTGATTTTGATTTTTGTTTGATGTTTGGTTCATAAACCCTAATTTGAGCTTTCATATGCATCCATCTTGCATTCCCTTGCATAACATGACTTACCATGACATTTCAAGCATCCATTTGATTCATTTGACATCATAGGACATATTGAAAGCATGTTTGATCATTGCATCATGTATTTGCCATGTTGTATGCCATGTGCACTTCATAACTTTTCATGTATGTTTATGGTTCCTAACTTGCTTCATTTGCATTCATGAACCTGTATGATCATTTCCATATGCTGCCTCATGCTTGTAGCATCTCATAGCATCATTAGCATCATGTATATGCTTCTGGTTTTGTTTCTCATCATGTCATCTCATCCCATTTTGCATTTGCATTGCATTTCTTTTCTAACCTTTCAGGTGGTAAGTGACTTTGAGAAGTGAATTTGCCTTCACTTCTCATAACTTTTCTTCTCATCTCTCTTGCATCCATTGCTGCATTTTTTGTTTGTGTTTGAGTTTGAGCTTGCTCATTCCTCCTCTTCTTACTTTCTTTCTCCAAGTGACTTGACTTCTTGAATGAAGCAAGTTACTTTGCTTTTCTTGATCCTTTCATCTGCTTCCTGGTGGTTCCATTGGAGATTTCTCTTGAAAACCTCACAAACCTTAGGGACAACCAAGCATGACAATGATTAGGGTTTTGATTAGTCTCCCCTCTTAGTTTTACCTTTGTGTCTCTTTGAGTCTTCTCTTCTCACCTCATAATCAGGGACTAAACCCTAAAGGCTTTAAGGCTTTGTGATTAAGCTTATGCCTGCATCCTTCTCTTAGGATGGAGTGTATAACTTTAATCCTAAGTGTTAAACCCTTAATGTGTTTAAATCTTTTAATCAATCCATCTAATAATCATCAAGACATTACACTTGTAACTTGGGCCTTGCATTAGGGTTCTAATTCTTCCTTAATTGGTTAAGAAGGACTAACCCTAGTGTTAATGGACAAGTCCTCCTCAAGTTGTCTTACAAATCATAAAATCCACTTCATCATCATACCATTAGATAAAATCCACCTAATCAAAGGACAGTTTTGTCATGAGTTTAATCCCTAATCATGGATTAAGTTGAGGAGCTTTCCTCAGCTTAAACATTCTCATCTATTATCCTTCTATTAGGATGGTGTAATGAGTCTGTTTAATCCTTGATTATGGCTTAATCTCATTACTCAACACTAAACAAAAACACCAAAAACATCTAAATAATCACAAGTAGGTTAATGATCTTAATCCTACACCAAAGGTGATTAAGTGTGAGAATCTGACTTCACACTTAAGGTATTCTCATTACCCCTAATCAGAGGGAAGATGTGATGAGTTTACTAAATCCATTGGTTTAGACTTAAGCTCATTAACTTATGACAAAATCCAAAAAAACAATAAAAGACTGAAAACACAAAAAACAAACAATAATCGTCTCCTCCGGGATTCTTTTCTCATCTCATTCACTCACAAACGAGAACTTGCTTCTTCCGTCTAATGCAAGACAGTTTGCACCTGAGCCAGACAGGTCATACACTTGAGCATAGACAAGTAAGCAGTTCACAAGTCAATTCACCTTTCAGTCTCTTTGGGTCGAACTACGGTGTTCTGACTTCCTCATTGCACGAGAGGATACGTAGGCATAACTTAACAATTATCGAACAAAAGTCTCTGTACATTCCCCCTCTTTCCAGCATCATTCTTTTAGCCTCATGATCTTGAGCAATTCATTCTCATTCTTACACTGACACTCTCATACTTCATATCACTTATACAATATACACTGACACCTGTACATCTTTTCCAGCTCTTTTATACACAGATTGCACTGACACTACCCCTTTAAAACACAAATCTTTTAAGCGTGGATCCCGTCGAGTACGGCGGACAATCTGGGTGCTAATACCTTCCCAGGTTGTAACCAACCCCCTTTCTCAGTCTCTCTGGTTCGCAACCGTCTTATCCATATCTCTTTCTAGGCCTATGCAGCATTGCCTTTCCTCCGGGATAAAAATGCCTAGCTGGCGACTCTATTCATTTCCAGTGAGTTCACGGCTGTGTGTTCTCATTGTCCGTCTCGCTGACCGTTCGCGTCTGTACCCCTTTTGACCCGGTGTCATTTGGTGGGAGCGACAAACCCTTCTGATGGGAATGTCTCAATCCTCCAGAGAAAGCTTCAGGGAATATGCCCAGAGGTGGAGACAGCTTGCTGCTGCTGTTCAACCACCCATGTCGGAAAGAGAAATGGCCGACATGTTCATGAACACCCTGCAAGGAACATACATTGATAGGCTAGCTGCCTTTTCTTCCACCAGCTTCGCTGACGTAGTCATAGCCGGAGAAAGAATTGAAAGCCTTCTGAAGATGGGTAAAATTTCTGATAATGGTGCAAGTTCTTCCAGTAACTCCAGGAAGCCTTTTGTGGGACCTAGAAGAACCGGTGAGACAAATGCCATTCATGCCACCAGGGGTAGGCATCAGTACCTTCACAGATCAATAGCAGCTGTCACAATTCCAGCTCCGATTCCTCAGCAACCAGCATATCAACAACCACAACAAACACATTATCAACAACAAGTTCAGTATCCGCCACAGAGGAACTACAACAACAACAACAACAACAGCAATCAACAGCAAAGACCCTTTCAGCAAAGACCATCACAGGCAAATAGGGTGATTGACCCTATCCCCATGCCTTATGCCGCTTTATTGCCACAACTCCTGAAGCTCAACTTGGTTGAGTTAAGGACATTGGCACCACCAGATCCCTCTAATCTTCCAAGAAACTATGATGTCAACGCCATATGTGCTTTTCACTCCAATGCACCTGGCCACAATACAGAGAAGTGCAGGGCCTTACAAATGAAAGTGCAGGATCTAGTGGATTCCAAGGCCCTCAACTTTGCACCCCCTCCAAATGTCAACAAGAATCCCATGCCCAATCATGGAGGGCCAAGAATTAATGCCATTGAGGAAAGCCATCTTTCTTAATCACCAGTGTTGGGCAGATTCGGACACCTCTGGTAGAAATTAAAGCTCAGCTCTTAGAATGCCAGATGTTCCCCGGGTGTGAGCTCGGTTGTGATTATTGCAACATTTCGATCAACGGGTGTGATAATTTGAGAAGCGGCATAGATGGTCTTATCAAAAGTGGTATACTTCAGATCACAACATCAGCTCCTACAAATCCAGCAATCCCTTTGACAACAATTCCTGACTCTTCTACAACTGCAACAACAATCATTCCAACCAATTCATCAATATCATCAACAATGGCTCCGTCCATCACTTCAACAAATCAGATGTCAACAACCATTTCTTCAACAACATCAGCACCCCTTTATTCAGCAGGATCTTCTACAACGCCAACAGAAATTAATGAAGATATCTCAGCAGTCACCATTTACTATGATCCATCATATGTTCATCCAAACAACAACTTTCAACAACAAGCAGTGGCATCTCCTGCCAGGTCACCAGTCACCATCTACTACGATCCGCACACCATTTCAGTACCCTCCTCTGCTGCAGTCAGTCCAGTTACCATCACGGTGCCTGGACCTGTTCCATATGAAAGCAGTAATGCCATACCCTGGCATTATGGCTCCGACCTCTACTGCAACGGGGAGAAAATCACCTTGGATTCATCAAGCTCTTCTCCACAAGTTGATAATGTTGGGGGAGGCGGAGGCTTCACCAGAAGCGGACGCCTTTTTGCCTCACAATTGCAAAGACCTAATGCCGAAGCAGAAGCTGCTGCCAAAGCAAAGGGAAAGAGTGTGGTATTTGAAGAACCGGCTGTCAAGGAAACTCAGAAGACATCTTTTGAGCAAGATGTAGATGAATTCATGAGAATTATAAAGAGAAGTGATTACAAGGTGGTGGATCAGCTTCACCAAACTCCCTCAAAAATCTCCATATTATCCCTGTTGATGTGTTCTGAAGCTCACAGGAATGCATTACTGAAAGTCCTGCACGCAGCATACGTGCCAGAGGAGATCACTGTTAATCAGCTAGAAACTGTGGTAGAAAATGTCAACACCAGTCATGGACTGGGCTTTACCAATGCTGACTTAACAACTGAGGGGCGTAACCACAACAAGGCATTACACATCACTCTAGAATGCAAGGGTGCTGTTCTATCTCATGTGCTGGTGGACATTGGGTCTTCACTCAATGTTCTACCAAAGAAAGCCTTGGTGAAGCTGGAGTATGATGGCTTGGCATTGCGTCCAAGTAATTTGGTAGTGAGAGCATTCGATGGCTCTAAAAGATCAGTGCTTGGGGAGATTGATCTGCCTGTGATGATTGGCCCGCAGACTTTTAAAATTACCTTCTATGTGATGGACATTCAGCCGGCCTACAGCTGTTTGTTGGGTAGACCTTGGATCCATGCCGCTGGCGCAGTTATGTCTACCCTTCACCAGAAGCTGAAATTCGAGTGGGAAGGGCAAATCATCACCATCTGTGGTGAAGAGGATATCTTTGTTAGCCATCTGGCTACGTACAAGTACATTGAAATGGATGGAGAAATCCATGAAACCATGAGCCAGGGATTTGAGGCCCTGAACATAAATGAAGCATCTGCTGTACTGGGAACCTCCATGACGTCTTATCAGCAAGCCAAGAAGGTTGTTGAAGAGGGGACTGCCCAAGGTTGGGGCAAGTTGTTGCCTGTGGAGAAGAAGGAGGACAGATTTGGGTTGGGTTACAAACCAACTCAACAAGATCAATCAGAGGCTGCTAAGAAGCCCAACTTTGTCAGCGGGGGAATGCTCACCCGGGATTCAATGAACAACTTGGAAGATGAGTCGGAAGATGAGCGCAACCTGGAGAGTTGGATACGTCCAAGGATCCCGGGGAGCCGTATCTCAAACTGGTCTTCCCAGGAAATTATAAGGGTTACTCCTGCAGAGTAATTATTATTTCCTGTATATTTTAAGCATGCATCAAGTCTTGCATCTTGCCCAAGATGACAAGACTCATTTTGTAATCGGGCCATCTTGTAATTTTGTGCAAACAGATCAATCAATGAATATCGGACATCTTTTGCAAATGAGTCTTTTTCTTTTCCGCTCACTGTTTTTCATTTTTTCTTTTTGTACAAAAATAAAAATGGCAATGTTTTCAAAATGATAACTTTACTTCACTTTTTATAAACAAGATTAAAATCGATCACTAAAATGAACAATCTACACCCTTGCAGAGAGTGCCTTTCAGACTGCACCGACAACAACACTGCTATGGCTTCGTATGACTTTGACAATCCAATCAATCAAGCTGATGAAGGGGTTGAGGAAGATTATGAGCTTCCTGAAGAGCTAGCCAGGTTGTTAAGGCAAGAGGAGAAGGTTATCACTCCTCATCAGGAGGAAGTCGAAACGATCAATCTTGGTACGGATGAAGATGTGAAAGAGGTTAAGATCGGGGCCTGCTTACAAGACTCAGTGAAAAAGCAACTGATTGACCTGCTTCGTGAATATGTGGATGTGTTTTCTTGGTCTTATCAGGATATGCCAGGGTTGGATACCGATATTGTTATGCACAAGCTGCCTTTAAGAGAAGATTGCCCACCGGTTAAACAGAAACTGCGCCGTACTCGCCCAGATATGGCAATGAAGATCAAAGAAGAGGTACAAAAGCAGTGGGACGCCGGGTTCCTTGTTGTAACTAGATATCCGCCGTGGGTTGCTAATATTGTACCTGTGCCTAAGAAGGATGGCAAGGTAAGGATGTGTGTGGACTACCGGGATCTGAACAGAGCCAGCCCGAAAGATGATTTCCCTTTACCTCACATTGATGTATTGGTGGATAATACGGCTCAGTTCTCGGTATTCTCCTTCATGGACGGATTTTCAGGATACAATCAGATCAAGATGTCACCTGAAGACATGGAGAAGACAACTTTCATCACACCCTGGGGCACGTTCTGTTATAAGGTGATGCCATTCGGACTGAAGAATGCTGGTGCTACTTATCAACGGGCTATGGTAACATTATTCCATGACATGATCCATAAAGAAATCGAATGTTATGTGGATGACATGATTGCCAAGTCCCTCACAGAAGAAGACCACCTGGTAAATCTACTAAAGTTATTCAAGCGTCTGAGGAAGTACCAACTGAAGTTGAACCCCAACAAGTGCACATTCGGGGTGCGTTCTGGTAAGTTGCTGGGATTTATTGTAAGTGAAAAGGGGATTGAAGTTGACCCTGATAAAGTCAAAGCCATTCAAGAAATGCCTGCACCAAAGTCAGAGAAAGAAGTTCGGGGGTTCCTAGGTAGATTGAACTACATTTCACGGTTCATATCTCACCTTACAGCAACCTGTGAACCTTTGTTCAAACTGTTAAGAAAAGAACAAACGGTCAGGTGGAATGAAGACTGTCAAAGGGCCTTTGACAAAATCAAGGAATACTTACAAGAGCCTCCTATCCTTATGCCTCCAGTTGAAGGAAGACCTCTAATAATGTACTTGACAGTGTTAGAAGAGTCAATGGGGTGTGTGCTGGGCCAGCATGACGAGTCTGGTCGAAAAGAGTATGCAATATACTACCTAAGCAAAAAGTTTACCGACTGTGAACAACGTTATTCACTACTCGAGAAAAATTGATATGCTTTAGCGTGGGCTGCTCGCCGACTGAGACAGTATATGTTGACCCACACTACTTTATTGATCTCAAAGATGGATCCAATTAAGTACATTTTTGAGAAGCCAGCGCTTACCGGACGGGTTGCAAGATGGCAAATGATCCTCACAGAATACGATATTCAGTACACATCTCAGAAAGCCATCAAGGGCAGTGTATTGTCTGATTATCTTGCCGAGCAACCCATTGATGATTACCAGCCTATGAGATTTGACTTCCCTGATGAAGACATCATGTTCATAAAAGCAAAAGATCATGAAGAGCCTATTCACACTAAAGGGCCTGACCCAGAAGAGGAATGGACTATGATGTTTGACGGGGCTGTTAACATGAATGGTCGTGGTGTTGGTGCAGTACTCATTACACCTAAGGGAGTTCACATGCCTTTCTCGGCAAAACTCACCTTTAACTGCACTAACGACGAAGCTGAATACGAAGCTTGCATTATGGGTCTTGAGGAAGCCATTGACCTCAGGATCAAGACTTTAATTGTATTCGGAGATTCAGCTTTGGTAATCAATCAGACCAACGGCAAATGGTACACGCACCAGGATCATCTGATACCTTACAGGGATTATACAAGGAGGTTATTGACTTTCTTCACAACGGTCAAACTTGAGTATATCCCTCGAGACGAGAATCAATTTGCAGATGCTCTTGCTATCATTTCATCCATGATCAAAGTTCAAGCTGCCAACTTTGTACCTCGGATTTCAGTGTCCAGACTTGACAGACCAGCGTATGTATTTGCAGCAGATGTTGTTAAGGATGATAAGCCTTGGTTCCACGACATCAAATGCTTCTTGGAGGATCAGACATACCCACCTGGGGCATCTTCCAATGATAAGAAGACATTGAGAAGGCTTGCTGGTAGTTTCTTCCTGAATACTGATGGTTCCCTTTATAAGAGAAACTTTGATATGGTACTCCTCAGATGCGTTGATAGAACAGAAGCAGACTTGTTGATGCACGAGGTGCATGAAGGATCCTTTGGTACCCATGTCGGAGGGCATGCAATGGCTAAGAAGTTGCTAAGATCAGGCTATTACTGGATCACAATGGATGCCGACTGTTGTGCTTATGCCAGAAAGTGTCATAAATGCCAGATTTATGCGGATAAAGTGCATGTGCCTCTGAATCCTATGAATGTGATGTCCTCACCCTGGCCCTTTGCCATGTGGGGCATTGATATGATTGACAAGATCGAACCGACTGCTTCAAATGGCCACAGATTCATCCTGGTTTCCATTGACTATTTCACCAAGTGGGTTGAAGCGGCTTCTTATGCAAATGTTACAAGGCAAGTGGTAGCCCGATTTCTGAAAAGAGATATCATCTGTCGGTATGGAGTGCCCGAGCGAATCATTATTGATAATGGTTCCAACTTGAACAACAAAATGATGGCAGAACTATGCCGGGACTTCAAGATCCAACACCACAACTCTTCTCCTTACAGGCCAAAGATGAATGGCGCTGTTGAGGCAACAAATAAGAATATCAAGAAGATTGTGCAGAAGATGGTAGTTACCTACAAAGACTGGCATGAAATGCTACCATTTGCCTTGCATGGGTACCGTACATCAATCAGGACATCCACTGGGGCAACACCGTATCAGCTTGTTTATGGTATGGAGGCAGTCCTACCTGTGGAAGTTGAGTTACCCTCCCTGCGGGTACCAATGGATGTTAAGCTGAACGAAGAAGAATGGGTCCGATCCCGATACGAACAACTGAATTTGATCGAAGAGAAGAGATTGGCTGCGATCTGCCATGGGCAGCTATATCAGAAAAGAATGAAGAAAGCCTTCGATCAGAAAGTCAGGCTCCGAGAATACCAAGTAGGAGATCTTGTGCTGAAAAGACTCCTCCCTCCTCATACAGACCACATGGGCAAATGGACTCCGAACTATGAAGGACCATTCGTAGTAAAGAAAGTTTTCTCCGGTGGAGCACTCATGCTTAGTACTATGGATGGTGAAGACTTCCCGTCCCCTGTGAATTCAGATGCAGTTAAAAAATACTTCGCATGAAAATGACCCGCTAGACATAAAAACAGAATGTAAGTCCAGGAAAAAATAGGGCATCCCGGCGAGTCAAAAACAGAATAAGAGACTCGGGCAAAAATAAGGGAAAATAAATAAAAAATGTACACCCGCTGGGTTCAAAAGCCGCATTGGACAACTCAGGCAAAAATGGGTATCCCGATGGATTGAAAACCCGAAAGGGAGATCCATGCAAAATAAGGGAATAAGCGAACAACTGCACTCTGAATTCGTCTCAACTTGGTAAGCTTCAAAAGGATCAAGCTTCTTTCAGAATCAGCCTTCTTCAGAAAGCAAGAAGAGAAGAACGTCAAATGTCATACGAGTCATAGCAAAGGGAAGCTCCCTGAAGCGTCATCAACATTGCCAATACCTTTTATTTCTCAATTTGTAACAATCTCCTCATTTTAGGGGATTTGTTTCTTTGACTGTATTTGCCAATTCAGGGCACACAAATTAATAAAATCAGATTTTCAGTCACACACTGTCTCGTACTCTTTTATTTGCAAAAATGTCCGATGTCAGTAATTTATTGATCGCATAAATACAGATGCGTCTTTCCTAAACTACATGCTTACAGGAAATATACTTACTCCCGGGGGTGTCTGAACTCCTATGACGGAATCCGGTAAGGGATGCCTCGGGATTACTTGGCGTTTCTCCATCTTTTCAGGATTGCAGGCATTCAAGGCACAACATGGGGCATGAAGGCTTCTCCCCGCAAGATGCCTAATCATTATCTACTCAGTCTATCTCCCGATTAGCACCGGAGGTGCTTTCTCCCCAGCTGAGTTGCCATTTGTTATTTCCTCCTCAGCCAAGTACAAAAGCCAGGGAACCATCTCCCCACAGAGTTTCAGCCTCTATCCAGAAGAGCAACGCCTGAGGATCTCACAACAGAGTGATGAAAGCTTCTACAAACCCCAGTTGGGTCTTTCATTATTGAAATAGGTCCATTAGTGACCTATATCCCCAAGCAAAGTCCCATATGTCAGATCTACCAATGATCTCATCCCCAGCCGGGATATCCACTTCAAGCAGATCATCCAAGGATCTTCGTAGCCACAGGACCCGGATCCCGGATCTGTATCATTGCATAATCATAGCATTCGCATCATATTCTCCCCACAGAGCGTAGCATTCTGTCTAATACGGAACATTGTGGCAAAAATCAAACATATTGCATGATCATAAGCCATGTTCTGAATCAAACACTTGTAAGTACCGACAATCCGTCGAGGATATACAGAGAAACTCTCCAGATTTCCCGGCAGAAAGCCAAGGCACTTGCCTTACACTCACAAATACAGATACACGCTCCTTTTGGCACTCGTCCATGTCATTCATTCCCCAGTAAAGTCACCCGAGCCTTCTTTATAAACACACTTATATATTACAGATACTTCTTGACACCCGTCCGTGTCATATCCCCAGTAGAAAGCCAAAGCATCCTCTTTGCACTCACAGATACATCTTTATACAAATTCCCTGACACCCGTCCATGTCGCTTTCCCCAGCACAGTTGCCTAAACATTTTGTAAACCATACACTTGTTTATATTACACTTTCCCCTTTTGACACTCGTCCGTGTCACTCTCCCCAGCAAATTAGACACTTGTCGGTGTTTCATTCATACTTATTACTCCTGTTTCACTCATACAGGTACTCATCCGTATCTTGTATACACCACTTATATCTCCTCAGATTAGACACTCGTCAGTGTTCTTTGTTAACCAGTTGATACTCGTCCGTATCATCATCTCAGAACATGCGTCAAACGTTTGTTTCTACCTGATACTCGTCCGTATCATAGTCTTAAGGATGCTCGTCCGCATCTTTAATCCATACACGTGTCAAACACTTATGTCTTCTTGAATTTAGACACTCGCATGTGTCTACTATTCCCCAGAGGAGTCCCCATAGAATCAACACTCGCCCGTGTTTTTTGTTAACCAGTTGATACTCGTCCGTATCATCATCTCTAAACATGCGTCAGCATTTGTTTCTACTTGATACTCGTCCGTATCATAGTCTTAGGGATGCTCGTCCGCATCTTTAATCTATACACCGTACACCAAACACTTATACTTTTTATTTCTTGGATGTAAACACTCGTCCGTGTTTACTATTCCCCAGTAGGTCGCCAGCAAAGCAACCTTTTTTTTTCTGTCCGGCATTCGTCCTATGTCGTGATATTTAGCAGTCGTCCCCTGCTAGGTGATCGTCCTTCACCTTTTGATGATCGTCCTTCATCATTCTATCCGATGGCCGTCCCCATCATTGATCCTGTTATCTGACATTCGTCTTATGTCATGATAAACCCTAAGAGAAGCCGTCCGCTGCTAGGTGATCGTCCTTCACCTCTTGATGATCGTCCTTCATCATGCTTATCCGATGGCCATCCCCATCGTCGACCTTTTCATCTGACAATCGTCCTATGTCATGATAGTTCCGGCAGCCGTACCCTGCCAGGTGATCGTCCTTCACCTTTGGATGACCGTCCCTCATCCTCTCCCCAGCGGAGTCTCCATTATTGGAACCCTTTTCTATCCGGCATTCGTCCTATGTCGTGATATTTAGCAGCCGTCCCCTGCTAGGTGATCGTCCTTCACCTTTTGATGATCGTCCTTCATCATTTTATCCGATGGCTGTCCCCATCGTTGATCTTGTTATCTGACATTCGTCCTATGTCATGATAAACCCCGAGAGCAGCCGTACCCTGCTAGGCGATCGTCTTTCACCTCTTGATGATCGTCCTTTATCATGCTTATCCGATGGCCGTCCCCATCGTCGACCTTTTATCTGGCATTCGTCCTATGTCGCGATATTTTTGGCAACCGTACCTTGCCAGGTGATCGTCCTTCACCTTAGATGACCGTCCCTCATCTTATTCCCCAACAGAGCAGTCGTCCCCTGCTAAGTGATCGTCCTTCACCTTTGATGACCGTACCTCATCGTTTATTCTTACCTCTAATCCCCAGAGAATCTTATATCCCCAGCTTGTCGGCCGTCCCCGTCATTGCTTTGTTTCCTGCATTTATCCCCAGTTAGTCGGCCGTCCCCGTCTTTGCTTTATTTCCCGCATCTTCCCCAGCTAGTTGGCCGTCCCCGTCTTTGCTTTATTTCCCGCATCTTCCCCAGCTAGTCGGCCGTCCCCGTCTTTGCTTTATTTCCCGCATCTTCCCCAGCGTGTCGGCCGTCCCCGTCATTGCTCTTTCCCCAGCAGTCGTCCTCTGCTCGACGGTCGTCCTCCATCGCCCACACTTTATAATATACTTTATTTTCTTTTACAATCTATATCCCTTTTCTTCTTCATTCTGTGAGTGCAAATTTTGGACTGTCTTTGGTATTCAACCACAAGTTATCTTGTTTGCCTGTTAAGCCGTTGCTTACATCCTGCACAGCTAACTCATGTTTGAATAGGGGCAGCTGTAAACACCCCAAATTTGCCCTCACCCATTCACACCATGGCTTGTGATATTTTCATATGCATAAGTTCAATCATAGCATCTCATGTTACATTTTTGATTCATTGCATTGCTTCAAAGTCATCTGCATCTAGGGTTTGTGATCTGAGCAATCCAAGAGCTATTTGAGCCACTCCAAAGGTCATCAATCACTTCAAAGGGGTCCATGTATGTTCAAGCATCATATTATATCCTCTCAAAGTCAAGAATGTCAAAATATCACAAGAACTGAGATTGGCATGGAAGCAGATCCAGGTTTGACTGCACAAATGACCTAGAATTAGGGTTTTGGTTTCAAAGGCCATAACTCCAAATTTGTTTGTTCATTCTTGTTTCTATTGGTCTCTATATGGTATAGGGATCATGCATATCAATTTTCATGAAGAAATTCCATGGGGAAGGCATCTGATCAAGAGTTGACTTTTTGAACAAGTCAGTGCAAAATCAGGGTATCTGAGGCCCTCAATGACCTAACCAAAGGGTGTTCTTCATCATTTTGAATGTGTATGATCTTTATTTGATCATAGAAGATGTTATAAGTTCACAAAATTGAAGAATTTCAAGCCATTTTCAAAGTTGACTTTTTGGGAGATTGACTTGTAATGGAAACTTGCCATTTTGGGAAACTTTTTCAACCCTTGCTTTTTGATTCAAAAATGCTTCAAATGGGAAAACTTTGGTCATGAAAGTTGTAGAATGGATCATTCCCTTTTCAAAAAGTACAAGAACTTGTCCTAATTCATTTTGGATCAAAAGTTATGGCTTGTCAAAGTTGGGGAAAATCACATAATTTCAAGTTTTCTACCAAAGAGGCAAAGTTGCAAAATCACTTGCCAAGGCAAATTGTGCTATCAAATGGACTTCTAATCTTCATACAAACATAAACCAAGGCCTAAAGATCAGATTGTATCAAAAGTTCACTCATTTTTATGACTTGTGGATCAAGAAACTTCAAAAGGGCCAAAGATGAACCAAGTTGCAAAACCTCACTCAAACCCTAATCCACTTGCTGCATTGCTTCTAATCAGATTCTATGGTTCTCCCTAAACTCAGCTGAGCCAAGCCATGCCCCTAAACTATCCTGCCACTTGCCCATACCTCCAAGTACAACTTGCTTGACTTTTTGCAACTTGAGCCATACCAATCACACAGCTCCACAACAACTCTCAGCCCAATCAGAACATGTTATGTGGACCTCAAGCAAGCCATTTCACACAAGAAGCCAGGCTGAAACCTCCCACAAGACAGGATTCACAAAAACCTCCCTCTTTGCATTTTCATTCGAAACTCATCACATAAGCCACAAACCTTCAAACAAATTCCACAGAACAACTCACCATGATCCACTGATCATTTCCCAACCATCACATTGCCCTAAAACCTCCACAATCAAAAACACAATTTTCACATTTCATGAACTGAGATTCTGCAAACTCTCTCCAGAGGCCATTTAAACTCCAACCAAGCATTGCAAGCTTCTTAGGAGGTTCATTGGAGTGGATTTGAAGCAAAGAACTGGCCAGAAAGTCCCTGATTCGAAAGCTCAAGCTCAGGTAGCCATGGCATTTATTTTTCCAGAACTCTCATTTTATGTTATAGAATGATTCTACATGCTTCACTGATTGCCATGATGTGTTTAGTTTTGAAAATAGTTGAGAAATAAGCATTTCATGAGCTTCTGAAATTTCTGAATAATTTTCCGTTTTGCTTCGAATCTTGTTGTTCATGTGAAATAAATGATTTTTGCTGGCTGAATCTTGTTTAGAATGAGTTAAGGATTGATTCTGGAGAGTTTGGTGAGTTTTTATGGCGTTTTGAGAGAGATTGAGTGAGAGAGCCGCCGGAGAAGATGACCGGAACACTGTTCCGGTCATCTGAAAGTCATTAGGGTTCAGATTAGGGCTTTAATCATAATTAGCGTAGTTTGAATTTCAGCCGTCCAGATGCGCGCGGGGTCAATTCCCTCCAACCCAGCTTTGAATCTCAGCCTTGGGATTAGTTGACTTTCCCCCTTTTCTCATTTTATTTAATTTTTAATTCATTTGTTTCTATTTAATTTGCACGAATTTTAAAAAATAGCAAAACACTTTAAAAAATTCTGAATTTTTTTGTCAAAGGTTCAATTAATTTTCAGAACACAAAAATATTTTTATTTTTATTTTTTGCATCAAAAATTATTTTAAAATCATTTAAAAGTTTATTTTTAATTAGTTAATGAAAATTAATTAATTAAAAATACTTTTAAGTATTTAAAAATCACAAAAAAATTCATGAAACCTTTAAAAACATTTAGAAACATTGTCCAACTCTCAAACCAAATTTCTTTTTTGTTCTTGATGCCTTTTGATAATTTTCTTTGGATTTAATTTCATTTCAAGGCATTATTTTGCTTCAAACTTCAAAAATTCATTTTTGCCTAACCATTGAGAGTTGGATCATGATTCTTTTTGCGTTGCATCTTGCATGACATGTAGTTTATAGGATAAAATTGGCTTGAATTGATCTTGCATTTTCATTTTTGTTTTGCATTTTTCTTGACAAGGTACCTTAAAACCCTAGCAATCTTAGGAAGTTCATTGCTTTCAATAGGTTAAGAGTTGGATCCCCTCCTTTGGGAAGTGAGTTTGTATAGGTTTAGGGTTCCTTTGATTGCATTTTCAAATTTTTATCATGTAATTTGCTTCTGGTTTTGGATTTTTGCTTTGTATGTTGCATATAACCCTAATTTATGCTTTCCTTTGCATCCATCTTCCATTTTCTTGCATACCATGACTTTCCATGACATTTTGTGCATCCATTTGATTCATGATACATTTTAAGACATATTAGAATCATGTTTGATCATTGCATCTTTCATTTTCCATGTTATATGTCTTTTGCATTCCATAACTTTTCATAAACATTCATGGTTCAAAACATGCTTCTCTTGCATCCATATGTTTGTATGATCATTCTCATGCCTTGCCTCATGTTTGCATCATCTCTTAGCATCATTAACATCATACTCATGCTTCTGGTTTTGGTTTGCATCATCACATCTCATCTCATTTGCATTGCATTTCATTTCTTTACTAACTTTTCAGGTGGTAAGTTGTATTGAGAAGTGAATTTGCCTTCACTTCTCACAATCTCTTCTCATCTCTCTTGCATCATTGCTGCATTTTTGTATGTGTATTGGATTGAGCTTGCTCATTCTTGTTCATCTTACTTTCTTTCTTCAAGCAACTTGACTTCTTAAGTGAAGCAAGTTGTTTTGCTTCTCTTTGCTCCTTTCATCTGCTTCTCTCCTTGGTGGCTCTTTGAAAATTTCTTTCTTAAACCCCACAAACCCTAGGAATGACCAAGAATGATAACAATTAGGGTTGATTAGTCCCCCACTTAGCTTTTACCTTTGTGTCTCTTTGAGTCTTCTCTTCTCATCTCATAATCAGGGACTAAACCCTAAAGGCTTTAAGGCTTTGTGATTAAGCTTATGCCTGCATCCTTCTATTAGGATGGAGTGTATAACTTTAATCCTAAGTGTTAAACCCTTAGTGTGTTTAAAATCCTTTAATCAATTCACATAATAATCATCAAGACATCAAGCTTGTAACTTGGGCCTTGCATTAGGGTTCTATTTCTTCCTTGATTGGTTAAGAAGGACTAACCCTAGTGTTAATGGACAAGTCCCCCTCAAGTTGTCTTACAAACCATAAAACTCACTTCTTCACATTACCATAAACTGAAATCCATCTAATAAAGGCTTTGTTTTGTCATGAGGTTAATCCCTAATCATGGATTAAGTTGAGGAGTCTTCCACAGCTTAAACATTCTCATCTATTATCCTTCTATTAGGATGATGTAATGAGTCTGTTTAATCCCTGATTATGGCTTAATCTCATTACTCAACACTAAACAAAAACAACAAAAACATCTAATTAATCACAAGTAGCATAATGATCTTAATCCTACATCATGGTGATTAAGTGTGAGGTGCTTACTTCACACTTAAGGTATTCTCATTACCCCTAATCAGAGGGAGGATGTGATGAGTTTACTAACCCTTGGTTTAGGCTTAAGCTCATTTTCTTATGACAAACCTTCAAAAAGCAATAAAAGATTGAAAACACAAAAACAAACAATAATCGTCTCCTTCGGGATTCTTTTCTCACCTCATTCACTCACAAACGAGAACTCGCTTCTTCCGTCTAATGCAAGACAGTTTGCACCTGAGCCAGACAGGTCATACACTTGAGCATAGACAAGTAAGCAGTTCACAAGTCAATTTACCTTTCAGTCTCTTTGGGTCGAACTACGGTGTTCTGACTTCCTCATTGCACGAGAGGATACGTAGGCATAACTTAACAGTTATCGAACAAAAGTCTCTGTATATTCCCCCTCTTTCCAGCTATTCTTTAAGCCTCATTATCTTGAGCATTTCACTTTTTTTTCCTACACTGACACTTCTTTTATACACTTCATTTCTCTTACACTGACACCTGTACATCCTTTTCCAGCTCTTTGATACACAAATTGCACTGAGACTACCCCTTTTAAACACAAATCTTCTAAGCATGGATCCCGTCGAGTACGGCGGACAATCTGGGTGCTAATACATTCCCAGGTTGTAACCAACCCCCTTTTTCAGTCTCTCTGGTTCGCAACCGTCTTATCCATCTCTTTCTAGGTCTATGCAGCATTGCCTTTCCCCCGGGATAAAAATGCCTAGCTGGCGACTCTTTTCTTCCTGAGTTCACCCCTGTGTGTTCTCATCCTCTCTTTCGCCGACCGTTCGTGTCTGTACCCCATTTGACTTAGCCTCATTTGGTGGGAGCGACACAATGTCATAGGAGTCATAGCAAAAGGGAAGCTCCTTGAAGCGTCGTCAGCATTGCCAGCATCTTTTTGTTTCTCAATTTGTAACAATCTCCTCATTTCAAGGGATCTGTTTCTTTGACTGTATTTACCCATTCAGGGGCACATAAATTAATAAAATTAGATTTTCAGTCATATTTCGTCTCGTACGTTTTATTTTCATTTGCAAAATGTCTGATGTCCTTAAGATATTGATTGCATAAGTACAGATGCACCTTTTCTAAACACATGCTTACAGGAAATGAATTTGCTCTCAGGAGCGCCTAAATTCCTAGGATAGGATCCAGTAGGGGATACCTCGGGATACTTGTATGTTTCTTTGTCATAACAGGATTGCAGGTACTCAAGGTGCGACATGGGGCATGAAAGTTTCTCCCCAACAAGTTGTCAAATCACCATTTCCACAGCGCATCTTCCAAACAACACCAGAGCTGCTTTCTCCCCAGCTGAGTTGCCAGTCGTCATTCCTCCTAAACCAAGTGTTAGACAGGGAACTATCTCCCCACAGAGTTTTAGCCTCTATCCAGAAGAGCAATGTCCGAAGATCTCACAACAAAGCGACGAAAGCTTACACAGCCCCAGCTGGGCTCATCATCACCAAAGATAGGTCAATCAGTGACCTGTTTCCCCAAGCATAATCATTTTATCAGATCTACCAATGATCTCATCCCCAGTTGGGATATCCACTTCAAGTAGATCAGCCGGAGATCTCCGCAGCAACGGGATCCGAATCCCGGATCGGTATCTCTGCATAATCATAGCATTCGCATCATATTTTCCCCCAGAGCGTAGCATTCCGTCTAATACGGAACATTACGGCAAAAAATCAAACATATTGCATAAATCATAAGCCATGTGTCGAACTGAACACTTGTAAATACTTACATTCCATCAACAATATACAAAATACCTCTCAAACTCCCTGTTGCACCCCAAAATTTGCCCTCCACAAGACAAGTCATTGTGTACTAAGAGGCTCACAAGGTTCACAAGGTTCACAAGACATCTCATGAGATTCACAAGGTTCACAAAGTTCACAATTAGTCAGAAGATTTGACATTTTCCTCAGACAATGCATCCTCCTAAGCAATGCATCCTAAACTAGGGTTGTGACTTTTATCAGGCTAAATGGACTTCCAAGACTTCAAGTGAGCTTCATAACATCTTATATGTGTTTAAGAATCCCCATGACAAGTTTCAAGACTTTTCCCAAAGGTTTGCTCAGTCAGATGATCAGATAGGTTAAAATCAGTCAAAGCAGTTAAAAAGTCAAACTGAGGTCAACTGTGGTCAAACCAAAGTCAAACTTCATGATTTTTTGCCGACATCAAGTATATGAAGGAAAATTCATCATTTCATCATTCTAAATTAGGGTTTTCACAGGAAAAGTCAACTGAACTTTGACCAGCCATAACTTTCACATGCTTCATCAAATTTTTCCCATCCAAAGCTCAGTTTGAAGGAAATTGAATTCTCTACAACTTTGTATCTCACAAGCCAAGCCCAAAAATGCTTCATTTGGAAGGTATGAGCTAAGACATTATAGGTCCTTTTGAAAGTCAACAAAAAGTCAACAACTTCAAAAGAGCATAACTTGAGAATGGTAAAAGATATGGACATGAAACCAATGAGGTTGGTTATAGGACGCTTTAAGCTTTCTAAAATGTCCAAGAACACCCTCATAGTATTAAAATTGAAGGATTTGTGCCCTTGCAAAGTTGGGAAATTTTAGGGAAGTTTATGAAGCAAATAAGGCCTAAAATCAAATTTTTGCTAAATGAGCCCACCAAATTGCCATCCCATCTTTATAAAAACACCAAGCACGACCCAACCCACCTATTTTCTGAATTTTTATTTTTTATTTCATATTTATTTGAATTTTATTCATTAAAATACCATTTAAATTGAAATAAAATATAAAATCATATATTTAAAAAGGGATTTTGCTTCTAGAAAGTCATAAACATTATTTGGATTAGATTGATACACAAGTTATGAGGATTGTCCCAAAATAGCAATGTTAGATCAAATAATATTCAAATTTCATGACATATCTTTCTCAATATTCAAATGATCCAAAAGTCCAAAGAACCATAACACTTTTTAACCTAATTTGATTCACTACATATAGAGGAACTGATCACAACCTAAAGGACACGATTTTTCTGCCTCCAAGGACAAAATCAAAAGTGAAAATTTTCAACCATAAGAGAAATTCGGTTTTGAAGTTTGAGAGGATATCAAGGCATTCTAAAGGTTGCAATGCATTCTCCAGTGAATATTGAACATGTCTAAGGCACTTACATCATTCAAAGCATTCCAAATCATCATAACCGAATCATGTTCTTCAAGCTTATTTTCGTTTTTCGATTTCATTGATTTGCTTGTTTTAATCCATTTTTGATTGTTTGATGATGTTTGTGATGAACCATAGATTGATTCTGGGCTGTTTAATTGAGTTTTCCATGCAGGTATCAAGATTCACCATAGCTAGGGTTTCAGAATTCGTTTTAGGGATTTACGGTTTAGGTTATATAAATGATATTAATTGACAAAATTGAATCATATAAGACCTGGGTAATCCATTGAAACGATCAATTTGGACGAATTTTGCATGTTTTACAGGTTGGCAAGGACATAGGATTTCCTGCAAATAAACTCGTAGCAAAACCCCTATGAAATTTCGCAGGAAATTTCACAGGGCTGGAGGTAGAAGACGATGGCTTTTGGCGCCATCTGTAATTTCAAAAATTCGTTTTAATACTTTTACAATTTCGTTTCATTATAATTTCAATTAATAACGTCTTGCTTGGTGGTTGTGATGCGCGCTGGTAATGCTTGAAACCTGGGTTCGATTCCCAGGTTTTTTCCTTTTGATCAATTGTTTCTTTCATATTTTGTAGGTTCTTAATATATAATCTTGGGCTCATTCCTTTACCCAGAAGCCATACGCAGCCCAGTGGTGGGTCTCATTACTGGTAACAGGGAGGTCCTGGGTTCAAATCCAGGCCTCCCCTCTTTTTTTAATTGTTTTCTTTGTATTTTTTCTTTTATTTATTTTATTAATTATGTAATTAGGTTAATTGATTTTTCTTAATTAAAACATTAACCCTATTTTTTCTTACTAATCCTAAAAATTAACTTATTTTTCTAAAACTCTAATTAATTAATTTAAACCTTATTTTTATTAATATGTATATATTATATTTAAATTGATATTGTATAATTCTAGTATAAAACTTAATTATTTCTTATATAAAACCTAATTTTTTTTATAAACCCTAATTATGTTATAAATATTAATTAATTTAATTATATATATTTATTTTATAATTTGTATATATTATTATTATATGTAGTTTGTTTATATATATAAATAATTTAATTAAGATTAGATTAAGTAGTTAACCCTAATTTATTTTTTTTAAACAATTAAAAACCCTAATTTTATTTTATGATTTTAGTTCTCTTATTTTTTTATGCTTACTTAATTATAATTAACAAATATTTTTATAATATGTATATAAAATTAAATTATTAGAACTATTAGTCATATTTATTAGTATATAATATTTATTATTTATTTCTTTTTATTAAAATTTTTAAAAATAATTATTTATTTAATTTTGAACTTTTAATTTGTTTCTATATTATATTGTTATACTAACCTTCTTATATTTATTTTTGTTTGTTATTACTAACCAATTTAATTATTATTTATTATATGCTTACTTATTTAAATTATTCTTATAATGTAATTGTGCCAATTATGTAATAGTTATAGAATTATTCTTATTATTTATTTTTAATTGCCATGGTTAGTAAAATAGGGAGTGTAAACATGTTTGTATTTAAAATTGAATTTAGATCATTAATCTCAAGATAAATATATGAACTTGTACACGCACACACGTAAGTCGATCCTGGATCGCCATCTCACATTCTTAAGGATACCTCTCATGTTGCCTAAACAAAAAGGTCAAGTAAGGTGTAAATCAAAGTCCCTTCTCTCATATCATCTAGTCCCTTAAAAGATAATAAGATCAAGTCCCTCCATGGTTGCCTTCGTAAATGATCTTGTCCCTTTCGAATAAAGATGATAAGTCCCTTCAAATTGCTAAATACGCCTTACAGTTGCCTAATCACAGTTGTCCCTTCATTTGTCCCTCACACATCCAAGGTAATGACTACCTATTCCTTAATAATAGGGATAGTCTTACCACTTAAAGGATATTTAAGAACAGAAAAGATTTAACTTTGGGTAGGTTCCTCTTATGTACTTGCTCACCTTTTCAAACATTTCAAAAACACTTCACATTTTCAAGCAATTTTCAAAACAAAGGCTATATATATATATATATATATATATATATATATATATATATATATATATATATATCCGTACATGGATCATTATAAAGTACTTAAGAAAATTTCTAATCACACACTACACTTTTCAAAAACATTTTAAAGTGAGCTAAGTAACTAAGAGCCCATGGATAACCATGGATGTAAAGGGTGCTAACACCTTCCCTTTACATAACCTACCCCCCGAACCCAAAAATCTTTTAAGGTCTTTCCTGTTCTTTTATACCCTTTCCTTTGGATAAAATAAAAGTCGGTGGCGACTCTTGCTATCCGCAACATTTAACTAAAAGTCAGTTCTCCCACCGTGTTACACTCCCCGACAGAATATTAAAGCATTTCCTTTACACTCACAAATACAGATACATACTCTTTGGCACTCGTCCGTGTCATCATTCCCCAGTAAAGTCGCCAAAATATTCCCCACAAACAGATATCTATACACTCTTTGGACACCCGTCCATGTCACCTTCCCCAACACAGTTGCCTAAACACTTTGTGAACCAAATACTTGTTTATAATACACTTCTTCCGACACCCGTCCGTGTCGTGCTCCCCCCAGCAAGTTGAACACTCGTATGTGTCTCACTCATGTTTACTCATTACAGATACTCGTCCGTATCTCGTATATACCACTTAAATCCCTCAGAGTCAACACTCGTCCATGATCTTTGTTAACCAGTTAATACTCGTCCGTATCATCATCTCTGAACATGCGTCAAGCGTTTGTTTCTACTGATACCCGTCCGTATCACAATCTTAAGGATGCTCGTCCGCATCTTTAATCTATACACCATGTCAGACACTTATTCCTTTGCATTCTTGAAATTAGACACTCGTCTGTGTCTACCATTCCCCAGAAGAATTCCCGGCAGATCTTGATAAACTATTTCCTTTCTATCTGACATTCGTCCTATGTCATGATATTTCCGGCAGCCGTACCCTGCCAGGTGATCGTCCTTCACCTTTTTGATGATCGTCCTTCATCATCCCCAGCGGAGTCTCTATTCATTAGAACCCCTTCCTATCCGACATTCGTCCTATGTCGTGATATTTTTAGCAGCCGTCCCCTTCTAGGTGATCGTCCTTCACCTCTTGATGATAGTCCTTCATCATTTTATCCGATGGCCGTCCCCATCGTTGATTCTGTTATCTGACATTCGTCCTATGTCATGATAAACCCCGAGAGCAGCCGTACCCTGCTAGGTGATCGTCCTTCACCTCTTGATGATCGTCCTTCATCATTTTATCCGATGGTCGTCCCCATCGTCGACCTTTTCATCCGACATTCGTCCTATGTCGTGATACTTTCGGCAATCGTACATTGCCAGGTGATCGTCCTTCACCTTAGATGATCATCCCTCATCTTATCCCCAACAGAGCAGCCGTCCCCTGCTAGCTGATCGTCCTTCACCTTTGATGACCGTTCTTCATCATTTATTTCTTCAACCTGATGGTCGTCCCCATTATTTATCTCTAAATCCCCAGAGAGTCTTATTTCTTTACTTGATGGTCGTCCCCATCATGATCCCTCTATTTCCCCAGCATGTCGGTCGTCCCCGTCATTACTTCATCCCCAGCAGTCGTCCTCTGCTCGACGGTCATCCTCAGTCGCCCGCACTTTATAAGCATACTTCACTTCCTTTCACAATCTATATCCCTTTTCTTCTTATCCCCAGTGAGTGCAAATTTTGGACTGTCTTTGGTATTCAACCACAAGTTATCTTGTTTGCCTGTTAAGCCGTTGCTTACATCCTGCACAACTAACTCATGTTTGAATAGGGGCAGCTGTAAACACCCCAAATTTTCCCTCACTCATTCAAACCATGGATTGTGATTCTTTTCATTTGCATAAGTTCAATCATATCATCTCATATTGCATTTTTGCTTCACTGCATTGGTTCTAAGGCATCTGCATCTAGGGTTTGTGATCTGAGCAATCCATGAGCTATCTGAGCCACTCCAAGAGTCTCCAATCATCTCAAGAGGGTCCATGTATGTTCAAACATCATATTATATCTTCTAAAGATCAAGGAAGTCAAAGAATCACAAGAACTGAGGAAGGCATGGAAGCAGAGCCAAGCTTAACTGCACAGATGACCTGAAATTAGGGTTTTGGTTTCAGAGGACATAACTCCAAATTTTTTGGTCATTCTTCTTTCTATTGGTCTCTATATGATATAAGGATCATGCATACCAATTTTCATAAAGAAATTCAATGGGGAAGGCATCTGATCACAAGATGACTTCTTGAGCAAGTCAGTGCAAAATCAGGGCATCTGAGGCCCCCAATCATCCAACCAAAGGGTATTCTCCATCATTTTTAATGTGTATGATCTTAATTTGATCTTAGAAGATGTTAGAAGTTCACAAAGTTGAAGAATTTCAATCCATTTGCAAAGTTGCCATTTTGGGAAAGTGACTTGTAATGAAAACTTGCCATTTTGGGAAAGTTTTTCAACCTCCTCTTTTTGATCCAAAAATGCTTCAAATGAAAAATCTTTGGTCATGAAAGTTGTAGATTGGATCCTCCCATTTTCAAAAAGTACAAGAACTTGATGTAATTCATTTTTTTATCAAAAGTTATGGCCTTGCAAAGTTGGACAAAATCACATAAATTTCACTTTTACACCAAAGAGGGAAACTTGCAAATTCTCATGCCAAGCATTTTTATGACTTCAAATGGACTTCTAACCATCATAAAAACATAACACATGACCTAAGATTCAGAATTCTCCAAAGAATCACTCATTTTCATGCCTTGATCATTAAGAAATCTCAAAAGGGCCAAAGGTTCACAAAATTGCAAAAACCCCCATAAACTTCAATCCACTTGCTGGTTTGCCTCAATCTCACTTCCATGGTTCTCCTTGATCACAGCTGCACCAGACATGCCTTTGTCCTTGGCCTGAACTTGCCCATACCTCAAAGGACACCTAACCTTGACTTTTGGCAAAATGGACCATGCCAATCAACATATCCCACACCAACTCCACAGACCTATCACAGCTTGATAAGTGGACAAAATGAAACTCAAAACACACAAGAAGCAAGCCTGAAACCACAGCATCACCATAGTTCACAAAAACCTCCCTCTTTGCATTTTCATTCGAAACTGATCACATAAGCCACAAACCTTAAAACAAACTTCATAGAACAACTCACCATGACCCTCTGATCATTTCTCAACCATCACTTTTTCCTTAAACCCTTCATATCAAAAATATGATTTCTCTCCCCCTTTGAACTGAACTGAATCAATCTCACAAACTAGCCACAAAAAACTCCAACCAAACATCAAAGCTTCTTCAGGGAGATCATTGGAGGGGTTTTGAAGCAAGGAAGCAGCCTGAGAGTTCCAAGTTTGAAAGCTTCACCTCAGGTAGCCTTGCAAAATTATTTTTCCAGAAACCCTTTTTTAAGTTATTGAAATGATCTACATGCTCCCCTGATTGCTCTGCACTTTTTATTTTTGAAAATGATTGATTATTGAGTATGTACTGTATCTCTGAAAGTTTGGTCTTTTTTAGGTTTTGATTCGTATCTGGAGTTTGAGTGAAAATAAATTGATTTTGAGAGTGAATTCGTGTTTAGGAAGGTTGAGAGGTTTGATCTTGAGCTTTACAGCTCTTAAAATGGTCTAGGGAAGTTTTTGTTCTTGAGAGGTCGCCGAAGAAGACGACCGAAACCACTGTTCCGGTCGTCTGAACTTGTTTTGCCCTAATTAGGTTTAGGCTGAGTAATTAAGTTAGTTTGAACCTGGAGCGTTGGATGAAGCTTACGCGCGTGAACCTAGGGCCAGGATCTCCCAATTAGTTTTAATTCTGATTAATTAGATTAATTAATTAGGGTTAAGTTAATTAAGCCAGTTTGAATATAGAGCGTCCAGATGCGCGCCAGGTCTTTCCCTCCACCCCAGATTTGAATTTTGTCCATTGGATGCGTTGACTTCAGTTTAATTCATTTTTATTTCATTATTTTTATCATTTCTTTTCACATTTTATTAAAAATAGTAAAAAGACTTCAAAAATTCTGAAAATTTTTATTCAAGCTTTCATTAATTTTCAGAACCCAAAAATATTTTTATTTTTATTTTTTGCATTAAAAAATATTTTTAAATCATTTAAATGATTATTTTTAATTAGTTAATGAAAATTAATTAATTAAAAATGCATTTAGGTATTTAAAAATCACAAAAAAATTCACATTGCATTTTAATACATTTAGAAACATTATCAAACTCTTCAAACAAATTTCTTTTTGGTTCTTGACCTATGTTGACATTTTTCATTGGAATTAAAGTTCTTAAAAGGCAATATTTTTGTTCTAACTTAGAAAAATTCATTCTGCCTAACCATGAAGAGTTTGGTGATGGTTCTTCTTGCATTGCATTCTTCATAGCATGTAGTTTCTAGGGTAAAATTGGTTTGAATTTATCTTTCATTTTCAATAAGATGTGCATTTTTCCTTTTGAGGTGCCTTAAAACCCTAGCAAACTTAAGAAAATCATAACTTCCATTAGGTTAAGACTTAGGTCCCCTCCTTTGGGCAGTGAACTTGTGTAGGGTTAGGGTACCTTTGACCCCATTTGCAATTTTTCATCTTGTCATTTGCTTCTGATTTTGAATTTTGCATTGCATATTGTATGTGAACCCTAATTTTGGCTTTCATTTGCATCCATCTCTCATTTGCTTGCATACATGAACTAGCCATGAGATTTTGTGCATCCACATGATATATGAGACATATTAAGACACATTAGAATCATGTTTGATCATTGCATCATTCATTTGCCATGTTATGCATTCATACCATTTCATAAACTTTCATGAACTTTCATGGTTCAAAGCATGCTCCATTTGCATCCTCATCCTTGTATGATCATCCACAACTCTTGCCATGTGTTTGCATCATCTCTTAGTATCATTAATATCATGTTTATGCTTCTGACTTTGGTTTTCATCATTGCATTTCATCTCATTGTAATTGCATTTCATTTCTTGTTACTAACTTTTCAGGTGGTAAGTCTTTGAGAAGTGAATTTGCCTTCACTTCTCAAAATCTCTTCTCATCTCTCTTATGCATTCATTGTTGCATTTTACTTATGTATTAGAGTGAACTTGTTCATTCATGTTCCTTCCTCTCTTTCTTTCTTCAAGCAACTTATCTTCTTAAGTGAAGTAAGTTGTCTTGCTTCTCCTTGCTTCTTCTTCCTTCATCCTGTTTCTTCCATGGTGGCTTTCCTCTTGAAGATCTCTTGCAAGCCTCATAAACCATAGGAACACCCAAGCATGATCACAATTAGGGTTTGATTAGTCCCCCATTTAGTTTTACCTTTGTGTCATCTGTGTTTTCTCTTCTCATCTCATAATCAAGGACTAAACCTTAAAGGTTTTAAGGCTTTGTGATTAAGCTTATGCCTGCATCCTTCTATTAGGATGGAGTGTATAACTTTAATCCTAAGTGTTAAACCCTTAATGTGTTTAAATCCCTTAATAAATTCACCTAATAATTACTAAGACATCAAGCTTGTAACTTGGGCCTTGCATTAGGGTTCTAATTCTTCCTTAATTGGTTAAGAAGGACTAACCCTAGTGTTAATGGACAAGTCCCCCTCAAGTTGTCTTACAAACCATAAAATCCACTTCTTAATTTTGTCATTAACTAAAATCCATCTAATAAAGGCTTTGTTTTGTCATGAGGTTAATCCCTAATCATGGATTGAGTTGAGGTATCCTCCTCAGCTTAAATGTTCTCATCTATCATCCTTCTATTAGGATGGTGTAATGGGTCCATTAAATCCTTGATTATGGCTTAAACTCATTACTTAACACTAAACAAAAACAACAAAAACATCTAAATAATTACAAGTAGGTTAATGATTTTAATCCTACACCATGGTGATTAAGTGTGAGGTGCTTACTTCATTCTTAAGGTATTCTCATTACCCCTAATCAGAGGGAAGATGTGATGAGTTTACTAACCCCTTGGTTTAGGCTTAAGCTCATCAACTTATGACAAACCCAAAAACAAATAAAAGACTGAAAACACAAAAAACAAACAATAATCGTCTCCTTCGGGATTATTTTCTCATCTCATTCACTCACAAACGAGAACTTGCTTCTTCCGTCTAATGCAAGACAGTTAACACCTGAGCCAGACAGGTCATACACTTGAGCATAGACAAGTAAGCAGTTCACAAGTCAATTCACCTTTCAGTCTCTTTGAGTCGAACTACAGTGTTCTGACTTCCTCATTGCACGAGAGGATACGTAGGCATAACTTAACAATTATCGAACAAAAGTCTCTGTATATTCCCCCTCCTTCCAGCATTATCCTTTGAGCCTCATAGTCTTGAGCATTTCACTCTTGTTCTTACACTGACACCTCTCTTATACATCTCACATTTCTTTTACACTGACACTTGCATTCTTTCCAGCTTTGATACACAGATTTCACTGACACTACCCCTTTAAAACACAAATCTTTCAAGCGTGGAACCCGTCGAGTACGACGGACAATCTGGGTGCTAATACCTTCCCAGGTTGTAACCAACCCCCATTCTCAGTTTCTCTGGTTCGCAACCGTCTTGTCCATCCTTTCTCAGGTTTATGCAGCATTACCTTTCCTTCGGGATAAAAATGCCTAGCTGGCGACTCTTTTCTTCTGAGTTCACCCTTGTGTGTTCTCTTCTCTTTCACCGACCGTTCGCGTCTGTACTCCTCTTGGCCCCCTGTGTCATTTGGTGGGAGCGACACCCTCTTGCAAGCAATATTTCCTGAAACAATCAACAAAGTGAGAATACAACAACAAAATCACCTGCAAAAACAAAAGGTATGTCAGAATGCAATGCAATATGCTTATTTTTCTTTCGAGGGTATCCAGTTTGGTTTTTGGTTTTGACCTTCCACACCTCTGGGAGATGAAGATGTTGAAGCATGAGAAAATCCAATACATAACCATAAAAATACAAGTGGCAACGTCACAATACAAATAGTTCATGAATTACAACCAAACAAACTCCCATGGTGAATCAACATACAATCAAATTCAGGAATACAACAGACAAAATCACCATGGTGAGGTAAAGTACAATCAATTAGATACAAGTAAAGAAAACCAGACATCCAGTCCAAAAGCATCCTCCCTGACTTCCTTTAGGAGAGCATTAATTACTGGTCCAAATGGGTGCTCTGTGATAGTCCTGATGAGAAGGTTCCTAGTTGCGATGGAATTTTTCATCTTTTGATACTTATCCTGTTCTTTGGATCTCCTTAACCCCGCCCGAAGTTTCAACTCTGAGATCTCCTTCTAAGATGCTAGCAATGCCTCTTGGCTTCTTTTCTCATTGGCTTCCAACTGCTCTATCTTGGCTTGCATCTTCTGATCTTCTTTCAGACGAGCCTCAGTTATCCTGACCGATCTATCCTAACTCTCCTCCAGATAATGCTCAGCACGTGCCCATTAAATCTTTGCTTCTTTGCATGCATTCTTCAACACAAGTTCTCCTGCTCGGGCTTTCCTGATGAAGTCTTCAGTCTTCTCAATCTTGGTTGCATGCTCGATGCGTATCTTCTCTAACCTCTTAATGTCTAGACGACCATCATTCCTTTCCCAAAGGGTCTTCTTCAAAGCTTTAGCTAGCTGGGTGTTTCTTTCCTTTAGTTTTTCAAACTCTTCCAGGCTTACTGTAGTTGTGGGCTTAACGGTTGATGGCCCTGGCATATCTTCCAGGGCGAATGGCTTACGAGTAATATGTCCTCTGATGCTTGACCATTCAGTGTACTGAGCAGAGGATATGTTATTACACTTTCCTAGGATGGTGGTTCCTTTAGTCTGTATGTTGTCCCAAGCCCAGGATGCTTGTCGAACGACATGATTGTTCTGAACAACACAATAAAGAGACTCTGCTAAGTCCTGCTCCCTAGGTGGGTTTATCAAGGCATACCCCAACTGTCTCTTGAAAAGTAAAGGATTGTAATTGATGCAACCCTTTACTCCAATAAGTGGAACATTTGGGTATTGCCCACAACTTGTTATTATGTCTCGGCCCTTGGTGTTATGAGTACACCATCTGATATCTTCTGAAGTAAGGGCAATCATCCTCTTAGCCCAATTCCTTGTCTGACGTGGGTTCAAGAAAGCTTCCGTCTTCGGCATATGCTTCATCAACCAACTGTAGAAAAGAGGTGCACAACACCTTACCAGTCTTTCTCTCTGTTTTTTATTCCTCTGATGAACTGAGTAATAGAAGTCTCCCAATAAGGTGAGAACCAGGTTCTTTAGCATGAAGATGTGAATGGCATTTTTTCTTATAAACTTAGGCTCGTCTGCAAACAAAATGATACCATAAATACTAAGAGCCAGGAGAGCACACATAGTTTCCCAATTCCCTATTGCAGCTTGCTTTGTAGCCTGAGTGATCAGGAAGTCCAAATGAAGGCATGGGATTCCAGCCTTAGAAGTCATGTGATCATCAATTATAGTTGCTTCCAGATGTAATGCTTTGGCTATGTCTTCATTCTTTGGAGGGGTCATTTCAGGGTTGAAAGGAATCCCCCTTCTGATAGGGACACCTAATAGCATAGAGTATTCTTCCAGCAAAG
Source organism: Lathyrus aphaca (assembly GCA_963966055.1). Classification (NCBI taxonomy): domain Eukaryota; kingdom Viridiplantae; phylum Streptophyta; class Magnoliopsida; order Fabales; family Fabaceae; genus Lathyrus; species Lathyrus aphaca. The sequence continues at coordinate 465,763,496 of OZ014522.1, read as the reverse complement.
GACCTATCTGAAAATCTGGGAAAGTGAAACAACGGAGAGAATGGTCATAAAACTGAATACAAGTGTGAATCACGTTCCTCTATAATGTGTCCAAGTCCATGATCATGTCTAGGATTCCACCATAATGCTCTCTGAATAAGGGGACATGATAAGGGCATGTATCTACCTGATGCCTACTAAAGGATACTCAAAGAAGTGGTAGGTGATGTTGCTTTTCCTGGTTGAATCCATACTGAAGATGTGTGCTGAAGGAGATAACTGAAGAAGATGGTTGAAGAAGTGTTGAAGCAGATAAGTTGAGCAGAAGAACGGTCAAAACCAAACCAAATGAAGATGGATACCCTATAAAACAAATAGACAAATGTTAAATGATGCAATATGATGTATGCTTATGATATGCAAAGGTTTGTGATCATGTGCTGGATTATCAGTTGCCTTTGGCAGGATCCATGAATGTTCAGAGTTTCGGATGGAGGTCTTGAGAACCAGTAACCGGGTGGGGGACTCAAATAAAGAGTCAATAATCCAGGGTTTCAAAGAACTAGTCCAACATAGTATAACCTTAAGAACAAATTCCAGTAGCAAGGTATGTTGAGGTCAAGGGTTCCTGCAAACCTGTAAACAACCCAACCCACTCACAGGTATTGTTCTAGAACAAGGATCCTCAAATTCAGATCTATTATGAGAAGTGTAAACACTTCTAACCCGGAGGTACATTGTTTACCCTAATCATAAAGGATCCTCCTCTAATTCACCTCAGATGCTGAAGGTCATCTAAAAGGTCATCCAGACTTAGCAGGCTTCCTAGATAGCCCTAGAACTACAGGAAATCCGTAGTACAGAGTTCTCAAAAGGAAACCCATGTCTGAACCATGTTTTCATATTCCCGCACCAGACCGAAATGGAATGGGAAAGAATACAAAACCACTCTAATCCTATGTGTCATTCAGGCCTTTATGTTAAGCCTTCCTCACTAGAATACCCCACCCACCAAAGCAAACCAGAAATCCATCACAATGATATGATAATAATAAATGAAATGCAGAAAGCAATAAATGAAAGGGATAAAGTAAAATGCCATAAATAAAGTTGTACAGGAAGCAACAAATAAAGCAAAAACACATAAACACATAGCACATAACACCCCCAATAAACACAAACAAACAAGCGCTAGGAGAAACCCACAAGAGAACTTGAAGCCCTGGTTGCAAAGATCCCCAGCAGAATCACCAAGTTGTCGCTCCCCGGATTTTCACCCGGTGCAAACACGAACCGTCGGTGATGTTGGAGTTTGAGGTTGAATAGAGTCGCCAGCTAGGCATTTTTATCCCAAAGGAAAGGTAATGCTGCATAAACCTGGAAAGATATGGATAAGACGGTTGCGAACCAAAGAGACTGAGTAAGGGGGTAAGTTACGACCTCTGAAGGTATTAGCACCCAGATCGTCCGTCGTACTCGACGGGATCCATACATACATGATTGTGTTTAAAAGGGGATAGTGTATGTGCTAAAATGTGCATAAAAGCTAGGGAGAAAAGGATGTATAGAGTGTTAGTGCAAGAAGAAAGTGAATGCTAAAAACTGAGGCAAAGGAAAGAGAGAGGGAGGAAGAGAGGGGGGGGGGGAACAAAGAGACTTTTGTTCGATAACTGTTAAGTTATGCCTACGTATCCTCTCGTGCAATGAGGAAGTCAGAACATCGTAGTTCGACTCAAAGAGACTTAGATGATTTTGTTATGAACTGCCTACTTGTCTATGCTCAAGTGTATGACTCGTCTGGCTCGAGTGCTAACTTTCTTGCATTAGACGGAAGGAATAAGTTCCCGTTTTCAGAGTGAGTGTGGTGAGAAAAGAACCCCAGGGGAGACGTTTATTGTTTGTTTTTGTGTTTTCAATTTTTTATTGCTTTTGGTGTTTTGCATAGGATAATGAGATTAAGCCTTAATCAAGGGTCGTAAACTCATTATATCACCCCTGATTAGGGATAATGAGACTACTTAAGTATGAGATGGATATCCCAAATTAATTAACCTAATGATGCAGGATTAAGATCATTAACCTACTAGTGATTATTAAGTGTTTTTGGATTTTTGTTTTGTGTTAAGTAATGAGTTTAATCTCTAATCAGGGATTAGTGATCTCATTACACCATCCTAAGAGAAGGATAATAGATGAGAACACTTAAGATGAGGAAGACTCCTCAACTTAATCCATGGTTAGGGATTAAAATCATTATATAACAAGCCTTTATTAAAGTGGATTTTAATTAAAGGTGGGATTAAGAGATGGATTTTATGTTTATAAAACTAAACATGAGGGGGACTTGTCCATTAAACACTAGGGTTAGTCCCTCTGACCCAAAGGCAGAGATAGAACCCTAATGTAAGGCCCAAGTTACAAGCTTAAGTCTTGATAGTTTATTAGGTGTTTTGATTAAGAGGTGTAAACAACTTAAAGGTTTAACACTAAGTATTAAAGTTATACACTTCATCCTAAGATAAGGATACAGGTATAACCCTAATTCAGAGTCTTAAAACTTTAATTGTTTAGCCTTTATTATTAATATGAGAAGCAGAGACTCAAGGAGACTCAAAAGGTGAAAACTAAGGGGAACTATGTACAATTCTAAAGTTATCATGCTTGGATATTCCTATGGTTTGTGAGGCTTAGAGAAAGATCTTCAGATGGCCACCAAGGAAGAAGAAGTAGATGAAAAGAGAAGAGGAAGGAGAATAGGTTACTTACTTCCTAAAGAAGTTAAGTAACCTAAGAGAAAGAAAGGGAGAAAGAGAGCATAAGTGAGTCAAAATCACTTCAAAGACAAATAGAAATGCAAATGATGAGATAAGAAGAGGTTGGATGTGAAGGCAAATCCACATCCTAAACAACTTACCTGAAGCCCCTGAAATGGTTAGTGTGAATGCATAAGATATGAAACAAAAGGAAATAAAGAAAATGAAGATGCAATGATCAAGACCAGAAGTACAAACACAATGAAAATGTGTTATGAAATGATGCAAATACATGTACAATGCATATGTATGATCATACAAGTGATGTATGCAAAAACAAGCATGTTAGAAGCTTAAGAACATATGAACATACATAGGATGTAATGGATGCAAAACATACCAAATTAATGCAATAATGATCAACCAATGTTCTAACATGGCCTAAGGTGTCTAAGATGACATACAAATGCATGGGATGTCATGACAAGTTCATATAATGAAGGTATGCAAAGATGGATGCAAATGAACATGGTAAATTAGGGTTTTAAGAAAGTATGAGATGCATATGATTAAAACAGAAGCAAAACACATGATAAAAAATTGAAATTGCAACCAAATGAACCCTAAACACACATAAGATCACTCCCCAAAGGTGGAAGTCAGAAGCTATACCAAAGTCAAGTTATGGTTTTTCTACGTTAAGCTAGGGTTTTGGGTACTTCTTCATGAAAAATGCCAAACAAATGGAAAATGCAATGAAAAATATGAGTTAAATACCCTAGATACTACATGCAAAGTATGTAAGAATTCAAAAAGAACCATACACAAACTCATCTTGGTTGATCAGAAATGAATTTCTGAAGTTAGGGTTAGAAAAATAAGAAATTTAGAAACCCTAATTCATGGTTAATTGTTAAAACATGGTCAAACCCTAAAAGAAATTTGTAAAATGAGTTTGTAAATTGTTCAAAATGTGTAAGAATCCTTCATGATTTTTTTGGTGATTTTGAAATACCTAAAAGTATTTTTAATTAATTAAAATGTATTAATTAATTAAATAATACAATTAAATGATTTAAAAATAGATTTTTAATGCAAAAATTAAAAATAAAAATGTTTTTGGTTTATGAAAAATATTTGAAGTGAAAATGCAAAAGGTCAAATTTATAGAAATTAATTTGCTATTTAAAAAAAATATGTGAAATAAAATGAAATAAATAAAACAAAAAAAGAAAAGTAAACACAATGAAAGGCCCATATTGCATGGAGGATGGATAAAGGGTTGGGATTGCAAGTCACCAAGACCTGAGGTAGGTTGATCTAAGGGATTAGATTCAAAAATGTGATTCGCGCGTGATCCAATGGCCTTGGTTTGATCTGATTTAATTAATTAGGTTTTAGTTAATTAATTATAATTAGGGTTTAATGATAAATCTGAACCATTCGTACACTAATTAAAAACAGATCCTAAGGCTGATATTCAATCTGGAAACCTAAACCCTAATTAACCCTAAACATTTTCAGGTGATCGGAGATAAGCTCCGGTCATCTTCTCTGACGAGCTCTAACCCTAGTTTCTTCTACAGGTTACCCCAAGCCAAAATATCTGCCCATAAACACTCCCCATGCATCATACAATCAAAATCAATCATCAAACATTATTTAAACTTCATAAATCAAGCAAATCGAAGCAAACATTTTTCACGGGCAAAATTTCAGAACATCAATACACACTCATTTCTCAACCATTTTCAATTCTAAACACATCATGGTGATCAACATAACATATAGATTCATACTATAACAAGAAAAAGGTGTTCTGTAAAAATGTTCTTGAGCTATACCTGAGCTGGAGTTCTTCAAACTGGAGCATTCTGAGCCTTTCCTTGGTGCAAACCAACTCCACTGGTCCCCCTTGTGCTAATGAGATGCTTGGATGAAGCTTATAGTGGCTATTTTTGAAGTTGCAGTTCTGATATGGCAGAAAATGAAGTTCTTGTATGTGGTGTTTCAGGCCATGGTGAGGGGTGGGATGTGTTCCTTGTGTTATGTGTGATTGAATGGTGAAAGAATTTTGGATGTTTGATGGTTGAGTAGTGAGAATAGAAGAGAGGAAGTTTTGGGGGGATTTTGTGCAATCTAGTGCTTGGCTTGTTTCAAGGCTTGAAGTGTTGTGTTTTATGAAGCTTAGGGTTTCTATAAACAATTATCATTTGTCAAAGGAGTCGTTGTGGCACTATGGGATTGGTATGGTTTGAAATGCAAGAAAATCAAAAATTGTGTACTTGAGGTATGAGCCATGGCAGAGGTTATTTTCTGGCTGGATTATGTTCAGCTGAGTTCAAGGATGACTCTTGGATCAATTGTGGTGAACTGTATGGTTTGGATCACAAATTTGAAGTGGTTTTGCATTTTGGCAACTTTGTGAATTTTGTGAAAATTGGCCATGAAACTTGTGAAGCAAGGCATGAATTTTGGTCTTAAGATGTTTCTCATCAATGTTATGTAGTGTAGAAGTGAATTATAGGTCATTAGAATGCTTAGAAGTCCATTTTGCAAAATTCCCCCTTTTACATGAACTTGAAAATTATGTGATTTTTGCCAACTTTGATCCATCATAACTTGAGTTCTAGGATGAATGGAGAAGAGTTCTTGTACTTTTTGAAAATGGGAAGATCCAATATACAACTTTCATGTTTGAAGAAAATTCATTTGAAACCTTTTTGATTAAGAAAGAGGAGGTTGAAGATCTTTCCCAAAATGGAAAGTTTTCATTACAAGTCATGTCCAAAAATGGAAAGTTTCCAAATGGCTCAAAATTCTTCAATATTGTGAACTTCCAAGCATTACTAAGATCAAATAAAGATAATAGGACCTAAAATTGATGATGACCCTTTGGAACCCTTGTTGGTGGCCTCAGATGCCCTGATTCTGACTTTTCTTGCACAACAAGTTACCATTTGATCAAATGACTTCCATAAGGAATATTTGCTTCAAATTTGATACACATGCTCCTTATAACACATATAGACCAATAGAATCAAGAATGGCCAAAAAAATTGAGTGCAAGGGCCTCAAACCCAAAACCCTAATTTCTGGTCATCTATGCAAGAGCCCTGAGCTTGCCTGGGTAACTGTGCAATCCTCTGAGATTTTGTGACTTCAAAGCAAACTTGGAGGTATAATATGATCATAGAACACTCATGGACCCTCTTGGCAGGCTTCATGGCCTTTTAGATTTCTCATAACACTTTTGGGGTTCATATGATCACAAACCCTAGCTATGCAGCTATGCAATGAGTTGCTAAAGGAAAAATATGCAATGCGAGATGTGATGATATGCTATGCAGTATGAAGGATCACAAGCCAAGGTGTGAGAAAGAGAGAGGGAAAATATGGGGTGTTTACACTACCTTTTACTCATCTTTCTCTATTTTTCACTGACTCTGACCATGACTTCCAAGCTGATTGTGGATTTTAGAGATGGCGTCCAGAGGCGCCATTATGAAGCTTTAACCTTGCAACCTATGTCCCTGACCAAATTTTCCCATGGACCTGCCATGAAAGCTTTAGGATAGGTGCTAACATTGATTACCTATTTAACCAGCTAGGTTGGCACGAATTTGCACTTAGGAAACATAGAACCTACTATGAGTTGACCTTAGAATTCCTGAGTTCATTGACTTACCACCCTAACTGCGGAAAAGGATTGACCAGAGGAAAGATAACATTTAGACTATTTGGATACCTCTGTGAGTTTAACATCAATGAGATGGCTAACCTTTTAGGCTTTCTAGATGGCCCCATTGTTTTCTCAGAAGCACGGGAAAATTTGTTTGAATATGGGGAGTTAGATAATTTTTGGAGTAGTATCTCAGGAAAACCAGATCATGACCAATACCCTAGACTATCCACTGAAATTCATAACCCAGCTATTAGGTATTTTCATATGATCCTAGCTTACACACTGTTCGGAAAAGCTGGAAGTGATAACACCGTTACAAGAGATGAATTGTTTATCATGTATTGTGCTTTCACTTCAAGGGAGGTTAATGCAGTGACCTTTATGTTTGCCAAGTTTTGCAAAATTATCCAGAGTGATCACCGTCAGATTATGATAGGAGGATTGGTTACTAAGATTGTTGAAGCAATGGGATTTAAACCCCGTCTTGCTAACATTACCCCACTTGGAGAGTTTAGGCCTATGAATATCACCTTTTGTTTTGAGAGAGCAATGTCGTATGACCGTGGACCTGACCATTTTACACTCTAAATCAATGGCAAAGTTGTGCCATATTTAGTATTACCCGATCATGAGTTCACTAGTGTACATAAGAGGGAAAACTGGCTATTTGATTTGGATGAACCTATTTATGAACCAGATGATGCTTGGTATGAGGCTGATATAGATCTTAAGAATCCATCAAATTATTATGATTCACATGATATGATTGAAGATGAAGTGAAGCCGAAATTGGAAGAAGGACTTAAATTTAAGACACCTACACCAATTCCGACAAAACCCGAGCTTACTTTAGAAAGTCTAAAAACTGAGATAAAAACCATGCAAACCGACATTCGCGTCCTGCGCGTCGATATTGTTACTCTAAGAGACATGGCAATGGATCAGTTTGAATATTTAAGGGATGCAGTTGATTCAATCCGCAAGAGTCGTGGCTAAATTTCATCGACAATTTAATCCGATTTTTCTCGCATTTTTTTTCGTTCAATTTTAGCATTTTAAGTTTAGTCCAATTATAATTTTAAGTCAATTTTAAATTTTCAGTTTATTTTGAATTATTACTCTTGCATTTTGCTAAATTTTAATAAAGTACTTTGGTTTAATTTTCATCTGCTATTCTTTGAATTTTGATTGCTATTGAAGTTGAGAAATATTATAAACTTTATATAAAAAAGGACGATGTGTTATGTGTGTTAGAATGTATCAATTAAGACATTAATATTGCACTGCTAGTTGATAAAATGATTGCTGCATAATTTTACCTACTGCTAGACAAAACTTTCATTTTCAGTACTGGTATATATAGCATGACTGCCATTTACCCTATTTTATTAGCTGCTATATATCCTATATGTCGCTCCCGGGATTTTCATCCTAGTACAAACACGAAAGTGGGAGGGAAAAGGTAGAGTCTGTTAGACGATAGCGCGGATCTAGAAAGGGGGGGGGGGGGTTGAATAGATCCCTTTTTAAAATTTTCTTTTCAAAATTAAGTTGAAAAAGTATTGCGGAAGTTTCTCGGAAAATCGTCTAGTTCAAATTAGAAGTCACCGGAGATCGGATATGCGTAAAAACTCAATTGGAATGAAATGATGACTAGAAGAATTAATATTGCACAAATGATTCACTTGATAATTCAGCACTTGATAAAACTATTCTTAACAATGATTGGAGAAGAAATCAAGCACAATTAAATTGATTTTGTATGATTAGGCTTTTTACCAAACACTTGGAGTGCACACACCAAGGACAATTTGGTTGTATCAAATAGTGCAGAATTTTACCCACTCTAGTTATCACTTTTGAGTGTAACAATTTATCAAACACTTTGAATGCACTAATTTAATACACCAGAATTTTCAAGCACACAATATCAATATGATTAAAAGTAAAATGCGAGAAATGAAAAGAACACAAGGAATTTGTTGAGGCAGTTCCTTCGTCATCCTCGCACGAAGTACTCTGCCCCCAATTCGAAATTGAATTGGGCAATTTTATTAAATCGCAATTGTTTTACAAGAAAAGAAATAAATGAACCAACAAACCAACCCACGTTGAATGTACTGTCAAATATTCTTCTTGTCCCTTGATCCAAAGTAGAATCAAGTCTTCCACGCGTGTCGAGAAAGCCTCTGATTAATTGCTCCCTTCTTGCAAGAATTCACGATTCTCCAAACTTTGAGCACGGCTGAGTTTCTCCCACACTTGTGAACCCACAAAGACCTTCGCAATCCTCCGTCTACCGTGATATGAGAGAACGATCGATGTGTGCAAAACCCCAAAATCTTCAATGATCTTGGAGGAGAAAACTTTTCGGATTTTTCCAAGGAAAACTCACACACTCTAAACCCAATCTGAAACTCTAATTCACGATTGAACGTTATCTTCAAAACAAACACCGAAATCAAACAATGATTGTTGTGTGTGATTGTTGATTGATGCAAGAATGAAGAAGATGAAGAGAGCTATGTATATATCTTTCACTTTCCTTGTTCAATCTTCTCAAATGAAATAAACAGTTATTTATATTGGTTAGAGAAAGAAACATAAGAGAGGAAAAATTTAAATGAAAAAATGAGTCAACATAATAATGAGCCGACTCAAATCATTAAATGAGCCGACTCAAAATAACAGATGAGTCGACCAAAATAAACAGAGAGGAAGCCTATTGAGACCCGTGGAAAATGAGAAGAAAACACTTCTTGATGAGTCGACTCATGAAGGGTTTTGAGTCGGCTCATCCACACACATGAGTCGGCCAAAAGTGATGCATCAGGCAGCCTGTTTGGACCCGTGCGTTTGCCACCAATTTAACACTGAATGAGTCGGCTCATCCACACACATGAGTCGACCAAAAGTGATGCATCAGGTAGCCTATTTGGACTCGTGCGTTTGCCACCAATTTAACACTGAATGAGTCGGCTCATTGATGAATTTGAGTCGGCTCATTCAGCTTATTTTTCCAAATATGTCAATCTTTGCTTTTTCATAGAGAACCACTCAAGCTTTCAATCATGCCAAGTTTTTGACACATTAAAATCATGCCATGCTGATGAATTCAAAAACTTGATGAATCAATCGCCATATGCTGATGTAAAGCTCCCCCTGATTATGTGACCCGATCTTATATACATCAATCTCAATATCATCTCCCCCTTTGACAACATTAAAAATATGAAGAAACATATGAGTTAATCTACCAATGGAAATAGCATGCAAAACCAAATGTCAAATGAGAAGCCAATTGCAATAGAAACACGCATTCACAAACACACAATTTGGAAAACCGAGTAAAGATAGTGAGAATAAAGAAAACAATTGAATTAAAGAGAAATAGGAATTCATACAAACAAAACATAAACAACATTCATAATCATTACAAGTACATATGATACAAATATGATATGTTGGTAATGATAAAATGAAATGATAATAAGTTTTAATGAAGAAAAAAATAAAGAAATCATAAATGGAAAGTCAAAAGTGGATGGAAGCATTGATGTGCTGACCTAGGGAGAGGTAATGGCAGGCGGCGCGTCTTTTCAAGATAGCCACACGTCAGTTGAGACGATAATGAGCCGGCTCAAATTAAAAAATGAGTCGACTCAATTTGAATTTGAAAAGAGTCAGCTCAAAGAAGCAGAGAGGTCGACTCATAAGGTTCCATGAGCCGACTCATGAGTCGGCCTGTTGGGACCCGACAGTTTTTAACACAAAATTCCACCAAAAACCACTTAAAACACCTCAATACATGAAAATATCATCATTTATGCTAATTATTTGACAAACAATCACTCATAATCCAAGAGAATAGAAGAAATAGATAATTATACAAACAAAAGCAATGCAACACACTTTTACTATATATATCAAGAATGAATTGAGATAACCAAGTAAAGAAGAATATTACCTCGAGTATATGAGAAATAGATGAACTATAACACTATATAACAAGATGTTAGAGACAAGAGAATTTGAGCCAAAGAATAATATATAAACAAAGCAATGATTACTAATATCTATCCGAGATGTTAAGAACACCAAGTTCCCTACGGATAAAGAAGAAAGGATCGGTAGCTAGTGGTTTTGTAAAATTATCGGCTAGTTGATTTACACTATCAACATGCTCAAACACCACATCACCTTTCTCTACATGATCCCTAAGAAAATTATGCATGATTTCAATATGTTTAGTGCGTGAATGAAGAATAGGATTTTTTGTAAGATTAATTGCACTAGTATTGTCACACAAAATTGGAATTTGTTTGAGAGAGATATTGAAGTCGAGCAATTGTTGTTTTCGCCATAGGATTTGGGCACAACAATTTCCGGCTACAATATACTCTGCCTCTGCAATTGATAAGGCAACAGAAACTTGCTTTTTACTATGCCAACTGATAAGAGAGTTTGAAAAGAAATGACAAGTTCCACTAGTGCTTTTCCTATCCACTTTGCAACAGACAAAGTCGGAGTCGGAAAAACCTACCAAAGAGCAGTCACTACCCTTAGGATACCATAAACCAAACTTAGACGTACCATAAAGATACCTAAGTATGCGTTTAACTGATTTTAAATGTGATTCCTTAGGGCAAGATTGAAACCTAGCATACATACATACACTAAACATAATATCTGGACGAGATGCGGTAAGATAAAGAAGAGATCCGATCATACCTCGATACCTTTTTATATCTACATCCTTACCCTTTTCATCACGATCAAGACTTGCCGCCGTAGGCATTGGTGTATCAATAGACTTGGAGTTTTTCATATCAAACCTCTTGAGAAACTCATTTCAATATTTAGTCTGACTTATGAAGGTTCCATCTTCAAGTTATCTAATTTGAAGTCCGAGGAAGAAATTTAGCTCCCCCATCATACTCATCTCAAACTCACCTTGCATAGAACTTGAAAATTCTTTAACCAACTTCATGTTAGTAGATCCAAAAATATTGTCATCTACATATACTTGAACTAATATAGAATGTTTTCCTTCACGTTTAATAAAGAGAGTAGTGTCAACCTTTCCTCTTGAAAACCCTTAATTGATTAAAAATCTGCTTAGGCGCTCATACCAAGCTCTAGGAGCTTGTTTGAGACCATATAAAGCACGTTTTAGTTTGTAAACATGATTTGGTTTTTCAAAGTTTTCAAATCCAGGAGGTTGACACACATAAACCTCTTCATTTATATATTCGTTAAGGAAGGCACTCTTAATATCCATTTGATATAGTTTAAAGTTTTATGAACAAGCAAATGCAAGTAAAAGGCGTATAGCCTCAAGGCGGGCAACAAGAGCATAAGTTTCCTCATAGTCTATGCCTTCCTCTTGGTTATACCCTTGAGCAACAAGACGGGCCTTGTTGCGAATAATAGTGCCGTTTTCATCCAATTTGTTCCTAAAAACCCATTTGGTGCCAATTACTCGATGATCTAATGGAGGTGGAACAAGGTCCCAAACCTCATTTCTTTTAAATTGATTTAGTTCCTCTTGCATGGCTAGGAACCAATTTTCATCAAGTAAAGCTTCTTTGGCATTTTTAGGCTCAATTTGAGATATGAAGGCATGATAAAAACAAAAGTTACTTAGTCTTGATCTAGTAATGACACCCTTTGAGATATCTCCAATGATGTTATCGATAAGATGATCTTTCAATGTCTTCCATTCCAATGGTAGATCATTTTGAAAGGATTCTTGACCTTCATCTTTGAGACTAGACACATCAATCGGCTCCTTATTAACAACATCTGGAAAGGGTTCCACACGAGAAATATCAATGTCTTTAACAATCTCACTAGAGGAGGCACCTGCACCAATAACAACATTACCTTTTCCGACAACATTCGGATAAGTTTCATCAAAAGATACATGTACAGATTCTTCAACTATTAGCAACCTTTTATTGAATATTCTATATGCTTTGCTTGAATTAGAGTATCCAAGGAAGATGCCCTCATCCGCCTTTGAATCAAATTTACCAAGATTTTCTTTTCCATTATTTAGCACAAAACATTTGCAACCAAAAACATGAAGATGTGACACATTAGGCTTTCTTCCTTTTAATAGTTCATAGGGTGTTTTGTTTAGAATAGGTCGAATAGTGATCCTATTCAAAACATAGCAAGCAGTACTAATAGCATCGGCCCAAAAATATTTAGGAAGACCGCTATCATTAATCATAGTTCTTCCCAATTCCTCCAACACCCGATTTTTACGCTCCAAAACACCATTTTGTTGTGGTGTTCTAGAAGCGGAGAAGTTATGATCAATGCCATGGTTTTCACAAAAAATTTCAAAGAGATAATTTTCAAACTCACCTCCATGGTCACTTCTAATAGTTACAATGTTTGTGCCAAGTTTATTTTGAGATAATTTGGAAAAAGTTTCAAAAGCCGAAAAGGTATCACTTTTACTAGCTAAGAAGATTGTCCAACAAAATTGAGAGTAGTCGTTGTCGCTCCCACTAAAAGACACCTGGCCAGATAGGGTACAGACGCGAACGGTCGGCGAAAGAGAAGAAATGAAAAGAGTCGCCAGCTAGGCATTTTTATCCCGAAGGAAAGGTAATGCTGCATAAACCTAAGAAAAGATGGATAAGACGGTCGCGAACCAGAGAAACTGAGAAAGGGGGTTGGTTACAACCTGGGAAGGTATTAGCACCCAGATTGTCCGTCGTACTCGACGGGATCCACGCTTAAAATATTTGTGTTTAAAGGGGTAGTGTCAATGCTATTTTGTGTATCAAAGCTGGAAAAGAATGCAAGTGTCAGTGCAAAAGAAATGTGAAGTGAAATGAAGGAGTGTCAGTGTAAGGAAAGAATGCAAAGCTCAAGACTATGAGGCTTAAAGAATAATGCTGGAAGAGGGGGAATATACAGAGACTTTTGTTCGATAACTGTTAAGTTATGCCTACGTATCCTCTCGTGCAATGAGGAAGTCAGAACATCGTAGTTCGACCCAAAGAGACTGAAAGATAAATTGACTTGTGAACTACTTGCTTGTCTATGCTCAAGTGTATGACCTGTCTGGCTCAGGTGCAAACTGTCTTGCATTAGACGGAAGAAGCAAGTTCTCGTTTGTGAGTGAATGAGGTGAGAAAAGAATCCCGGAGGAGACGATTATTGTTTGTTTCTGATGTTTTCAATCTTTTATTGATTTTTGATATTTGTCATAAGTTAATGAGCTTAAGCCTAAACCAAGGGTTAGTACACTCATCACATCTTCCCTCTGGTTAGGGGTAATGAGAATACCTTAAGCATGAGGTAAACACCTCATACTTAATCACCATGATGTAGGATTAAGATCATTAACCTACTTGCATTTATTTAGATGTTTTTGGAGTTTTTTGTTTGGTGTTAAGTAATGAGTTTAAGCCATAATCAGAGATTTAATGGACCCATTACACCATCCTAATAGAAGGATAATAGATGAGAACATTTAAGCTGAGGAAGGCTCCTCAACTTAATCCACGATTAGGGATTAACCTCATGACAAAACAAAGCCTTTATTAAATGGATTTTAGTTAATGGTAAGATTAAGAAGTGAATTTTATGGTTTGTAAGACAACTTGAGGGGGACTTGTCCATTAACACTAGGGTTAGTCCTTCTTAACCAACTAAGGAAGAATTAGAACCCTAATGCAAGGCCCAAGTTACAAGCTTGATGTCTTAGTGATTATTAGATGGATTAATTAAAGTATTTAAACACATTAAGGGTTTAACACTTAGGATTAAAGTTATACACTCCATCCTAATAGAAGGATACAGGCATAACCTTAATCACAAAGCCTTAAAACCTTTAGGGTTTAGTCCTTGATTAAGAGGTGAGAATAGAAGACACAAAAGATGACACAAAGATAAAACTAATGGGGGGACTAATCAAACCCTAATTGTGATCAAGCTTGGGTATTCCTAGGGTTTATGAGGCTTGCAAGAAGATCTTCAAGGAAAAGCCACCATGGAAGAAGCAGGATGAAGGAAGGAGAAGCAAGAAGAAGCAAGACAACTTACTTCACTTAAGAAGATAAGTTGCTTGAAGGAAGAAAGAGGAGAAGGAGCATGAATGAGCAAGCTCACTCTAATCCACAAATAAAATGCAACAATGAATGCATAAGAGAGACGAGAAGGGATTATGAGAAGTGAAGGCAAATTCACTTCTCAAACACTTACCACCTGAAAAGTTAGCAACAAGGAATGAAGTGAAATGAAAATGAGATGAGATGCAAGGATGCCAACCAAAATCAGAAGCATATCATAAGGCAAAAGATGCTATGGGATGGTATGAAAGCATGTCATGTCATGTGGATGATCATACAAGCAAATGAAGATGCAAATGAAACATGAAAGGAAGCATGAAAGTTCATAAAACTTATGAAATGAAATGAAAGCATAACATGGAAAATGGATGATGCAATGATCAAACATGATTTCAATGTGTCCTAAGATGTCTTATATGTAATGTGGATGCACAAAATGTTATGGCAAGAGCATGTATGCAAGCATATGAAGGATGAATGCAAATGAAGGCAAAAATTAGGGTTTACATACAATATGCAAAACAAAATTCAAAACCAGAAGCAAATGACAAGATATAAAATTGAAAATAGGATCAAAGGAACCCTAACCCTACACAAGTTCACTTCCCAAAGGGGAAGACCTAACTCTTAACCTAATGAAAGTTATGATTTTCCCAAGTTTGCTAGGGTTTTAAGATACCTCTCAAAGATAAATGCAAAACAAATTGAAAATGAAGAATAAATTCAAACCAAATTTATCCTAGGAACTACATGACATGAGGGATGCAATGCAAAAAGAAACATCATCAAACCCTTCTTGGTTAGGCAGAAAGGATGTTTCTAAGTTAGGGCAAAAATATTGACTTTTAAAGACCCTAAATCCAAAGAAAAATGTCAAAATAGGTCAAGAACCTAAAAGAAATTTGTGTGAAGGGTTTGATAATGTCTCTAAATGTATCAAGATGCAATATGATTTTTTTGGTGATTTTTAGAAACTTAAATGGTATTTTAGTTAATTAATTCTCATTAATTAATTAAAATAAACATTTAAATATTTTAAAAATACGAAATTTATGCAAAAAATAAAATAAAAATTATTTTCAGAATGAGAAAAATATTTGAAAGGGAAATGAAAAAGATAAATTTGTTTTCAGTGTTTTGCTATTTTTAATAAAATGTACAGAGAAATGCAATTAAAATGTGAATTAATGGAAGTATGCTGATCCAGTGGCCCAGATTCAAATGGAAAAGGGAGGGAATTGACTTCGCGCGCTATCCAAGGGCCAGAATTCAAACTACTCTAATTACACAATTAAGCCTTAATCTGAACCCTAATCACTTTCAGGTGACCAGAACAGTGTTCCGGTCATCTTCTCCGGCTATCCCCTCATGCTATCTCTCTCAATACGCAACCCTAAGCCCTTAAACTCTCCAGAAATGATCCCCATCCCATTCTAAACAAGAATCAACCATCAAACAAAATTTATTTCACATGATCAGAGAGATTCAAAGCAAAACGGAAAATTTCTCAGAAATTTCAGAAGCTTCATACATGCTTAAAACTGAATCATTTTCAAAACCAAAAGGTGCAGCGTGATCAGTGAAGCAAGGAGAACAATCTAAGAACTTAAGAAATCATTTCTGGAAAAAATGTTCTTGATGATACCTGAACTGAAGCTTTCGAAAATGGCACTGGCTGGCTGCTTCATTGCTTCAAATCAGCTCCAATGATCCTCCTGAAGAGTTTGTGATGCTTGGTTGGAGTTTATATGGGCTCTAAATGAAGTTGGCAGAAGTTCAGTTCAAGCAATGTCAAAATCGTGTTTTTGATTCAGGGTGTTTTATGGCAGAATGAAGGGTGGGAAATGATCAGTGAGGATTATGGAGTTGAATGGTGGAATTTGTTTTGAGGTTTGATGGCTGAGCTATGAGTTTTGAAGGCTTTTGCATAAGAGGGAGTTTTTGGGATTGCTGAGTTCTTGGAGGTTTTTGCTTGTGTTATGTTATGGAATGGCTTGCTTTTGGTACACATATCATGCTGGGATAGGTCAGAGGGTGGGTGGTGGCCTATGTTGATTGGTATGGGCAAGTTGCAAAAATGTCAACATGACTTGTACTTGAGGTATGGGCAAGAACACAGCTGGCCCTTGGGCATGTCCATGCGCAGCTGACTTCATGGAGGTCCACAAATCCATTCTTGAGGCAATTCAGCAAGAGAGAAGAAAGTTATGGGGTGTTTTGCAATTATGTGATGTTTTGGCCCCTTTAGGAAATCTTGATGTTCAAGGCATGAAACTTGGGATTTCTTTGTGCAATTCTGAATTATAGGTCATGTGTGATGTTTGTGTAATGGTTAGAAGTCAAATTGAGGTCACAAAATGCTTTGGCAAGTGTTTTTGCAAACTTCCCTCTTTGGTGCATAAGTGAAATTTTGTGATTTTTCCCAACTTTGCAAAGCCATAACTTGAGTTCTATGATGAATTAGATCAAGTTCTTGTACTTTTTGAAAAGGGAATGATCCAATCTACAAATTTCATGACCAAGAATTTTTCATTTGAAGCATTTTTGAATCAAAAAGAGGAGGTTGAAAAACTTTCCCAAAATGGCAAGTTTGCATTACAAGACACTTTCCCAAAATGGCAACTTTGCAAATGGCTTGAAATTCTTCAATTTTGTGAACTTCTAAACTTCTTCTAAGATAAAATAAAGATCATATATACCCAAAATGATGGAGAAGACCCTTTGGATGGGTGATTGGGGGCCTCAGATGCCCTGATTTTGCACTGACTTGTTCAAGAAGTCATCTAATGATCAGATGCCTTCCCCATTGAATTTCTTCATGAAAATTGGTATGTATGATCCTTATAACATATAGAGACCAATAGAAACAAGAATGACCAAAATATTTGGAGGTATGGCCTCTGAAACCAAAACCCTAATTTTAGGTCATCTGTGCAGTTAAGCTTGGCTCTGCTTCCATACATTCCTCAGTTCTTGTGATTTTCTGACTTTCTTGATCTTGGGAGGATATAATATGATGATGGAACATATATGGACCCTCTTGAGATGATTGAAGACCTTTGGAGTGGCTCAGATAGCTCAGGGATTGCTCAGATCACAAACCCTAGATGCAAATGACTTAGAACCAATGCAGTGAAGCAAAAATGCAATGTGAGATGCCATGATTGAAATTATGCAAATGAAAAGATCACAAGCCATGGTGAAATGAGTGAGGGCAAATTTGGGGTGTTTACAGCTGCCCCTATTCAAACATGAGTTAGTTGTGCAGGATGTAAGCGACGGCTTAACAGGCAAACAAGATAACTTGTGGTTGAATACCAAAGACAGTCCAAAATTTGCACTCACTGAATGAAGAAGAAAAAGGATATAGATTGTAAAAGGAAGTAAAGTATGATTATAAATTGCAGGCGACGGAGGATGACCGTCGAGCAGAGGGCGACTGCTGGGGATAAAGCAATGACGGGGACGACCGACATGCTGGGAAAATAAAGGGATCATGATGGGGACGACCATCAAGTAAAAAAACAAAACTCTCTGGGGATTAAAGGTAAAGCAAATGATGGGGACGACCATCAAGTTCGAAGCATAAATGAAATAACTGATGAGGCACGGTCATCAAAGGTGAAGGACGATCACCTAGCAGGGGACGACTGCTCCGTTGGGGATAAGATGAGGGACGGTCATCTAAGGTGAAAGACGATCACCTGGCAGGGGACGGCTGCTAAAAATATCACGACACAGGACGAATGTCGGATATAAAGAGTCGACGATGGGGGATGGCCATCAGATAAGCATGATGAAGGACGATCATCAAGAGGTGAAGGACGATCACCTAGTAGGGTACGGCTGCTCTCGGGGTTTATCATGACATAGGACGAATGTTAGATAACAAGATCAACGACGGGGACGGCCATCAGATAAAATGATGAAGGACGATCATCAAGAAGTGAAGAACGATCACCTAGCAGGGTACGGCTGCTCTCGGGGTTTATCATGACATAGGACGAATGTCAGATAACAAGATCAACGACAGGGACGGCCATCGGATAAAATGATGAATGACGATCATCAAGAGGTGAAGGACGATCACCTAACAGGGTACGGCTGCTCTCGGGGTTTATCATGACATAGGACGAATGTTAAATAGAAAGGAAATTTTGCCAAGAATTTGCTGGGAACTCTTCCGGGGAATGGTAGACACAGACGAATATCTAAATTTAAGAAGATATAAGTGTTTGACACGGTGTATAAATTAAAGATGTGGACGAGCATCCTTAAGATTACGATACGGACGAGTATCGGTAGAAACAAACGCTGACGCATGTTCAGAGATGATGATACGGAAAAGTACCAACTGGTTAACAAAGAACACGGACGAGTGTCGACTCTGAGGGGAATTGAGTGTGTATACAAGATACGGACGAGTATCTGTATGAGTGAAAATAAGCGTTGTGAGGCACGGACGAGTGTTCAACTTGCTGGGGAGAGTATGATACAGACGAGTATCATAAAGGGAAATGTATAAGTTATAAGAGATATCTTTGAAAATCTGTGGGGACAAGATGACACGGACGGGTGTCGGAAGAAGTGTATTATAAACAAGTGTTTAGGCAACTGTGCTAGGGATAAGTGACACGAACGAGTGTCAGGAGAGTGTATTAATATGTTTTTGTGAATGCAAAGGGGATGCTTTGGCTTTCTGCTGGGGATATGACACAGACGAATGTCGAGGATTATCTGTAACGTATAAGTATCTGTTTGTGGAAAGTGTTCCGGCGACTTTCTAGGGAAAGATGACACAGACGAGTGTCGAAAGGGGCATGTATCTGTATTTGGGAAAAAGAAATGCTTTGGCATTCTGCCGGGGATTTTGAGAGGTGTCTTGTATATTGTTGATGGGATGTCAATATTCACAGGTGACTGATTCAAAACATGGCTTGTGATTATGCCATATGTTTGATTTTTGCCGTAATGCTCCATATTAAATGGAATGCTACGTTTTAGGGGAAAATATGATGCGAATGCTATGATTATGCAAAAGATACCGATCCGGGATTCGGATCCCGTTGCTGCGAAGATCTCTGGCTGATTTGCTTGCAGTGATATCCCAGCTGGGGGTGAGATCATTGGTAGATCTGCCAAGATGTATGACTGCTTAGGGATACAGGTCACTGATAGACCTATCTTTGATGATGAGGGGCCCAGCTGGGGGCTGCGGGAGCTTTCGTCACTTTGTTGTGAGATCCTCAGGCATTGCTCTTCTAGACGGAGGTTGGAACTTTGCGGGGAGGTAGTTCCCTATCTTTGCACTTGACTAGGGAGGAACGGTCACTGAACTACCTTCCTAGAGGCTTCTTTAGAGATCCTGCTGAGGATGGTGAAATTTGCTGCGGATATGAGCCTCTCATGATGCTACTTTGAAAAAGATGCTGGGGGAGAATGCTTTTGGCAACCTGCTGGGGAGAAGCTTTCATGCCCCATGCTGCGCTTTGGATTCCTGCAATCCTGTTATGACAAAGGAACGTACAAATATCCCGAGGTATCCCTTACTGGATTCCATCATAGGAGTTCAGACACTCCCGGGAGTAAATATATTTCCTGCAAGCATGTAATTTAGAAAAGACGCATCTATATTTATGCAACCATTATATTAAGGACATCAGACATTTTTTGCAACTAAATATAAAAATGTACGAGACAAAAGTGTGACTGAAGATCTGGTTTTATTAATTTGTGTGCCCTGAATTGGCAGGTACAGTCAAAGAAACAAATCCCCTGAAATGAGGAGATTGTTACAAATTAAGAAACAAAAAGGTGCTGGCAATGTTGAGGACGCTTCAGTGTGCTTCCTTTTTTTTGCTATGACTCGTATGACATTGACGTTCTTCTCATCTCTCTTTTGAAGAGGCTGATTCTGACTGATGCCTGAATCCTTCGAGGTTTGCCATGTTGTAAAGTGATACAGACGAATTCAGAATGCAGTCGTTTGCTTATTCCCTTATTTTGCGTGGATCGCCCTTTTGGGTTTTCAATCCACCGGGATACCCATTCTTGCCTGAGCTGTCCAATGCGGCTTTTCAACTCAGCGGGTGTACATCTTTTTATTTATTTTCCCTTATTTTTGCCCGAGTCTTTTATTCTGTTTTTGACTCGCCGGGATGCCCTATTTTTGCCTGGACTTACATTCTGTTTTTATGTCCAGCGGGTCATTTTATGCGAAGTATTTTTTAACTGCATCTGAATTCACTAGGGACTGGAAGTCTTCACCATCCATAGTACTGAGCATCAGTGCTCCACCAGAGAAAACTTTCTTTACTATGAACGGACCATCATAATTCGGAGTCCACTTGGCCCTGTGGTCTGTATGAGGAGGAAGGAGTCTTTTCAGCACAAGATCTCCTACTTGGTACTCTCGAAGCCTGACTTTCTGATCGAAGGCTTTCTTCATTCTTTTCTGATACAACTTGTCGCTCCCGATAAGTGACACAGGGTCAGATAAGGGTACAGACGCGAACGGTCGGCGAGAGGGACAGTGAGAACACACAGCCGTGAACTCACTGGAGATGAATAGAGTCGCCAGCTAGGCATTTTTATCCCGGAGGAAAGGAAATGCTGCATAGACCTAGAAAGATATGGATAAGACGGTTCGCGAACCAGAGAGACTGAGAAAGGGGGTTGGTTACAACCTGGGAAGGTATTAGCACCCAGATTGTCCGCCGTACTCGACGGGATCCACGCTTGAAAGATTTGTGTTTTAAAGGGGTAGTGTCAGTGCAATCTGTGTGTAAAATAGCTGGAAAAGAATGTACAAGTGTCAGTGTAAAAGAAAAGTGATGTGTAATGATGTGCCGGTGTATGAACGAGAATGAATTGCTCATGATAATGAGGCTAAGAGAAAAAATGCTGGAAAGAGGGGGAATATACAGAGACTTTTGTTCGATAACTGTTAAGTTATGCCTACGTATCCTCTCGTGCAATGAGGAAGTCAGAACACCGTAGTTCGACCCAAAGAGACTGATAGATGAGTTGACTTGATGAACTGCTTGCTTGCCTATGCTCAAGTGTATGATCTGTCTGGCACAGATGCAAACTGTCTTGCATTAGACGGAAGAAGCAAGTTCTCGTTTGTGAGTGAGTATGATGAGAAAAGAATCCCGAAGGAGACGATTATTGTTTGTTTTTGTATTTTCAGTCTTTTATTGCTTGTGAAAGTTTGTCATAAGAAAATGAGCTTAAACCTAAACCAATGGATTAATAAACTCATCACATCTTCCCTCTGATTAGGGGTAATGAGATTACCTTAAGTGCGAAGTCAGATTCTCACACTTAATCACCTTTGGTGTAGGATTAAGATCATTAACCTACTTGTGATTATTTAGATGTTTTTGTGGTTTTTGTTTAGTGTTGAGTAATGAGGTTAAGCCATAATCATGGATTAAACAGACCCATTACACCATCCTAAAAGAAGGATGATAGATGAGAATGTTTAAGTTGAGGAAAGCTCCTCAACTTAATCCATGATTAGGGATTAAACTCATGACAAAACAAACCTTTGATTAAGTGGATTTTATTTAATGATATGATGATGAAGTGATTTTTAGGGTTTGTAAGACAACTTGAGGGGGACTTGTCCATTAACACTAGGGTTAGTCCTTCTTAACCACTTAAGGAAGAATTAGAACCCTAATGCAAGGCCCAAGTTACAGGTGTGATGTCTTGATGATTATTAGGTGAATTGATTAAGAGATTTAAACACATTAAGGGTTCAAGACTTAGGATTAAAGTTATACACTCCATCCTAAGAGAAGGATGCAGGCATAACCCTAATCACAGAGTCTTAGAGCCTTTAGGGTTTAGTCTCTGATTATGAGGTGAGAAGAGAGGACTCAAAGAGAGACACAAAGGTAAAACTATGGGGGGACTAATCAAAACCCTAATTCATTGTCATGCTTGGTTGATCCTAAGGTTTGTGAGGTTTTCAAGAACAAATCTTCAGAGGAGCCACCAGGAAGCAGATGAATAAGATCAAGAGAAGCAAA
Source organism: Lathyrus aphaca (assembly GCA_963966055.1). Classification (NCBI taxonomy): domain Eukaryota; kingdom Viridiplantae; phylum Streptophyta; class Magnoliopsida; order Fabales; family Fabaceae; genus Lathyrus; species Lathyrus aphaca. The sequence continues at coordinate 465,740,947 of OZ014522.1, read as the reverse complement.
GTGACTTGCTTCATTCAAGAAGTCAAGTCACTTGAAGAAAGAAGGTGGGAGGAACAAGAATGAGCAAGCTCAATCTCAAACACAAATAGAAATGCAGCAATGGATGCAAGAGAGATGAAAAGAAAAGTTATGAGAAGTGAAGGCAAATTCACTTCTCAAGTTCACTTACCACCTGAAATGTTAGAAAGAAATGCAATGCAATGCTAAATGAAATGAAATGACATGATGCTAGACCAAACCAGAAGCATGTTGATGATGATAATGATGCTATGAGATGCTGCAAACATGAGGCAAGGCATGGGGATGTTCATACAAGATTATGAATGCAAATGATGCAAGTTAAGGAGCATGAATGAACATGAAAAGTTATGAATCATACAAGACAAATGACATGGCAAATATGTAATGCAATGGTCAAACATGCTTTCTATATGTCTTAAGATGTCAAATGGATCACAAGAATGCACAAAATGCAAAGACAAGTCAAGTTATGCAAGGAAATGCAAGAAGGATGCAAAAGAAAGCCCAAATTAGGGTTCATGGATCAAACATCAAACAAAAACCCAAAACAGAAACAAATCCTAAGATAAAAAATGGAAAATGGTACCCAAAGAAACCCTAAACCTATAATGAACCACTGCCCAAAGGGGAATTCTCAACTCTCAACCAAACTCAAGTTATGAATTTTCTAAGTTATTAGGGTTTTTAGGGTTCTATACAAAAGAAAAGCCAAACAAATGGAAAATGCAAGATCAAATCATGGCCATTTTACCCTAGAAACTACATGCCAAACACAAAACAATGCAAGAAGAATCAATGTCTCAACCTTCTCCAATAGGCAGAAATGAATTTTTGAATTTAGGATCAAATTAATGCACAAAATATGATTTAATTCAATGAAAAATTCTTAAAATGCATCAAGATCAAAAAAGAAATTTGGTTTGAAGGTTGGACAATGTTTCTAAATGTCTTAGAACATTTCATGAATTTTTTTGTAATTTTTAAATACCTAAAAGTATTTTTAATTAATTAATTTCCATTAATCAATTAAAAATAATCTTTTAAATATTTAAAAATACTTTTTTAATGATAAAAAATAAAATAAAAATATTTTTTGGTCTTAAAAATTAATAAAACTTTAAAGAAAAAGTTTCATAATTTTTAAGACATTTTTGCTATTTTAAAATAAATATGCAAGTTAATTGAAAAGAAAATGAATAAAAATTAAATGAAAATGAAAGTCAAAGGAAAGGATGGCTGAGATGCAATCTGGTTTCAAAAGGGTGGACTGCGCGCGCGAATGGAGGGTGTAGATTCACTCTGAGCAAATTAATTTAATTACAATTAGTTAAAACTAACTTAGTGGATTAGGGCTAATTGGGAAGATCCTGGCCATTCACACGCGCGGGAGGTCAAGGGAGTCAACGGATCCTACGGCCCAAGTTCAAATGGCACTAATTACAGGGATTATGCCCTAAACATTTTCAGGTGGCCGGAGAAGACCTCCGGTCGTCTTCTCCGGTGGGAAGTCCACCTGAAAATCTCCAAACTCTCTCAAAACGTATCAAAAATTAAAACCAAGCACATAGAAATGAACCCCATGATCTCCTGAATCAAAACCCTAAGTCCAAACAAATTTCTTCTTCCTCAAAACCATGAATCGAACAGAACAAGTTCTAGGGCACGCATGTTTCAGAGACAAATTAAACTCTCAAATCAAAGCCATTTCAAAAACTAAGAACATCAGGATGATCAGTGAATCACATAGAACAAGTTTGCAACAAGAAAAATGATTTCTGGAAAAATAATTTTCGAGCTACCTGAGATTTGGAGCTTTCAATTTGAGGACTTTCTGGCCACTTCTCCTTGTGCAATCCACTCCACTTGGTCCACAGAAGATGCTTGAATGCTCAAAAGGAGTTTAAATTGGCTGGATAATGAGATTCGAAAGCTCCTGCTCAAGCTTGGTCAGAAATGGCAATGGAGTTTCTGGAGGTTTCAGGCCATTGTGAATGATGGTTTGTGGTCCTGAGGATGAATGGAGAAGGTCTGTGGTGTTTGTTAGTGTGTTTGTGAGCTAGGGTGAGAGTTTCGAATGAAACTGCAAAATGAGGTGAGAAATGGCAGTGGGATGCTTTGGCTGTTTCAGGCTTGTGTTCTTGGTGGTTTCTACTCAGTGATACATGGTGAGTTGAATGGAGAAAATGGTTGAAGTGTTTGCAGGCTGTGGAGGCAGATTCGAAGCAAGTTGCAATGTGGTGTGTTTTTGTGAATGTGATGAATGAGGATGTTTCAGCCTTGCCTTCTGTTATGTCTAGCTTGCAAATGGATAGTATAAACTAATCCAATTGGTCAGAGGATGTGACTTGTGCTTTATGGATAGGTGTAGCCACTTTTGCAAATATGTCAACTTCTTGTAAGATAAGGCATGGGCAACTTCTAGCCAAGTACAAAGGGCATGGTCTGCGCAGCAAAGTGAAGGGAAAGGCTAGGCTTGGTCCAACATTCAAGGCAGCAAGTTGGTAAAATGTTATGAGTGGTTTTGCAAGTTGTTGTAACTTTGGTTCACATGTGATTCTTTGTCCAACCAAACATGAAACCATGGGCATTCTTGGTTCATTTCTGATTTTTAGGACTTAGAGAATGTTTATGTGCTGGTTTGAAGTGAACTAGAGGCTGCAATATGCATTGGTCCAAGGTTTTGCAAAATTCTCACTTAGGGCATGCCTTGAAAATCAATGATTTTAGCCAACTTTGCATTGCCATAACTTTTGATTCAAGAAGAGTTTGATCATGTTCTTGTACTTTTTGAAAAGGGAAAAATGAGATCTACAACTTTCATGACCAAAGTTTTTCCATTTGAAGCATTTTTGGATCAAGAATCATGGCTTGAAAAATGACCTAAAATGATGCATTCTTGAAAAAAAGTCAACTATGCCCAAAAAGTCAACATTTGCAAAAACCCTAAATTCTTGATTCTTATGAACTTCAAACTTCTTCCATGATCAAATAAAGATCATATACACTCAAAATGATGAAGATCACCCATTGGTTGGGTCATTGGGGGCCTCAGATGCCCTGATTTTACACTGACTTGTCTGAAAAGTCAACTCTTGATCAGATGACTTCCCCATGGAATTTCTTCATGAAAATTGATATGCATACTCCCTATACCATATAGAGATCAATGGAAACAAGAATGACCAAAAAATTTGGAGTTATGGCCTCTGAAACCAAAACCCTAATTTTAGGTCAACTGTGCAGTTCATCCTGGCCCTGCATCCACTCAAACCCTAGTTCTTGTGATTCCTCTGCAATTTTGGCTTTGAGGAGATGGAATATGACATAAGAACACACATGGACCCCTTTGAGTTGATTAGTGGCCTTTAGAGTGGCTCAAGATGCCCTGAGGTTGCTCAGATCACAAACCCTAGATGCAAATGACTCAGAACCAGTGCAGTGAATCAAAAATGAGATATGAGATGATATGATTGTGTTTATGCATGTGAGATGATCACAAGCCATGGTGTGAATGAGTGAGGGCAAATTTGGGGTGTTTACAGCTGCCCCTATTCAAACATGAGTTAGCTGTGCAGGATGTAAGCAACGGCTTAGCAGGCCAACAAGATAACTTGTGGTTGAATACCAAAGACAGTCCAAAATTTGCACTCACAGAATGAAGACGAAAAGGGATATAGATTGTAAAAGAAAATTAAAGTGTATTGTAAAGTGGGCGACGGAGGACGACCGTCGAGCAGAGGACGACTGCTGGGTAAATAGCAATGACGGGGACGGCCGACATGCTGGGAAAGTGTAGGAAATAAAACAATGACGGGGACGACCGACATGCTGGGGATAAAAGGTAAAGCTAAGACGGGGACGGCCGACTAGCTGGGAAAAATAAAATATCATGATGGGGACGGCCATCAAGATAAAGTTGTAGCATTCTCTGGGGGTTAATGAAACATGACGGGGACGACCATCAAGTTCATAAAGCAAAGTAACCGACGATGGGGACGGCCATCGGGTTAAAAGGAAAAGGGACCACGACGGGGACGGCCATCGGGTTAAAGAATGAATGAAATAAACAGATGATGGGGTACGGCCATCAAAGGTGAAGGACGATCACCTAGAAGGGGACGGCTGCTCTGTTGGGGATAAAAGGAATACGATGGGGACGGCCATCAAAGGTGGAGGACGACCACCTGGCAGGGTACGGCTGCCGAAAATATCAACGATGGGGACGGCCATCGGATAGAAAAGGTCAACGATGGGGACGGCCATCGGACGAGCATGATGGAGGACGACCATCAAGAAGTGGAGGACGACCACTCAGCAGGGTACGGCTGCTCTCGAGGTTTCTCATGACATAGGACGAATGCCAGATAACCGAAAATCAACAATGGGGACGGCCATTGGATAAAGTGATGAAGGACGATCATCAAAAGGTGGAGGACGACCACCTAGCAGGGGACGACTGCTAAAAATCAACGATGGGGACGACCATCGGATGAGCATGATGGAGGACGACCATCAAGAAGTGGAGGACGACCACTCAGCAGGGTACGGCTGCTCTCAGGGTTATCATGACACAGGACGAGTGTCAGATAAAAGAAAAAGCTTTGTTGGTGATCTACTGGGGATATAGTGAACACGGACGAGCGTTCACAACCAAGAAAAGAAAGTATAAGCGTTTGGTATTGTGTATAGATTAAAGATGCGGACGAGCATCCTTAAGACTATGATACGGACGAGTATCATGTAGAAACAAACTGACACATGTTCAGAGATGATGATACGGACGAGTATCAACTGGTTAACAAGGAACACGGACGAGTGTTGAATCTGAAGGAATCCTTCTGGGGAATAGTAGACACAGACGAGTATCTATGTTCAAGAAGGCATAAGTGTTTGACACGGTGTATGGATTAAAGATGCGGACGAGCATCCTTAAGACTATGATACGGACGAGTATCATGTAGTAACAAACACTAGACGCAATGTTCTGAGATGATGATACGGACGAGTACCAACTGGTTAACAAAGAACAAGGACTACTGTCGAATCTGTGGGGATAGTGATGATGTATACAAGATACGGACGAGTATCTGTATAAGTGTACCAATGAGTAGTGAGTATATATATAAGTGTTTATCTGTTGGGGATAGTGACACGGACGAGTGTCAAAAGGGAAAAGTATAATAATAACAAGTATATGGGTGATGAAGGTGTAAGCGACTGCGCTGGGGACATGACACGGACGGGTGTCAAGAAAGTGTATATATAAGTATATGTGAGTGCAAAGAGGATGTCTTTGGCTTTCTGCTGGTGATTTGACACGGACGGGTGTCAGGAGGTATCTGTAATGCGGGTGATCTTGTCTGTAAAGTGTATTCAGGCAACCTATTTGGGGAAGTGATGGCACGGACGGGTGTCAAAAAGGAAATATATACTGGTGTTCGCGATTTGTGAGGCAACTGCCTTTGCCGGGACCCTGGTGGGGATTTCTGTACAATGATGATGAGCGGGTTTATTATTCACAAGTGTCACTTCAGAACATGGCTTATGATTATGCTATGCGTTTGATTTTTGCCGTAATGCTCCGTATTAGACGGAATGCTACGCTCTGAGGGGATATTATGATGCAAATGCCATGATTATGCAACGAGGCGAAGATTCGGGATTCGGATCCCGTTGCTGCAAAGGTCTCTGGTTGATCTGCTTGAAGGGAACATCCCAGCTGGGGATGAGATCACTGGTAGATCTAATAAGATGCATTTGCTTGGGGATATATGTCACTGATTGACATATCCTTATAATATGGGATCCAGCTGGGGTTTGTAGAAGCTTTCTTCACTCTGTTGTGATCTCTTCATGCGTTGCTCTTCTGGATAGAGGCTGGAACTCTGTGGGGAGATGGTTCCCTGACTTCTGTATTCAGCTGAGGATGACACGGCAACTTGGCTGGGGAATTATGAGAGGCAACTCAGCTGGGGAGAGCAACAAGAGGCAACTCAGCTGGGGATAGAGCATTTCAGATGCTAAGATTGAGTGCATGTTGATTTGGCAACTTCGCTGGGGAAATGGGCACCTTCCAGTGCCACGTGGAAGATAGACCGAGTTGATAATGATTCGCCTGTTTGCCGAGACGTGACTTGCATGCCCCAGGTTGCGTTCTGGATACCTGCAATCCTGCAAAGATAAGGAGACGCACAAAAGGTCCCGAGGTATCCTTTATTGGATTCCGTCATAGGAGTTTAAGTACTTTCGAGAGTAATCATATTCCCTGCAAGCATGTGTTTCATTTTCTTTCTTTTTAGTGAAAAACATCTGTACTTATGCAATTAGTTTTTTAGAGACATCAGACATTCTTTGTAAATAAAAATGTACAAGACGAAACATGACTGAAAAATCTGATTTTATTAATTCATATGCCCTGAATTGGCGAGATACAGTCAAAGAAACAAATCTCCTGAAATGAAGAGACTGTTACAAATTGAGAAACAAAATGCTGGCGATGTTTGACGAGGTTTTCAAGGAGCTTCCTCTTCTGCTATGACTCGTATGACAACGACGTTCTTCTCGTCTTGCTTTCTGGAGAGAGTTGATTCTGATTGAAGCTTGATCCTTCGAAGCTTTCTAAGTTGTAAGCGATACAGACGAATTCAGAATGCAGTTGTTCGCTTATTCCCTTATTTTGCATGGATCGCCCTTTCGGGTTTTCAATCCATCGGGATACCCATTTTTGCCTGAGCTGTCCAATGCGGCTTTTCAACTCAGCGGGTGTACGTTTTTTTCATTTATTTCCCTTATTTTTGCCCGAGTCTTTTATTCTGTTTTTGACTCGCCGGGATGCCCTATTTTTGCCTGGACTTACATTCTGTTTTTATGTCCAGCGGGTCATTTTATGCGAAGTATTTTTTAACTGCATCTGAATTCACAGGGGACGGGAAATCTTCACCATCCATGGTGCTGAGCATCAGCGCTCCACCAGAGAAAACTTTCTTTACAACGAATGGTCCTTCATAATTTGGAGTCCATTTGCCCCTGTGGTCTGTATGAGGAGGGAGGATTCTTTTCAACACAAGATCCCCTACTTGGTACTCTCGATGCCTGACTTTCTGATCAAAGGCTTTCTTCATTCTTTTCTGATATAACTGCCCATGACAGATTGCAGCTAATCTCTTCTCTTCGATCAGACTTAGTTGCTCGTATCGGGCCCGAACCCATTCTGCTTCACTCAGTTTAACATCCATTAATACCCGTAACGAGGGTAGTTCAACTTCAACAGGTAGGACTGCTTCCATACCATATACAAGCTGATACGGTGTTGCCCCAGTGGATGTTCTGATTGACGTGCGGTACCCATGCAAGGCAAACGGTAGCATTTCATGCCAGTCTTTGTATGTGATTACCATCTTCTGCACAATCTTCTTAATATTCTTATTCGCTGCCTCAACAGCGCCATTCATCTTTGGCCTGTAAGGAGAAGAATTGTGATGTTGGATCTTGAAGTCCCGGCACAGCTCTGCCATCATTTTGTTGTTCAAGTTGGAACCATTATCAGTAATGATTCGCTCGGGCACTCCATACCGACAGATGATATCTCTCTTCAGGAATCGGGCTACCACTTGTCTTGTAACATTTGCGTACGAGGCTGCTTCAACCCACTTGGTGAAATAATCAATGGCGACCAAGATGAATCTGTGGCCATTTGAAGCAGTTGGCTCAATCTTGCCAATCATATCAATGCCCCACATAGCAAAGGGCCAAGGTGAAGACATGATGTTCAAAGGATTGGGAGGCACATGCACCTTGTCTGCGTAGATCTGGCATTTGTGACATTTTCTGGCGTAAGCACAACAGTCTGCATCCATTGTGATCCAGTAATAGCCTGATCTTAGCAACTTCTTAGCCATGGCATGCCCTCCGGCATGGGTACCAAAGGATCCTTCGTGCACTTCGTGCATCAACAAATCTGCTTCCGTCTTGTCAACACATCGGAGGAGTACCATATCAAAGTTCCTTTTGTATAAAGATCCATCAGTGTTCAGAAAGAAACTTCCAGCAAGCCTTCTCAAAGTCTTCTTATCATTGGTAGATGCCCCAGGTGGGTATGTTTGATCCTCCAAGAAGCACTTAATGTCATGGAACCAAGGCTTATCATCTTTTACAACATCCGCTGCAAACACATATGTTGGTCTGTCGAGTCTGGACACTGAAATCTGAGGTACAAAGTTAGCGGCTTGAACTTTGATCATGGATGAAATGGTAGCAAGAGCATCCGCAAACTGATTCTCGTCCCGAGGGATATACTCAAGCTTGACTGTTGTGAAGAAAGTCAATAACCTCCTTGTATAATCCCTGTAAGGTATCAGATGATCTTGGTGGGTGTACCATTTCCCGTTGGTTTGATTGACTACCAAAGCTGAATCTCCGAATACAGTCAAAGTTTTGATCCTGAGGTCAATGGCTTCCTCAAGACCCATAATGCAAGCTTCGTATTCAGCTTCGTTGTTAGTGCAGTTGAAAGTGAGTTTTGCCGAGAAAGGCATGTGAACTCCTTTGGGTGTAATGAGTACTGCACCAACACCACGACCATTCATATTAACAGCCCCATCAAACATCATAGTCCATTCTTCTTCTGGGTTAGGCCCTTCAGTGTGAATAGGCTCTTCGTGATCTTTTGCTTTAATGAACATGATGTCTTCATCAGGGAAGTCAAACCTCATAGGTTGGTAGTCATCAATGGGTTGCTCAGCAAGGTATTCAGACAGTACACTGCCCTTGATGGCTTTCTGAGATGTGTACTGTATGTCGTATTCTGTGAGAATCATCTGCCATCTTGCAACCCGTCCGGTAAGAGCTGGCTTCTCGAAAATGTACTTAACTGGATCCATTTTTGAGATTAATAAGGTAGTGTGGGTCAACATATACTGTCTCAGTCGGCGAGCAGCCCACGCTAAAGCACAGCAAGTTTTCTCGAGCAGTGAATAACGCTGTTCACAGTCGGTAAACTTTTTGCTTAGGTAGTATATTGCATACTCTTTTCGACCAGACTCGTCATGCTGGCCCAGCACACACCCCATCGACTCTTCTAACACTGTCAAGTACATAATCAGAGGTCTTCCTTCTACTGGAGGCATGAGGATTGGAGGTTCTTGTAAGTACTCTTTGATCTTGTCAAAAGCCTTCTGGCAATCTTCGTTCCACCTGACCGTCTGTTCTTTTCTTAACAGCTTGAACAAAGGTTCACAGGTTGCTGTGAGGTGAGATATGAACCGCGAAATGTAGTTCAATCGACCTAAGAACCCTCGAACTTCTTTCTCAGTTTTCGGTGCAGGCATCTCTTGGATGGCTTTGACTTTATCAGGGTCAACTTCAATCCCTTTCTCGCTTACAATAAAGCCCAGCAGCTTACCGGATCGCACCCCGAACGTACATTTGTTGGGGTTCAACTTCAGTTGATACTTCCTCAGACGCTTGAACAACTTCAGCAGATTCACCAGGTGATCTTCTTCTGTAAGGGACTTGGCGATCATATCATCCACATAACATTCTATTTCCTTGTGGATCATATCGTGGAACAATGTCACCATAGCCCGTTGATATGTGGCACCAGCATTCTTCAGTCCGAATGGCATCACTTTGTAACAGAACGTGCCCCAAGGTGTAATGAATGTTGTCTTCTCCATGTCTTCAGGTGACATCTTGATCTGATTATATCCTGAAAATCCATCCATGAAGGAGAATACCGAGAACTGAGCCGTGTTATCCACCAATACATCAATGTGAGGTAATGGGAAGTCATCTTTCGGGCTGGCTCTGTTCAGATCCCGGTAGTCAACACACATTCTTACTTTGCCGTCTTTCTTAGGCACAGGTACTATATTAGCAACCCACGGTGGATAGCTAGTCACAGCAAGGAACCCGGCGTCCCATTGCTTTTGTACCTCTTCCTTGATTTTCATAGCCATGTCTGGGCGAGTTCGGCGCAGCTTCTGTTTGACTGGTGGGCATTCTTCCCTTAGAGGCAGCTTGTGCACAACAATGTCGGTATCCAACCCTGGCATGTCTTGATACGACCAAGCAAACACATCAACATACTCTTGAAGCAGATCTATCAGCTGTCTCTTCACTGAGTCTTGCAGGCAGGCCCCAATTTTAACCTCTTTCACGTCTTCCTCCGTACCAAGATTGATCACTTCAACCTCCTCCTGGTGAGGGGTAATAACCTTTTCCTCTTGTCTTAACAACCTGGCTAGCTCTTCAGGAAGCTCATATTCTTCTCCAACCCCTTCATCAGCTTGATTGATTGGATTGTCAAAGTCATACGATGTCATAGCCGTGCTGTTGTCGGTGCTGTCAGGAAGGCACTCTCTGCAAGGGTTAAGTTGGTTCATTTTAGTGATTGATTTTAATCTTGCTTTAGAAAAAAGTGAAATGAAGTTATCATTTTGAAAACACCGCCATTTATTTTTGTACAAAAAGAAAAATGGAAAAACAGTGAACAGAAAAAGAAAAAGACTCGTTTGCAAAAAGATGTCTGATATTTCATTAATTTAATCTTGTTTGCACAAAAGTACAGATGGCCCTGATTACAAAATGAGTCTTGTCATCTTGGGCAAGATGCAAGACTTGGATGCATGCTATAAAAATACAGGAAATAATAATTACTCTGCATGAGTAACTCTTATAATTTCCTGGGAAGACCAGTTCGAGACACTGCTCCCCGGGATCTTTGGACGAATCCAATTCTCCAGATTGCGCTCCTCTTCCAGCTCGTCTTCCAAACAGTTGATAGCATCGGGGGTGAGCATCCCCCCACTGACAAAACCTGGCTCTGCAGCAGCCTTTGCTTGATGTTGAGTTGGTTTGTAACCCAACCCAAACTTGTCTTCTTTTTTCTCCACCGACAGCAATTTGCCCCAGCCTTGGGCAGTTCCTTCCTCAACAACCTTCCGGGCTTGTTGGTATGATGACATTGGAGTACCAGATACAGCAGATGCCTCATGCACATTCAAAGCTTCAAACCCCTGGCTCATTGTTTCATGGATCTCCCCATCCATTTCAATGTACTTATAGGTTGCCAGGTGGCTGACAAAAATGTCCTCCTCCCCGCAGATTGTGACAACTTGACCTTCCCACTCAAATTTTAACTTTTGGTGAAGGGTAGACGTTATTGCGCCGGCGGCGTGAATCCAGGGTCTACCCAACAAACAGCTGTAGGCGGGCTGAATGTCCATCACATAAAAGATAGTTTTAAAGGTCTGTGGGCCAATTGTCACGGGCAGCTCAATCTCTCCCAGAACCGATCTCTTAGAGCCATCAAAGGCTCGTACCACCAGGTTGCTGGGTCTCAATGCCAATCCATCATATTCTAACTTCACCAGAGCCTTCTTTGGTAAGACATTCAGGGAAGAACCTGTGTCCACCAGCACATGAGAAAGGACAGCTCCTTTGCATTCCATGGTTATGTGCAAGGCTTTGTTGTGGTTGCGGCCATCCGCTGTCAAGTCAGAATTGGTAAACCCTAGCCCATTGCTAGCAGTAACATTTCCAACCACGGTTTCCAACTGGTTGACAGTAATCTCTTCAGGCACGTAAGCTGCGTGCAAGACCTTGAGTAGTGCATTCCGATGGGCTTCGGAGCACATAAGCAGTGAGAGGATAGAGATTTTGGATGGCGTCTGGTGAAGTTGATCCACAATTTTGTAATCACTCTTTTTGATGATTCTCATAAACTCATCAACTTCTTGATCGAACGGTGTCTTCAAGGCTTCTTTAACAGTTTGATCTTCCTGCACAGGGCTCTTTCCTTTTGCCTTGGCAGCAGCTTCTGCTTCGGCAGTAGGTCTTTGAACTTGTGAGGCGAAGAGACGTCCGCTTCGAGTGAAGCCTCCGCCTCCCCCCACATTATCTACTTGTGGTGCAGGTGTTGATGTTTCAAGAGTGATTCTTTTTCCTTCGCAGTACACGTCAGAGCCATAGTGCCAAGGGATGGCCCTATTGCTTTCATATGGTACTGGTCCAGGCATCGTGACAGTGACTGGACTGATTGCTGCTGCTGAAGGGACTGTAATTGTCTGTGGATCATAAAAGATTGTAACTGGTGCTCTGGTGGGAGCAGCACCTTCTGAATGGTAGGCGGAATAATTTTCAGGATCGTAGAATATGGTAACAGTGGAGACATCTTCGTGATTGATTGCTGGAGTTGTAGGAGGTATTGTTGGAAGGACTGTTGTTGTTGTTGATGGAGATTCGAAATGGAATGAAGCTGAAGTTGTAGCAGGAGAAACTGTTGAAAACTGATCATTTGGGAGGACAGATGAAGTACTTGTCGGTGTTGCTGATGAATTGTCGGGAACAATAGTTGCTGCGGTTGTAGGAGGTTCTGGAACCGTTGTTGATGAAGTTGTCGGATTTGTCGGAAATGATGTAGTGATCTGTAGTAGGCCACTCTGAATAAGGCTGTCAATGCCATTCCTCAGGTCCTCACACCCATTCCATGAAATATTGCAATAGGGACACCCTAGTTCACACCCCGGAAATATTTGGTTTTCACGGAGTTGAGCTTTGATTTCCACCAATGGTGTCCTGATCTGATCCACACTAGTTATTAAATAAGACGGTTGGTCTTCTTCAATAGCGTTAATTCGGGGACCACCATGGTTTGGCATAGGGTTTTTATTGACATTGGGCGGAGGTGCAAAATTCAGAGCCTTGGAGTCTACCAAGTCTTGTACCTTCATATGCAGAGCCCTGCATTTTTCTGTACTGTGACCAGGTGCGTTTGAATGAAAAGCACACCTAGCATTAGAGTCATAGTTCCTTGGTAAACTGTTGGGATCCGGAGGTGCCAACGTTCTTAGCTCAACTAGGTTGAGTTTCAGAAGTTGTGGCAGCAAGGCAGCATACGGCATTGGGATCGGGTCGATCACTCGGTTAGCTTGGGATGGCCTTTGTTGGAATGGCCTCTGTTGATTGTTGTTGTTGGAGTTGTTGTTGAAGTTCCTTGGAGGATACTGATTCTGGTGATACTGAGGTTGTTGTTGGTAGTTTTGTTGAGGAGGTTGATAGACTGGCTGTGGATGAGCTGGAGCAGGAATGGTGACTGCTGCTATTGACCTTTGAACATATTGGGGCCTACCCCTGTTGGTGTGAATGGCATTGGTCTCGCCAGTTCTTCTCGGGCCTGCAAAAGGCTTTCTTGTACTACTGGACGAGCTGGCACCATTATCGGAGATCTTACCCATTTTTAACAGGCTTTCAATTCTCTCCCCAGCTATAACAACATCTGCGAAGCTAGTGGAAGAGAAAGCAGCCAACCTGTCAATATACGTTCCCTGGAGAGTGTTCATAAACATGTCTGCCATTTCTATCTCAGACATTGGTGGTTGAACGGCAGCAGCCAATTGCCTCCATCTCTGGGCATATTCTCGGAAACTTTCCCTTGACGACTGTGACATTCCCATAAGGAGAGTCCTATTGGGTGCCATATCTAAGTTGTATTGATACTGTCTGATGAAGGCCTCTGCCAGGTCCTTCCAGCATCTCACAGTTGCCCTTGTCAAGTGGGAATACCATTCCCTCGATGCTCCAGTCAAGCTGTCTTCAAAGTAGAACATCCAGAGCTTCTCATCCATTGTATAGGCCTTCAGCCTTCCCAGAAATGATTGCAAATGAGTCCGGGGGCATGAAGTCCCATTATACTTTTCGAAACAAGGAGGCTTGAACTTATGGGGGATCCTGACCCCGTCTACCAAACCCATGTCCATAACGTCGAAACCCAAAGAATTTTGAGATTCTAAGGACCTCAACTTCTCAGCTATTTCTTCCAACCGTCTATCATAAGTTTCCTCTCCAGCACCCATTACTGTAAATTGGTCCTCCTGAGGGTCTTCTTGAAGTACCCTGGCTGCAGTGGCTGTCCCTTGTATATTGACAGGGATGTTGGCCTCTGGATGGAGATGGGGTCCAAAAACTAGGGGATTGACATGAGGTTGGACCCTCGCGTTGTTACTTGTGCCAGCAGTTCCCACATGGGGTTCCTCTTGATTCCTCCCTTCTACCAAAGCTCTGAGCCTCTCCTGACTTTGAGCTAAGTTGTTCATTACTTCCATGAACTGTGTTATCTGAGTTCTCATCTCCAACCTTTCGTTGGCCATCTGGTTTCTGACCTCCGTAAGGTCTTGCTGCATCTGGTCCATCTGGATTCCCGGAAGGTTGTTTCTAGTTGGGTACCTGTGTGGCCTGTTGAGAGGAAATACCCGGCGGCGAGCAATAATTCCTGAGATTCACAACAGAGGTTAGTAACAACAAAACAAAAACCTACAAAACAAACAAAAGGGTTAGTATGCAATGCAGTTATGCTTATTTGCTCTCAAGGTATCCGGTTTGGCATTCAGTTTTGACCCTTCCAGACCCTTGAAGATGATGCTGTTGAAGTTGCTTTTGAAGTGAACCCAGATAGAAACCAACACAAATATATTACATAAGATGAAATAATACAACTTGTTCATTTTACAACACAAGCCCTTAAAGGGGTCAAAATACATCACAAAAAGGTAAAAGTACATAGAATAGGAACAACAACAAGCAAATGATCAAACTCCAAGGCCAAACTCATCCTCACGAACTTCCTTAAGAAGTGCTTCGGTCACAGGATCAGCCGGACGCTCCGTGAGACCTCTGATGAGAAGGTTTCTTGTTGCAACAGCTGCAGTCAACTTCTTGTTCTGACTTTGGTCCTTAGACCTCTTCACTCCAGCTCTGATTTCTAGCTCTGATATTTCCTTCTGGGCTGCCGCCAGGGCTTTTTCCATCTGTCCCATCTTGTCTTGAACTCTCTTGTCTTCTAGAGTACGGGCCTCAGTGATCCGGACCCACCTGGCCTGACTCTCTTTCAAATACAAGTCTGTCCTTGCTCTCTGGAACTGGGCTTCTTTACAAGCATTCTTCAGAATCTGTTCACCAGCTTTAGACTTGTTGATATAATCTCCAGACTTCTCAATTTTAGTCAAGTGTTCCACTCTCAATTTCTCCAATCTCTCAATCTCCCTCACACCTTCACTCCTCTCCCGGAGGGTCTTCTGCAAGGCCTGGGTTAACTTCTCATTTCTTTCCTTCAAGCTCTCAAACTCCTCCAAACTGATAGTGGCAGGGGGTGGTGCTGAAGATGACTCAGGCATGTCTTCTATGGTAAAGGGCATTCCAGAGAATTGGGCCCTGGCGTGGGACCACTCATAATATTGTGCTGATGCCACATTATTGCACTTCCCCAGAATGGTGGTTCCCTTGGTTTGAACATGATCCCAGGCCCAGGCAGCCTGCCTAACAGTTGCCAGACTAATCTTGTTCTCACAGTAGAGGGTCTCAATCAGGTCCTGTGTCTTAGGAGTATGGACCAATGCATAGCCCAACTGCCTTCTGAACAGCAGAGGGTTGTAATTGATACTTCCTTTGACCCCTATTAAAGGCACATTGGGAAAGTGCCCACAGCTGGCGATGATATCTCTGCCCTTGGTGCTCTGAGTACACCATCTGATATCTGCTGAAGTGAGAGTAGTGAGCCTCTTAGCCCAGTTGCTTTGCTGATGAGGATTTAGGAATGCATCTGTCCTGGGTAGATGCTTAAGAAGCCAAGCATGAAATAATGGAGCACAAATCCTCACTAATCTTCCCCTCTGCTTCTCATTCCTCTGATGTACTGAGTAATAGAGATCACCCAACAAGGTTGGCACTGGGTTCTTCAGGATGAACAAATGGATTGCATTCTTGCTAATGAATCGAGGCTCATCTGCAAATAACACAATTCCATATACACTTAAGGCCAACAGAGCACAAACAGCTTTCCACTCCCCCAGGGAGGCTTTCAGACTAGCTTGAGAAATCAGGAAGTCCAGATGAAATCCAGGGATCCCAGCTTTAGAGGTCATGTGTTGCTCAACCAAAACAGGCTCCAGGTGCAAAGCTTTTGCCACCTCTCCATTGCTTGGGAAAGTCATCTCAGGATTGAAAGGGATTTCTCTCCTGATAGGCAGACCAATCAATGATGAGTATTCTTCCAGAAGAGGACCCAACTGAAAGTCTTGAAAGGTGAAACATCTCAATGGGGGGTCATAAAACTGAATGCAGGTGTGGATCAAACTCCTCTGAGATGGGTCCAAATCCATGACCAAGTCAAGTATATCCCCATAATGCTCCCTGAACAAAGGTATGTGATCTGGAGTGATCAGGGTTTGGATCCTCCTGATGTCTGATAAGTCTGGTTGGAAGAAATGATAGGTGATGTTGCTTTTCTTCGGAGCCATGATGCTGAGACTGAGTAGAATAAGTGTTGATGAAGAGGTTGAGAAGTGGGCCACTGACTGGCTAGTGCAAGTAACTGAAGTATATGGCTGACAGGCTGAAGCAAGTGCTGGTGGAGATAGGTCAATGATGCAGATGGGGTCAAAACCAAAACCGGATGAAGGTGGATACCCTGAAACACAAATAAGCAAATGTTAATATGATGCAATGAGTATGTATGCAGATGATATGCAAGGGTTTGTGACTGAGCGGGATCTGATCAAAATGCCCTGGTATAAGTCCATGTGTGTCCAAGAATTCCAGATGGAGGCCTATAAATCCGGTAACCAAGGTAGGGGACTCAAATAAAGAGCCACATGTCCAGGGTTTTAGAATCACAAGAACTATCCAACATGGAGCATTCTTAACAAAGTCAAAGTAACAGGGTATTCTGAGGTCAAGGTACCTGCAAACCTGTAAACAGCCCAACCCCCTCACAGGTGATGATCTAGAACAAGGATCCTCAGACTTGGATTAATTATGAGAAGTGTAAACACTTCTAACCCGGAGGTACAGTGTTTACAATAACCATAACAATTCCTCCTCTAATTCACCTCAGTTTCTGAAGGTCAATACTAAAAGGTCATCCAGACTTAGCAGGCTTCCCAGATAGCCCTAGCATTGCAGGAAATCTGCAACACAGAGTTCTCAAGAAGAAACCCATATCTGAACCGTGTTTCATATTCCCGCACCAGACCGAAATGGAATGGGAAAGAATATGATTCACTCTAGCCTAGGTGTCACTCAGGTCCCAGGTATAGGACCTTAACTCTCAATGGAACCCCACCCACCAAAGGAAAACCAGATCCAGCCAGCAGTATGACAGTATGATATATACAAATGCACTAAAGAAAAGCAGTAAAGCAAACTGTACATAAATCAATAAACAAAAAATAAATACAAGCACAAATAAGCACATAACACCCCAGTAAACACAAATCAATCAAGTGCTAGGAGGAACCCACCAAAAGAACCAGAAGCCCTGGTTGCAATATAAGGTTCCCCAGCAGAGTCGCCAAGCTGTCGCTCCCGATAAGTGACACAGGGTCAGATAAGGGTACAGACGCGAACGGTCGGCGAGAGGGACAGTGAGAACACACAGCCGTGAACTCACTGGAGATGAATAGAGTCGCCAGCTAGGCATTTTTATCCCGGAGGAAAGGCAATGCTGCATAGACCTAGAAAGATATGGATAAGACGGTTCGCGAACCAGAGAGACTGAGAAAGGGGGTTGATTACAACCTGGGAAGGTATTAGCACCCAGATTGTCCGCCGTACTCGACGGGATCCACGCTTGAAAGATTTGTGTTTTAAAGGGGTAGTGTCAGTGCAATCTGTGTGTAAAATAGCTGGAAAAGAATGTACAGGTGTCAGTGTAAAAGAAAAGTGATGTGTAATGATGTGCCGGTGTATGAACGAGAATGAATTGCTCATGATAATGAGGCTAAGAGAAAAAATGCTGGAAAGAGGGGGAATATACAGAGACTTTTGTTCGATAACTGTTAAGTTATGCCTACGTATCCTCTCGTGCAATGAGGAAGTCAGAACACCGTAGTTCGACCCAAAGAGACTGATAGATGAGTTGACTTGATGAACTGCTTGCTTGCCTATGCTCAAGTGTATGATCTGTCTGGCACAGATGCAAACTGTCTTGCATTAGACGGAAGAAGCAAGTTCTCGTTTGTGAGTGAGTATGATGAGAAAAGAATCCCGAAGGAGACGATTATTGTTTGTTTTTGTATTTTCAGTCTTTTATTGCTTGTGAAAGTTTGTCATAAGAAAATGAGCTTAAACCTAAACCAATGGATTAATAAACTCATCACATCTTCCCTCTGATTAGGGGTAATGAGATTACCTTAAGTGCGAAGTCAGATTCTCACACTTAATCACCTTTGGTGTAGGATTAAGATCATTAACCTACTTGTGATTATTTAGATGTTTTTGTGGTTTTTGTTTAGTGTTGAGTAATGAGGTTAAGCCATAATCATGGATTAAACAGACCCATTACACCATCCTAAAAGAAGGATGATAGATGAGAATGTTTAAGTTGAGGAAAGCTCCTCAACTTAATCCATGATTAGGGATTAAACTCATGACAAAACAAACCTTTGATTAAGTGGATTTTATTTAATGATATGATGATGAAGTGATTTTTAGGGTTTGTAAGACAACTTGAGGGGGACTTGTCCATTAACACTAGGGTTAGTCCTTCTTAACCACTTAAGGAAGAATTAGAACCCTAATGCAAGGCCCAAGTTACAGGTGTGATGTCTTGATGATTATTAGGTGAATTGATTAAGAGATTTAAACACATTAAGGGTTCAAGACTTAGGATTAAAGTTATACACTCCATCCTAAGAGAAGGATGCAGGCATAACCCTAATCACAGAGTCTTAGAGCCTTTAGGGTTTAGTCTCTGATTATGAGGTGAGAAGAGAGGACTCAAAGAGAGACACAAAGGTAAAACTATGGGGGGACTAATCAAAACCCTAATTCATTGTCATGCTTGGTTGATCCTAAGGTTTGTGAGGTTTGCAAGAACAAATCTTCAGAGGAGCCACCAGGAAGCAGATGAATAAGATCAAGAGAAGCAAAGTGACTTGCTTCATTCAAGAAGTCAAGTCACTTGAAGAAAGAAGGTGGGAGGAACAAGAATGAGCAAGCTCAATCTCAAACACAAATAGAAATGCAGCAATGGATGCAAGAGAGATGAAAAGAAAAGTTATGAGAAGTGAAGGCAAATTCACTTCTCAAGTTCACTTACCACCTGAAATGTTAGAAAGAAATGCAATGCAATGCTAAATGAAATGAAATGACATGATGCTAGACCAAACCAGAAGCATGTTGATGATGATAATGATGCTATGAGATGCTGCAAACATGAGGCAAGGCATGGGGATGTTCATACAAGATTATGAATGCAAATGATGCAAGTTAAGGAGCATGAATGAACATGAAAAGTTATGAATCATACAAGACAAATGACATGGCAAATATGTAATGCAATGGTCAAACATGCTTTCTATATGTCTTAAGATGTCAAATGGATCACAAGAATGCACAAAATGCAAAGACAAGTCAAGTTATGCAAGGAAATGCAAGAAGGATGCAAAAGAAAGCCCAAATTAGGGTTCATGGATCAAACATCAAACAAAAACCCAAAACAGAAACAAATCCTAAGATAAAAAATGGAAAATGGTACCCAAAGAAACCCTAAACCTATAATGAACCACTGCCCAAAGGGGAATTCTCAACTCTCAACCAAACTCAAGTTATGAATTTTCTAAGTTATTAGGGTTTTTTAGGGTTCTATACAAAAGAAAAGCCAAACAAATGGAAAATGCAAGATCAAATCATGGCCATTTTACCCTAGAAACTACATGCCAAACACAAAACAATGCAAGAAGAATCAATGTCTCAACCTTCTCCAATAGGCAGAAATGAATTTTTGAATTTAGGATCAAATTAATGCACAAAATATGATTTAATTCAATGAAAAATTCTTAAAATGCATCAAGATCAAAAAAGAAATTTGGTTTGAAGGTTGGACAATGTTTCTAAATGTCTTAGAACATTTCATGAATTTTTTTGTAATTTTTAAATACCTAAAAGTATTTTTAATTAATTAATTTCCATTAATCAATTAAAAATAATCTTTTAAATATTTAAAAATACTTTTTTAATGATAAAAAATAAAATAAAAATATTTTTGGGTCTTAAAAATTAATAAAACTTTAAAGAAAAAGTTTCATAATTTTTAAGACATTTTTGCTATTTTAAAATAAATATGCAAGTTAATTGAAAAGAAAATGAATAAAAATTAAATGAAAATGAAAGTCAAAGGAAAGGATGGCTGAGATGCAATCTGGTTTCAAAAGGGTGGACTGCGCGCGCGAATGGAGGGTGTAGATTCACTCTGAGCAAATTAATTTAATTACAATTAGTTAAAACTAACTTAGTGGATTAGGGCTAATTGGGAAGATCCTGGCCATTCACACGCGCGGGAGGTCAAGGGAGTCAACGGATCCTACGGCCCAAGTTCAAATGGCACTAATTACAGGGATTATGCCCTAAACATTTTCAGGTGGCCGGAGAAGACCTCCGGTCGTCTTCTCCGGTGGGAAGTCCACCTGAAAATCTCCAAACTCTCTCAAAACGTATCAAAAATTAAAACCAAGCACATAGAAATGAACCCCATGATCTCCTGAATCAAAACCCTAAGTCCAAACAAATTTCTTCTTCCTCAAAACCATGAATCGAACAGAACAAGTTCTAGGGCACGCATGTTTCAGAGACAAATTAAACTCTCAAATCAAAGCCATTTCAAAAACTAAGAACATCAGGATGATCAGTGAATCACATAGAACAAGTTTGCAACAAGAAAAATGATTTCTGGAAAAATAATTTTCGAGCTACCTGAGATTTGGAGCTTTCAATTTGAGGACTTTCTGGCCACTTCTCCTTGTGCAATCCACTCCACTTGGTCCACAGAAGATGCTTGAATGCTCAAAAGGAGTTTAAATTGGCTGGATAATGAGATTCGAAAGCTCCTGCTCAAGCTTGGTCAGAAATGGCAATGGAGTTTCTGGAGGTTTCAGGCCATTGTGAATGATGGTTTGTGGTCCTGAGGATGAATGGAGAAGGTCTGTGGTGTTTGTTAGTGTGTTTGTGAGCTAGGGTGAGAGTTTCGAATGAAACTGCAAAATGAGGTGAGAAATGGCAGTGGGATGCTTTGGCTGTTTCAGGCTTGTGTTCTTGGTGGTTTCTACTCAGTGATACATGGTGAGTTGAATGGAGAAAATGGTTGAAGTGTTTGCAGGCTGTGGAGGCAGATTCGAAGCAAGTTGCAATGTGGTGTGTTTTTGTGAATGTGATGAATGAGGATGTTTCAGCCTTGCCTTCTGTTATGTATAGCTTGCAAATGGATAGTATAAACTAATCCAATTGGTCAGAGGATGTGACTTGTGCTTTATGGATAGGTGTAGCCACTTTTGCAAATATGTCAACTTCTTGTAAGATAGGGCATGGGCAACTTCTAGCCAAGTACAAAGGGCATGGTCTGCGCAGCAAAGTGAAGGGAAAGGCTAGGCTTGGTCCAACATTCAAGGCAGCAAGTTGGTAAAATGTTATGAGTGGTTTTGCAAGTTGTTGTAACTTTGGTTCACATGTGATTCTTTGTCCAACCAAACATGAAACCATGGGCATTCTTGGTTCATTTCTGATTTTTAGGACTTAGAGAATGTTTATGTGCTGGTTTGAAGTGAACTAGAGGCTGCAATATGCATTGGTCCAAGGTTTTGCAAAATTCTCACTTAGGGCATGCCTTGAAAATCAATGATTTTAGCCAACTTTGCATTGCCATTACTTTTGATTCAAGAAGAGTTTGATCATGTTCTTGTACTTTTTGAAAAGGGAAAAATGAGATCTACAACTTTCATGACCAAAGTTTTTCCATTTGAAGCATTTTTGGATCAAGAATCATGGCTTGAAAAATGACCTAAAATGATGCATTCTTGAAAAAAAGTCAACTATGCCCAAAAAGTCAACATTTGCAAAAACCCTAAATTCTTGATTCTTATGAACTTCAAACTTCTTCCATGATCAAATAAAGATCATATACACTCAAAATGATGAAGATCACCCAATGGTTGGGTCATTGGGGGCCTCAGATGCCCTGATTTTACACTGACTTGTCTGAAAAGTCAACTCTTGATCAGATGACTTCCCCATGGAATTTCTTCATGAAAATTGATATGCATACTCCCTATACCATATAGAGATCAATGGAAACAAGAATGACCAAAAAATTTGGAGTTATGGCCTCTGAAACCAAAACCCTAATTTTAGGTCAACTGTGCAGTTCATCCTGGCCCTGCATCCACTCAAACCCTAGTTCTTGTGATTCCTCTGCAATTTTGGCTTTGAGGAGATGGAATATGACATAAGAACACACATGGACCCCTTTGAGTTGATTAGTGGCCTTTAGAGTGGCTCAAGATGCCCTGAGGTTGCTCAGATCACAAACCCTAGATGCAAATGACTCAGAACCAGTGCAGTGAATCAAAAATGAGATATGAGATGATATGATTGTGTTTATGCATGTGAGATGATCACAAGCCATGGTGTGAATGAGTGAGGGCAAATTTGGGGTGTTTACACAACTGCCCATGACAAATTGCAGCCAATCTCTTCTCTTCAATCAGGCTCAGTTGTTCGTATCGGGATCGGACCCATTCTGCTTCATTCAGCTTAACATCCATTAGTACCCGCAGGGAGGGTAATTCAACTTCGACAGGTAGGACTGCCTCCATACCATACACAAGTTGATACGGCGTTGCCCCAGTGGATGTTCTGATTGATGTACGGTACCCATGCAAGGCAAATGGTAGCATTTCATGCGAGTCTTTGTATGTGACCACCATCTTCTGCACAATCTTCTTGATATTCTTGTTAGCTGCCTCAACAGCGCCATTCATCTTTGGCCTGTAAGGAGAAGAGTTGTGATCTTGGATCTTGAAGTCCCGGCATAGTTCTGCCATCAATTTGTTGTTCAAGTTGGAACCATTATCAGTAATGATTCGCTCGGGCACTCCATACCGACAGATGATGTCTCTCTTCAGGAATCGAGCTACCACTTGCCTGGTGACATTTGCATATGAGGCTGCTTCAACCCACTTGGTAAAATAGTCAATGGCAACCAGGATGAATCTGTGGCAATTTGAAGCAGTTGGTTCAATCTTGCCAATCATATCAATGCCCCACATGGCAAAGGGCTAGGGTGAAGACATCACATTCAAAGGATTCGGAGGTACATGCACTTTATCTGCATAAATCTAACATTTATGGCATTTCCTGGCATAAGCACAACAGTCTGCATCCATTTTGATCCAATAATAGCCTGATCTTAGCAACTTTTTAGCCATAGCATGCCCTCCAGCATGGATACCAAAAGATCCCTCGTGCACCTCGTGCATCAGTAAGTCTGCTTCTGCTTTATCAACGCATCTGAGAAGTACCATGTCAAATTTTCTCTTATACAATGAACCATCAGCATTCAGGAAAAAACTACTAGCTAGCCTTCTTAATGTCTTCTTGTCATTGGATGATGTCCCAGGTGGGTATGTTTGATCCTCCAAGAAACACTTGATGTCGTAGAACCAAGGCTTTTCATTTTCAACAAGGTCTTCCGAGAATAAATATGCTGGTCTGTCAAGTCTGGATACTGAAATCCGAGGCACAAAGTTGGCAGCTTGAACTTTGATCATGGATGAAATGGTAGCCAGAGCATCTGCAAACTGATTTTCATCTCGAGGGATATACTCAAGCTTGACTGTGGTGAAGAATGTAAGTAACCTCCTTGTATAGTCCCGGTAAGGTATCAGATGCTCCTGGTGAGTGTACCATTTGCCATTGGTTTGATTGATTACCAGAGCTGAATCTCCAAATACAATTAAAGTCTTAATCCTGAGGTCAATGGCTTCCTCAAGACCCATGATACAGGCTTCGTATTCAGCTTCGTTGTTAGTGTAATTAAAAGTGATTTTTGCCGAGAAAGGCATGTGAACTCCCTTAGGTGTAATGAGTACTGCACCAACACCACGACCATTCATATTAACAGCCCCATCAAACATCATAGTCCATTCTTCTTCTGGTTCAGGCCCTTAAGTGTGAATAGTCTCTTCATGATCTTTTGCTTTTATGAACATGATGTCTTCATCAGGGAAGTCAAATCTCATAGGCTGGTAATCATTAATGGGTTGCTCAGCAAGATAATCAGACAATACACTGCCTTTGATGGCTTTTTGAGATGTGTATTGAATGTCATATTCTGTGAGGATCATTTGCCATCTTGCAACCCGTCCGGTAAGTGCTGGCTTCTCGAATATGTACTTAAATGGGTCCATCTTTGAGATTAATAAAGTAGTGTGGGTCAACATATACTTTCTTAGTCGGCGAGCAGCCCACGCTAAAGCACAACAAGTTTTCTCGAGCAGTGAATAACGTTGTTCACAGTCGGTAAACTTTTTGCTTAGGTAGTAAATTGCATACTCTTTTCGACCAGACTCGTCATGCTGGCCCAACACACACCCCATTGACTCTTCTAATACTGTCAAGTACATTATTAGAGGTCTTCCTTCAACTGGAGGCATAAGGATTGGAGGCTCTTGTAGGTATTCCTTGATTTTGACAAAATCTCTCTGGCATTCTTCATTCCACCTGACCGTTTGTTCTTTTCTTAACAACTTGAACAAAGGCTCACAGGTTGCTGTAAGGTGAGATATGAACCTCGAAATGTAGTTCAACCTACCTAGGAACCCTCGAACCTCTTTCTCGGTCTTCGGTGCAGGCATCTCTTGAATGGCTTTAACTTTATCAGGGTCGACTTCAATCCCTTTCTCACTTACAATAAATCCCAGCAGCTTACCGGATTGCACCCCGAACGTGCATTTGTTGGGGTTTTGCTTTAGTTGGTACTTCCTCAGACGTTTGAATAGCTTCAACAGATTCACCAGGTGGTCTTCTTCTGTGAGGGACTTGGCAATCATGTCATCCACATAACATTCAATTTCTTTATGGATCATGTCATGGAATAATGTTACCATAGCCCGTTGATAAGTGGCCCCAGCATTCTTCAGTCCGAATGGCATCACCTTATAACAGAATGTGCCCCAGGGTGTGATGAAAGTTGTCTTCTCCATGTCTTCAGGTGACATCTTGATCTGATTATATCCTGAAAATCCATCCATGAAGGAGAACACCGAGAACTGAGCCGTATTGTCGACCAACACATCAATGTGAGGTAATGGGAAGTCATCTTTCAGGTTGGCTCTATTCAGGTCCCGGTAATCCACACACATCCTCACCTTTCCATCCTTCTTAGGAACAGGTACAATGTTAGCAACCCACAATGGATAGCTAGTTACAGCAAGGAATCCGGCGTCCCACTGTTTTTGTACCTCTTCTTTTATCTTCATGGCCATATCCGGGCGAGTACGACACAATTTCTGTTTTACTGACGGGCAGTCTTCCTTTAGAGGTAGCTTGTGCATAACAATGTCGGTGTCCAACCCTGGCATATCCTGATAAGACCAAGCAAAAACATCCACATACTCCCGAAGCATATCAATAATTTGCTCTTTCACAGAACCTTGCAGACAGGCCCCAATCTTAACTTCTTTCGGGTCTTCTTCTGTACCAAGATTAACCGTTTCAATCTCCTCCTGATGAGGAGTTATAACCTTCTCCTCTTGCCTTAACAACTTGGCTAGTTCTTCAGGTAGCTCATAATCTTCTTCAACCCCTTCATCAGCTTGATTAATCGAATTGTCAAAGTCATACAAAGTCATAGCAGTGTTGTTGTCGGTGCAGTCTGGAGGGCACTCTCTACAAGGGTTCAGATTTGTTCATTTTAGTGATTAATTTTATCTTGCTTAGAAAAAGTGAAAATGAAGTTTATTATTTTGAAAAAATTGCCATTTTATTTTTGTACAAAAAATTAAGAATGAAAAACAGTGAGCGGAAAAAGAAAAGACTCATTTGCAAAAGATGTCTTGATATTCATTAATTGATCTTTGCACAAAATACAAGATGGCCCGATTACAAAATGAGCCCTGACATCTTGGGCAAGATGGAAGACTTGATGCATGCTTAAAAACAGGAAATAATAATTACTCTGCCGGAGTAACACTTATAATTCCCTGGGAAGACCAGTTTGAGACACGGTTCCCCGGGATCCTTGGACGTATCTAGCTTTCCAGGTTGCGCTCGTCTTCTGACTCATCTTCCAAACTGTTCACAGCATCCGGGGTGATCATCCCCCCGCTGACAAACTTGGGCTCCATTGCAGCCTCTTGTTGATCTTGTCGAGTTGGTCTGTAACCCAACCCAAATCGGTCTTCTTTCTTCTCAACTGGCAGCAGCTTGCCTCAGCCTTGAGCAGTGCCCTCCTCAACAACCTTCCGGGCTTGTTGATATGACGTGATGGAGGTCCCAAGCACAACATATGTTTCATTAATATTAAGGGCCTCAAACCCTTGACTCATTGTTTCATGGATCTCCCCATCCATTTCAATGTATTTGAAAGTAGCCAACTAGCTAACAAAAATATCCTCCTCCCCACAAATGGTAATGACTTGGCCTTCCCACTCGAATTTTAACTTCTGGTGAAGGGTTGACGTCACGGTGCCAGCGGCGTGGATCCATGGTCTACCCAATAGACAGTTGTAGGCAGGCTGTATATCCATCACAAAGAAGGTCGTTTTGAAAACCTGTGGGCCAATCATTATAGGCAACTCTATCTCTCCCAGAACTGATCTTTTAGAACCGTCAAAGGCTCTTACTACCAAGTTGCTTGGGCGTAGTGCCAATCCATCATGCTCTAGCTTCACAAGGGCTTTCTTGGGCAGGACATTGAGGGATGACCCTGTGTCTACCAATACGTGAGAAAGAACTGCACCCTTACACTCCAAGGTAATGTGCAAAGCCTTGTTGTGATTGTGACCTTCCGTTGTTAGATCAGTGTTGGTAAATCCCAGTCCATGACTAGCGTTGACATTTCCAACCACAACCTCTAACTGATTGAAGGTAATCTCCTCCGGCACATAAGTTGCGTGCAGGACTTTTAATAGTGCGTTCCGATGAGCCTCGGAGCACATTAGCAATGATAGTATGGAGATTTTGGAAGGTGTTTGGTGAAGCTGGTCCACCACCTTGTAATCACTCTTCTTGATGATTCACATGAATTCATCAACCTCTTGATCAAAAGGAGTCCTCACAGCTTCTTTGGCAACTGGTTCTTCTTGCACCATGCTCTTCCCTTTTGCCTTACCAGTTTCTGCTTCAGCAACGGGTCTTGGTATTTGCGAGTCAAAAAGACGTCTGCTTCTAGTGAAGTCTCCGCCTCCCCCCACATTATCTATCTGAGGTGAAGAAGTTGATGATTCTAAAGTGATTTTCTGCCCCTCGCAGTATAGATCTGAACCATAATGACAAGGGATGGCACTATCGTTTTGTCGCTCCCACCAAATGAAGCCGGGTCAAATGGGGTACAGACGCGAACGGTCGGCGAAGGGAACAATGAGAACACACAGCCGTGAACTCACTGGAGATGAATAGAGTCGCCAGCTAGGCATTTTTATCCCGGAGGAAAGGCAATGCTGCATAGACCTAGAAAGACATGGATAAGACGGTTGCGAATCAGAGAGACTGAGAAAGGGGGTTGGTTACAACCTGGGAAGGTATTAGCACCCAGATTGTCCGCCGTACTCGACGGGATCCACGCTTGAAAGATTTGTGTTTTAAAGGGGTAGTGTCAGTGCAATCTGTGTGTAAAAGAGCTGGAAAAGGATGTACAGGTGTCAGTGTGAAAGAAGTGAAGTGTGATATATACAGTGTCAGTGAAAGAACAGGAATAAGATGCTCAAGATCATGAGGCTGAGGAATGAAGCTGGAGAGAGGGGGAATGGACGGAGACTTTTGTTCGATAACTGTTAAGTTATGCCTACGTATCCTCTCGTGCAATGAGGAAGTCAGAACACCGTAGTTCGACCCAAAGAGACTGAAAGATGAATTGACTTGGGAACTGCTTACTTGTCTATGCTCAAGTGTATGACCTGTCTGGCTCAGGTGCAAACTTTCTTGCATTAGACGGAAGAAGCAAGTTCTCGTTTATGAGTGAATGAGATGAGAAAAGAATCCCGAAGGAGACGATTATTGTTTGTTTTTGAGTTTTCAGTCTTTTATTGCTTTTGAAAGTTTGTCATAAGTTAATGAGCTTAAGCCTAAACCAATGGGTTAGTAAACTCATCACATCTTCCCTCTGATTAGGGGTAATGAGAATACCTTAAGTGTGAAGTCAGATTCTCACACTTAATCACCTTTGGTATAGGATTAAGATCATTAACCTACTTGTGATTATTTAGATGTTTTTGTTGTTTTTGTTTAGTGTTAAGTAATGAGGTTAAGCCATAATCAAAGATTAAACAGACTCATTACACCATCCTAAGAGAAGGATAATAGATGAGAGTGTTTAAGCTGAGGAAAACTCCTCAACTTAATCCATGATTAGGGATTAAACCCATGACAAAACAAGCTTTTGATTAATTGGATTTTATTTAATGGTATGATGATGAAGTGAGTTTTAGGGTTTGTAAGACAACTTGAGGGGGACTTGTCCATTAACACTAGGGTTAGTCCTTCTTAACCAATTAAGGAAGAATTAGAACCCTAATGCAAGGCCCAAGTTACAAGTGTGATGTCTTGATGATTATTATGTTAATTGATTAAGGGAGTTAAACACATTAAGGGTTTAACACTTAGGATTAAAGTTATACACTCCATCCTAAGAGAAGGATGCAGGCATAAGCTTAATCACAAAGCCTTAAAGCCTTTAGGGTTTAGTCCCTGATTATGAGATGAGAAGAGAAGACTCAAAGAGACACAAAGGTAAAACTAAGAGGGGAGACTAATCAAAATCCTAATCATTATCATGCTTGGTTGTTCCTAAGGTTTGTGAGGTTTTCAAGAGAAGCCTTCAATGGAACCACCAGGAAGCAGATGAAAGGATCAAGAGAAGCAAAGTGACTTGCTTCATTCAAGAAGTCAAGTCACTTGAAGAAAGAAAGTAAGAAGAAGAAGCATGAGCAAGATCCAACTCAAACACATACAAAAATGCAGCAATGGATGCAAGAGAGATGAAAAGAAAAGTCATGAGAAGTGAAGGCAAATCCACTTCTCAAGTCACTTACCACCTGAAAAGATTAGAAAAAGAAATGCAATGCAAAGTGGGATGAGATGACATGATGATAAACAAAACCAGAAGCATGTTGATGATGAAAATGATGCTATGAGATGCTACAAACATGAGGCAACACATGGAAATGATCATACAAGCAAGTTAAGGAGCATGAACATACACAAAAAGTTATGAAGGGCACAATGCAAACAACATGGCTAACACATGATGCAATGATCAAACATGCTTTCAATATGTCTTATGATGCCAAATGAATCAAATGGATGCTTGAAATGTCATGGCAAGTCATGTTATACAAGAGAATGCAAGAGGTATGCAAATGGAAGCCCAAATTAGGGTTTATGAATCAAACATCAAACAAAAACCAAAAACAGAAACAAACCCTAAGATAAAAAATGGAAAATGCCACACAAAGTAACCCTAAGCCTATACTAAACCAATGTCCAAAGGGGAGGTCTCAACTCTTAACCAATCTCAAGTTATGATTTTTTACCAGATTTTAGGGTTTTTAGGGTTCCTAATCAAAAGAAATGCCAAACAAATTGAAAATGAGGAATCAAATCAAGGCCATTTAATCCCAAAGACTATATGCTAAACACAATGCAATGCAAAAAGAATCAATGTCCAACTCTTCCTAGATAGGCAGAAATGATTTTTTTGAACTTATGATCAAAATAATGCACAAAAATGATTTTAATTCAAAGAAAAATTCTCAAAATGCATCAAGATCCAAAAAGAAATTTGGTTTGAAGGTTGGACAATGTTTCTAAATGTCTTAGAACATTTCATGAATTTTTTGGTGATTTTTAGATACCTAAAAGTATTTTTAATAAATTAATTTCCATTAATCAATTAAAAATAATCTTTTAAATATTTAAAAATACTTTTTTAATGGTAAAAATAAAAATGAAAATATTTTTGGGTCTTAAAAATTAATAAAACCTATGAGAAAAAGTTTCATAATTTTTAGACATTTTTTACTATTTTTAACAAAATATGCAAGTTTAATGAAAAAGAAATGAATAAAAATAAAGAAAAAGGAAAAGTAATCAGAAGGGATGGCTAGGATTGAATCTGGATTCAAAAGGGTGGACTGCGCGCGTGAATGGAGGGTCTAGATTCACTCTGGACGAATTAATTTAATTATAATTAATTAAAACTAATTAAGTGGATTAGGGCATAATGACTTGATCTGAGCCATTCACACGCGCGGGAGGTCAAGGGAGTCAACGGATCCTACGGCCCAAATTCAAATGGCACTAATTACAGGGGTTATGCCCTAATTATTTTCAGGTGGCCGGAGAAGACCTCCGGTCGTCTTCTCCGGTGGGAAGTCCACCTGAAAATCTCCAAACTCTCTCAAAACGTAACAAAAATGAAAACCAAACATACAGAAATGATTCCCATGATCCACTGAATCAAAACCCCATCATAAACAACATTTATTTTTTCATGAAAAGGCTGAATCGAAGCAAACAAAAATTAGGTCAACTGAGTTTCAGAGATCAATTAAACTCTCATTTCATCACCATTTCAAAAACTAAAAGCATCAGGATACTCAGTGAAGCATGGAGAACAAGTTTAGAACATAAAAAATGATTTCTGGAAAAATATTTCTTGAGCTACCTGAGATTCGAAGCTTTCACTCCAGCAACTTCCAGGCCTCCCTTCTTGGTGAAATCCACTCCACTTGACCCTCTGGTGATGCTTGGATGCTCAAGAGAAATTTATATTGGCTGGATGAAGAGTTTGAGTAACTTCTGCTCAAGCTCAGTTGAATCATGGCAATGGTGATTCAGGCTATTTCTGGCAAGGGTGGAGGGTTGTTTGTGGTCCAGATGATGAGTAGAGAAGGTTTATGGAGTTTGTTTGGATGTTTGTGAGCTGTGGAGAGAGTTTCGAATGAAACTGCAAGTTGGAGTGAAAATGGTGAAGTGGTGTTATGGCTTGTTTCAGGCTTGGTTCTTTGATGCTTTCTACTCAATGGAACATGGTGAGATGATTGGTGAAAATGGTTTGGATGTTTGGAGTCTGGGCAGAGAGATTCGAAGAAGTTTGCAAAAGGGAGTGTGTTTGAGTATGTGATGCTTGAGAGTGTTTCAGCCTTGCTTCCTTTATGAAATGGCTTGCAAATGGATAGTATATTTTAATCCTATAGGTCAGATGATTTGACATGGCCTACATTGATTGGTAAGTTTGCTTTTGCTCAAAGTCCACCTTTTGTGTAAGAGGAGTATGGCTTGGTTCTAGGCTAGTACAAGGCATGGGGCTGCGCAACAAGGGTGAGGGGAAAGGCTAGCCAAAGTCAGCATCCAATGTTGCAAGTTGTAAGAAGTGTGATGAGTGGTTTTGCAAGTTGTTACTTTTGAAACTTCATGAGAAATGCCTTGTTACACAAACCATACACATGTGATCTTTGGTTCAATTCTTATTTTTAGGTCACATAGAATGTTTATGTCATGGTTTGAAGTGAATTAGAAGTTACAAATGGCATTGGTTCATGATTTTGCAAAATTCTCATTTGGTGCACATCTTGAAAATCAATGATTTTTGCCAACTTTGTCACACCATAACTTTTGATCCAAGAAGAATTTGATCATGTTCTTGTACTTTTTGAAAAGGGAAAGATGTAATCTACAACTTTCATGACCAAAGTTTTTCCATTTGGAGCATTTTTGGACCAAGAATCAAGGCTTGAAAAATGACCTAAAATGAAGCATTCTTGAAAAGTCAACTATGCCCAAAAAGTCAACACTTGCAAAAACTCCAAATTCTTGATTTTTGTGGACTTCAACCTTCTTCCATGATCAAATAAAGATCATATACACTCAAAATGATGAAGATCACCCATTGGTTGGGTCATTGGGGGCCTCAGATGCCCTGATTTTACACTAACTTGTCCAGAAAGTCAACTCTTGATCAGATGACTTACCCATGGAATTTCTTCATGAAACTTGATATGCATACTCCCTATACCATATAGAGACCAATGGAAACAAAAATGACCAAAAATTTTGAGGTTATGGCCTCTGAAACCAAAACCCTAATTTTAGGTCAACTGTGCAGTCTATCCTGGCTCTGCTTCCATGCAAACCTCAGTTCTTGTGATTCTTTTGAAATCTTGACTTTTGAGAGGATGGGATATGATACTTGAACACTTATGGATCCCTTTGAAGTGATTGGTGACCTTTGGAGTGGCTCAAGATGCCCTTGGATTGCTCAGATCACAAACCCTAGGTGCAGATGACTTGTAGACTATGCAATGAACCAAAAATGAGATATGAGATGATATGATTGTGTTTATGCATATGAAATGATCACAAGTCATGGTGTGAATGGGTGAGGGCAAATTTGGGGTGTTTACAGCTGCCCCTATTCAAACATGAGTTAGCTGTGCAGGATGTAAGCAACGGCTTAACAGGCAAACAAGATAACTTGTGGTTGAATACCAAAGACAGTCCAAAATTTGCACTCACAGAATGAAGAAGAAAAGGGATATAGATTGTAAAAGAAAGTAAAGTATGTTATAAAGGTGTGGGCGACGGAGGACGACCGCCGAGCAGAGGACGACTGCTGGGTAGAGAGCAATGACGGGGACGGCCGACATGCTGGGAAAAGTGTGGGAAATAAAGCAATGACGGGGACGACCGACATGCTGGGGATAAAAGGTAAAGCTAAAACGGGGACGGCCGACTAGCTGGGGAAAATGAAATTATGATGGGGACGGCCATCAGGATAAAGCTGTAAAATTCTCTGGGGATTAATGAAACATGACGGGGACGGCCGTCAAGTTCGCAAAGGTAAAGTAACCAACGACGGGGACGGCCATCGGGCTAAAAAGGAAAAGGGACCACGACGGGGACGGCCATCGGGTTAAAGAATAAATGAAATAAACAGATGATGGGGTACGGCCATCAAAGGTGAAGGACGATCACCTAGCAGGGGACGGCTGCTCTGTTGGGAATAAAAGAAATATGATGGGGACGGCCATCAAAGGTGGAGGACGACCGCCTGGCAGGGTACGGCTGCCGAAAATATCGCGACATAGGACGAATGCCGGATAGAAAAGGTCAACGATGGGGACGGCCATCGGACGAGCATGATGGAGGACGACCATCAAGAAGTGGAGGACGACCACTCAGCAGGGTACGGCTGCTCTCGAGGTTTCTCATGACATAGGACGAATGCCAGATAACCAAAATCAACAATGGGGACGGCCATTGGATAAAATGATGAAGGACGATCATCAAAAGGTGGAGGACGACCACCTAGCAGGGGACGGCTGCTAAATATCGACGATGGGGACGGCCATCGGATGAGCATGATGGAGAACGAACATCAAGAAGTGGAGGACGACCACTCAGCAGGGTACGGCTGCTCTCAGGGTTTATCATGGCACAGGACGGGTGTCAGATAAAAGGGAAAATTTGTTTGTTGGTAATCTACTGGGGAAAAGTAAACACGGGCGAGTGCTCACATCCAAGAAACAAAGGTATAAGTGTTTGGTATTCGTGTATAGATTAGAGATGCGGACGAGTATCCTGTAGAAACAAATACTGACGCGTGTTCCAAGATGATGATACGGACGAGTATCAACTGGTTATCAGAGAACACGGACGAGTGTTGAATCTGAAGGGGCTTCTCTTGAGAAAAGTGGACACAGACGAGTGTCTAAATTCAAGAAGACAAAAGTGTATGGATTAAAGATGCGGACGAGCATCCTTAAGACTATGATACGGACGAGTATCATGTAGAAACAAATGCTTG
This sequence comes from Lathyrus aphaca, assembly GCA_963966055.1. Classification (NCBI taxonomy): domain Eukaryota; kingdom Viridiplantae; phylum Streptophyta; class Magnoliopsida; order Fabales; family Fabaceae; genus Lathyrus; species Lathyrus aphaca. The sequence continues at coordinate 465,707,076 of OZ014522.1, read as the reverse complement.
ACTTATATTCTGAGATGACGATACGGACGAGTACCATCTGGTTAACAGAGAACATGGACCAATGTTGAATCTGTGGGGCTATAAACTGTGTATATGAGATACGGACGAGTATCCGTAAAAGTGTATCACGAGTGGCGAGTATTGTATAGATGAGTGTTTAATTGCTGGGGAGAGTGACACGGACGAGTGTCGAGGGAGGCAAGTATAATATCAACAAGTATACGGGTTGAGGGAGTGTAAGTGATTGCACTGGGGAAATGACACGGACGGGTGCCAGGAAAGTGTATACAGGTGTATGTGAGTGCAAAAGAGGACGTCTTTGGCTTTCTGCTGGGGTATGACACGGACGGGTGTCAAAAGGGGTATATACTGGTGTTTGTGATTTGTGAGGCAGCTGCTTTTGCTGGGGACTCTGGGGGATTTTGGGGAAAGTATTCTGCATTCTGATGAATGGTTATTATTCACAAGTGTTCGATTCATATTATGGCTTATGATTATGCTATATGTTTGATTTTTGCCGCAATGCTCCGCGTTAAAATGGAATGCTGCACTTTGGGGGTGAATATGATGCGAATGCTATGATTGTGCAAAGATATCAAAACCGGGATTCGGATCCCGTTGCTGTGAAGATCTTTGATCGATCTGTATGAAGCGGACATCCCAGCTGGGGATAAGATCACTGGTAGATCTGATGAGATGATATCTGCTTGAGGATGTGGGTCATTGATAGACCTGAATGAGAGACCCGGCTGGGGTTTGCAGAAGCCTTCTTCACTCTGTTGTGATCTCCATGCATTGCTCTTCTGGATAGAGGATGGAACGCTGTGGGGAGATGGTTCCCTGACTTTGTACTCGGCTGAGGGCGAGACGGCAACTCGGCTGGGGAGAAAGAGGGATCCTTGACTCAGTCGGGGATGTAGGTGCCTTCTAGGATGCTTAGCAACTCTGATGGAGATAAGTAATAGATGGCAACTCCGCTGGGGGGAAGTTATGAGAAGCAACTCAGCTGGGGAGGGAGCCCCTCGGGTGCTAAAATCGTGTGTTGATCTGCCAGCTTGCTGGGATGAGGCTTTCATGCCCCAAGTTGCGCTCTGGATACCTGCAAATCCTGAAAAGAGATAGAGAAATGCACAAGATGATCCCGAGGTATCCCTTACTGGATTCCGTCATAGGAGTTTAAATACTTCTGAGAGTAAGCATATTTCCTGCAAGCATGTTCTTACTTGAAGATAAACATCTGTACTCTTGTGCAATCGGTGTTTCTTTAAGATATCAGACATTTTTGCAAAATGAAAATGTACAAAACGAGACATGACTGAAAATCCGGTTTTATTAATTCATACGCCCTGAATTGGCGAGGTACAGTCAAAGTAACATATCTCCTGAAATGAGGAGATTGTTACAAATTGAGAAATAAAGTGCTGGCAATGTTGACGACGCTTTAAGGAGCTTCCTCTTCTGCTATGACTCGTATGACAATGACGTTCTTCTCGTCTTGCTTTCTGAAGAAGGCTGATTCTGATTGAAGCTTGATTCTGTTGAAGCTTTCCAAGTTGTAAGTGATACAGACGAATTTAGAGTGCAGTTGTTCGCTTATTCCCTTATTTTGCATGGATCGCCCTCTCGGGTTTTCGATCCATCGGGATACCCATTTTTGCCTGAACTGTCCAATGCGGCTTTTCAACTCAGCGGGTGTACATTTTTTGTTTATTTTCCCTTACTTTTGCCCGAGTCTTTTATTCTGTTTTTGACTCGCCGGGATGCCCTATTTTTGCCTGGACTTACATTCTGTTTTTGTGTCCAGCGGGTCATTTTTATGCGAAGTATTTTTTAACTGCATCTGAATTCACAGGGGACGGGAAATCTTCACCATCCATGGTGCTGAGCATCAGTGCTCCACCAGAGAAAACTTTCTTTACTACAAATGGTCCTTCGTAGTTCGGAGTCCATTTGCCCCTGTGGTCTGTATGAGGAGGGAGGATTCTTTTCAGCACAAGATCTCCTACTTGATACTCTCGGTGCCTGACTTTCTGATCGAAGGCTTTCTTCATTCTTTTCTGATATAACTGCCCATGACAGATTGCAGCCAATCTTTTCTCTTCAATCAGACTCAGTTGTTCAAATCGGGTCCTAACCCATTCTGCTTCGTTCAGCTTAACATCCATCAATACTCGTAAAGAGGGTAGTTCAACTTCAACAGGTAGGACTGCCTCCATACCATACACCAGTTGATACGGTGTTGCCCCAGTGGATGTTCTGATTGACGTGCGGTACCCATGCAAGGCAAACGGTAGCATTTCATGCCAGTCTTTGTAGGTGACTACCATCTTCTGCACAATCTTCTTGATATTTTTATTTGCTGCCTCAACAGCGCCGTTCATCTTTGGCCTGTAAGGAGAAGAATTGTGATGTTGAATTTTGAAGTCCCGGCACAGCTCTGCCATCATTTTGTTGTTTAAATTGGAACCATTATCAGTAATGATTCGCTCGGGCACTCCATATCGACAGATGATATCTCTCTTCAGAAATCTGGCTACCACTTGTCTTGTGACGTTTACATATGAGGCTGCTTCGACCCACTTAGTGAAATAGTCAATGGCGACCAGGATGAATCTGTGGCCATTTGAAGCAGTTGGCTCAATCTTGCCGATCATATCAATGCCCCACATGGCAAAGGGCCATGGTGAAGACATGATGTTCAAAGGATTGGGAGGTACATGCATTTTATCTGCATAGATCTGGCATTTGTGGCATTTTCTGGCATAGGCACAACAGTCTGCATCCATTGTGATCCAGTAATAACCTGATCTTAACAATTTCTTAGCCATCGCATGTCCTCCAGCATGGGTACCAAAGGAGCCTTCGTGCACTTCATGCATCAGCAAATCTGCTTCCGTCTTGTCAACACATCTGAGGAGTGCCATATCAAAGTTCCTTTTGTATAAAGACCCATCAGTGTTCAGGAAGAAACTGCCAGCAAGCCTTCTCAAAGTCTTTTTATCATTGGAAGATGCCCCAGGTGGGTATGTCTGATCCTCCAAGAAGCACTTAATGTCGTGGAACCAAGGCTTATCATCTTTAACAGCATCTGCTGCGAACACGTATGCTGGTCTGTCCAGTCTGGACACTGAGATCTGAGGTACAAAGTTAGCAGCTTGAACTTTGATCATGGACGAAATGGTAGCCAAGGCATCTGCAAACTGATTCTCGTCCCGAGGGATATACTCAAGCTTGACTGTTGTGAAGAACATCAATAACCTTCTTGTATAATCCCTGTAAGGTATCAGATGATCCTGGTGTGTATACCATTTGCCGTTGGTCTGATTGATTACCAGAGCTGAATCTCCGAATACGGTCAATGTCTTGATCCTGAGGTCAATGGCTTCCTCAAGGCCCATAATGCAAGCTTCGTATTCAGCTTCGTTGTTAGTGCAGTTGAAAGCGATTTTTGCCGAGAAAGGCATGTGAACTCCTTTAGGTGTAATGAGTACTGCACCAACACCACGACCATTCATGTTAACAGCCCCATCAAACATCATAGTCCATTCTTCTTCCGGGTCGGGCCCTTCAGTGTGAATAGGCTCTTCATGATCTCTTGCTTTAATGAACATGATGTCTTCATCAGGGAAGTCAAATCTCATAGGCTGGTAATCATCAATGGGTTGCTCAGCAAGATATTCGGACAATACACTGCCCTTGATGGCTTTCTGAGAAGTGTACTGGATGTCGTATTCTGTAAGAATCATTTGCCATCTTGCAACCCGTCCGGTAAGCGCCGGCTTCTCAAATATGTACTTGACTGGGTCCATTTTTGAGATTAACAAGGTAGTGTGGGTCAACATATACTACCTTAGTCGGCGAGCAGCCCACGCTAAAGCACAACAAGTTTTCTCGAGCAGTGAATAACGTTGTTCACAGTCGGTAAACTTTTTGCTTAGGTAGTATATTGCATACTCTTTTCGACCAGACTCGTAATGCTGGCCCAGCACACACCCCATTGACTCTTCTAATACTGTCAAGTACATGATTAGAGGTCTTCCTTCAACTGGAGGCATAAGGATTGGAGGTTCTTGCAGATACTCCTTGATCTTGTCAAAAGCCCTTTGGCAGTCTTCGTTCCACCTGACTGTCTGTTCTTTTCTTAACAGCTTGAACAAGGGTTCACAGGTTGCTGTAAGGTGAGATATGAACCTCGAAATGTAGTTCAATCGTCCTAAGAACCCTCGAACTTCCTTCTCTGTCTTTGGTGCAGGCATCTCTTGGATGGCTTTGACTTTATCAGGGTCAACTTCAATCCCTTTCTCGCTTACAATAAATCCCAGCAGCTTACCGGATCGCACCCCGAATGTGCATTTGTTGGGGTTCAGCTTCAGTTGATACTTCCTCAGACGCTTGAATAATTTGAGCAGATTTACCAGATGGTCTTCTTCAGTAAGGGACTTGGCAATCATGTCATCCACATAACATTCGATTTCTTTATGGATCATATCGTGGAATAACGTTACCATAGCCCGTTGATACGTCGCACCGGCATTCTTGAGCCCAAATGGCATTACTTTGTAGCAGAATGTGCCCCAAGGTGTGATGAATGTTGTCTTCTCCATGTCTTCAGGTGACATCTTGATCTGGTTGTATCCTGAAAATCCATCCATGAAGGAGAATACCGAGAACTGAGCCGTATTATCCACCAATACATCAATGTGAGGTAAAGGGAAATCATCTTTCGGGCTGGCTCTGTTCAGATCCCGGTAATCCACACACATTCTTACTTTGCCGTCCTTCTTAGGCACAGGTACAATATTAGCAACCCACGGCGGATAGCTAGTTACAGCAAGGAACCCGGCGTCCCATTGCTTTTGTACCTCCTCCTTGATCTTCATTGCCATGTCTGGACGAGTACGGCGTAGCTTTTGTTTGACTGGAGGGCATTCTTCTCTCAAAGGTAGTTTGTGCACAACAATGTCGGTGTCCAACCCTGGCATATCTTGATAAGACCAAGCGAACACGTCCACATACTCTCGAAGCAGGTCAATCAGCTGTCCTTTCACTGAGTCTTGCAGGCAGGCCCCGATTTTAATCTCTTTTACGTCTTCATCTTTACCAAGATTGATCACTTCAACCTCCTCCTGGTGAGGAGTAATAACCTTTTCCTCTTGTCTTAGCAACCTGGCTAGCTCTTCAGGAAGCTCATATTCTTCATCAACCCCTTCATCAGCTTGATTGATTGGATTGTCAAAGTCATACGAAGTCATAGCCGTGCTGTTGTCGGTCCTGTCAGGAAGGCACTCTCTGCAAGGGTTGAGTTTGTTCATTTTAGTGATCTGATTTTAGTCTTGTTTAGAAAAGTGAAATAAAGTTGTCATTTTGAAAACACTGCCATTTATTTTTTTGTACAAAAAAGAAAAATGGAAAAACAGGGAACGAAGAGAAAAAGACTCGTTTGCAAAAAGATGTCTGATATTTCATTAATTGATCTTGTTTGCACAAAAAAGTACGGATGGCCCGATTACAAAATGAGTCTTGTCATCTTGGGCAAGATGCAAGACTTTGATGCATGCTTATAAAAATACAGGAAATAATAATTACTCTGCATGAGTAACTCTTATAATTTCCTGGGAAGACCAGTTCGAGACACTGCTCCCCGGGATCTTTGGACGAATCCAGCTTTCCAGGTTGCGTTCTTCTTCCAGCTCGTCTTCCAGACAGTTGATAGCATCAGGGGTAAGCATCCCCCCACTCACAAAGTTGGGCTCTTTCGCAGCCGCTGTTTGATCTTGTTGAGTTGGTTTGTAACCCAACCCAAATCTGTCTTCTTTCTTCTCCACCGATAGCAGTTTTCCCCAGCCTTGGGCGTTTCCTCCCTCAACAACCTTCCGGGCTTGTTGGTATGACGATATTGAAGTACCAGGCACAGCAGATGTCTCATTGACATTCAAGGCTTCAAACCCCTGGCTCATTGTTTCATGGATCTCCCCGTCCATTTCAATGTACTTATAAGTAGCCAGGTGGCTGACAAAAATGTCCTCCTCTCCACAGATTGTAACGATTTGACCCTCCCACTCGTATTTTAATTTCTGGTGAAGGGTAGAGGTCACGGCGCCAGCAGCGTGAATCCATGGCCTACCCAATAGACAGCTGTAGGCAGGCTGTATATCCATCACGTAGAAAATAGTTTTGAAGGTCTGCGGGCCAATCGTTACGGGCAGCTCAATCTCTCCCAGAACCGATCTCTTTGAACCATCAAAGGCTCTTACCACCAGGTTGCTGGGTCTCAACGCCAATCCGTCATATTCTAGCTTCACCAGGGCCTTTTTGGGTAAGACATTGAGGGATGACCCCGTGTCTACCAGCACATGGGAAAGGACAGCACCTTTGCATTCCATGGTTATGTGCAAGGCTTTGTTATGGTTGCGGCCTTCCGCTGTCAAATCAGTATTGGTGAACCCTAGTCCGTGACTAGCATTAACACTTCCAACTACTGCTTCCAGCTGATTGACAGTGATCTCTTCAGGCACGTAAGCTGCGTGCAGGACTTTGAGTAGTGCATTCCGATGGGCTTCGGAGCACATAAGCAATGATAGGATTGAGATCTTGGAAGGCGTTTGGTGAAGCTGATCCACTACTTTATAATCACTCTTTTTGATGATTCGCATGAACTCATCAACCTTTTGATCGAAGGGTGTTCTCAAAGCTTCTTTAACAGCTTGATCTTCCTGCACAGGGCTCTTCCCTTTTGCCTTGGCAGCAGCTTCTGCTTCGGCAGTGGGTTTCGGAATTTGTGGAGCGAAAAGACGTCCGCTTCGAGTGAAGCCTCCGCCTCCTCCCACATTTTCCACTTGTGGTGCAGGGGTTGATGATTCAAAAGTGATTCTTTGTCCTTCACAGTACAAGTCAGAGCCGTAATGCCAGGGGATGGCATTGCTGCTTTCGTAAGGTACTGGTCCAGGCACCGTGATAGTGACTGGACTGACTGCAGTTGTGGAAGAAACTGTGATAGTCTGTGGATCAAAATAAATTGTAACTGGTGCTCTGATGGGAGCAGCACCTTCTGAATTGTAGGCAGAGTTGTTTTCAGGATCATAGAATATGGTGACAGTCGAGACGTCTTCATGATTTGTTGCTGGTGTTGTAGGAGATAATGGTGGAAGGATGGATGTTGTTGTTGTAGGAGCTTCATAATGGAGTGGTGCTGGAGTTGTAGGAGGAACATTCATTGATATCTGATCAGTTGAAATGACAGATGAAGTACTTGTTGATGAAGCCGAAGAATTGTCAGGAACAATAGTTGTTGCAGTTGTAGGAGGTTCTGAAATTGTTGCTGATGAGATTGGTGGATTTGTTGGAAATGATGTGGTGATCTGAAGTTGGCCACTCTGAATAAGGCCATCTATGCCATTCCTCAAATTATCGCACCCATTTACCGAGATATTGCAGTAAGCACAACCCAACTCACACCCCGGGAACATTTGACATTCCAGGAGTTGAGCCTTGATTTCTACCAACGGTGTCCTGATCTGTCCCACACTGGTTATTAAATAAGACGGCTTGTCTTCTTCAATAGCGTTAATTCTAGGACCACCGTGGTTTGGCATCGGGTTCTTATTGACATTGGGTGGTGGTGCGAAATTCAGAGCTTTCGAGTCTACCAGGTCTTGTACCTTCATGTGCAAGGCTCTGCCCTTTTCTGTACTGTGGCCAGGTGCGTTTGAATGGAAGGCACACCTAGCATTGGAGTCATAATTCCTGGGTAGACTGTTGGGATCTGGAGGTGCCAACGTCCTTAGCTCAACTAGGTTGAGTTTCAGGAGTTGTGGCAGCAGAGTAGCATATGGCATAGGGATCGGATCGATCACCCTATTAGCTTGAGATGGCCTCTGCTGAAATGGCCTTTGTTGACTGTTGTTGTTGGTGTTGCTGTTGTTGTAATTCCTTGGAGGATACTGATTTTGCTGATGGTACTGAGGTTGTTGTTGATAGTTTTGCTGCGGCGGTTGATAGACTGGCTGAGGATGAGCTGGAGCAGGAATGGTGACTGCTGCTATTGACCTTTGAACATTTGGGGCCTACCCCTGTTGGTGTGGATGGCATTGGTCTCGCCAGTTCTTCTCGGGCCTGCAAAAGGCTTTCTTGTACTACCGGACGAGCTGGCACCGTTATCGGAAATCTTGCCCATTTTTAACAGGCTCTCAATTCTCTCCCCAGCTATGACAACATCCGCAAAGCTAGTGGAAGAGAAAGCAGCCAGTCTGTCAATATAGGTTCCCTGAAGGGTATTCATAAACATGTCTGCCATTTCCCTTTCAGACATAGGTGGATGAACAGCAGCAGCCAATTGCCTCCATCTCTGGGCATATTCTCGGAAACTCTCCCTTGAAGACTGTGACATTCCCATTAGGAGGGTCCTGTTGGGTGCCATGTCTAAATTGTACTGATACTGTCTGATGAAGGCCTCTGCCAGGTCATTCCAGCATCTAATAGTTGCCCTTGTCAGGTGAGAGTACCATTCTCTTGACGCTCCAGTCAAGCTGTCTTCGAAATAGAACATCCAGAGCTTCTCATCCATAGTATAGGCCTTCAGCCTTCCCAGAAATGATTGTAAATAAGTCCGGGGGCATGAAGTCCCGTTGTATTTTTCAAAGCTAGGAGGCTTGAACTTATGGGGGATCCTGACCCCGTCTACCAAGCCCATGTCCATGACGTCGAAGCCCAAAGAGTTTTGAGATTCTAAGGACCTCAATTTCTCAGCTATCTCATCCAACCTTCTATCATAAGCTTCCTCCCCAGCACCCATTACTGTGAATTGGTCCTCTTGGGGGTCTTCTTGAAGTACCCTGGCTGCAGTGGCAGTCCCTTGAACATTTGCAGGGATATTGACCTCAGGATGGAGGTGTGGTCCAAATACAGGGGGGTTTACATGAGGTTGCACCCTTTCGTTGTTGCTGGTGCCGGCAGTCCCTATATGTGGGTCTTCCTGATTTTGCCTCTCCACCATGGCCCTCAATCTTTCCTGGCTCTGAGCCATGTTGTTCATAACTTCCATGAACTGAGTCATCTGCGTTCTCATTTCCAATCTTTCGTTTGCCATTTGATTTCTAACCTCTGCCAGGTCCTGCTGTACCTGATCCATTTGAATTCCCGGAAGGTTGTTTCGGGTTGGATAACGGTGCGGACGGTTGAGGGGAAATACCCGGCGCCGAGCTATAGTTCCTGAATATCACAACAGAGTTAGTAGCAATAAAACAAAAACCTACAAAACAAACAAAAGGGTTAGCATGCAATGCAGTATGCTTATTTGTTTTCAAGGTATCCGACTTGGCATTCAGTTTTGACCCTTCCAGACCCTTGAAGATGCTGTTGATGTTGCTTTTGAAGTGAAACTCGGATGGAACAAACTAATACATATATTACAAACAGCAAATGGTACATAGTTTGTTTTACAAATACAAGCCCTCTGAGGGGTCAAAATACATTACAGAAAAATAAAAGTACATGGAATGAAAGCAACAACAAACAAATGGTCAAACACCAAGACCAAACTCATCCTCACGAACTTCCTTGAGAAGTGCTTCGGTCACAGGATCAGCCGGACGCTCCGTGAGATTCCTGATGAGGAGGTTCCGGGTCGTAACAGCTGCAGTTAGCTTCTTGTGCTGACTTCGGTCTTTTGACCTCTTCACTCCAGCTTTGATCTTCAGCTCTGATATCTCTCTCTGGGCTGCTGCCAGGGCTTCTTGTTGTTCTTTTGCATTAGCTTCAAGCTGCTCCATCTTGTCTTGAACTCTCTTGTCTTCCAGGGTACGAGCCTCGGTGATCCTGACCCACCGGGCTTGACTCTCCTTCAAATACAAGTCTGTCCTTGCTCTCTGGAACTGGGCTTCTTTGCAAGCATTCTTCAGAATTTGTTCTCCGGCCTTAGACTTCTTGATATAATCCCCAGACTTCTCAATCTTAGTCAGATGATCTACTCTCATCTTCTCCAACCTTTCAACCTCCCTCATACCTTCACTCCTCTCCCGGAGGGTCTTCTGCAAAGCCTGGGTTAGCTTCTCATTTCTTTCCTTCAAGCTCTCAAACTCCTCCAAACTGATAGTGGCAGGGGTGGTGCTGAAGATGATTCAGGCATGTCTTCTATGGTAAAGGGCATCCCAGAGAATTGGGCCCTGGCACGGGACCACTCATAATATTGTGCTGATGCCACATTATTGCACTTCCCCAGAATAGTCACTCCCTTGGTTTGAACATTATCCCAGGCCCAGGCAGCCTGCCTAACAATAGCCAAATTAATCTTGTTCTCACAATAGAGAGTCTCAACCAAGTCCTGTGCCTTAGGAGTGTGGACCAGTGCATAGCCCAGTTGCCTTCTGAACAGCAGAGGATTGTAATTGATACTACCCTTAACTCCTATTAAAGGCACATTGGGAAAATGCCCACAGCTGGTGATGATATCCCTGCCCTTGGTGCTTTGAGTGCACCATCTGATATCTGCTGAAGTTAGAGCAGTGAGTCTCTTAGCCCAGTTGCTTTGCTGATGAGGGTTTAAAAATGCATCTGTCCTGGGTAGATGCTTGAGAAGCCAAGTGTGGAACAATAGAGCACAACACCTCACTAATCTTCCCCTCTGCTTTTCATTCCTTTGATGCACTGAATAGTAAAGATCCCCCAATAAAGTGGGCACTGGGTTCCTTAGCATGAATAAGTGGATTGCATTCTTGCTAATGAATCGAGGCTCATCCGCAAACAATACAATTCCATATATACATAAGGCCAATAAAGCACAAACAGCTTTCCACTCTCCTACAGAAGCTTTCAGGGTAGCTTGAGAGATCAAGAAATCCAAATGAAAACCAGGGATTCCAGCTTTAGAAGTCATATGCTGCTCAATCAGGACAGGCTCCAGATGCAGAGCCTTTGCTACCTATCCATTACTAGGAAAGACCATCTCAGGGTTGAAAGGGATTCCACCCCTGATAGGCATACCAACTAATGAGGAGTACTCTTCCAATAAGGGGCCCAATTGAAAGTCTTGAAAGGTGAAACATCTCAGTGGGGGATCATAAAACTGAATGCAAGTGTGGATCAGGCTTCTCTGTGATGGGTCCAGATCCATAACCATATCAAGTATATCTCCATAGTGTTCCCTGAACAATGGTATGTGATCTGGAGTGATCAAGGTCTGAATCCTCCCGATGTCTGATAACTCTGGCTGGAAGAAGTGATAGGTGATGTTGCTCTTTTTAGGAGCCATGATGCTGAGACTGAGTAGAGACAGGTACTGATGATAATGCTGAAGTAATGAGCCACTGACTGGCTGGTGCAGGTGATAGCTGAAGCAGATGCTGATGAAGATGGGTCAATGCTGAAGATGGGGTCAAAACCAAAACCAAAGATGAGAGTGGATACCCTGAAACACAAATAAGCAAATGTCAATATGATGCAATGTTTATGCATGCAAATGATATGCAAGGGTTTGTGACTGAGCCGGATCTGATCAAAAAAGCCCTGATATAAGTCCAAGTGTGTTCAAGAATTCCAGATGGAGGTCTATAAATCCAGTAACCAAGGTGGGGGACTCAAATAAAGAGCCACATGTCCAGGGTTTTAGAATCACAAGAACTGACCCAAAATGGAGTACTCTTAAACAAACAAAGTAACAAGGTATTCTGAGGTCAAGGTACCTGCAAACCTGTAAACAGCCCAACCCCCTCACAGGTGGTGTTCTAGAACAAGGATCCTCAGACTCGGATCAGTGATGAGAAGTGTAAACACTTCTAACCCGGAGGTACAGTGTTTACAATAACCATAAATGTTCCTCCTCTAATTCACCTCAGTTTCTGAAGGTCAATACTAAAAGGTCATCCAGACTTAGCAGGCTTCCCAGATAGCCCTAGCATTGCAGGAAATCTGCAACACAGAGTTCTCAAGAAGAAACCCACATCTGAACCGTGTTTCATACTCCCGCACCAGACCGAAATGGAATGGGAAAGAATATGATTCACTCTAGCCTAGGTGTCACTCAGGTCCCAGGTATAGAACCTTAACTCTCAATGAATCACCCACCCACCAAAATAAAGACCAGATCCAGCCAGCAGCATGACAGTATGATATATACAAAAGCAACAAAGAAAGCAGTAAAGCTATTGTACATAAAACAGTAAAAATAAAACAAGTATACAAACACAAATAGCACAAAACACCCCAGTAAACACAAATCAAACAAGCGCTAGGAGGAACCCACAAAAAGAACCAGAAGCCCTGGTTGCAGTATAAGGGTCCCCAACAGAGTCTCCAAGCTGTCGCTCCCACCAAATGAAGCCGGGTCAAATGGGGTACAGACGCGAATGGTCGGCGAAGGGAACAATGAGAACACACAGCCGTGAACTCACTGGAGATGAATAGAGTCGCCAGCTAGGCATTTTTATCCCGGAGGAAAGGCAATGCTGCATAGACCTAGAAAGACATGGATAAGACGGTTGCGAATCAGAGAGACTGAGAAAGGGGGTTGGTTACAACCTGGGAAGGTATTAGCACCCAGATTGTCCGCCGTACTCGACGGGATCCACGCTTGAAAGATTTGTGTTTTAAAGGGGTAGTGTCAGTGCAATCTGTGTGTAAAAGAGCTGGAAAAGGATGTACAGGTGTCAGTGTGAAAGAAGTGAAGTGTGATATATACAGTGTCAGTGAAAGAACAGGAATAAGATGCTCAAGATCATGAGGCTGAGGAATGAAGCTGGAGAGAGGGGGAATGGACGGAGACTTTTGTTCGATAACTGTTAAGTTATGCCTACGTATCCTCTCGTGCAATGAGGAAGTCAGAACACCGTAGTTCGACCCAAAGAGACTGAAAGATGAATTGACTTGGGAACTGCTTACTTGTCTATGCTCAAGTGTATGACCTGTCTGGCTCAGGTGCAAACTGTCTTGCATTAGACGGAAGAAGCAAGTTCTCGTTTATGAGTGAATGAGATGAGAAAAGAATCCCGAAGGAGACGATTATTGTTTGTTTTTGAGTTTTCAGTCTTTTATTGCTTTTGAAAGTTTGTCATAAGTTAATGAGCTTAAGCCTAAACCAATGGGTTAGTAAACTCATCACATCTTCCCTCTGATTAGGGGTAATGAGAATACCTTAAGTGTGAAGTCAGATTCTCACACTTAATCACCTTTTGTATAGGATTAAGATCATTAACCTACTTGTGATTATTTAGATGTTTTTGTTGTTTTTGTTTAGTGTTAAGTAATGAGGTTAAGCCATAATCAAAGATTAAACAGACTCATTACACCATCCTAAGAGAAGGATAATAGATGAGAGTGTTTAAGCTGAGGAAAACTCCTCAACTTAATCCATGATTAGGGATTAAACCCATGACAAAACAAGCTTTTGATTAATTGGATTTTATTTAATGGTATGATGATGAAGTGAGTTTTAGGGTTTGTAAGACAACTTGAGGGGGACTTGTCCATTAACACTAGGGTTAGTCCTTCTTAACCAATTAAGGAAGAATTAGAACCCTAATGCAAGGCCCAAGTTACAAGTGTGATGTCTTGATGATTATTATGTGAATTGATTAAGGGAGTTAAACACATTAAGGGTTTAACACTTAGGATTAAAGTTATACACTCCATCCTAAGAGAAGGATGCAGGCATAAGCTTAATCACAAAGCCTTAAAGCCTTTAGGGTTTAGTCCCTGATTATGAGATGAGAAGAGAAGACTCAAAGAGACACAAAGGTAAAACTAAGAGGGGAGACTAATCAAAATCCTAATCATTATCATGCTTGGTTGTTCCTAAGGTTTGTGAGGTTTTCAAGAGAAGCCTTCAATGGAACCACCAGGAAGCAGATGAAAGGATCAAGAGAAGCAAAGTGACTTGCTTCATTCAAGAAGTCAAGTCACTTGAAGAAAGAAAGTAAGAAGAAGAAGAATGAGCAAGATCCAACTCAAACACATACAAAAATGCAGCAATGGATGCAAGAGAGATGAAAAGAAAAGTCATGAGAAGTGAAGGCAAATCCACTTCTCAAGTCACTTACCACCTGAAAAGATTAGAAAAAGAAATGCAATGCAAAGTGGGATGAGATGACATGATGATAAACAAAACCAGAAGCATGTTGATGATGAAAATGATGCTATGAGATGCTACAAACATGAGGCAACACATGGAAATGATCATACAAGCAAGTTAAGGAGCATGAACATACACAAAAAGTTATGAAGGGCACAATGCAAACAACATGGCTAACACATGATGCAATGATCAAACATGCTTTCAATATGTCTTATGATGCCAAATGAATCAAATGGATGCTTGAAATGTCATGGCAAGTCATGTTATACAAGAGAATGCAAGAGGTATGCAAATGGAAGCCCAAATTAGGGTTTATGAATCAAACATCAAACAAAAACCAAAAACAGAAACAAACCCTAAGATAAAAAATGGAAAATGCCACACAAAGTAACCCTAAGCCTATACTAAACCAATGTCCAAAGGGGAGGTCTCAACTCTTAACCAATCTCAAGTTATGATTTTTTACCAGATTTTAGGGTTTTTAGGGTTCCTAATCAAAAGAAATGCCAAACAAATTGAAAATGAGGAATCAAATCAAGGCCATTTAATCCCAAAGACTACATGCTAAACACAATGCAATGCAAAAAGAATCAATGTCCAACTCTTCCTAGATAGGCAGAAATGATTTTTTTGAACTTATGATCAAAATAATGCACAAAAATGATTTTAATTCAAAGAAAAATTCTCAAAATGCATCAAGATCCAAAAAGAAATTTGGTTTGAAGGTTGGACAATGTTTCTAAATGTCTTAGAACATTTCATGAATTTTTTGGTGATTTTTAGATACCTAAAAGTATTTTTAATAAATTAATTTCCATTAATCAATTAAAAATAATCTTTTAAATATTTAAAAATACTTTTTTAATGGTAAAAATAAAAATGAAAATATTTTTGGGTCTTAAAAATTAATAAAACTTATGAGAAAAAGTTTCATAATTTTTAGACATTTTTTACTATTTTTAACAAAATATGCAAGTTTAATGAAAAAGAAATGAATAAAAATAAAGAAAAAGGAAAAGTAATCAGAAGGGATGGCTAGGATTGAATCTGGATTCAAAAGGGTGGACTGCGCGCGTGAATGGAGGGTCTAGATTCACTCTGGACGAATTAATTTAATTATAATTAATTAAAACTAATTAAGTGGATTAGGGCATAATGACTTGATCTGAGCCATTCACACGCGCGGGAGGTCAAGGGAGTCAACGGATCCTACGGCCCAAATTCAAATGGCACTAATTACAGTGGTTATGCCCTAATTATTTTCAGGTGGCCGGAGAAGACCTCCGGTCGTCTTCTCCGGTGGGAAGTCCACCTGAAAATCTCCAAACTCTCTCAAAACGTAACAAAAATGAAAACCAAACATACAGAAATGATTCCCATGATCCACTGAATCAAAACCCCATCATAAACAACATTTATTTTTTCATGAAAAGGCTGAATCGAAGCAAACAAAAATTAGGTCAACTGAGTTTCAGAGATCAATTAAACTCTCATTTCATCACCATTTCAAAAACTAAAAGCATCAGGATACTCAGTGAAGCATGGAGAACAAGTTTAGAACATAAAAAATGATTTCTGGAAAAATATTTCTTGAGCTACCTGAGATTCGAAGCTTTCACTCCAGCAACTTTCAGGCCTCCCTTCTTGGTGAAATCCACTCCACTTGACCCTCTGGTGATGCTTGGATGCTCAAGAGAAATTTATATTGGCTGGATGAAGAGTTTGAGTAACTTCTGCTCAAGCTCAGTTGAATCATGGCAATGGTGATTCAGGCTATTTCTGGCAAGGGTGGAGGGTTGTTTGTGGTCCAGATGATGAGTAGAGAAGGTTTATGGAGTTTGTTTGGATGTTTGTGAGCTGTGGAGAGAGTTTCGAATGAAACTGCAAGTTGGAGTGAAAATGGTGAAGTGGTGTTATGGCTTGTTTCAGGCTTGGTTCTTTGATGCTTTCTACTCAATGGAACATGGTGAGATGATTGGTGAAAATGGTTTGGATGTTTGGAGTCTGGGCAGAGAGATTCGAAGAAGTTTGCAAAAGGGAGTGTGTTTGAGTATGTGATGCTTGAGAGTGTTTCAGCCTTGCTTCCTTTATGAAATGGCTTGCAAATGGATAGTATATTTTAATCCTATAGGTCAGATGATTTGACATGGCCTACATTGATTGGTAAGTTTGCTTTTGCTCAAAGTCCACCTTTTGTGTAAGAGGAGTATGGCTTGGTTCTAGGCTAGTACAAGGCATGGGGATGCGCAGCAAGGGTGAGGGGAAAGGCTAGCCAAAGTCAGCATCCAATGTTGCAAGTTGTAAGAAGTGTGATGAGTGGTTTTGCAAGTTGTTACTTTTGAAACTTCATGAGAAATGCCTTGTTACACAAACCATACACATGTGATCTTTGGTTCAATTCTTATTTTTAGGTCACATAGAATGTTTATGTCATGGTTTGAAGTGAATTAGAAGTTACAAATGGCATTGGTTCATGATTTTGCAAAATTCTCATTTGGTGCACATCTTGAAAATCAATGATTTTTGCCAACTTTGTCACACCATAACTTTTGATCCAAGAAGAATTTGATCATGTTCTTGTACTTTTTGAAAAGGGAAAGATGTAATCTACAACTTTCATGACCAAAGTTTTTCCATTTGGAGCATTTTTGGACCAAGAATCAAGGCTTGAAAAATGACCTAAAATGAAGCATTCTTGAAAAGTCAACTATGCCCAAAAAGTCAACACTTGCAAAAACTCCAAATTCTTGATTTTTGTGGACTTCAACCTTCTTCCATGATCAAATAAAGATCATATACACTCAAAATGATGAAGATCACCCATTGGTTGGGTCATTGGGGGCCTCAGATGCCCTGATTTTACACTGACTTGTCCAGAAAGTCAACTCTTGATCAGATGACTTACCCATGGAATTTCTTCATGAAACTTGATATGCATACTCCCTATACCATATAGAGACCAATGGAAACAAAAATGACCAAAAATTTTGAGGTTATGGCCTCTGAAACCAAAACCCTAATTTTAGGTCAACTGTGCAGTCTATCCTGGCTCTGCTTCCATGCAAACCTCAGTTCTTGTGATTCTTTTGAAATCTTGACTTTTGAGAGGATGGGATATGATACTTGAACACTTATGGATCCCTTTGAAGTGATTGGTGACCTTTGGAGTGGCTCAAGATGCCCTTGGATTGCTCAGATCACAAACCCTAGGTGCAGATGACTTGTAGACTATGCAATGAACCAAAAATGAGATATGAGATGATATGATTGTGTTTATGCATATGAAATGATCACAAGTCATGGTGTGAATGGGTGAGGGAAAATTTGGGGTGTTTACACGTTTTCGTAAGGAACTGGCCCAGATACTGTGATAGTGACCAGACTGATAGCAGCTGCAGAGGGAACCACAATGGTGTGTGGATCATAATATATGGTGACCGGAGTTCTGACAGGATTAGTAATTTGTGAGTTGTTGGAAGGAACATTTGCGGGATCGTAGTATATCGTAACCGTTGAGACGCTTTCATTAATTGTTGCTGATGTTGTAGAAGGTGTTGAAGTTGTAGCAGGAACTGATGGAATAATGGGTGTTGTCGTTGTAGAAGGAATGGTGACTGAACTTGTATCCGTTGATGTGATTGATTGGGCAGTTGTTGGAGTTGTAGTAGAATCTGTTGGAACAATGGTTGCTGACGTTATAGGAGTATATGTGATTGTTGATGAAGGAATTGTTGGAGTTGTAGTCGCTGTTGTCGTAATCTGAAGGATACCATCCTTAATAAGACCATCTATGCCGTTTCTCAGTCTCTCACATCCATTAACAACAACGTTGCAATATCCACAGCCGAGCTCACATCCGGGGAACACTTGGCATTCTAACAGCTGGGCTTTGATTTCAACCAAGGGTGTTCGATTTGTGCAACACTATTGATTAAAGTGGATGGTTTTCCCTCCTCAATAGCATTAATCCTCGGCCCATTGTGACTACGCATTGGATTTCTTGTAACATTTGGAGGAGGTGCAAAATTGAGAGCTTTTGAGTCCACCAGATCTTGGACTTTCATCTGTAGGGCCCTGCATTTTTCAGTACTATGCCCCGGTGCGTTTGAGTGGAAAGCACACCTGGCGTTTGCATCGTAGTTATTTGGCATATTAAGAGGATCTGGAGGTGCCAATGTCCTTAACTCAACTAGGTTGAGCTTCAGGAGTTGTGGCAAGAGTGCAACATACGGCATTGGAATTGGGTCAATCACCCTGTTTGCTTGTGATGGCCTTTGTTGGAAAGGACGTTGCTGTTGGTTGTTATTACTGTTGTTGTAGGTTCTCTGTTGCAGAAAATGAGATTGTTGCTGATAGTGAGGTTGTTGTTGATACTGTGGCTGTTGTTGTTGAGGATATGATGGTTGATGTGGAACCGAAGCTGGAATGGTGACAGCTGCCACTGACCGGTGAGCGTACTGAGGCCTGCCCCTACTTGTATGAATAGAGTTAGTTTCACCTGCCCTTCGGGGTCTTGCAAATGGTTTTCTTGGATTGCTGGAAGAACTAGCACCACTGTCGGAGATCTTACCCATTTTCAAGAGACTTTCAATTCTTTCACCAGTTATGACTACGTCAACAAAACTGGTAGAGGAGAAAGCAACCAGCCTATCAATATAAGTCCCTTGCAATGTATTCATAAACATGTCATCCATTTCCCTCTCTGACATGGGTGGCTGGACAGCAGCAGCAAGCTGTCTCCATCTTTGAGCATACTCCCGGAAGCTCTCTCTAGAAGATTGAGACATTCCCATTAGGAGGGTCCTATTGGGAGCCATGTCTAGGTTGTATTGATACTGACGGATGAAAGCCTCGGCCAAATCCTTCCAACATCTTATGGTGGCCCTAGACAAATGTGAATACCACTCTCTTGAAGCCCCCGTCAGACTATCCTCAAAGTAGAACATCCACAACTTTTCATCCATAGTATAAGCTTTGAGCCTTCCCAGGAAAGACTGCAGGTGAGTGCGTGGACAGGAAGTACCATTGTATTTTTCAAAGCATGGGGGTTTGAATTTGTAGGGAATTCTCACCCCATCCACTAATCCCATGTCAATCACATCGAACCCCAAAGATCTTAACTTTTCAGCAAGCTCATCCAATCTCCTGTCATATACTTCATCTCCAGCTCCTATGACAGTGAATTGTTCTTCCTGGGGATCCTCCTATAGGATTCTGCTCCCAGTAGTGTTACCTTGAACATTTCTCGGGATATTAACCTCTGGATCCAGATGAGGTCCATACACTGGGGGATCAATACGAGGCTGGCCCCGTTCATTGTTGCTAGTTCCTCCTGTTCCAAGATGAGGTTCCTCTGGAGTTTGTCTTTCCACCATCTCTCTTAACCTTTCTTGACTCTGGACTAAGCCAGTCATCACTGCCATAAACTGAGACATCTGATTTCTCATCTCCACTCTCTCATTGGCCATCTGGTTTCTGACCTCAGACAGGTCCTGTTGTACTTGTTCCATTTGAATGCCGGGAAGGTTGTTACGAGTTGGGTACCGGTGTGTGCGGTTGACAGGGAACACTCGGCGACGAGCAATGTTTCCTAAGATCACAACAAAGTTAGAAACAATAATAATTACAAAACCTACAAAACAAAAGACAAAGTTAGTATGCAATGAAGTATGCTTATTTGTTTTCCAAGGCATCCGGTTTGGTTCTTGGTTTTGACCTTTCCAGACCTCGAGGAAGATGCTTGATGTTGTTGAGAGAAAAGCCCAAATGAAAACAAACTAAAATATATTACAAATGATGAAGCATATATAGTATGTTTTACAATACATGCCCATGGAGGGTCAAAATACAACAAAAGGAAAAGTACATCAAAAGGAAAGATCAACAAGCAAAGAAGAATCAGACAACCAATCCAAACTCATCTTCTTTTACCTCCTTCAAGAGGGCCTCAGTCACTGGACCCGCTGGGTGCTTTGTAATGGTCCTAATGAGGAGGTTCCTGGTAGCAATGGCAGTGGTCAACTTCTTATGCCTATCCTGGTCCTTTGATCTCTTCAATCCTGCCCTGAGCTTCAACTCTAAAATCTCCCTCTGGGCTGCCAACAAAGCTTCTTGTTGCTTCTTCTCACTGGCCTCTAGCTGTTCAATCTTGGCTTGAGTCTTCTGGTCTTCTTGTGTACGGGCTTCAGTGATCCTGACCCACCTAGCCTGACTCTCTTGCAGATAGTGCTCAGCCCTAGCTTTTTGAATCTTGGCCTCTTTACAGGCATTTTTCAATATCTGTTCTCCAGCCCTTGCTTTCCTGATGTAGTCCTCTGTCTTCTCAATTTTGGCAAGATGCTCCACCCTGAGCTTTTCCAATCTCTTGATGTCCAGACGACCATCACTCCTTTCCCAAAGAGTCTTATTCAAGGCTTGAGATAAGTTCTCATTCCTTTCCTTCAACTTTTCAAACTCCTCTAGGCTAACTGTTGCCGCAGGCTGTACTGTAGATGGTCCAGGCATGTCTTCCAAGATGAAAGGCATTCTGGTAATCTGAGCTCTAGTACAGGACCAGTCTAAATATTGAGCTGAAGCAACATTATTACATCTTCCAAGGATAGCAACCCCTTTTGTCTGGATGTTGTCCCAAGCCCATGATGCCTGTCTGACAACAGTTGAATTAGGTTGTACTTCACAATATAGGGTCTCAGCTAGATCCTGTCCTCTAGGAGGGTGAACCAAGGCATATCCCAATTGACTCTTAAATAGTAAAGGATTGTAGTTGATGCAACCCTTTACTCCTATCAGAGGCACATTTGGGTACTGTCTACAGCTGGTGATAATGTCTTTGCCTTTGGTGCTCTGGGTGCACCATCTGATATCATCTGAAGTCAAAGCAATGAGCCTCTTGGCCCAATTCTTCTGTTGGTGTGGGTTGAAGAAGGCATCTGACTTAGGCATGTGCCTGAGCAGCCAGGTGTAAAACAAAGGAGCACAACATCTTACCAACTTCCCCCTCTATTTCTCATTCCTCTGATGAATGGAGTAGTAAAAGTCTCCTAGCAGTGTAGGTACTGGGTTCTTCAGAAGAAACAGATGGATGGTATTCTTGCTGACATATTTTGGCTCATCTGCAAACAGTATAGCCCCATATATGCTGAGGGCTAACAGTGCACAGACTGCCCTCCACTCTCCCAATGAAACCTTCAGGATGGCCTGAGAAATCAAGAAGTCCAAATGCAAACCAGGAATCCCAGCTTTTGTTGTCATACTTTGCTCAATCAGGGCAGGCTCCAAGTACAGTGCCCTTGCTATTTCTTCATTTTTAGGAGCAGTCATCTCTGGGTTGAAGGGAATTCCAGCCCTGATAGGTACTCCAATCAATAAAGAAAACTCTTCTAGCAGAGGCCCTAACTGGAAGTCTGGAAATGTGAAACATCTCAATGGTGGGTCATAGAACTGTAAGCATGTGTGGATCATGCTCCTATGAGAGGGGTCAAGGTCCATAACCATATCCAAGATACCTCCATAGTGCTCTCTAAATAGTGGGATATGGTCAGGGGTGGTGAGTGACTGGACCTGCCTGATTCCAGTCAATACAGGCTCAAAGAAGTGATATGATATGTTGCTCTTCCTGGGAGTAGTCATGAATGCTGCTGAAGAAGCTGAAGACAAGTGCTGATGAAGATCACAGACTAAAGCTGGAAGTAAATCTTTGACAGGCTGATGCTGGTAAGGATGGAGATGACTGAAGCAGATAACTGATGAAGACAGCTGAAACAGAGGTCTATGCTGATGAAGGGGTCAAAACCAAAACCAAGATAATGAAATGGATACCCTGAAAAGCAAATAAACAAATGTTAAATGATGCAATATGATATATGAAAATGATATGCAAGGGTTTGTGATCTAGCTGGATCTGATTATCTGTCTTGATATAAGGCCCATATATGTTCAAAGAGTCCAGATGAAGGCTTAAGAATCCAGTAACCAGGGTGGGGGACTCAAATAAAGAGTCACATGTCCAGGGTTAATCACAAGAACTGTCCAAAGTGAGGTATTCTTAAACAAAACAGTAACAAGGTATGATGTGGCCAAGGGTTCCTGCAAACCTGTAAACAACCCATCCCCCTCTCACAGGTAATGTTCTAGAACAAGGATCCTCAGACTTGGATCAGTTATGAGAAGTGTAAACACTTCTAACCCGGAGGTACAGTGTTTACCATAACCATAAAAGACCCTCCTCTAATTCACCTCAGTTTCTGAAGGTCATAATAAAAGGTCATCCAGACTTAGCAGGCTTCCCAGATAGCCCTAGCACTACAGGAAATCTGTAGCACAGAGTTCTCAAGAAGAAACCCACATCTGAACCGTGTTTCATATTCCCGCACCAGACCGAAATGGAATGGGAAAGAACATGAACCACTCTAGCCTAGGTGTCACTCAGGTCCCAGGTATAAGACCTTAAACTCTCAATGGAACCCCACCCACCAAAACAGAAAGCCAGATCCAGCAATGATAGTATGATGCATATAAAAACTGTAAAGAAAGCAGTAAATAAAGCTATACATAAAGCATTAAATAAAGCAAACATAAATAAAAACACATAGCACATAACACCCCAGTAAACACAAATCAAACAAGCGCTAGGAGGAACCCACAAAAAGAACCAGAAGCCCTGGTTGCAATATAAGGGTCCCCAGCAGAGTCGCCAAGCTGTCGCTCCCACTAAAAGACACCTGGCCAGATAGGGTACAGACGCGAACGGTCGGCAAAAGAGAAGAAATGAAAAGAGTCGCCAGCTAGGCATTTTTATCCCAAAGGAAAGGTAATGCTGCATAAACCTAAGAAAAGATGGATAAGACAGTCGCAAACCAAAGAAACTGAGAAAGGGGGTTGGTTACAACCTGGGAAGGTATTAGCACCATGATTGTCCGTCGTACTCGACGGGATCCACGCTTAAAAGATTTGTGTTTAAAGGGGTAGTGTCAGTGATATTTTGTATATCAAAGCTGGAAAAGAATGCAAGTGTCAGTGCAAAAGAAATGTGAAGTGAAATGAAGGAGTGTCAGTGTAAGGAAAGAGTGCAAAGCTCAAGACTATGAGGCTTAAAGAATGATGCTGGAAGAGGGGAAATATACAGAGACTTTTGTTCGATAACTGTTAAGTTATGCCTACGTATCCTCTCGTGCAATGAGGAAGTCAGAACACCGTAGTTCGACCCAAAGAGACTGAAAGATAAATTGACTTGTGAACTGCTTGCTTGTCTATGCTCAAGTGTATGACCTGTCTGGCTTAGGTGCAAACTGTCTTGCATTAGACGGAAGAAGAAAGTTCTCGTTTGTGAGTGAATGAGGTGAGAAAAGAATCCCGGAGGAGACTATTATTGTTTGTTTCTGATGTTTTCAATCTTTTATTGCTTTTTGATATTTGTCATAAGTTAATGAGCTTAAGCCTAAACCAAGGGTTAGTACACTCATCACATCTTCCCTCTGGTTAGGGGTAATGAGAATACCTTAAGCATGAGGTAAACTCCTCATACTTAATCACCATGATGTAGGATTAAGATCATTAACCTACTTGCATTTATTTAGATGTTTTTGGAGTTTTTTGTTTGGTGTTAAGTAATGAGTTTAAGCCATAATCAGAGATTTAATGGACCCATTACACCATCCTAATAGAAGGATAATAGATGAGAACATTTAAGCTGAGGAAGGCTCCTCAACTTAATCCATGATTAGGGATTAACCTCATGACAAAAATAAGCCTTTATTAAATGGATTTTAGTTAATGGTAAGATTAAGAAGTGAATTTTATGGTTTGTAAGACAACTTGAGGGGGACTTGTCCATTAACACTAGGGTTAGTCCTTCTTAACCAACTAAGGAAGAATTAGAACCCTAATGCAAGGCCCAAGTTACAAGCTTGATGTCTTAGTGATTATTAGATGGATTAATTAAAGGATTTAAAAACATTAAGGGTTTAACACTTAGGATTAAAGTTATACACTCCATCCTAATAGAAGGATACAGGTATAACCTTAATCACAAAGCCTTAAAACCTTTAGGGTTTAGTCCTTGATTAAGAGGTGAGAAGAGAAGACACAAAAGATGACACAAAGATAAAACTAATGGGGGGACTAATCAAACCCTAATTTTGATCATGCTTGGTTATTCCTAGGGTTTATGAGGCTTGCAAGAAGATCTTCAAGGAAAAGCCACCATGGAAGAAGCAGGATGAAGGAAGGAGAAGCAAGAAGAAGCAAGACAACTTACTTCACTTAAGAAGATAAGTTGCTTGAAGGAAGAAAGAGGAGAAGGAGCATGAATGAGCAAGCTCACTCTAATCCACAAATAAAATGCAGCAATGAATGCATAAGAGAGATGAGAAGGGATTATGAGAAGTGAAGGCAAATTCACTTCTCAAACACTTACCACCTGAAAAGTTAGCAACAAGGAATGAAGTGAAATGAAAATGAGATGAGATGCAAGGATGCCAACCAAAATCAGAAGCATATCATAAGGCAAAAGATGCTATGGGATGGTATGAAAGCATGTCATGTGATGTGGATGATCATACAAGCAAATGAAGATGCAAATGAAAGATGAAAGGAAGCATGAAAGTTCATAAAACTTATGAAATGCAATGAAAGCATAACATGGAAAATGGATGATGCAATGATCAAACATGATTTCAATGTGTCCTAAGATGTCTTATATGTCATGTGGATGCACAAAATGTTATGGCAAGAGCATGTATGCAAGCATATGAAGGACGAATGCAAATGAAGGCAAAAATTAGGGTTTACATACAATATGCAAAACAAAATTCAAAACCAGAAGCAAATGACAAGATATAAATTTAAAATAGGATCAAAGGAACCCTAACCCTACACAAGTTCACTGCCCAAAGGGGAAGACCTAACTCTAAACCTAATGAAAGTTATGATTTTCCCAAGTTTGCTAGGGTTTTAAGATACCTCTCAAAGATAAATGCAAAACAAATTGAAAATGAAGAATAAATTCAAACTAAATTTATCCTAGGAACTACATGACATGAGGGATGCAATGCAAAAAGAACCTTCATCAAACCCTTCTTGGTTAGGCAGAAAGGATTTTTCTAAGTTAGGGCAAAAATATTGACTTTTAAAGACCCTAAATCCAAAGAAAAATGTCAAAATAGGTCAAGAACCAAAAAGAAATTTGTGTGAAGGGTTTGATAATGTCTCTAAATGTATCAAGATGCAATATGATTTTTTTGGTGATTTTTAGAAACTTAAATGGTATTTTAGTTAATTAATTCTCATTAATTAATTAAAATAAACATTTAAATATTTTAAAAATACGAAATTTATGCAAAAAATAAAATAAAAATTATTTTCAGAATGAGAAAAATATTTGAAAGGGAAATGCAAAAGATAAAAAAAAAATTTAAGTGTTTTGCTATTTTTAATAAAATGTACAAAGAAATGCAATTAAAATGAAATTAAAATGTGAATTAATGGAAGTATGCTGATCCAGTGGCCCAGATTCAAATGGAAAAGGGAGGGAATTGACTTCGCGCGCTATCCAAGGGCCAGAATTCAAACTACTCTAATTACACAATTAAGCCCTAATCTGAACCCTAATCACTTTCAGGTGATCGGAACAGTGTTCCGATCATCTTCTCCGGCTATCCCCTCATGCTATCTCTCTCAATACGCAACCCTAAGCCATTAAACTCTTTAGAAATGATCCCCATCCCATTCTAAACAAGAATCAACCATCAAACATAATTTATTTCACATGATCAGAGAGCTTCAAAGCAAAACGGAAAATTTCTCAGAAATTTCAGAAGCTTCATACATGCTTAAAACTGAATCATTTTCAAAACCAAAAGGTGCAGGGTGATCAGTGAAGCAAGGAGAACAATCTAAGAACTTAAGAAATCATTTCTAGAAAAAAATTTCTTGATGATACCTGAACTGAAGCTTTCGAAAATGGCACTGGCTGGCTGCTTCTTTGCTTCAAATCAGCTCCAGTGATCCTCCTGAAGAGTTTGTGATGCTTGGTTGGAGTTTATATGGGCTCTAAATGAAGTTGGCAGAAGTTCAGTTCAAGCAATGTCAAAATCGTGTTTTTGATTCAGGGTATTTTAGGGCAGAATGAAGGGTGGGAAATGATCAGTGAGGATTATGGAGTTGAATGGTGGAATTTGTTTTGAGGTTTGATGGTTGAGCTATGAGTTTCGAAGGCTTTTTCATAAGAGGGAGTTTTTGGAATTGCTGAGTTCTTGGAGGTTTTTTCTTGTGTTATGTTATGGAATGGCTTGCTTTTGGTACACATATCATGCTGAGATAGGTCAGAGGGTGGGTGGTGGCCTATGTTGATTGGTATGGGCAAGTTGCAAAAATGTCAACATGACTTGTACTTGAGGTATGGGCAAGAACACAGCTGGCCCTTGGGCATGTCCATGCGCAGCTGACTTCATGGAGGTCCACAAATCCATTCTTGAGGCAATTCAGCAAGAGAGAAGAAAGTTATGGGGTGTTTTGCAATTATGTGATGTTTTGGCCCCTTTAGGAAATCTTGATGTTCAAGGCATGAAACTTGGGATTTCTTTGTGCAATTATGAATTATAGGTCATGTGTGATGTTTGTGTGATGGTTAGAAGTCAAATTGAGGTCGCAAAATACTTTGGCAAGTGTTTTTGCAAACTTCCCCCTTTGGTGCATAAGTGAAATTTTGTGATTTTTCCCAACTTTGCAAAGCCATAACTTGAGTTCTATGATGAATTAGATCAAGTTCTTGTACTTTTTGAAAAGGGAATGATCCAATCTACAACTTTCATGACCAGGAATTTTTCATTTGAAGCATTTTTGAATCAAAAAGAGGAGGTTGAAAAACTTTCCCAAAATGGCAAGTTTGCATTACAAGTCACTTTCCCAAAATGGCAACTTTGCAAATGGCTTGAAATTCTTCAATTTTGTGAACTTCTAAACTTATTCTAAGATCAAATAAAGATCATATATACCCAAAATGATGGAGAAGACCCTTTGGATGGGTGATTGGGGGCCTCAGATGCCCTGATTTTGCACTGACTTGTTCAAGAAGTCATCTAATGATCAGATGCCTTCCCCATTGAATTTCTTCATGAAAATTGGTATATATGATCCTTATAACATATAGAGACCAATAGAAACAAGAATGACCAAAAATTTTGGAGTTATGGCCTCTGAAACCAAAACCCTAATTTTAGGTCATCTGTGCAGTTAAGCTTGGCTCTGCTTCCATACATTCCTCAGTTCTTGTGATTTTCTGACTTTCTTGATCTTGGGAGGATATAATATGATGATGGAACATATATGGACCCTCTTGAGATGATTGAAGACCTTTGGAGTGTCTCAGATAGCTCAGGGATTGCTTAGATCTCAAACCCTAGATGCAGATGACTTAGAACCAATGCAGTGAAGCAAAAATGCAATGTGAGATGCCATGATTGAACTTATGCAAATGAAAAGATCACAAGCCATGGTGAAATGAGTGAAGGCAAATTTGGGGTGTTTACAGTCGTCAACAATAACAAAACCATAATAGTTACCTCCTATACTTTTGATTCTAGAAGGACCAAAAAGATCCATGTGTAGAAGTTCAAGAGTTCTAGAAGTAGAGACTACATTTTTTTATTTAAAAGATATCTTAGTTTTCTTTCCCATTTGTCAAGCATAACAAATATGATCTCTAGTGAACTTTATGTTAGGCAAACCGACTACTAAGTTTTTGGACACAACCTTATTTAGCAAGTCAAAGTTGATATGAGTTAAACGTCTATGCCAAAGCCAAGACTCTTCATTTTTGGAAATAAGACATTTAGGATCACTCAAGGTCATCGAATTAAAATCAAGCATATAAACATTTTTAACCCTCAATCCTTTAAACACATCCTCTTTGTTTTCATTATGTTCAATTATGCATCCTTCTTTAGAGAATGAGATATTATATCCCTTATCACATAATTGACTAATGCTAACAAGGTTATGTTTAAGACCCTCAACTAAAAGGACATTAGAGATAGATGTAGAAGAGGGATTACCTACACTACCTTTGCCGAGTATAGCTCCCTTGTTGTTATCACCATAGGTAACAAAGCCCTTCTTCTTAGCCACAAAGTCATAGGATAGCTTCCTTGTTGTTATCACCATATGTCTTGAGCATCCACTATCAAGAAACCACAGTTTCTCCATAGTCTCAAGACACTCCACCTATATGATTAGACAAGAGAGAAAGGTACCAAATTTCCATTGGGTCCTAGAGTGTGAGTGAAAATTTTGTTGCTTTTAGGAAACCATTGACAAATGCCTTTAGGGACCAAGTATCTCCTAAAACGACATTTGTCAATTGTATGACCTTCCTTGCAACAATAGTGACATTTCAAGAATGGTTTAGACTTGCATTGACTATTTTGATCCTTCACAACATAGGTATATCTTTGATATGGATTGTTCATTGATTCTCTAAAGTTTGAACGATCAATAGTGAATGTCATTTTTGGTTGCGACAACTTGTCTAGTTTGGCTTGAAGAGTTTTGACCTCTTTTTGCCAAATCCAACATGTTTCACAACTATGAAAGTTGTGCCATTCTCGTTTTTCTTCTACTATAGATTCTAACATCGATGCCTTAAGAGCTTTCATAGCATTTTCACTATCCGAAACCTTTTTCTCTAAATGTGCAAAAATTCTTTTATCGGATGCAATGTGCTTGAAAGCTTCTTTAGCTTCTTGATGGAGAATATTAAAAGTACTAAGAAAATCATTATAAGACAATTTTTCAGCATAATCATATTTAGCATGTCTTACCTCTTTCTTGCCTTTCTTATGAGCATCAGGCAAATATTTACTCTCTTTTCCTCATTGCTTGAGGTATCTTTGCTAGACGACTCACTATCGCTTTCCCAAGCAATATATGCTCTTCTAGCCTTGTTGCCTTTTCTTTGATATTTGTCTTTTCCCTTGTCTTTCTTTAACATAGGGCAATCCGGTTTATAATATCCCAGTTTTCCACAGTTGTAACAAGATCCCTTGCCTTTAGTACTTTTAACATACTCTTGCTTGGAAGGATTAGATTTTCTTCGATAGTTGATGAGATGCTTGTCCGAATGGGAAATCTCATTCTTTTTGAGATACCGATTGTATCTTCTTACGAATAAGTCCATATCTTCGTTTGATTCGTCTTCATCATCACTTGTATCACTCCCACTATCTTTATTTGTGGAGGATTTTGAAGAAGAAGCTTTTAATGCAATAGACTTCTTCTTCTTCTCATGATCTTTATTTTTCTCGATCTTTTCTTTCTTTTCTTTGTCTTCATGCTCATTTAAGTTTAAGAGCTCTTGTTCATGCTCTTGTAGTTTTCCAATGACTGTAGTTAGATCCAAAGTTCTTACATCATTGGCTTCTTTGATTGTCGTAACTTTTGGCAACCATTTAGTAAGACATCTCAAAATCTTGTTAGTTGCTACATCATTAGGAGTAGTTTTACCAAGAGCATTTAATCGATTTGTCAAGTGAGAAAATCTTTTTCCCATTTCACCAACGGTTTTCCCTTGGCTCATGTGAAATCGATCGAACTCTTGTTGTAGAGTATTAATTCGAGCAAGCTTAACATCATCGGTTCCTTCATGGGCAACTTGTAAGGCTTCCTACATAGCTTTAGCCGATGTGTAATGAGAAACTCGAAAGTATTCATCCGCTCATAAGGAAGTTATGAGTATGTTTTAAGCTTTCCAGTTGTAGCTATATTTATTTTCATCATTATCATCCTATTGTGCTTCCGGTTTTACAATTTGAATATTATCCGGTCCGACCAAGGTTATTTGAAAAGGGTCTTCTTGAATAACTTTCCAAATTTTTCTATCAACAGAGTTGATATGGATGCGCATACAATCTTTCCAGTGACTATAGTTTTCTTCGGTAAAAACTGGAGCTCTATTATACGCCCCCGTTGGATCGTTATCCATTTTCCAATAAGTTGTATGTGAAGCACTAGATGAACCGGTGCTCTCTATACCACTTGTTAGACGATAGCGCGGATCTATAAGGGGGGTTGAATATATCCTTTTTTAAAATTTTCTTTTCAAAATTAAGTTGAAAAAGTATTGCGGAAGTTTCCCGGAAAATCATCTAATTCAAATTAGAAGTCACCAAAGATCGGATATGCGTAAAACCCAATTGGAATGAAATGATGACTAAAAGAATTAATATTGCACAAATGATTCACTTGATAATTCAGCACTTGATAAAACTATTCTTAACAATGATTGGAGAAGAAATCAAGCACAATTAAATTGATTTTGTGTGATCAGGCTTTTTAACAAACACTTGGAGTGCACACACCAAGGACAATTTGGTTGTATCAAATAGTGCAGAATTTTACCCACTCTAGTTATCACTTTTGAGTGTAACAATTTATCAAACACTTTGAATGCACTAATTTGATACACCAGAATTTTCAAGCACACAATATCAATATGAATAAACGTAAAATGCGAGAAATGAAAAGAACACAAGGAATTTGTTGAGGCAGTTCCTTCGCCGTCCTCGCTCGAAGTACTCTGCCCCCAATTCGAAATTGAATTGGGCAATTTTATTAAATAGCAATTGTTTTACAAGAAGAGAAATAAATGAACCAACAAACCAACCCACATTGAATGTGCTGTCAAATCTTCTTCTTGTCCCTTGATCTAAAGTAGAATCAAGTCTTCCACGCGTGTCGAGAAAGCCTTCGATTAATTGCTCCCTTCTTGCAAGAATTCAGGATTCTCCAAACTTTGAGCACGGTTGAGTTTCTCCCACACTTGTGAACCCATAAAGACCTTCGCAATCCTCCGTCTACCGTGAAATGAGAGAACGATCCACTTGATCTTCAATCTACCTTACTCGGCTGAATCTACGAACGATCGATGTGTGCAAAACCCCCAAATCTTCAATGATCTTGGAGGAGAAAACCCTTCGGATTTTTCCAAGGAAAACCCATACACTCTAAACCCAATTTGAAACTCTAATTCACGATTGAACGTTATCTTCGAAACAAACACCGAAATCAAACAAAGATTGTTGTGTGTGATTGTTGATTGATGCAAGAATGAAGAAGATGAAGAGAGCTATGTGTATATCTTTCACTTTCCTTGTTCAACCTTCTCAAATGAAATAAATAGCTATTTATATTGGTTAGAGAAAGAAACATAAGAGAGGGAAAAAATTAAATGAAAAAATGAGTTAGCACAGTAATGAGCCGAATCAAATCATTAAATGAGCCGACTCAAAATAACAGATGAGTCGACCAAAATAAACAGAGAGGCAGCCTGTTGAGACCCGTGGAAAATGAGAAGAAAACACTTCATGATGAGTCGACTCATGAAGGGTTTTGAGTCGACTCATCCACACACATGAGTCGACCAAAAGTGATGCATCAGGAAGCCTGTTTGGACCCGTGCGTTTGCCACCAATTTAACACTGAATGAGTCGGCTCATGAAGGGTTTTGAGTCGACTCATCCACACAAATGAGTCGACCAAAAGCGATGCATCAGGCAGCCTTCTTGGACCCGTGCGTTTGCTACCAATTTAACACTGAATGAGTCGGCTCACTGATGAATTTGAGTCGGCTCATTCAGCTTATTTTTTCAAATTTGCCAATCTTTGATTTTTCATAGAGAACCACTCAAGCTTTCAATAATGCCAAGTTTTTGACACATTAAAATCATGCCATGTCACACAGAGTCGCCAGCCAGGTATTTTTATCCTGAATGAATAGGAAAGGTAATGTTTCACAAACCTAAGAGAAAAGGAAAGGACAAGTTCCTACGAACCAAAGAACTGGGTTTGGGAGTCGGTTACGACCTGGGAAGTTATTAACCCCCCAGATCGTGCGCCGTACCCGACGGGATCCACGCTTGTTTGTCTGTTTCAAAGGGTGAGAAATAAGATGTTGTTGAACAAAATAACTGCTAACTGGGACTGGAATGAGGAACAGAACCAGAAAGAAGATAAGGGATAAAATGTAGGGAAAATAAAGAGTGTGCTCGAACGGGCCCTACCCCGCTACCTATGTACCTCATCGGGAAAATGAGGATTATAGTCGATGTAGTTCTCCTAACTAAGGGAAAACTCTGTTTGTGTTTTTTATGAGCTGGAACTGCTTATGTTTATGCTCAGGTGTTACAGGCTTACCTTTAACGAGTGTGTTTACCGTCTTGCAAATGAGACAAGTCGTTGCAAGTTCGCGTTGATAGTGAATGAGGTGAGAAAATAATTCCCGAAGGAAAAGACGAGTTTGGTTTGTTTATTGTCTTTTAAAGAAGTATTTTCTATTTATTGTTTGTGAAACATTCTCATAATAAGACTTGTTCATCGTGGTAGATGTCTTACACCTCGCCCCAAAATAGGACGTGCATAAGTAACACACAACAAAGTCTTATGGCGTATGAGAAGCTCAACCTTTATTAGGTGTTTTTTACTTTTCTTTGAGATGAGAAAGAAAGCAAAGCGAACCAAAGGCAAAATTCTAAAGGGGAGACTAATAATTCCTAAGTATTGTCATGCATGGATGAACCTAGGTTAGTGTGATTTTCTAATCCTAATGAGAAAGGAAAAGAAACGGGACTAGAAATCAACTTACTTCCTGAGGAATCTAAGTCGTTTCTAAAGGGGATTAGCATGAAGTTATACAAATTAAATATCAAAATGCTAAAGCAAACATACTATAAAAGCATAAAGAATTTTAAAAGGGAAAGGTTGTGTGAACTTACCTCCACCTCCCTACAAAACCAAGGCCAGTAGGATAAACATGGTAAAAGGAATGAAATAAACAAGTACCAAACAAGTCTTAATTCATCTAGGACCTAATCTAGACTAAATCCTAAGTCTAAGGGACCTAAAAGCTAGGCAAGGCACAAATCCAGCAGCTACTACAACTCCTATAGCACAAACAACTACTAAATAAAATGCAAAATGCCAACAACCTATTACAGCTAATAAACAACATGCAAAATAGGTGTAAAAAGTCAAAATAGAATGAATGCAACATGTTTTTATAGCTCCTTTTCAAAATGCAGCTATGAAAATAAGGTAGATTTCAATTAATTTTCAAATGCACAAAAATGAGTTTTAATGCAAATCAAGTAATGCAAAATTTATGCAATATTAATGTAATGACATGCAATGGATTATTTACAATGGAATGTAACATCGATATGCAATTAAATGATGCAAACTCAATGAGTTTTTTTGATACTTTGAGCTTTTACAACATTTTGTAATTTTTTATATGCACATGATATAACCAAGATGTGGATGGCTTCATAATGCATTGCAAAAACCAGAGGTATACACATTTATTAACATGCTATGAAGGATGTTGAGTTATGCTAACAATGATCGCAAAGTGTTATGCACATATATGCATCATTTATGCACAAAGGCGGAAACAAATGAAACTCATGTCGAAAGCTATCTAAACTACATAATCATGCACCTAAAGTGATCCTAAAAATTCACTAAAATTATGATCTATCAAGCTATGATGATTAAAGAATGAACAATGCACAAAGATGCAATGAAACTACCAATTTTTCCAAAACTGGCCAGCGTTAACTGGTTAACGGACCCCAAATAGCAACAATTAGAATAGCAAAAACACGTGTTAACCGGTTAACCTCTGGCGTTAACCGGTTAACATTGAACAGAATGCTGAAAACTCAATTAGGAAAAGCACTTTTAGTCATCAATCTACTTCTAAAAGCTCCTAATACATCTATGAACATGCTAGCACGTAATTTCTACTTAACCTAGTCTTCTAACACCTATTAGCACCAATGACTAGCTACGATTCTAGCTACTAGCAAGTAAATTGAACAAATCGCAAGCAAAGCAATGAATCGATCAAAGAATGCCATACAACGAGATGAAATGAGTAAATTAAAAGCGAAAAGTGGTTTCGAATTCACCAGCCTACAAAGTGGAGGCTTGCTTTGGTGATTGTTGCGAGTCGATCGATGCACAAATGAAGAGAAAACCGTAGACTTCAAGCTTCAATCCGTACATCATGAAAAATAAATGCAATTGATGAATATCTTGATGAACACTTGCACAAAAGCACTTCCAGTAAGCTCAATCAGCCCCAAACAAAAGCAATTACTCTGATTAATCTTCAATAGACCTTGAAATCAATGCTTGGATGAGGATTTAGCTTCAAGTTATTCAAGCTTCAATGCAAAACTTGAAGAACTTTTAATGAAGAAGCTTTGGTGAAAGGTTGAAGATGAGAGAAAAGTTGAGAGAATTGAGATGAAAAATGAGATGAAAATGTGAAAATGGTTGATTGTTGTTTGGTTTGGAGTGAATTCAACTTATATAGGAATTAGGATTGGAGTTAGGCTTGGGTATGGAGTGAGCTTAGGGTTTAGGTTTGGAAAAGGAGGTTAGTACTTAGGCTTGAAGTTAGTTAAAGTTGGTTAGGGTTTCTAGAATATTACTTGGAATATTCCTTGGAAGAGTGTGGAAGAGTCTAGAATGTGATGGAAAATCCAAGGCAAAATGGAGTGCAAGGAAAGGTGAAAAAAGGTGGAGGGAATTGTGGAAAACCAACCATAATTTGAAATTTCTTCACAACTTTCGCCCTTGTTAACTAGTTAACCCCATGCGTTAACCGGTTAACGGATGAAAAATGTGAATTTTTCACTCCTTTAATGGGTCAGCAGGGAAATAAGTTGGGTTAATTTTTGTGATATTATTTTCCTTTTTGAGATCCAAAGATCAACAAGCATCACTTGATCACAAGCCTCGTGCGTATGCAGATGATGATGATTTTTTTATTTTTTTATTTTGAATGTGATGCAATATGGACGGATATGTAGGATGATGAAGCATAAACCACTTGAGGTTGGCAATAAATTAAGAGGGAAAATTTTAGGGTATTATAGCTGCCCCTGTTCAATCATCTATAGACCTGAACGGATGATAGCAATAGCTTTCATACTTTCAAGGTATGGAGTGATTGAATACCCGAATAAACCGAAAATTTTTCACTCTGTGGGAAGTGTACTGAGTTGAGAACAAGTGCCACTCTTGGATGACATCTTGAAACGTGAAATTGACCTGGGACATGACAAAAGGGAACAGGCTCATTGTACTTAAATGATAACTCTGTCGCTCCCACCAAATGACACCCGGCCAGAAGGGGTACAGACGCGAACGGTCGGCGAAAGAGGAAGAAATGAATAGAGTCGCCAGCTAGGCATTTTTATCCCGAAGGAAAGGTAATGCTGCATAGACCTGGGAAAGATATGGATAAGACGGTTGCGAACCAAAGAAACTGAGAAAGGGGGTCGGTTACAACCTGGGAAGGTATTAGCACCCAGATTGTCCGCCGTACTCGACGGGATCCACGCTTAAAAGATTTGTGTTTTAAAGGGGTAGTGTCAGTGCATTTTGTGTATCAAAGCTGGAAAGAATGCAAGTGTCAGTGTAAAAGAAAAGTGAAGTGTATAAGAGAAGTGTCAGTGTAAGAACAAGAATGAGGTGCTCAAGACTATGAGGCTTAAGGAATAATACTGAAAGAGGGGGAATATACAGAGACTTTTGTTCGATAACTGTTAAGTTATGCCTACGTATCCTCTCGTGCAATGAGGAAGTCAGAACACCGTAGTTCGACCCAAAGAGACTGAAAGATGAATTGACTTGTGAACTGCTTGCTTGTCTATGCTCAAGTGTATGAATTGTCTGGCTCAGGTGCAAACTGTCTTGCATTAGACGGAAGAAGCGAGTTCTCGTTTATGAGTGAATGAGATGAGAAAAGAATCCCGGAGGAGACGATTATTGTTTGTTTTTTTGTGTTTTCAATCTTTTATTGTTTTTGGTTTTGTCATAAGAAAATGAGCTTAAGCCTAAACCAATGGGTTAGTAAACTCATCACATCCTCCCTCTGATTAGGGGTAATGAGAATACCTTAAGTGTGAAGTCAGCATCTCACACTTAATCACTCTGATGTAGGATTCAGATCATTAACCTACTTGTGATTATTTAGATGTGTTTTGTTGTTTTTGTTTAGTGTTGAGTAATGAGATTAAGCCATAATCAAGGATTTAATGGACTCATTACACCATCCTAATAGAAGGATAATAGATGAGAACATTTAAGCTGAGGAAGACTCCTCAACTTAATCCATGATTAGGGATTAACCTCATGACAAAACAAAGCCTTTATTAAGTGGATTTTAGTTAATGATAGAATGAAGAAGTGATTTTTATGGTTTGTAAGACAACTTGAGGGGGACTTGTCCATTAACACTAGGGTTAGTCCTTCTTAATCAATTAAGGAAGAATTAGAACCCTAATGCAAGGCCCAAGTTACAAGCTTGATGTCTTAGTGATTATTAGGTGAATTGATTAAAGGATTTAAACACATTAAGGGTTTAACACTTAGGATTAAAGTTATACACTCCATCCTAATAGAAGGATGCATGCATAAGCTTAATCACAAAGCCTTAAAGCCTTTAGGGTTTAGTCCCTGATTATGAGATGAGAAGAGAAGACTCAAAGATGACACAAAGGTAAAACTAAATGGGGGACTAATCAAACCCTAATTGTTATCATACTTGGAGATCCTAGGGTTTATGAGGCTTAAGAGAGAAAGATCTTCAGAGAAACCACCAGGAAGGAAGCAGATGAGAGGAGCAAGAAGCAAAGAGAAGCAAAACAACTTGCTTCACTTAAGAAGACAAGTTGCTTGAAGAAAGAAAGTAAGATGAACAAGAATGAGCAAGCTCAATCCCATACACATACAAAATTCAGCAAATGAATTATGAAAGAGATGAGAAGAGAATGTGAGAAGTGAAGGCAAATTCACTTCTCAAACAACTTACCACCTGAAATGTTAGCATAAGAAATGAAATGCAATGCAAATGAGATGGAATGCAATGAGGGAAACCAAAACTAGGAGCATAAACATGATGTCAATGATGCTAAGAGATGATACAATCATGAGGCAAGGCATGAGAATGATCAAACAAGCATATGGATGCAAAAGAAACATGCTTTGAACCATGGATGTTCATGAAAAGTTATGAAATGTAATGGACATACAAAATGGCAAATGAAAGATGCAATGATCAAACATGATTCTAATATGTCCTAAGATGTATTATGAATCATGAGGATGCACAAAATGTCATGGCAAGTCATGGTATGCAAGCAAATGAGAAATGGATGCAAAGGAAAGCACAAATTAGGGTTACATGCATTATGCAAAACAAAAATCCAAAACCAGAAGCAAATGACATGATAAAAATTTGAAAATGCAACCAAAGATACCCTAAACCTATACAAATGCACTGCCCAAAGGAGGGGATCCAACTCTTAACCTAATGAAAGTTATGAATTTCCTAAGATTGCTAGGGTTTTGGGGTACTTCAAAAAGAAAAATGCTAAAAAAATTGAAAATGCAAGATCAATTCAAACCAATTTTATCCTATAAACTACATGCTATACAAGATGCAATGCAAAAAGAATCATCCTCCAACTCTCAATGGTTAGGCAGAAAGGAATTTTTGAAGTTTGAAACAAAATATTGCCTAAAAATGAAATTAAATCCAATGAAAATGATCAAAAGGGGTCAAGAACAAAAAAGAAATTTGGTTTGAGAGTTGGACAATGTTTCTAAATGTTTTTAAATGCTATGTGAATTTTTTTTGTGATTTTTAAATACCTAAATGTATTTTTAATTAATTAATTTTCATTAACTAATTAAAAATAAACATTTAAATGATTTAAAAATAATTTTTAATGCAAAAAATAAAAATAAAAATATTTTTGTGTTCTAAAAATTCATGAAACCCTTGACAAAAATTTTCATAATTTTTTAATGATTTTAGATATTTTAAAATAAATATGCAAAACAAATGAATAAAAATAAAATAAAAAAGAAATTAAATGGAAAGTAAGCAAGATCCAAGGCTGAGATTCAAACTAAACACGCGGGAGTTGACTGGCGCGCGTTTGAGTGGCTGGGATTGCTTCTGGGAAATTCAAAATTAACCCTAATTAATTAACCTAATTAATCTGAATTAGGGCTTAATGAGAGATCCAGGCCCTCCATTCGCGCGGGAGTCAACAAAAGTCCTCAAAATCAAGGGTCCACATTCAAACTTGGCTAAACCTAATTATCAAACCCTAATCACTTTCAGGTCACCGGAGACGAGCTTCGGTTGTCTTCTCCGGTGACCCCATTCCCTGAAAGTTTCAAAATCACTCCCTAGGTTATTTCTGGAGCTCTAAAGCTCCAGATCACTTCCTCTCACCTCCCTAAACTCATCCCTGCCCTCAAATGGAATTTATTTCTCACCATTAACAAGATTCGAAGCAAAGTTCAAAAATGGCAAAAATTTTCAGTCAGATCATACACACTCATTTCTACACCATTTTCAAAATTTCAAAGTCCAGTATGATCAGTAGAGCATGCTTTATCATTTAGAAACAAAAAATAGGAGTTCTGGAAAAATGTTTTAAGGAGGTACCTGAGCTTGAGCTTTCTCAATTTGGGACTTTCAGGCCTTCTCTCTTTGTGCAATCCACTCCTATTGAGCTCCTGATGAAGTTTTGATGCTTGGAAGGAATTTCTTTTGGCTGATTTGGGAGTTTGCAAGCCAACTGGTCAGAAATCGTGTTTGGTTTATGTGAGGTTTTTGGCTGTTTCAATGGTTGGTTTGTGGTCAGTGAGTCATCTTGAGATCAATGGTGAAGTTGGTTTGAAGATTAGTTGAGTGAGCTGAGAGATTCGAAAGGTTTTGCAAGTTGGAGGATTTTTTATAACTATGGCAATCTGAGGTTTCAGCTTGTGTTGTGTGTTGTGTTTAGTCTCATTTGGTCCACTTATCACAACTAGAGAGGTCAGAGAAGTTGGTGTGGCACAGGCTGATTGGTATGGGTCTTTTTGCAAAAAGTCAAGTTTTGTGTAAGATAGGTATGTGCTATGGCAGTGAAGGTACAAAGCATGGCTTGGCTGCAACTTGAATCAGGGAGAGCCATGGAAAAGCATTAGAGGCAATGCAGCAAGTGGATTAGGGTTTGTGATAGGTTTTGCAACTTTGTTCAATTTTGGCCCTTTTGAAGTTTCTTGATCCACAAGTCATGGAAATGGGCAAACCTTTGGTGCATTCTGAATTTTAGGCCTTGTTTTATGTTTGTACAAAGATTAGAAGTCCATTTGAAAGCACAATTTGCCTTGGCAAAGGGTTTTGCAACTTTGCCTCTTTGGTAGAAAACTTGAAATTATGTGATTTTTCCCAACTTTGACAAGCCATAACTTTTGATCCAAAATGAATTAGAATGAGTTCTTGTACTTTTTGAAAAGGGAATGATCCATTCTACAACTTTCATGACCAAAGTTTTCCCATTTGAAGCATTTTTGAATCAAAAAGCAAGGGTTGAAAAAGTTTCCCAAAATGGCAAGTTTCCATTACAAGTCATTTTCCCAAAAAGGCAACTTTGCAAATGGCTTGAAATTCTTCAATTTTGTAAACTTCTAACATCTTCTATGATCAAAATGATGAAGAACACCCTTTGGTTGGGTCATTGGGGGCCTCAGATGCCCTGATTTTACACTGACTTGCCCAAGAAGTCAACTCTTGATCAGATGCCTTCCCCCATGGAATTGCTTCATGAAAATTGATATGCATGATCCCTATACCATATAGAGACCAATAGAAACAAGAATGACCAAAAAATTTGGAGTTATGGCCTCTGAAACCAAAACCCTAATTCTAGGTCATCTGTGCAGTTAAACCTGGCTCTGCTTCCATGCCATTCTCAGTTCTTGTGATTCCTTGACATTCTTGACTTTGTGAGGATAAAATATGATGTTTGAACATACATGGACCCCTTTTAAGTGATTGATGACCTTTGGAGTGGCTTAAATAGCTCTTGGATTGCTCAGGTCACAAACCCTAGATGCAGATGACTTTGAATCAATGCAGTGAAACAAAAATGCAATATGGGATGTTATGATTGAACTTATGCAAATGAAACTATCACAAGCCATGGTGTGAATGGGTGAGGGCAAATTTGGGGTGTTTACAGCTGCCCCTATTCAAACATGATTTAGCTGTGCAGGATGTAAGCAACGGCTTGTCAGGCAAACAAGATAACTTGTGGTTGAATACCAAAGACAATCCAAAATTTGCACTCACAGAATGAAGAAGAAAAGGGATATAGATTTTAAAAAGAAAATAAAGTATATATATAAAGTGCGGGCGACGGAGGACGACCGTCGAGCAGAGGATGACTGCTGGGGAAAAAGGCAATGACGGGGACGACCGACATGCTGGGGATATAAGAGATTATGATGGGGACGGCCATCAAGTAAAGCTATAAGATTCTCTGGGGATTATAGGTAAATGAAATAAATGATGAGGTACGGTCATCAAAGGTGAAGGACGATCAACTGGCAGGGGACGGCTGCTCTGTTGGGGATAAGATGAGGGACGTTCATCAAGGTGAAGGACGATCACCTGGCAAGGTGCGGTTGCCAAAAGGTATCACAACATAGGACGAATGTCGGATAGAAAAAGATCGACGATGGGGACGGCCATCAGACAAGCATGATGAAGGACGATCATCAAGAGGTGAAGGACGATCACCTAGCAGGGTACGGCTGCTCTCAGGGTTTATCATGACATAGGACGAATGTCAGATAACAAAGTCAATGATGGGGACGGCCATCGGATAAAATGATGAAGGACGATCATCAGGAGGTGAAGGACGATCACCTAGCAGGGGACGGCTGCTAAAAATATCACGACATAGGACGAATGTCGGATAGGAAAGGGTTCCAATAATGGAGACTCCGCTGGGGAAAGGATGAGGGACGGTCATCCAGAGGTGAAGGACGATCACCTGGCAGGGTACGGCTGCCGAAAGTATCATGACATAGGACGAATGTCAGATAGAAAAGAAATAGTTCACTGGGATTTGCTGGGACAAGTTAACACGGACGAGTGTCTATATCCAATGAATGAGAGGTATAAGTGTTTGGGCACTGTGTATAGACTAAAGATGCGGACGAGCATCCTTAAGACTATGATACGGATGAGTATCAGGTAGAAACAAATGCTGACACATGTTCGAAGATGATGATACGGACGAGTATCAACTAGTTAACCAAGAACATGGACGAGTATTGATTCTGCGGGGACTCTTCTGGGGAATAATAGACACAGACAAGTGTCTAAATTCAAGAAGACATAAGTGTTTGACACGCGTATGGATTAAAGATGCGAACGAGCATCCTTAAGACCATGATATGGACGAGTATCAGGTAGAAACAAACGCTTGACGCATGTTCTGAGATGATGATACGGACGAGTATCAACTGGTTAACAAAGAACACGGACGAGTGTCGAATCTGAGGGGATTTGAGTGGTATATACAAGATACGGACAAGTATCTGTACGAGTGAAACGGGAGTAATAAGTATGAGTGGTGTACAGATGAGTGTTTAACTTGCTGGGGAGAGTGACACGGACGAGTGTCAAAAGGAGAAAAGTGTAATATAGACGAGTATACGGTTTTCCAAGGAAGTTGTGTATAAGTATCTGTGAGTGCAAAGGGGGCGCTTTGGCTTTCTACTGGGGATATGACACGGACGGGTGTCAGGAAGTATCTGTATCTTTAGGGAAAATGCCTTGGCTCCCTGCCGGGGAATCCAGGGAGTTTTCTGTATATCGCTGATGGATTGTCAGTATTCACAAGTGTTTGATTCAGAACATGGCTTATGATTATGCAATATGTTTGATTTTTGCCGTAATGCTCCGTATTAAACAGAATGCTACGCTCTGCGGGGGGGGATATGATGTGAATGCTATGATTATGCAAAGATACAGATCCGGGATTCGGATCCCACTGCTGTGAAGATCTCCGGCTGATCTATTCGAAGTAGACATCCCCAGCTGGGGGTGAGATCATTGGTAGATGTGCTAAGATGTATGACTCTGCTTGGGGTAAAATAGGTCACTGATAGACCTATCTTTGGTAATGAGGGACCCAGTTGGGGGCTTGTAGAAGCTTCCTTCACCCTGTTGTGAGATCTCCAGGTGTTGCTCTTTTGGATGGAGGCTGAAACTCTGTGGGGAGATGGTTCCCTGGCTTTTGCACTTGGCTAAGGAGGAAATAATAAATGGCAACTCAGCTGGGGAGAAAGCACCTCCGGTGCTAAGGTTGAGTATATAATGATTTGCCAGCTTGCTGGGATGAACTTTCATGCCCCATGTTGTGCTTTGAATACCTGCAATCCTGAAAAGTCAGAGAAATGCACAAGCAATCCCGAGGTATCCTTTACCAGATTCAATCATAAGAGTTTAGGCACTCCTGGGAGTGAGTATATTTCCTGCAAGCACGTATTTTAAGAGAAGCATCTGTATTTATGCAATCAGTATCTTAAAGACATCGGACATTCTTGCAAATGAAAATAAAATGTACGAGACGAAACATGACTGAAAATCTGATTTTATTAATTCATGTGCCCTGAATCGGCAAGATACAGTCAAAGAAACAAATCCCCTAAAATGAGGAGATTGTTACAAATTGAGAAATAAAAGGTATTGGCAATGTTGATGACGCTTCAAGGAGCTTCCCTTTGCTATGACTCGTATGACATTTGACGTTCTTCTCGTCTTGCTTTCTGAAGGAGGCTGATTCTGACCGGCGCTTGAACCTTTTGAAGCTTACCAAGTTGTAAGTGATACAGATGAATTCAGAATGCAATTGTTTGCTTATTCCCTTATTTTGCGTGGATCGCCCTTTCAGGTTTTCAATCCACCGGGATACCCATTTTTGCCTGAGTTGTCCAATGCGGCTTTTCAACTCAGCGGGTGTACATTTTTATTTATTTTCCCTTATTTTTGCCCGAGTCTTTTATTCTGTTTTTGACTCGCCGGGATGCCCTATTTTTGCCTGGACTTACATTCTGTTTTTATGTCCAGCGAGTCATTTTATGCGAAGTATTTTTTAACTGCATCTGAATTCACAGGGGACGGGAAGTCTTCGCCATCCATAGTACTGAGCATGAGTGCTCCACCGGAGAAAACTTTATTTACTACGAATGGTCGTTCATAGTTTGGAGTCCACTTACCCCTGTGGTCTGTATGAGGAGGGAGGAGTCTTTTCAGCACAAGATCTCCTACTTGGTACTCTCGGAGCCTGACTTTCTGATCGAAGGCTTTCTTCATTCTTTTCTGATACAGCTGCCCATGACAGATTGCAGCTAATCTCTTCTCTTCAATCAGACTCAGTTGCTCGTATCGGGACCGGACCCATTCTGCTTCATTCAGCTTAACATCCATCAATACCCGTAAGGAGGGTAATTCAACTTCAACAGGTAGGACTGCCTCCATACCATACACAAGTTGATATGGCGTTGCCCCAGTGGATGTTCTGATTGACGTACGGTACCCATGCAAGGCAAACGGTAGCATTTCATGCCAGTCCTTATAGGTGACTACCATCTTCTGCACAATCTTCTTGATATTCTTATTAGCTGCCTCAACAGCGCCATTCATCTTTGGCCTGTAAGGAGAAGAATTGTGGTGTTGGATTCTAAAGTCCCGGCATAGCTCTGCCATCATTTTGTTGTTTAAATTGGAACCATTATCAGTAATGATTCGCTCGGGAACTCCGTATCGACAGATGATATCTCTCTTCAGAAATCGGGCTACCACTTGCCTTGTAACATTTGCATAGGAAGCTGCTTCAACCCACTTGGTGAAATAGTCAATGGCTACCAGGATGAATCTGTGGCCATTTGAAGCAGTCGGTTCAATCTTGCCAATCATATCAATGCCCCACATGGCAAAGGGCCAGGGTGAAGACATCACATTCAAAGGATTGGGAGGTACATGTACTTTATCCGCATAAATCTGGCATTTATGGCATTTTCTGGGATAGGCACAACAGTCTGCATCCATTGTGATCCAGTAGTAGCCTGATCTTAGCAATTTCTTTGCCATGGCATGCCCTCCCGCATGGGTACCAAAGGATCCTTCGTGCACCTCGTGCATCAACAAGCCTGCTTCTGTTTTATCAACGCATCTGAGGAGTACCATATCAAAGTTTCTCTTGTACAGGGAACCGTCAGTATTCAGGAAGAAACTACCAGCTAGCCTTCTTAATGTCTTCCTATCATTGGAAGATGCCCCAGGTGGGTATGTTTGATCCTCCAAGAAGCATTTAATGTCATGGAACCAAGGCTTATCATCTTTGGCAATATCTGCTGCAAATACATATGCTGGTCTGTCAAGTCTGGACACTGAAATCCGAGGTACAAAGTTGGCAGCTTGAACTTTGATCATGGATGAAATAGTAGCCAGAGCATCTGCAAATTGATTCTCATCTCGAGGGATATACTCAAGCTTGACTTTTGTGAAGAAAGTCAATAACCTCCTTGTATAATCCCTGTAAGGTATCAGATGATCCTGGTGTGTGTACCATTTACCGTTGGTTTGATTAACTACCAGAGCTGAATCTCCGAACACAGTCAAAGTCTTGATCCTGAGGTCAATGGCCTCCTCAAGACCTATAATACAAGCTTCGTATTCAGCTTCGTTGTTAGTGCAGTTAAAGGTGAGTTTTGCCGAGAAAGGAATGTGAACTCCCTTAGGTGTAATGAGTACTGCACCAACACCACGACCATTCATATTAACAGCCCCATCAAACATCATAGTCCATTCTTCTTCCGGGGCAGGGCCTTCAGTGTGAACAGGCTCTTCATGATCTTTTGCTTTAATGAACATGATGTCTTCATCAGGGAAGTCAAATCTCATAGGTTGGTAATCGTCAATAGGTTGCTCGGCAAGATAGTCAGACAGTACACTGCCCTTGATGGCTTTTTGAGATGTGTACTGAATGTCATATTCTGTGAGA
Organism: Lathyrus aphaca; assembly: GCA_963966055.1. Classification (NCBI taxonomy): domain Eukaryota; kingdom Viridiplantae; phylum Streptophyta; class Magnoliopsida; order Fabales; family Fabaceae; genus Lathyrus; species Lathyrus aphaca. The sequence goes on along the minus strand of OZ014522.1, from coordinate 465,662,091 downwards.
ATCATTTGCCATCTTGCAACCCGTCCGGTAAGTGCTAGCTTCTCAAATATGTACTTAACTGGATCCATCTTTGATATCAACAAGGTAGTGTGGGTCAACATATACTGCCTTAGTCGGCGAGCAGCCCACGCTAAAGCACAGCAAGTTTTCTTGAGCAGTGAATAGCGTTGTTCACAGTCGGTAAACTTTTTGCTTAGGTAGTATATTGCATACTCTTTTTGACCAGACTCGTCATGCTGGCCCAGCACGCACCCCATTGACTCTTCTAATACTGTTAAGTACATTATTAGAGGTCTTCCTTCAACTGGAGGCATAAGGATTGGAGGCTCTTGTAAGTATTCCTTGATTTTGTCAAAAGCCCTCTGGCAGTCTTCGTTCCACCTGACCGTTTGTTCTTTTCTTAACAGCTTGAACAAAGGCTCACAAGTTACTGTAAGGTGAGATATGAACCTTGAAATGTAGTTCAATCTACCTAGAAACCCTCGAACTTCTTTTTCAGACTTCGGTGCAGGCATTTCTTGAATTGCTTTGACTTTATCAGGGTCAACTTCAATCCCTTTCTCACTTACAATAAATCCCAGCAACATACCGGATCGCACCCCGAATGTGCACTTGTTGGGGTTTAACTTCAGTTGGTACTTCCTCAGACGCTTGAACAACTTCAACAGATTTGCCAGGTGGTCTTCTTCCGTGAGAGACTTGGCAATCATGTCATCCACATAACATTCTATTTCTTTATGGATCATGTCATGGAATAATGTTACCATAGCCCGTTGATACGTTGCACCAACATTCTTCAGTCCGAATGGCATCACCTTGTAACAGAACGTGCCCCAAGGTGTGATGAAAGTTGTCTTCTCCATGTCTTCAGGTGACATCTTGATCTGATTGTATCCTGAAAATCCGTCCATGAAGGAGAATACCGAGAATTGAGCCGTATTATCAACCAATACATCAATGTGAGGTAAAGGGAAATCATCTTTCGGGCTGGCTCTGTTCAGATCCCGGTAATCCACACACATCCTCACCTTGTCGTCTTTCTTAGGTACCGGTACAATGTTAGCTACCCATGGCGGATAGCTAGTTACAACAAGGAACCCGGCGTCCCGCTGCTTTTGTACCTCTTCTTTGATCTTCATTGCCATATCAGGGCGAGTACGGCGCAGTTTCTGTTTTACTGGCGGGCAGTCTTCTTTTAAAGGCAGCTTGTGCATGACAATATCGGTGTCCAACCCTGGCATATCCTGATAAGACCAAGCAAACACATCCACATATTCACGAAGCATGTCAATCAGTTGTTCTTTTACTGAATCTTGTAGGCAGGCCCCGATCTTAACCTTTTTCACATCTTCTTTCGTACCAAGATTAACCGCTTCAATCTCCTCCTGGTGAGGAGTAATAACCTTCTCCTCTTTCCTTAACAATCTGGCTAGTTCTTCAGGTAGCTCATAGTCTTCTTCAACCCCTTCATCAGCTTGATTGACTGGATTGTCAAAGTCATACAGAGTCATAGCTGTGCTGTTGTCGGTGCAGCCTGAAAGGCACTCTATGCAAGGGTTTAGATTGTTCATCTTAGTGATCGATTTTAATCTTGTTTAGAAAAAGTGAAATGAAGTTATCATTTTGGAAAACATTGCCATTTTATTTTTGTACAAAAAGAAAAATGAAAAACAGTGAGCGGAAAAGAAAAAAAGACTCATTTGCAAAAGATGTCCGATATTCATTGATTGATCTGTTTGCACAAAATTACAAGATGGCCCGATTACAAAATGAGTCTTGTCATCTTGGGCAAGATGTAAGACTTGATGCATGCTTAAAAATACAGGAAATAATAATTACTCTGCAGGAGTAACCCTTATAATTTCCTGGGAAGACCAGTTAAGGACTTGGCTCCCCGGGATCCTTGGACGTATCCAGCTCTCCAGGTTGCGGTCGCTTTCATCCTCGTCTTCCAAGTTGTTCACTGCATCCGGGGTGAGCATTCCCCCGCTGACAAAACTGGGCTTCTTGGCAGCCTCTGATTGATCTTGTTGAGTTGGTCTGTAACCCAACCCAAATCTGTCCTCCTTCTTCTCCACGGGCAGCAGCTTGCTCTAGCCTTGGGCAGTACCCTCTTCAACAACCTTCCTGGCTTGTTGATAAGACGTCATGGAGGTTCCCAGTACAGCAGATGCTTCATTAATGTTCAGGGCCTCAAATCCCTGACTCATGGTTTCATGGATCTCTCCATCCATCTCAATATACTTATACGTAGCCAGATGGCTAACAAAGATGTCTTCTTCGCCACAAATGGTGATAATCTGGCCTTCCCACTCGAATTTCAGCTTCTGGTGAAGGGTAGACGTAACAGCGCCAACGACATGGATCCAAGGTCTACCCAACAAACAGCTGTAGGCCGGCTGAATTTCCATCACATAGAAGGTAATCTTAAAGGTCTGCAGGCCAATCATCATAGGCAGATCAATCTCTCCTAGCACTGATCTTTTAGAGCCATCAAATGCTCTCACCACCAAATTACTTGGACGCAGTGCCAAGCCATCATACTCCAGCTTCACCAAGGCTTCCTTTGGTAGAACATTGAGTGAAGACCCAGTGTCCACCAGCACATGAGATAGAACAACACCCTTACATTCTAGAGTGATGTGTAAAGCCTTGTTGTGGTTACGTCCCTCAGTTGTTAAGTCAGCATTGGTAAAGCCCAGTCCATGACTGGTGTTGACATTCGCCACCATAATTTCTAGCTGATTAACAGTGATCTCTTCTGGCACGTATGTTGCGTGCAAAACTTTCAGTAATGCATTCCTGTGAGCTTCAGAACACATCAGCAGGGATAATATGGAGATCTTTGAGGGAGTTTGGTGAAGCTGATCCACCACCTTGTAATCACTTCTCTTTATAATTCTCATAAACTCGTCTACATCTTGCTCAAAAGATGTCTTCTGAGTTTCTTTGATGATTGGTTCTTCAGGTATCACACTCTTCCCCTTTGCTTTTGCCGCAGCTTCTGCTTCGGCATTAGGTCTTTGCAATTGTGAGGCAAAAAGGCGTCCGCTTCTGGTGAAGCCTCCGCCTCCCCCAACATTATCAATCTGTGGAGAAGAAGTTGAAGAGTCCAAGGTGATTTTCTCCCCGTTGCAGTAGAGGTCAGAGCCATAATGCCAGGGTATGGCATTACTGCTTTCATATGGAACTGGTCCAGGCACCGTGATGGTAACTGGACTGACTGCTGCAGAGGAAGGTACTGAAATGGTGTGCGGATCGTAGTAAATAGTGACCGGTGATCTGGCAGGAGGTGCCACTGTTTGTTGTTGAAAGTTGTTGTTTGGAGGAACATTTGATGAATCATAGTAAATTGTGACTACTGAGATATCTTCATCGAGCCTTGATGGTGTTGTAGAAGATTCTGTTGAATAAATGGATGCTGATGTTGTAGAAGAAATGGTTGTTGACATCTGATTTGTTGAGGTGATAGATGAAGCCATTGTTGATGATATTGATGAATCGGTTGGAATGATTGTTGCTGCTGTTGTAGAAAAATCAGGAATGGTTGTCAAGGGAATTGCTGGATTTGTAGGCGCCATTGTTGTGATCTGTAGTATACCACTTTTGATAAGACCATCTATGCCGCTTCTCAAATTATCACACCCGTTGACCGAAATGTTGCAAAAACCACAGCCGAGCTCACACCCGGGGAACATCTGGCACTCTAGGAGCTGAGCTTTAATTTCGACCAGAGGTGTTCGAATTTGTCCAACACTGGTGATTAAGAAAGATGGCTTGTCTTCCTCAATGGCATTAATTCTTGGTCCTCCATGGTTGGGCATGGGGTTCTTGGTGACACTTGGAGGGGGTGCAAAGTTGAGGGCTTTAGAATCCACCAGATCTTGTACCTTCATTTGTAAAGCCCTGCATTTCTCCTATTGTGGCCAGGTGCATTGGAGTGGAAAGCACATCTGGCGTTGACATCGTAATTCCTTGGAAGATTGGAGGGATCTGGTGGTGCCAATGTCCTTAATTCAACCAAGTTGAGTTTCAGGAGTTGTGGCAATAAGGCAGCATAAGGCATAGGGATAGGGTCAATCACCCTATTTGCCTGTGACGGTCTTTGCTGAAAAGGTCTTTGTTGTTGATTGTTGTTGTTGCTGTTGTAGGTTCTTTGTGGCGGATAATGAACTTGCTGTTGATAGTGTGGTTGTTGTTGGGGTTGATATGCTGGTTGTTGAGGGATCGGAGCTGGAATAGTAACAACTGCCACTGACCTGTGCACATACTGACGTCTGCCCCTGCTGGCATGAATGGCATTTGTCTCACCGGTCCTTCTAGGCCCCACAAAAGGCTTCCTGGGATTACTTGACGAACTTGCACCATTATCAGAAATCTTACCCATCTTCAGAAGGCTTTCAATTCTTTCTCCAGCTATGACTACGTCAGCGAAGCTGGTGGAAGAAAAGGCAGCTAGCCTATCAATATATGTTCCTTGCAGAGTGTTCATAAACATGTCGGACATTTCTCTTTCTGACATGGGTGGCTGGACAGCAGCAGCAAGCTGTCTCCACCTCTGGGCATATTCCCTGAAGCTTTCTCTGGAGGATTGAGACATTCCCATTAGAAGGGTTCTGTTAGGAGCCATGTCCAGGTTGTATTGGTACTGTCTGATGAAAGCTTCAGCTAGGTCCTTCCAGCATCTGATAGTGGCTCTAGTCAAGTGAGAGTACCACTCCCTTGAAGCCCCAGTCAAACTATCTTCAAAATAGAACATCCACAGTTTTTCATCCATGGTGTACGCCTTAAGTCTCCCCAGAAAGGACTGCAAGTGAGTTCGTGGACAGGAAGTTCCATTGTACTTCTCGAAGCACGGGGGTTTAAACTTGTGGGGAATCCTTACCCCATCCACTAACCCCATATCCATGATATCAAAACCTAGGGAATTTTGAGACTCCAGAGATCTCAACTTCTCAGCAATTTCATCAAACCTCTTATCATAAACTTCATCCCCAGCTCCCATCACAGTAAACTGCTCTTCTTGGGGGTCTTCTTGTAAGATCCTTCCTCCAGTAGTATTTCCTTGCACATTACCCGGGATGTTGACTTCCGGATGTAGATGAGGCCCATATACTGGTGGATTAACATGAGGCTGACCCCTTTCATTGTTACTTGTTCCTCCAGTTCCCAAATGGGGTTCTTCCGGGGTTTGCCTTTCTACCAATGCCCTCAACCTTTCTTGACTTTGGGCCAAGCCATTCATTACTTCCATGAATTGGGTCATTTGGTTTCTCATCTCTAGCCTTTCATTAGCCATCTGAGTCCTGACCTCTGTCAGATCTTGCTGTACTTGATCCATTTGGATACCAGGAAGATTGTTGCGAGTAGGATACCGGTGCGGACGGTTGAGAGGGAACACCCGACGACGAGCAATAATTCCTGAACCACAACAGAGTTAGAAACAAAATAAAGTAATGACAAAACCTACAAAACAAAACAAAAGTCAGTATGCAATGCAGTATGCTTATTTGCTTTCCAAGGTATCCGGCTTGGCTCTTGGTTTTGACCTTTCCAGACCCTGAGGAAGATGTTTTGATGTTGCTTGAGAGAAAGAAAACTCAGTGAAACAAACTGACAAATACATTACAAATAGTGGATCATACATAGTTTGTTTTTTCACAACATATACCCTTGAAGGGTCAAAATACAACATAAAAGAAAAGTACATCAAATGGAAATAACAACAAGCAAAGTAGTCAAACATCTAAGCCAAACTCATCTTCCTTAACCTCCTTCAAAAGTGCTTCAGTTACAGGACCAGCCGGATGCTCTGTGATGTTCCTGATAAGAAGGTTTCTGGTGGCAATAGCAGTGGTCAGCTTCCTGTGCCGATCTTGGTCCTTTGACCTCTTCACACCAGCCCTAAGCTTCAATTCTGAAATCTCCTTCTGGGCTGCCAGCAAAGCTTCCTGTTGCTTCTTTTCATTGGCCTCCAACTGCTCAATCCTGGCTTGAGTTCTCTTATCCTCTTGAGTGCGAGCTTCAGTGATCCTGACCCACCTAGCTTGACTTTCTTCTAGATAGAGATCAGTCCTAGCCTTCTGAAACTGGGCCTCTTTACAGGCATTCTTCAATATTTGCTCTCCAGCTCTTGATTTCTTGATGTAGTCCTCCGCTTTCTCAATCTTGGTCAGATGTTCCACCTTAAGCTTCTCCAACCTCTCAATGTCTAGACGACCATCACTCCTCTCCTAGAGGGTCTTCTTCAGAGCTTGAGACAGATTCTCATTCCTTTCCTTCAGCTTCTCAAACTCTTCCAGGCTGACAGTGGCTGGAGGTGGTACTGTGGATGGTCCAGGTGCATCCTCAATGGTGAAAGGCATCCCAGAAATCTGAGCTCTAGCATGAGACCAATCATAATACTGAGCTGAAGCCACATTATTGCATCTCCCAAGAATGGCCATCCCTTTGGTCTGGATGTTGTCCCAAGCCCAAGATGCTTGTCTGACAACAGCTAGATTAGGCTTTATCTCACAATACAGGGTTTCAGCCAAGTCTTGCACTCTAGGAGGGTGAACCAAAGCATAGCCCAATTGTCTCTTAAATAGCAAAGGGTTGTAGTTGATGCAACCCTTCACTCCTACTAGAGGTACATTGGGGTACTGCCCACAGCTAGTGATTATGTCCCTACCCTTGGTGCTCTGGGTGCACCATCTGATGTCATCTGAAGTCAAAGCAATAAGTCTCTTAGCCCAATTCTTCTGTTGGTGAGGGTTCAGGAAGGCATCAGTCCTGGGTAAGTGTTTGAGCAACCAAGTGTGAAATAAAGGAGCACAACATCTCACCAACTTTCCTCTCTGCTTCTCATTTCTTTGGTGAACAGAATAATAGAAATCCCCCAGCAATGTGGGTACTGGGTTCCTCAAAAGGAAAAGATGAATGGCATTCTTGCTGATTAACTTGGGCTCATCTGCAAATAGTATAACCCCATATATACTGAGGGCCAACAATGCACAAACTGCCCTCCATTCTCCCAAAGAGGCCTTCAGGATGGCCTGAGAAGTCAGAAAGTCTAGGTGCAAACCAGGGATCCCTGCCTTTGTTGTCATGTTCCGCTCAATCAAAATAGGCTCCAGGTACAGTGCTTTTGCCACTTCTCCATTGCTGGGAGAAGTCATCTCTGGGTTGAAGGGGATATCACCCCTGACATGTACTCCAATCAATGATGAGAACTCCTCCAGCAAAGGTCCCAGTTGAAAGTTCTGGAAAGTGAAGCATCTCAAAGGAGGGTCATAAAACTGTAGGCAAGTGTGCATCAAACTCCTCTGAGAAGGGTCTAGGTCCATCACCATATCAAGGATGTCTCCATAATGCTCTCTGAATAATGGGATGTGGTCTGGAGTGATAAGTGCCTGGACCTGCCTGACGCCAGTCAGCACAAGCTCAAAGAAATGGTATGAAATGTTGCTCTTCTTGGGTGCCATGACTGCTGATGAAGAGCTGAAGACAGATGCTGATGAGGAAGACTGATACTGGAGATGAGCCACTGATAGGCTAAGGATGATGATGGAGGTAGCTGAAGCAGGCAACTGATGAAGATAGCTGAAGCAGATAGTTGATGAAACAGAGGTCTATGTAGATGAAGGGGTCAAAACCAAGCCAAATATGATGTGGATACCCTGAAAAACAAATAAACAAATGTTAAAATAATGCAATGATGAGTATGCAAATGATATGCAAGGGTTTGTGATCAAGCTGGATCTGATTAATTGTCCTGATATAAAAGGCCCATGTATGTTTAAGAAGTCCATATGGAGGTTCAGAAATCCAGTAACCAAGGTGGGGGACTCAAATAAAGAGTCACATGTCCATGGTTTAAATCACAAGAACTGTCCAAAGTGAAGCATTCTTAAACAAAACAAGTATCAAGGTATGATGTGGCCAAGGGTTCCTGCAAACCTGTAAACAGCCCAACCCCCTCACAGGTAGTGTTCTAAAACAAGGATCCTCAGACTTGGACCAGTTATGAGAAGTGTAAACACTTCTAACCCGGAGGTACAATGTTTACAATAACCATAAAAGATCCTCCTCTAATTCACCTCAGCTTCTGGAGGTCATAATAAAGGTCATCCAGACTTAGCAGGCTTCCTAGATAGCCCTAGCACTACAGGAAATCTGTAGCACAGAGTTCTCAAGAAGAAACCCACATCTGAACCGTGTTTCATATTCCTGCACCAGACCGAAATGGAATGGGAAAGAACATGAACCACTCTAGCCTAGGTGTCACTCAGGTCCCAGGTATAGGACCTTAAACTCTCAATAGAAACCCACCCACCAAGACAGAAGAACAGATCCAGCAATGATAATGACAATATGAAATATGAAAAATTGTAAAGAAAGCAATAAATAAAGCTGTACATAAAGCAATAAATAAAGCAACTATATAACACAATTAGCACATAACACCCCAGTAAACACAAATCAAACAAGCGCTATGAGGAACCCACAAAAGGAACCAGAAGACCTGGTTACAGTATAAGGGTCCCCAGCAGAGTCGCCAAGTTGTCGCTCCCACCAAATGACACCTGGCCAGAAGGGGTACAGACGCGAATGGTCAGCGAAAGAGGAAGAAATGAATAGAGTCGCCAGCTAGGCATTTTTATCCCGAAGGAAAGGTAATGCTGCATAGACCTGGGAAAGATATGGATAAGACGGTTGCGAACCAGAGAAACTGAGAAAGGGGGTCGGTTACAACCTGGGAAGGTATTAGCACCCAGATTGTCCGCCGTACTCGACGGGATCCACGCTTAAAAGATTTGTGTTTTAAAGGGGTAGTGTCAGTGCATTTTGTGTATCAAAGCTGGAAAGAATGCAAGTGTCAGTGTAAAAGAAAAGTGAAGTGTATAAGAGAAGTGAAGTGTATAAGAGAAGTGTCAGTGTAAGAACAAGAATGAGGTGCTCAAGACTATGAGGCTTAAGGAATAATACTGAAAGAGGGGGAATATACAGAGACTTTTGTTCGATAACTGTTAAGTTATGCCTACGTATCCTCTCGTGCAATGAGGAAGTCAGAACACCGTAGTTCGACCCAAAGAGACTGAAAGATGAATTGACTTGTGAACTGCTTGCTTATCTATGCTCAAGTGTATGACCTGTCTGGCTCAGGTGCAAACTGTCTTGCATTAGACGGAAGAAGCGAGTTCTCGTTTATGAGTGAATGAGATGAGAAAAGAATCTCGGAGGAGACGATTATTGTTTGTTTTTTTGTGTTTTCAATCTTTTATTGTTTTTGGATTTGTCATAAGAAAATGAGCTTAAGCCTAAACTAATGGGTTAGTAAACTCATCACATCCTCCCTCTGATTAGGGGTAATGAGAATACCTTAAGTGTGAAGTCAGCATCTCACACTTAATCACTCTGATGTAGGATCAAGATCATTAACCTACTTGTGATTATTTAGATGTTTTTTGTTGTTTTTGTTTAGTGTTGAGTAATGAGATTAAGCCATAATCAAGGATTTAATGGACTCATTACACCATCCTAATAGAAGGATAATAGATGAGAACATTTAAGCTAAGGAAGACTCCTCAACTTAATCCATGATTAGGGATTAACCTCATGACAAAACAAAGCCTTTATTAAGTGTATTTTAGTTAATGATAGAATGAAGAAGTGATTTTTATGGTTTGTAAGACAACTTGAGGGGGACTTGTCCATTAACACTAGGGTTAGTCCTTCTTAACCAATTAAGGAAGAATTAGAACCCTAATGCAAGGCCCAAGTTACAAGCTTGATGTCTTAGTGATTATTAGGTGAATTGATTAAAGGATTTAAACACATTAAGGGTTTAACACTTAGGATTAAAGTTATACACTCCATCCTAATAGAAGGATGCAGGCATAAGCTTAATCACAAAGCCTTAAAGCCTTTAGGGTTTAGTCCCTGATTATGAGATGAGAAGAGAAGACTCAAAGATGACACAAAGGTAAAACTAAATGGGGGACTAATCAAACCCTAATTGTTATCATACTTGGAGATCCTAGGGTTTATCAGGCTTAAGAGAGAAAGATCTTCAGAGAAACCACCAGGAAGGAAGCAGATGAGAGGAGCAAGAAGCAAAGAGAAGCAAAACAACTTGCTTCACTTAAGAAGACAAGTTGCTTGAAGAAAGAAAGTAAGATGAACAAGAATGAGCAAGCTCAATCCCATACACATACAAAATGCAGCAAATGAATTATGAAAGAGATGAGAAGAGAATGTGAGAAGTGAAGGCAAATTCACTTCTCAAACAACTTACCACCTGAAATGTTAGCATAAGAAATGAAATGCATTGCAAATGAGATGGAATGCAATGAGGGAAACCAAAACCAGGAGCATAAACATGATGTCAATGATGCTAAGAGATGATACAATCATGAGGCAAGGCATGAGAATGATCAAACAAGCATATGGATGCAAAAGAAACATGCTTTGAACCATGGATGTTCATGAAAAGTTATGAAATGTAATGGACATACAAAATGGCAAATGAAAGATGCAATGATCAAACATGATTCTAATATGTCCTAAGATGTATTATGAATCATGAGGATGCACAAAATGTCATGGCAAGTCATGGTATGCAAGCAAATGAGAAATGGATGCAAAGGAAAGCACAAATTAGGGTTACATGCATTATGCAAAACAAAAATCCAAAACCAGAAGCAAATGACATGATAAAAATTTGAAAATGCAACCAAAGATACCCTAAACCTATACAAATGCACTGCCCAAAGGAGGGGATCCAACTCTTAACCTAATGAAAGTTATGAATTTCCTAAGATTGCTAGGGTTTTGGGGTACTTCAAAAAGAAAAATGCTAAAAAAATTGAAAATGCAAGATCAATTCAAACCAATTTTATCCTATAAACTACATGCTATACAAGATGCAATGCAAAAAGAATCATCCTCCAACTCTCAATGGTTAGGCAGAAAGGAATTTTTGAAGTTTGAAACAAAATATTGCCTAAAAATGAAATTAAATCCAATGAAAATGATCAAAAGGGGTCAAGAACAAAAAAGAAATTTGGTTTGAGAGTTGGACAATGTTTCTAAATGTTTTTAAATGCTATGTGAATTTTTTTTGTGATTTTTAAATACCTAAATGTATTTTTAATTAATTAATTTTCATTAACTAATTAAAAATAAACATTTAAATGATTTAAAAATAATTTTTAATGCAAAAAATAAAAATAAAAATATTGAGATCAATGGTGAAGTTGGTTTAAAGATTAGTTGAGTGAGCTGAGAGATTCGAAAGGTTTTGCAAGTTGGAGGATTTTTGATAACTATGGCAATCTGAGGTTTCAGCTTGTGTTGTGTGTTGTGTTTAGTCTCATTTGGTCCACTTATCACAACTAGAGAGGTCAGAGAAGTTGGTGTGGCACAGGCTGATTGGTATGGGTCTTTTTGCAAAAAGTCAAGTTTTGTGTAAGAGAGGTATGGGCTATGGCAGTGAAGGTACAAAGCATGGCTTGGCTGCAGCTTGAATCAGGGAGAGCCATGGAAAAGGATTAGAGGCAATGCAGCAAGTGGATTAGGGTTTGTGATAGGTTTTGCAACTTTGTTCAATTTTGGCCCTTTTGAAGTTTCTTGATCCACAAGTCATGGAAATGGGCAAGACTTTGGTGCATTCTAAATTTTAGGCCTTGGTTTATGTTTGTACAAAGATTAGAAGTCCATTTGAAAGCACAATTTGCCTTGGCAAAGGGTTTTGCAACTTTGCCTCTTTGGTAGAAAACTTGAAATTATGTGATTTTTCCCAACTTTGACAAGCCATAACTTTTGATCCAAAATGAATTAGAATGAGTTCTTTTACTTTTTGAAAAGGGAATGATCCATTCTACAACTTTCATGACCAAAGTTTTCCCATTTGAAGCATTTTTGAATCAAAAAGCAAGGGTTGAAAAAGTTTCCCAAAATGGCAAGTTTCCATTACAAGTCATTTTCCCAAAAAGGCAACTTTGCAAATGGCTTGAAATTCTTCAATTTTGTAAACTTCTAACATCTTCTATGATAAAAATGATGAAGAACACCCTTTGGTTGGGTCATTGGGGGCCTCAGATGCCCTGATTTTACACTGACTTGCCCAAGAAGTCAACTCTTGATCAGATGCGTTCCCCATGGAATTGCTTCATGAAAATTGATATGCATGATCCCTATACCATATAGAGACCAATAGAAACAAGAATGACCAAAAAATTTGGAGTTATGGCCTCTGAAACCAAAACCCTAATTCTAGGTCATCTGTGTAGTTAAACCTGGCTCTGCTTCCATGCCATTCTCAGTTCTTGTGATTCCTTGACATTCTTGACTTTGTGAGGATACAATATGATGTTTGAACATACATGGACCCCTTTTAAGTGATTGATGACCTTTGGAGTGGCTCAAATAGCTCTTGGATTGCTCAGGTCACAAACCCTAGATGCAGATGACTTTGAATCAATGCAGTGAAACAAAAATGCAATATGGGATGTTATGATTGAACTTATGCAAATGAAACTATCACAAGCCATGGTGTGAATAGGTGAGGGCAAATTTGGGGTGTTTACAAACTCGAAGGGAACAAGACCATCGTACTTAGACAGAATCGGAAGGATGTGAGACCATTGTACTTAAATGGAATCAGAAAGAACGACATCGTTGTACTTAAACAATATCTCGACAAGTGACCGATGTACTGAAACAGAAACGAGGAAAGTGAGCCCGTTGTACTGAAACGAGACTTAAAGACGATACCATTGTACTTAAATGGATTCGGAGAATTGAAATCATCGCACTTAGATGAGATCAAAGAAACGGGATCAATGTACTTAAATGATTACCCGAGACGCGACCATTGTACTAAAATGGAGATGCAAAAAATGAGACTATTATACTGAAACAAGACTCAAAAGACGAGACTGTTGTACTTAAATGGAATTGGGGAATTGAAATAATTGTACTTAGATGAGATCAAAGAAATGGGATCATTGTACTTAAATGATTACCCAAGACACGGCCGTTGTACTTAAACGGAGACGCGGAAAAATGAGACTATTGTACTAAAACAAGACTCAAAAGACGAGACCATTGTACTTAAATGGAATCGGGGAATTGAAATCATTGTACTTAGATGAGATCAAAGAAACAGGATCATTGTACTTAAATGATTATTCGAGACGCGGTCGTTGTACTTAAACGGAGACGCAGAAAAATGAGACTGTTGTACTGAAACAAGACTCAAAAGACGAGACCATTGTACTTAAATGGAATCGGGGAATTGAAATCATCGTACTTTGATGAGATCAAAGAAACAAGATCATTGTACTTAAATGATTACCCGAGACACGACCGTTGTACTTAAACGGAGATGCAGAAACATGAGACCGTTGTACTGAAATAAGACTCAAAAGACGAGACCATTGTACTTAAATGGAATTGGGGAATTGAAATCATCGTACTTATATGAGATTAAAGAAACGAGATCATTGTACTTAAATGATTACCCGAGACGCGACCGTTGCACTTAAACGGAGACGCGGAAAAATGAGACTGTTGTACTGAAACGAGACTCAACTGGGGATAACAAATAAGACTTGGTAGAAATAGCCACACTAGGAAATGAACTTGGCATTCTGTGGGGAACTTCGGTCTAATTGCAGAAATATTGTTTCGTGCTTTTGCGAGGTACCAAAAACGACTTATGCTTCATATGCATGTGTTTGAATATTTCCATGGCGCAATGCTCCATAATGATGGAAATGCTACACTTTAGAGGATGCCAATGTAATGATGATTACTAGATGCAAATGCAAGGGGATATCCTGATGAGGACATAATAGGCATCCTGACAGCTTCGCTGGGGAAGAAACACTTGCCATGTTGATTGTGATGAATCCCTATGGGGAAACCAAATTTGCGGGGGATAGTGTTAATGACACATCGGCTCTGAACTTCCACCATTGCCAAAAATAAATTTTACTTTGGGATCAGAGAGCCAAGACCATGTTAGGGATGAACTCGACTTGGAAGGTACGCTAACTGCCGAACTCCGTTTGGGGAAGTGACACTTTTCTGACTCGGCTGGGGGAACAAATGTGTTGGTATTCTATTGAGGAATAGATCTGCTTGGGAATCCCTCTAATTTACAAACTTCTGCTTGGGGAAAAGATGTCAATGAGGATTGGACTTTATTAACAGCTTCACTAGGGAAACTACGAACATCATCGTGTAGGAAAGAAAACCCTCAGGTTTCTCCCTACCTTCACCTCTGCTAGGGAATGATGGATTCTTTTATACTGCTGGAGGTATGAAGAATCTGATTGGGGATACTCCTTTGTTGAAGGAGGGATCTCTTCTTGGGGAGTACATCCATAGCTTTCTATTGTCTTGTTGGGATGACAGAGAACTCCGCTGGGGATATTTCCCTTCTGCCCGAGAAATAAGAGTTTTGATCACCTCTTGCTGAGAGTAAGATATGTTTCATGTCGGGGATGAGAAGTGGAAGGCATCCTCCGTATGATACCCTCCTGCTCTGGAAATACTATCCTTTAAGTTGCTCTGTTGGAGAGGTGATAATTTGACTTGTCAAGGAGTCATGCTTAATGAAACCTGCTGAGGAAGAGGCTTCTTGAAGCTCTATGTGGGCGATGTCTTTGTTAACAACGCATGTATCTGCATGTTAATGAACATAACTGATAGTACCTACGAAATGAGATTTAGTTTGGCCTGCATGCCCCAGGCTCATGGTCTGAATCACCCTCCTAGTCACCCAACAGATCAGGTATGTGTCAAATGTTCTTACGCTCCCGCATGTGTTATAAGGCATTCATGCATTCGCAAAGCAATATTTATCATAATTTGTTGGACGTTTTTGCAATCAAACAATGGTAGATGAAAAAAAAACATATAGAAAACAAATTTGAATGAAATTTCACTTTTATTGATTGAAGACTGGCCATGAATAGGCATTACACTGGGAAAGAAATCCCTGGAAAGAGGAAATTTCACAAAAGAAAAACAAATTATCCTAATGGCAATGTGAAAACCAGATCTCATCAAGCTTCGACCCGGCTATGACTTGTATATCCTCAAGACCCTCCGCCTGCTTCGCTTTGAGGAAGATGATTGAATTGATCTTCAACCTTTGGATTATCTTTGATTGTCGATGACGCATCACAGATCTCGCAGATCGCAGTGGTTCGTTTTAATTCCTCTTTTGCATAGATCGCCCTTTCGGGTTTTCAATCCATCGGGATACCCTCTTTTTCCTGAGCTGTCTGATGTGGATTTTCAGCTTAGTGGGTGTACAACTTTTCAATTATTTCCCTAACATTTGCCCGAGCCTTTTATTCTGTTTTTGGCTCGTCGGGATGCCCATTTTTTGCCTGGATTTCTATTCTGCTTTTGTCCAACGGGTCTCTTTATACGAAGTATTTTCTCACTGCGTCTGTGTTTTTGAAGTATTCTCCGTCCATGGTGGTTAACATCAAGGCTCCTCCCGTAAATACCTTCTTAACCACGAATGGGCCTTCATAGTTGGGTGTCCTCTTGCCCCTTTAATACGCATTATGAGTATGAATCATGTTCAGCACTAAGTCGACGGGTATGTAGTGCTGAGGTCGTACTTTCTGGTCGAAAGCCCGTTTCATTCGCCTTTGAAACAATTGTCCATGGCATAGAGCCGCTAAACGTTTTTCTTCAATGAGGCTCAACTGATTGTACCTGGATCAGAGCCACTAAGCTTTGTCAAGCTTGATGTCCATCATTAATTTCAGCAAAGGGATCTCGACTTCAACCGGTAGGACTGCCACCATACCATATATGAGCGAGAATGGGGTTTCCCCTATTGAAGTGTGCACTGACGTCTGGTACCCATGCAAGGCGAGCGGTAGCATCTCATGCCAATTTGTGTATGTCATTGATAACGCTAAAATTCACCGTATTTCTGACTCCGATTTCGCATGCATTCTTAGTTTTTATTGTTATTTTGTTATGTTATTACTTTGTTTTTCTTTATTTTCAGGTTTTCTATGTAATCGGGGCCTAAATCGAGAAAAGGAGCGAAAAAGGAGTGGAAATGGACGAAAACCAAGAAATTCAGCTTTTTACACTTACGGCATCCACCATGGCTGGTGCAATGGGGTCTGCCATGACGTGGCCACGTCTCAAGACCACTACACAACTGCCAAGGACCCACGATCCCCACTTTCTCCATCAGTTTACACCCATGGCGGGCGCCATAGACCTGTGGCGGGCGCCACAAGGCAAAACGGCCTCCCTCCACTTTTTAGTGGAGGGGGGCATCCTGGTCTTTTCCCATTTAATATTTGCCTATAAATAGGACTTTAGAATTTCGTTTTTCTTCATCCAAACTTAGTATCTCTTAGGCATATATCAGTTTTAAAGTAGTTATCATTCCACATCGGGGTGTTACTGCAATCGAGTCTGTATACGTCTGTGTGATCGAGTTTTGGAGCACTCTAGGAGGAAGTTAATCCTGCCGCCATTTTAATTCCAGTTCGTATTTTATTTTTCCGAAATGCTTTAATTTTATTTATTTTCCGCATTGCTTTACTTTTATTTATTTCTCGCACTCGCTTTACTTTATTTATTTCTCGCACTCGCACTACTTTCGTTTATTTTCCGCACTCGCTTTAAATACCTTTATTTCTCGCACTCGCACTACTTTTATTTACTTTCCGCACTCGCACTACTTTTATTTACTTTTCGCACTTGCACTAATTACTTTTATGAAAAATATTAAAAATAACTTTTACTTTACCATGTCTAACTAAATCCATAAAGGTTAGAATGTAAGGATCGTAATTGAACCAGTAATCCGTACAATTGTTTGTAGAAACACTTAAGGGCTATTTTAACTTTCAATATAAGTTTAATTGTTTTTAACTATTTCAAAAACAGCCAAAAGCGCTTTGTCTAGTTCATTAGGAGTTTTTAGATTAAAAATAAAAGGGATTTTAAAACGATTTTCGGACGCGTTAAGAAATTTAGAGTCTGGTTCGTGAGAACCTCTTTTTGCTAAGAAATCCAGGTTAAAATACTTTTCAACTTAGTTAAGATACTATATTTCTTAAAAATAGGTTTACTACTCTAACGCAATACGCACCTTTTTATCCGTGACAATAGGAGGGGTTGATTAGAGAGTAAAACTCGGTTATGAATACGCGAAAGCAACAGTTCCTGTTAAATTATTTCTTTTCAAAGTAGAAAACATTGCCCATAAGTAGTTCTACTAACAAGTACCAGATTATCAATTGATTATGTGAATTACATTCGAGCCTGTCTATATTAATTGTTTAAAATTATTATTTTACTTACCATTGTGCACTCCTTAAAACCATTATATTCAGTTGCCTTAGATACACACCATAACAACAGGTACGATAGATTGACACTTGGTCTCTGTGGATTCGACAATCTTTTATATTACTCTGACGTGTTCGTACACCTGCGAAAAATACGCAACAAGTTTTTGGCACCGTTTCCAGGGACCAATTTCGTCAAATTTCATACCCTGTAGTTATACCGTTTAGACTAAGGTTGTTACCTTCCGGTCAATGCGAAAGACTCGCAGTGCCGGAAGCCTAGTAGACCCTCTAGCTGAACCTGAACGTTACGCTCGCGCACGTTTGTTTTTCCATAGGAATAAGAGAGCTATGGCCGAAGATCAAAACCGAAGACTTTTTAAGGACTTTGCCCAACCATCAAACGAGGAACCTAGTTCCAGTATAAGGAACCCCGTTATCCCAACCAATAATTTTGAACTTAAACCATCCCTGTTGCAATTAGTGCAACAGAGACAATTCGCAGGTCTTGCTACCGAGAACCCAAACCAACATTTAAAAAACTTTCTCCAGTTAGCAGACACCTTTAAAACCAATGGAGCTCCTCCTGAGGCGATACGCTTAAGATTATTTCCTTTTTCCCTCAGAGATAAAGCTCTATCATGGTTAGATTCCCTTCCACCCAATTCCATAACAACTTGGGAAGACCTTAGAAAAGTTTTCCTTGCTAGATATTTTCCCCCAAGCAAGACCGCTCTTCTTCGAAACCTAATTGTCGTACCCCGAAAAATACGACCTCACGCGATCCGAAATGGACGGAGCCGCGCGCCGGACGGACTGAAGAGTCGCCACCTAATTCTATTTATTCCCGAAGAGGGAAAGGGGAGATATAGATACAACCCGGGAAGAGAAGGACGAGGACAAAGGTCAACGAAACCATTGCCTGGGTTCGGGAGTCGGTTATGCAGGGGGAAGGTATTAGCACCCCCTACATCCATCGTACTCGATGGGAACCATCTAAGTTATCGCGCGAGAAAGGATGTCTATGCTTAAACGAATTGCTTGCTAGAGGGAAATGAGTTGAATTATAAGTTAGATTGAACCTAGGTGCTCGGCAAGGATTGAAATCCTCGTGCCTACGTACTCCCGTGTGCAATGGGAAAGTCAGAGCCTCGTAGTTCGGCCTACTAAGGGTATGGATGTTGATTTTATTACCTTTCGTTGATGAAAGGGTTTAGGAGTCGAATGTACTAAAGACTATGGATAGTTTATCTCGCCCAACAAGACGAGTGTCTTGCGTCGAAATAATCGGAGCGAGTAACGAAAGCTCGTTATCCCCCTTTCTACCGCTTAAGGCTCGTGGCGTACAGATCTTCTCGTATTATTAAAGTGTTTTATTTCCTAAAGTCGCTTGACGTTGGATCAAGGGTTTGGATCTAATCGAAACGTTTTTGGTATTTTGAGGTTAAAGGGTAAATGCAAATGGAGGTTATTTTTGTGGTTTTGTTAGCGAGGCTCGAATCGCTCGACTCGCAAGGATAGGAGGATCCTAATAAACGAAATAATAACTGGAAAATAAAGTGCAAGTGTGAAAAGTGCAATCGCTTGGCGTTGGACCAAGGATTTGAAATTAAATAAAATACGAGAAAATAAAGATGCGTACAAAGTAAGGGGAGAGGGATACAAAATAAATACAGGGGATTGCGAGAAATAAATGGTCTCGTTGTAATTAGCCCAAGAGAAAGCGTGTGTGCAGTGTGTTTTTGAACTATTCGAAGGCGTTCAGCCTGTTTGATCGGGACACAACTATTTGAAGGCGTTGGACCTTTTTCGAGCGCAACTATTCGAAGGCGTTGGACCTTTTGGGACGCGACGAAATTTTGTTCGTTTACTGCCTTAGAATCGGTTCAAAATGGGAACCATTCTATAAGGAGTCGAATCGTAATTTTGAAATGCGAAAAAAAAATGAATAAATTGAATTTGCTAGAATTAAAAATAAAATAATGAATAATGAATTAAATAAATGAAATAAACAATTTAAGAGTATGAAATAAATTACATTGATGTTTATTTATCGAAATAATGCAATAGTGAAAAATTAATTACAAGGAGGGCCTCATATTGACCGCTCATCACCGATTAAATGTAATCGGGCGAAAAACGGCCTTTTATAATATCATCGGCCCAAGAAAAAAAATAATAATAATAAAAATTGAACTACAAAATTCAAAAAAAGTAATCACACATAAAGAAAACATATTAGTAAGAAATAGAAAGAAAAAAGAGTATAGTTAACAATTAAGAAAAATAATATTAACAAAAAACATAAATCACCATTCAACCAATATACATCAAGTATTGTATATGTACTAACAGAACACAATCACCAAGGTAATAGTGAGTTCCAAAATTCAAATCAAAATTCATTCCATAGCACCTCATTAATTAATAAGCCAATAAAATAAAAGGATAACTTATCTGAAAGAAGACAGATACTCCTCTTGGTCAATCCAAATTAAACTAGTTATTAAAGACTATATATAAAATAATAATAAATATATAAAAAAAAACCATAAAGTAAATAGAAAAGAGTTTTGAGAAGTAAATGAAAAGAGAAATACAGTGCTTTTAAATCAACTTTTCTCTCCACCAAACAAACTTACGGTTCAGAAATAAAGTGAAACAAATAACTCACCCTCTCTTGCAATTCATACGCTCTTTTTATCCACAGAAAAATATAAAGCATGGTTCAAAGCAGGAGAATAAAGAAACAGAAAAGCAAAACTAACCCACCTTCCAAGGTTTTGACGGCGATGACCTAACCTCTTCACTCTCGGATTTGTCGCGATCTCAAGATGTCTTTCTCTCAATCGGACTCGCGAACAGCCTCACTCTCTCTGACTTCGCGACGACGTTCTTTCCGTTCCTCGAACCGATTCAGTGATGGTGGTTCATTTCTCCGATCTGCTTCCGAAAATGCTTTGGTTCGCACTCGGATCTCTCGCTTTCGGTTGCTCTCTTCGTCATCACTCGCGTTCGTAGACCTTCGGTGTTCGATGGGTATTCACAGATGTGAGCGGTGTCTTAGTGTTGTTGGATTTCGGAAACGGCTTGAGGTGGAGATTGTAGTTGGCGACGGCTGAGGGTTTTTCGGAAGGGTGATGGATTCTGGTTTTTTCGGAATGATTTGCGGTTGGTTTGAGTTTGCGTTTTGGCTATAGCAAAAGGTTTTGAAGCGTGGTTCGGCTGATTGGGGTTTATTTGTTTTCTGCGGATTTGGATTGAATTCTCAGAGCTCTCTTTTTTTTGGAAAAAATGGTGAAGGTGACTTGGTTGGGACAGTTGTTTGGACGGTGGTAGCTTGCTAACTGTTTCAACTCAGTTTTTTTTTAGTAGTTTTCCGTATATGCTCACTCACGGTTCAGAATCTGTTTTTGTGGTTTGTGCGTATTTGAGAAGATGGTGGTGAAAGAATTTGAAGGGCTTGTGTCACGGTTGTGTTGAGTTGGTGGTAGGATGATTTCATGTAGTTGAACTGCGGCTGTGAATGGTTGTTTCAATGGTGGAAAACAAAGATGATTGTATGAAGATTTGTTGATATTTTGAAGAACAGGGTTGTGTGAGGTACGTATGCAGGTTTGGTTTGTGTGATAGCAGGTTGGAAGGTGGCGTTTTGTGCTGATGGTTAAGGGTTCTGTGGTAATGGAATGGTCTGTGTAAAGATGGTGAGTTGCGGTGTTGTAAGAAATGAAGAAGAAGGTTGTTTTGATGAGGGTTTTTGGTTTGTTTTCGTAAAGTTTTTCCAGATTTTGTTGGTTGGGATGAAGGTGGTTTTTGAAGGATTGGTGTGATGATTTTTCCTTTGTACGTGAATGATGGCGATGCGGATTGTGAGAGCTTGAGGTGGGCCAGCTTTTTATGTGTGCGTTAGCTATGTGAGGATGGAATGGAGAACGTGCTTGCTGGCTGGCGAATCTTATTGTATGGGTAGTGGAGGAGCTGGGTATTTTGTGGAGAAATGGAATTACATAGCTGGCGAAAAAATGGGGTTTCATCAATATATTTTTGTTTTTTTTTATGATAAATGTCTGTGTATGAAATAATACTAATAATAATAATAATAATAAGAAGAAGAAGAAGAATAATAATAATAGTAATAATAATAAAAATAAGAATAAAAGAAATAACATGATAATAACAATAAAAATTAAAAATATAAATAATAAGAAAAAGAAACAATAATAATAATATAAAAATAATAGTAATAACTAAAAAAATGGAAATAATATTAATGATAATAATAAATAAATAATAGAAATAAAAGTTGTGATAAAAAGTAATAATAATTTTGAGATTGGAAAAAAATGGTAATGTGAAAAAACATAAATGAAACAAAAATAATAATAATGATATAATTTTTTGATTTTTTAGTAATGGGCTAAGAGTAGAAAAATGAATCAATGGGCTAAAAAAAATGTAACAATGATTTTTTTTTGTAAAAATAATGAAAAATTCATTGAAAATTTTTTTTTGGGATAGTGAATTAAATAACAAAATAAAAAGAATTTGAATTTTAAATTTTAAAGGAAATACATGCATTTTTTTTGAATTTTCGAATACTAGACAGAAAGAATAACGTAATACATATTTCTGGATTCTTTTGAAATGGTGGTTAGACAGTAAAATAAAATGGTGCGGGTAGGACAAATTTGGGGTATGACAGATGCCCCTATCGAATTGACTTAGACCGAGTAAGATGAACTGGCTCGCGTTCAATCTTTCAAGGTATAAGATAATTAGATATTAACAGACTCCAAATTTGTCCGACGAAAAAAGAATTTGTGAAAATAGCAAATGAAATAAGCTGGAAATGATGGGTGACACAGCAAGATAAATTAACAAAATAAATCACTTATCACCAGAGGATGATAAGGCAATAAACAGAAAAATAAACTCACTTATCAACAGAGGAAGATAAGGCAATAAACAGAAAAATAAACTCACTTATCAACAGAGGATGATAAGGCAATAAACAGGAAAATAAACTCACTTATCAACAGAGGAAGATAAGGCAATAAACAGAAAAATAAACTCACTTATCAACAGAGGAAGATAAGGCAATAAACAGAAAAATAAACTCACTTATCAACAGAAGATGATAAGGCAATAAACAGAAAAATAAACTCACTTATCAACAGAGGATGATAAGGAAATAAACAGGAAAATAAACTCACTTATCAACAGAGGAAGATAAGGCAATAAACAGAAAAATAAACTCACTTATCAACAGAGGAAGATAAGGCAATAAACAGAAAAATAAACTCACTTATCAACAGAGGATGATAAGGCAATAAACAGGAAAATAAACTCACTTATCAACAGAGGAAGATAAGGCAATAAACAGAAAAATAAACTCACTTATCAACAGAGGAAGATAAGGCAATAAACAGAAAAATAAACTCACTTATCAACAGAGGATGATAAGGCAATAAACAGGAAAATAAACTCACTTATCAACAGAGGAAGATAAGGCAATAAACAGAAAAATAAACTCACTTATCAACAGAGGAAGATAAGGCAATAAACAGAAAAATAAACTCACTTATCAACAGAGGATGATAAGGCAAATAACTGAAAAATAAAATCACTTATCCCCGGAGGGTGATAAGGCAAATGGACTGAGATTTATACACGGCTATTGAATCCGCCAAGAGAATGTCTGGAATCTGATTGATGTGATCTTCCGCTGGGGAAAGGACCGGAGACTTGTATGATCCTGGATCCTGAATTATGCAATTATGCTTGATTGTTTTGAAATGGTATTCCATAGAGATGGAGATATGATGCAAATGTTTATGCACTGAGATGTAAATTGAAACTGTCGGGGAAAATAAAAGGTCTGATTTATTTAGGTATGCAAATGATGCACATGCTGTAAATGATCGATGTAAATGATGCGTATGACTGCATATGATGCACAATGATGCATATGAGCGATTGAAAGGTGCCAGCTTGGTGGACTTTTGGTCTGGTAGTTGCCAATGGTAATTGGACTTTGGGTAGGTGGAGGGACTGATTTCCCGACACTCGATCTTTGACGTCGTTTGGTCAGAAGATGTATCTGAATGCTCTAAGCTGATGAGCGAAGTGACTTAATTGACACATGAAGACTGATTTTGCTTTGAATGGTTGCCAATGTCTGGCAAGGTCTGTTTGTTCAGCTGGGGAGGAGGAGAGAGGAAAACTCGCTCCTTGTCTGCTTGCCCCTGCCTGTAGGGTATTTAAAATAAATTTGATGGGGAAGCTTTGACAATGATCTGCCCCAGAGTCTGGATTTGGTAAGCGCCTGCCCCTGATTGAGCTGTTGGAAGATAATTTGCCCCTGATTGGGCTGCTGAAGTAGTCTTGATTCATGTTGGAAATGAAGTTCAAGTTTCTTCTTTGATTTCCCCTTGTTGGGATTGCACTGATGCCAAGCACTGAATTGCAATTAAATTGTTCATACACAAATGGTATTGTTAATGCAAAGTTCATGTAAATTTTGAAAAAGTCAATTTATGATGTGAAAGTGTAACGAATGGACCGTTAGCCCAAACGAGGTGCTGATTTAGAAAGTGTGTGAAATATGCAGCAAGAATAATGTGCAATCGAGATTGAAGATTAGCAAATACATAGGAGTCATATTACGCAACCTTGTTGGTAGCATGCTTTCAGAATAAACCCTGCCTCAATTAGGACTTTTGAGGGTTGTAACGTGGTCTGATTAATGGCTTGAGAAACAAAGGATATAAGGCTCAAAGTTTGATTTGTCCCTACCCCTTCTTCGTGATATTCTTCAGTCCTACGTTCAGTTAACTCTACATATGCATTTGTTTTGACTTTGCAAGAGTGAAGATGAAGCTTCGATGTTCGCTTGGAAGTGGCAGTCATCTTTTGCTGGTGACCCTTTGATTTTGTTTTTACGGTCACTGATATTTGTTTTGTTTTTGCTGAGGATTCGAGCTCCTCTTTTGATTTGTTTTTTTTTCGACTAAGTCTCCCTTCGGGTGCTCAACTTAGAGGTTTTTCTTTTCTATTTTTTTTGTTTGAATGATGTGACTGCCAAGTCATTTGTTGATGGTCCTCTGACGGGATGTCTCATCTTGCGATTCGAAGGTGTAGTCGGGTTAACTGAACAACTACCCTGCCCCGAGTTAAATGTAAGGGTTGTATCCGAAAGAAACTCCTACTTCTAGGCAAGAAGTGGTTGACTAGGGATTAACTCCTTATATCTCCAGTGTTTGGGGATTTGAACAAATGCCTGTACATCATTGACGAGGTTTTTATCCGAAAGCATACCGCAACAGTTATGGGTATTTCGTTTTCATCATCCTCCCTCAAATATTTGCTAAAGTGAAGTGAGGGAATATTTTTGTGATTTTTGTGATAAATGATAAATAATGAGCGAATGCGAATAAATTGATTCAAAACATGCGTAAACATAACATTAACATAACCAAATACAAATAACCATGTTCATAGCAAATAGTACTTAACAAACAGTACAAAATAACAAAGATGCGAAAATGATAAATGGCGACGACTGCCTTGATTTGAGGAATGAACTTCTCTTGATTGAATGCTTCAAAGTGGGAGACTACTCAGCTTTGGTCTTCTTCAAAAGCATTCGTTGAGGGGCCACTTGCGGCGACACTGGATTGCTCTGGATATTCAGACTCTTCTGAGTAAAGGTGAGATCCTTAGAGTTGATTAGGTCCTGAATTTTATGCTTGAATGATTTGCAATTTTCGATCGTGTGACCTGGAGCACCTTTGTGATACTCACAGCGAGCATTGACATCATAATCTTGAGCATTACCAGTTTGAGGTGGCATGTCCTTCAACACAAGAGTTCCTTTTGCCATCATCTGATTAAAGATTTCAGAATGTGTCATAGGCAAGGGATCGAAGGCTCTTTCAGGCCTTCTTTGTTGATATGGTGGGCGCTGTTGAGGAGCGCGTTGTTGTTGTTGACCAGGCTGTTGTTGATAAGCCGGTTGCTGGTATGGATAAGCCGGTTGCTGATATGGATATGCCGGTTGCTGGCATGTTCTAGGTCCATATTGCGCAGCTGCACCCATTGGAGGTGGACGTGGTTGATAAGCCATCGGAGGCTGAAGCAGAGCTTGAATAGCTGGATGAACGGGCATTGAAGGAACAGGCTGATGAGACACAACCATCCTGGCCAAGGCTTGCATGGCCTCATGAATACAATCAATCTTGCTCTTGATTGAGTCAATCTCTCCCCTCATAGCAGCTTGTTCTTGTCGAATCTGATCCATCAGTCTTCTAGTGTTGGCTCGAGTTAAATACGGTCGTCTAGCTCGATACGGGCGTCGGGAAACCAGCTTGATTTACTGAAGATGGAGGAACATGGAAATAAGTTCTTGCTTTTGGAATGAAATGCAAGATGAATAAATGATGCAAATGAAATGATATGCAATGTCAGAATCCAGGATCACAAGATCAAGGTCTCACGAGTCCAAGGTACAGATGGAGGATACTCAGATCAAGAACTCACTGGGTAGACTTTAGAGTTTTAGGGATCCCAAAGTTATCAATTCATATGGCTGTTCATCACACGCGCCATAAGCATGACGGTTGATTGACTCCGCCACATGAATCTATTTTGGGTGAGATCTTCGTATCGACAACCCACGAGAGCAAGTTTTCTCGGGAGTCCATACTACGTGATCATCGACACAAGGTTTAAAACAAAGTCTTGGAGTTATGGAACTTTTCTCAACTGTTTGATGCACGTGTCAATTTCATACATTCTTGACAGTCAATCAACTCCATTGAGTAAGTCTATTCCAAGTGAGGTTTTCGTATCGAGCCACGCGAGGGCGAACCCTGGTGCCCAATACTACGCAACCATCAACCGATGTTTTAACCAAAAGGTTCTAAAGGATCTCAGAGTTGCTGACCTTAATGAAAACAACTGAGCACACACGCCGAAAGCTTGACGGTCGTCAGTATTCTCATTAAAATCTACTCCGAGTGAGGTTTTTGTATCGACAACCCACGAGAGAGGTTCTCTCGGGAGCCCATACTACACAACCTCGCTAACTTATGTTTGTACTCGAAAGCCCGGGTATAGAGCTTTTCCCTCAAGTTTCTTTGCAAAGTATCGATCCAAATTATAGTACCAAGGAGCCACTAGATATATAAGATGGAATGCGATAAAGAAAGCGATAAAAATAGACAAGCAAGGCATAAAAGCAAACATTCAAACAAACGCGGGAACCTAGACTAGGCTCGACTCACATAGGGGTGAACCAATCCCCAGCAGAGTCGCCAGTTGTCGTACCCCGAAAAAATACGACCTCACGCGATCCGAAATGGACGGAGCCGCGCGCCGGACGGACTGAAGAGTCGCCACCTAATTCTATTTATTCCCGAAGAGGGAAAGGGGAGATATAGATACAACCCGGGAAGAGAAGGACGAGGACAAAGGTCAACGGAACCATTGCCTGGGTTCGGGAGTCGGTTATGCAGGGGGAAGGTATTAGCACCCCCTACATCCATCGTACTCGATGGGAACCATCTAAGTTATCGCACGAGAAAGGATGTCTATGCTTAAACGAATTGCTTGCTAGAGGGAAATGAGTTGAATTATAAGTTAGATTGAACCTAGGTGCTCGGCAAGGATTGAAATCCTCGTGCCTACGTACTCCCGTGTGCAATGGGAAAGTCAGAGCCTCGTAGTTCGGCCTACTAAGGGTATGGATGTTGATTTTATTACCTTTCGTTGATGAAAGGGTTTAGGAGTCGAATGTACTAAAGACTATGGATAGTTTATCTCGCCCAACAAGACGAGTGTCTTGCGTCGAAATAATCGGAGCGAGTAACGAAAGCTCGTTATCCCCCTTTTTACCACTTAAGGCTCGTGGCGTACAGATCTTCTCGTATTATTAAAGTGTTTTATTTCCTAAAGCCGCTTGACGTTGGATCAAGGGTTTGGATCTAATCGAAACGTTTTTGGTATTTTGAGGTTAAAGGGTAAATGCAAATGGAGGTTATTTTTGTGGTTTTGTTAGCGAGGCACGAATCGCTCGACTCGCAAGGATAGGAGGATCCTAATAAACAAAATAATAACTGGAAAATAAAGTGCAAGTGTGCAAAGTGCAATCGCTTGGCGTTGGACCAAGGATTCGAAATTAAATAAAATACGAGAAAATAAAGATGCGTACAAAGTAAGGGGAGAGGGATACAGAATAAATACAGGGGATTGCGAGAAATAAATGGTCTCGTTGTAATTAGCCCAAGAGAAAGCGTGTGTGCAGTGTGTTTTTGAACTATTCGAAGGCGTTCAGCCTGTTTGATCGGGACACAACTATTTGAAGGCGTTGGACCTTTTTCGAGCGCAACTATTCGAAGGCGTTGGACCTTTTGGGACGCGACGAAATTTTGTTCGTTTACTGCCTTAGAATCGGTTCAAAATGGGAACCATTCTATAAGGAGTCGAATCGTAATTTTGAAATGCGAAAAAAAAATGAATAAATTGAATTTGCTAGAATTAAAAATAAAATAATGAATAATGAATTAAATAAATGAAATAAACAATTTAAGAGTATGAAATAAATTACATTGATGTTTATTTATCGAAATAATGCAATAGTGAAAAATTAATTACAAGGAGGGCCTCATATTGACCGCTCATCACCGATTAAATGTAATCGGGCGAAAAACGGCCTTTTATAATAACATCGGCCCAAGAAAAAAAATAATAATAATAAAAATTGAACTACAAAATTCAAAAAAAGTAATCACACATAAAGAAAACATATTAGTAAGAAATAGAAAGAAAAAAGAGTATAGTTAACAATTAAGAAAAATAATATTAACAAAATAAATAAATCACCATTCAACCAATATACATCAAGTATTGTATATGTACTAACAGAACACAATCACCAAGGTAATAGTGAGTTCCAAAATTCAAATCAAAATTCATTCCATAGCACCTCATTAATTAATAAGCCAATAAAATAAAAGGATAGCTTATCTGAAAGAAGACAGATACTCCTCTTGGTCAATCCAAATTAAACTAGTTATTAAAGACTATATATAAAATAATAATAAATATATAAAAAAAAAACATAAAGTAAATAGAAAAGAGTTTTGAGAAGTAAATGAAAAGAGAAATACAGTGCTTTTAAATCAACTTTTCTCTCCACCAAACAAACTTACGGTTCAGAAATAAAGTGAAACAAATAACTCACCCTCTCTTGCAATTCATACGCTCTTTTTATCCACAGAAAAATATAAAGCATGGTTCAAAGCAGGAGAATAAAGAAACAGAAAAGAAAAACTAACCCACCTTCCAAGGTTTTGACGGCGATGACCTAACCTCTTCACTCTCGGATTTGTCGCGATCTCAAGATGTCTTTCTCTCAATCGGACTCGCGAACAGCCTCACTCTCTCTGACTTCGCGACGACGTTCTTTCCGTTCCTCGAACCGATTCAGTGATGGTGGTTCATTTCTCCGATCTGCTTCCGAAAATGCTTTGGTTCGCACTCGGATCTCTCGCTTTCGGTTGCTCTCTTCGTCATCACTCGCGTTCGTAGACCTTCGGTGTTCGATGGGTATTCACAGATGTGAGCGGTGTCTTAGTGTTGTTGGATTTCGGAAACGGCTTGAGGTGGAGATTGTGGTTGGCGACGGCTGAGGGTTTTTCGGAAGGGTGATGGATTCTGGTTTTTTCGGAATGATTTGCGGTTGGTTTGAGTTTGAGTTTTGGCTATAGCAAAAGGTTTTGAAGCGTGGTTCGGCTGATTGGGGTTTATTTGTTTTCTGCGGATTTGGATTGAATTCTCAGAGCTCTCTTTTTTTTGGAAAAAATGGTGAAGGTGACTTGGTTGGGACAGTTGTTTGGACGGTGGTAGCTTGCTAACTGTTTCAACTCAGTTTTTTTTTAGTAGTTTTCCGTATATGCTCACTCACGGTTCAGAATCTGTTTTTGTGGTTTGTGCGTATTTGAGAAGATGGTGGTGAAAGAATTTGAAGGGCTTGTGTCACGGTTGTGTTGAGTTGGTGGTAGGATGATTTCATGTAGTTGAACTGCGGCTGTGAATGGTTGTTTCAATGGTGGAAAACAAAGATGATTGTATGAAGATTTGTTGATATTTTGAAGAACAGGGTTGTGTGAGGTACGTATGCAGGTTTGGTTTGTGTGATAGCAGGTTGGAAGGTGGCGTTTTGTGCTGATGGTTAAGGGTTCTGTGGTAATGGAATGGTCTGTGTAAAGATGGTGAGTTGCGGTGTTGTAAGAAATGAAGAAGAAGGTTGTTTTGATGAGGGTTTTTGGTTTGTTTTCGTAAAGTTTTTCCAGATTTTGTTGGTTGGGATGAAGGTGGTTTTTGAAGGATTGGTGTGATGATTTTTCCTTTGTACGTGAATGCTGGCGATGCGGATTGTGAGAGCTTGAGGTGGGCCAGCTTTTTATGTGTGCGTTAGCTATGTGAGGATGGAATGGAGAACGTGCTTGCTGGCTGGAGAATCTTATTGTATGGGTAGTGGAGGAGCTGGGTATTTTGTGGAGAAATGGAATTACATAGCTGGCGAAAAAATGGGGTTTCATCAATATATTTTTGTTTTTTTTAATGATAAATGTCTGTGTATGAAATAATACTAATAATAATAATAATAATAATAATAATAATAATAATAATAGTAATAATAATAAAAATAAGAATAAAAGAAATAACATGATAATAACAATAAAAATTAAAAATATTAATAATAAGAAAAAGAAACAATAATAATAATATAAAAATAATAGTAATAACTAAAAAAATGGAAATAATATTAATGATAATAATAAATAAATAATAGAAATAAAAGTTGTGATAAAAAGTAATAATAATTTTGAGATTGGAAAAAAATGGTAATGTGAAAAAACATAAATGAAACAAAAATAATAATAATAATAATGATATAATTTTTTGATTTTTTAGTAATGGGCTAAGAGTAGAAAAATGAATCAATGGGCTAAAAAAAATGTAACAATGATTTTTTTTGTAAAAATAATGAAAAATTCTTTGAAAATTTTTTTTTGGGATAGTGAATTAAATAACAAAATAAAAAGAATTTGAATTTTAAATTTTAAAGGAAATACATGCATTTTTTTTGAATTTTCGAATACTAGACAGAAAGAATAACGTAATACATATTTCTGGATTCTTTTGAAATGGTGGTTAGACAGTAAAATAAAATGGTGCGGGTAGGACAAATTTGGGGAATGACACTAATAACCAGATTTACCCAACACCAAGGAGAATCGTTGTTCGAAGCCTGGGAGAGATATAAAGAGCTATTAAGAGTATGCCCACATCATGGCTTAGAGAATTGGCTAATCATCCAAACCTTCTATAATGGACTTCATTATAACACTAAGATGACCATCGACGCTGCCGCTGGTGGTGCACTGATGAACAAACCTTACCCTGAAGCTAGTGCCCTTATCGAAGATATGGCCCAAAACCATCAATCATGGGGAGTAGAACGAGCAACAGTGGAAAAGAAGGAAGCCCAAGGAGGAATACATGAGCTAAGCTCTATGGACATGATGAAAGCTGAAATGGATGCGTTGGCCCTTAGAGTCGAACATATGTGTACAACCCCGAATATTGTAGCCGCAGTTTCGCCGAATTGTGAGATATGTGGGACGCAAGGACACCAATCCGCCGAATGCAATTTGTTAAATGAGACCAGCCCTGAGAAAGTGAACTACACCCAAGGGAACCCATTTTCAAACACATACAACCCTGGATGGAGGAATCACCCAAACTTCTCCTATAAAAATAATAACCCTATCCAAAATACCGCACCTCCGAGACAACAAGGTTACAAAGCTTTGAGAACAAATCAACCTATGCAACCTGTACCACCAAATTCGAGCCTTGAGAAAATTGTGGAAAATTTTATCACCGCTCAAACACAACAAAACAAAGAGTTCATGAACCAAAACGTCCATGTTAACGAACTAATCACCCAGTTAGGAACCAAGGTTGACCAAATTATTACTCATAACAAGATGCTTGAAACCCAGATCTCTCAGGTAGCTTTAAACCAAACCCCTAAGACTACACTTGGAGGACAGTTCCCTGGACAACCTCAACAAAACCCGAAAGGGCAAGCAAATGCCATTACTCTACGAAGTGGAACTGCTTATAAGGAACCTTCTAACCCTAGATTGAGTGATCCCGAAACTTCTGAGATAAATGAGGAGAAGGAACCAGAGGAATCTAAAAACCCGTAAAGTCAAGAAAAAGGAGAAGAACCTAAAAACAAAACCTATGTACCACCACCGCCATACAAACCACCAATACCATACCCTCAAAGACTAAAGAAAACCCAAATCGATAGTCAGTATCAAAAATTCGTTAAGGTTATAGAAAAACTTCATGTAGAAATCCCCTTTACGGAAGCCATCACCCAAACACCTTTTTACGCTAAGTTTCTCAAAGACATACTTACAAATAAATGTAGACTTGAAGATCCGAAACCTGTGGAATGTAATTCTATTTCCGAAAATAGGTTAGCAAAGAAAGATAAAGATCCCGAAAATTTTTCCATTCCTTGTATTTTGGGGAATCATGTCATCGAAAAAGCTTTTCTAGACTTAGGAGCTAGTGTGAGCTTAATGCCTTTAGAAGTTTGTGAAAGGTTAAACTTAGGAGAATTACAACCTACTAAGATGTCACTTCAATTAGCTGATAGATACATTAAATACCCTATAGGCATACTTGAAGACGTCCCTGTTAGGATAGGTCAGCTATTTATACCTACTAATTTTGTTGTCATGGACATTAAAGAAGATGACGACATACCAATCCTCCTAGGTAGACCGTTCTTATCAACCGCGGGAGCCATAATAGATGTTAAAAAAGGGAAACTAACCTTTGAGGTAGGTAACGAGAAACATAGAATTTGTACTTTCGAAATTCCTTATGGCACCTGTAATAGGAGATGCTTGTTATGCCTTAGATATCATTGATGAATGCATTAGGGAATTAGAACAAGAGGAAGAAATTGAATCTATAAAATTGCCATCAACCCGTATTTGGGAAGATGACAGTTATAAAAAACCCTACATTGATGATAACCTTCACGAATGTTTATCTCTTACCCCAGATCATATGCCTTTCCCTATGAAACCAACCGTAAAACTTAAGGAACTGCCTAAGAACCTAAGATACAAATTTCTTGATGAAGAAATGGACCATCCAATTATAGTCAGTGCTACCTTGGACCAAGAGGAAACAAACCAATTGTTAGATGTTTTATGAAGGTACCCCTCAGCCTTAGGATATAAGATCTCAGATCTAAAAGGAATAAGCCCATCCGTATGCATGCATCGGATTTTTCTTGAAGAAGATTCAAAACCCTCCAGAGAACACCAACGAAGAATAAATCCTATGATGAGTGAAGTAGTTAAGACTGAAGTTCTTAAGTTACTAGAGGCAAGTATAATATATCAGATCTCGGACAGTAAATGGGTGAGTCATGTGCATGTAGTACCTAAAAAGGGAGGCATCACAGTCGTGCAAAACGAGAAGGGCGAACCTGTAGCAAAAAGAACCGATGGAGGTTGGCGTATGTGCATAGACTATAGAAAATTAAATAAAGCAACCAGGAAGGTCCATTTCCCATTACTATTCATAGACCAAATGTTGGAGAACCTAGCCAGACACTCTTACTTTTGTTACCTAGATGGATATTTAGGATTCTTCCAAATACCTATTCACTCAGAAGATCAAGAAAAAACTACCTTTACATGCCCAGTTGGAACTTTTGCCTACAGAAGAATGCCTTTTGGACTCTGTAATGCCCCTGCCACTTTCCAACGTTGCATGATGTCTATCTTTGCAGACTATTTAGATGGAATCATGGAAGTATTTATGGACGATTTCTAAGTTTGTGGATCTGATTTCAAAAATTGTCGTATCAACCTTGAGAAAATCCTGGAAAGATGTGTGGAGGTAAACCTTGTGCTAAATTGGGAAAAATGTCATTTCATGGTCACCGAAGGGATTGTTTTAGGACATATAGTTTCCGTAAAAGGTATAGAGGTAGACAAAGCTAAAATAGAAGTCATAGAGAATCTAAAACCGCCGAAGACTATCAGGGAGATAAGAAGTTTTCTTGGACATGCCGGATTTTACCGACGTTTTATCAAGGACTTCTCCAAAATAACAAAGCCCTTAACTGGTCTTTTAATGAAAGATGTTGAATTCATCTTCGATGAAAAATGTACTGAAGCATTTAATCTATTGAAGCAAGCTCTGATTTCAGCACCTATAATGAAACCCCCTGATTGGTCAGAACCGTTTGAGATAATGTGTGACGCTAGTGACTATGTTGTCGGAGCCATTCTAGGTCAGAGAAAAGATAAAAAGTTACACGTAATTTATTATGCCAATAGAACCCTAGACGTTTCACAACTCAACTACGCAACAACCAAAAAAGAGCTCCTAGCTGTAGTTTTCGCCATAGACAAATTTAGATCTTATCTAGTAGGAGCCAAAATTATAGTTTACACCGACCATGCTACCATCTGTTACTTACTAAGTAAAAAGGATGCCAAACCTAGGTTACTTCGATGGATTTTACTACTGCAAGAGTTTGATTTAGATATCCGTGATAAGAAAGGCACATATAATGTAGTAGCTGTCACCTTTCTAGGCTAGAATACCTGAAACCTGACTCAGTACCCATAAATGACGATTTTGCCTATGATAGACTGATAACCCAACTAGAAACTATTGAAGATGATAACCCAGGCCCGGCTGAGCATTCTCATAAATCCTTAGCTATAAGTAATGTACCTTGGTATGCAGACTTTGTTAATTACCTAGCCGCTGACATCATACCCCCGATCTAAACTACCACCGGAAGAAGAAGTTCTACAGTGATGTGAGAAACTTCTATTGGGACGAACTATTTCTTTTCAAGAGAGGTAAAGATGGCATTTTCCGCCGTTGTGTTCCAGAAGAAGAGGTACATAATATAATTGAGCATTGTCACTCTGCACCCTATGGTTGACATGCAAGCACATCTAAGACCTACGCCAAGATTCTTCAAGCTGGCCTATTATGGCCTACTATGTGGCGTGATGTCCATGCTTTCGTTGTCAAATGTGACAGATGCCAACGTATAGGAAATATTTCAAGACGTAATGAAATGCCTCTAAGAAATATCCAAGAAGTAGAACTCTTTAACGTATGGGGTATAGACTTTATGGGACCATTCCCACCATCTTTAGGAAATCAGTACATTTTAGTAGCTGTTGACTACGTGTCTAAATGGATTGAAGCTATCGCCGCACCCATGAATGACACCAGAGTAGTCATCAAACTGTTTAAAAACTATATATTTCCCAGGTTTGGAACCCCCCGTTTAGTCATAAGTGATAGAGGATCACACTTCATATCGAGAATATTTGATAAACTTTTAAGCAAGTATGGAGTTAAGCATAGAGTATCAACACCATATCACCCACAGACTAATGGACAAGTGGAAGTATCTAATAGGGAGATCAAACAAATTCTTGAGAAGACTGTCTCTATATCTAGAAAAGATTGGTCGCAGAAACTTCAAGAAGCATTATGGGCCTATAGAACCGCTTTCAAAACCCCTATAGGAACAACCCCTTATCAACTGGTCTATGGAAAATCATGTCACTTACCTTTTGAGTTGGAGCATAAGGCTTATTGGGCCATCAAAACATTGAATTTGGATTACCTAACTGCTGGTGAAAAACGTATCCTTGATATCCACAAATTAGAAGAGCTCAGACATTCTGCCTACGAAAATGCCATCATATACAAAGAAAGAACAAAAGCTTGGCATGACAAAAGAATCATAAGAAAAGACTTCAAAATAGGCGATCCTGTTCTCCTGTTCGATTCTAGGTTACGACTTTTTCCAGGGAAGCTTCGTTCGAGATGGACTGACCCTTTCGAAGTATCTAAGATTCTAAGATCTGGTGCTATTGAAATCAAGAACCAAACATGTAAACCGTTCATCGTCAATGGACAGAGGTGGAAGCCCTACGAAGGAGGTGACATCCCAACAACATACACTTGCCATACTCTGAGTGATCCACCATATCCTTCGAATGATGTATAAAATCTGGTCGTCGAGCTAATGACGTTAAACAAGCGCTGCATGGGAGGCAACCTATGGTTTTCTTATCTTACTTACTTTTTATTTATTTTTACTTTATTTTTAATTTGTTTACTTTATTATTCTGTCAGGACTAACGATTGAATGTTTTATGTGATTTTAGGACCCTTGTTTGCTAACCTTGTGCAGAATGCAGAACCCCGATGACATGCACGTGGCCTTTAGAGATGACACATAGAGAGAGCGTTATTATGTCCACATGAGACGCCCTATGGCACCTACCAGGTACCCAGACCAAGATTGCATGGATTCCTTGGGGATAGAGCCAAGCGTAAGATTCTTATGCCACCAACTCCAGTGGGACCAGTTCGACGATATGAACAACACTTACAGGAACTTGACTCTAGAGTTCCTCAGCTCATTTGACTATGATCCTTGGGCTGGACCCGATGGACATGCTGTTTTCAGGTTGTTCGGGACTGACTACTCCTTCTCTCACAAAGAGTTTGGTGATTTACTAGGTTTTCAGACTACTCCTGATGCTATTCCAGAGACACCGATGGGGTATTTTATGAGCAGAGAAGTGGAAAAGTTTTGGTCTAACATCTCAGGTGGATGGAGCCAAGATCCTTCCACTCAGTTTTCTCAGGTAATCCATAACCCTGTGTTAAGGTACTTCCATATGATTCTAGCACACTTTTTCCTCGATTTTCCAGATACAGAGACTCTGCTGAGTGAAGAGGATATTTTCCTACTGTTTTGTGCGACTCAGTCACGCCCAGTTGCTTGTGGCAACTTTCTGTTGAAGGGCCTTGCCACTGTCGCCAGATCATCTGTAGGTATTATACATGTCGGTGGGATTGTTACACAGATTGCTACTGCATTGGGTTTGTCTCGCAAATTATTGCACCTCAGGACCTTCTGCGGCTACACCACCATGGATGTTGACTTTTGTCTTGACATAGGATTGATGAGGACGGATCAACGACGAAGTGATACATTACTTTACACTACCAGACCCGCTGATGACCAGTGTCCACGACCCTGCTAATTGGAGTTATGCTTTAGAGGGTTATGGAGAGACTGTCGAAGAGCCAAAATCACCTCCCGCCGCTGAGTACACTCATACACCTCTTTCTCCCTGAATCACTATTATGTCTAACAATATGTCTTTGTAGCCGCCTGATCTACAGACCCAGATTTATGAGCTCCGCAAGGAGACTGCCCTGCTCAAGCAGGAAGTAGTGGACTTGGAATTACAGATCGAGGTATCTGATCTCACTCATGCCTCAGAGGCCGATGCTCTATATCAGGAGATTGAAGAGCTTCGGAGATAGCTGAGATTCGTGGATCGAACCAGGAAGAGAGGCCTACCACATGATCGTTTTACACTGACATTATTACCCTAGTATTTAATTTCTTTTTTTCATGCTCTATTTTATTTCTCGCATCTCCAGACATATTTTATATTACCGCATACATTACACTTTTTTTCATGTACTTTGATTTTATCTTATATATTATTTCATGCACTAATCTTATTTTTCTCTTTTCTTTTGTTTTATTTTATGTCGAATAACAAAGAAAAAAATATAAAGACAAAAATATTTTTATTTTTGTCTTCATAAAAAAATATGCAAGCTTCATGCCTTAGAAGAGAGAGGAAAATGCTATCCGGAACCCCCGAAGACCGAAGGTGCAAAAGGGCCCAAAAGAAGAACTGAAAAATCCAAGGCCCAAAGGCAAATAGCCTTGTGGCGGGCGCCATAGGCCCATGGCAGGCGCCATGCCGTCTTCCCCTATTTCGGGGCTGAATCTTCATCCCCACCATTTTCACACCTTCAAACTTCCAAAACCCATTTTTCCAACTTCCAAAAATCCCATTGAACCCCATTAAAGCTCCCACATTTCCAAAACATTCACCATCTATAAAACCCATCCAAAATCCATTTTTATATTCATCCACCACAAACCATAAAAATCCAACATTTACCATTTCTCTCATAAGCAATTTTTTCACCACTTTTCACTTCTCAAGGAGCAACAACAATGGAGTTCAATGGATATTTTCTTCGCGATGGAATATCGGGTGATAGGCAACGGAAAATTATTCAAAGGCTTCAGAGTCGAGAAATTCTCTCGACTAGGTACGTCGATGATAACTTTCTTTACTCTTTGGGTCTGTATCATAGTGTTTTTCATTTATTAGATTTTCTAGGCTTGCATAATATTTTTGTTAATCAGGAACCTACCTATGAGAGGCTGATAGTTGAGTTTTTAAGTTCATTGATATACACTGTCAGTCCTAACACTGCTAGCACAGTCGGTACTGTTAATTTTAGACTGTTTGGAATTGAATACGAATACAGTACCGACGAACTAACAGGCTTGTTAGGACTCCCTCATAGGGAAGGTGCGATATGTGAGGCACCTTTGGATGCGGAATGGTCGGCCGAGGTATTTTCCTTCTGGCAGAGGCTATCAAGTACTTCAATAAATTCTTTTGAAGGAATACTTGCGTCGACCATCCATAACCCGGCCATAAGAGTTTTCAGATATCTTTTGGCATGTACTATTTTTGGCCGGGAGAGTCCAAATAAGGTAAACGCTAAAGAGCTCCTATTTTTGCAAGGATGCCTCACTAATACCCATATCAATCCGGTCCCGTTTATGCTTGCACACATGGCTTTAACTACTAATAAAACAAGACCGATTGTTTTTGGAGAACTTGTTACGTCTATTGCTCGGGCTCTTGACCTGAACAATGAGATAGCTACACTTGAACCACTACCTCCTCGCACAATTAATTTAAAATTTCTAAAAGACATGAAATTATGCCGAACGAGGAGAGCAGATGGTTATGAGTTGATGGTTCATAGGGTAGCTATCCCATCTGTTGCTTTACCTTGAAGTAGACGTACCGATGTACGTAATAAAAGGAACTGGACCTATGATCTGAATGCTCCACCTGTTTTGGGTCCACTTCCTCCTAATATTCCTGATGGGGAGACATATGACACTGATGAAGAATATGATCGGAGAGAACATTCTCCCGTACCTCACATGTCCCCCCATCGTCCTTCACAGTCACACACCGCACCATCTTCCTCTAACCCTGTTGCAGGTGCTGCTCCTGGATTCTATATCACTGAGGAGATGTGGCGTGATATGAAGGCTAGAGAGGAAAGGCGAGACAGCCTACTCTCTACTATTTCACAACAACTGACGGACAACATGAGCTTCATGTAACAATCACGATCGGTTTCGGATCGTGCCTACAGTAATGTTTGTCGTACCTTGACCGACATCCCATCAGAGCAGGCCCGTCAGCGAGAAGTCAACCGCCGGCACCACCAGCTTATGGTGGCCACTCAGAGTTCCATCCTAGGTAGCCTTCGAGAGGTCCGGGGTGCCCAGGCTGCCTTATCAGCACGACTTGACCAGAGGGACCAGCAGCGCAGTAGATCCCGTCGTTCCAGACCATCACAACAGGACGGCGAGGGCACCAGTGCTCCTCCGCAGTAGTTTTCCAGGTTACTCTCCTTATCTTATTTCGAAACATTGGGGACAATGTTCGATTTAAATGTGGGGGGGATTTTATTGCTTTCTGTCATTTCCCTTTCTAGTTATTTATTAGCTTTCTGTTATTTTCCTTTTCAGTAAGTTATCTAGTTTAACTTTTCTTAGATAATGCATGAGTCTGAAGAGTCACCAGTATAGTGAATCTTTAGTACATCCTCATTTTTTTCCCATTTCCTTAGCCTTACCAAAAAAAATTAAAAAGAAAACAATGTTGTTTCACATGTTTTTTGGGCTTTGAGACAGGTTTGGATTAGGATGTGGTGACTTAGGTCAACTTTTTGAAACATCAGTACCATTTTAGCACCATAGACTTCTTGAATATAGGAATCACTCCTAGACCCCACACACCATGGCCTTTATTATCATTCAAAAATTGTCCTAAGTAGTTTATTCTAGCAGTCAGCTCCGGCCTAAGCATGCTCTACGTAGGGGGCCGATGAACATAAGTGAATGATCTGGTGCTAATAAAAAAGAAAAGGGAAAACTCTGGGATAGGTGACACTCACAAAGTCATTTAAACCGAAAAAATAGAAGAAAAAAATTGTTTTGCCACAAAAAGAAAAAAATTGCAGTCACCTATTGTTAGTTGGTTCAGAGGTATCTGGCACTGAACTTGGTAGGGAGGATTACGATCTGATCCCCTGCAGCTACATTTAGGTCAAATAAAACGGGTTTACACATGCTTATGTGCCAGAAACCTTATGTTATGGATCAAAATCACTAACCGGTCACTCTACTATGAAGCATGTACGGATAACAGGCTTAATGTGATTGCGCCTAAATGAAAAGGACCCAAAAAGAGATGAGTAGATAGGCCTAGGTATTGTGGGATGACATGAGCTGGTTAATATAGGATTGAAGTCTGTGTCTGTGTTATTATGGTACCCTTGGTTCACTTAGTTAGTACCTGTCACTACATCCTGACATGAACTTAGAAGCCCTTTAGCCCAAATCACGCGTTGACACCAGTTTTCTTCATTTTTTGAGCTTTTAATGTTTGCTTGAGGACAAGCAAAGGTCTAAGTGTGGGAGAATTTGATAACGCTAAAATTCACCGTATTTATGATTCCGATTTCGCATGCATTCTTAGTTTTTATTGTTATTTTGTTATGTTATTACTTGATTTTTCTTTATTTTCAGGTTTTCTATGTAATCGGGGCCTAAATCGAGAAAAGGAGCGAAAAAGGAGTGGAAACGGATGAAAACCAAGAAATTCAGCTTTTAACACTTACGGCATCCACCATGGCTGGTGCCATGGGGTCTGCCATGACGTGGCCACGTCTCAAGACCACTCCACAACTGCCAAGGACCCATGATCCCCACTTTCTCCATCAGTTTACACCCATGGCAGGCGCCATAGGCCTGTGGCAGGCGCCACAAGGCAAAAAGGCTTCCCTCCACTTTTTAGTGGAGGGGGGCATCCTGGTCTTTTCCCATTTAATATTTGCCTATAAATAGGACTTTAGAATTTCGTTTTTCTTCATCCAAACTTAGTATCTCTTAGGCATATATCAGTTTTAAAGTAGTTATCATTCCACATCGGTGTGTTACTGCCATCGAGTGATCGAGTCTGTATACGTCTGTGTGATCGAGTTTTGGAGCACTCTGGGAGGAAGTTAATCCTGCCGACATTTTAATTCCAGTTCGTATTTTATTTTTCCGCATTGCTTTACTTTTATTTATTTTCCTCATTGCTTTACTTTTATTTATTTCTCGCACTCGCACTCGCTTTACTTTATTTATTTCTCGCACTCGCACTACTTTTGTTTATTTTCTACACTCGCTTTAAATACCTTTATTTCTCGCACTCGCACTACTTTTATTTACTTTCCGCACTCGCATTGCTTTTATTTACTTTCCGCACTCACACTAATTACTTTTATGAAAAATAATAAAATAACTTTTACTTTACCATGTCTAACTAAATCCATAAAGGTTAGAATGTAAGGATTGTAATTGAACCAGTAATCCGTACAATTGTTTGTCGAAACACTTAAGGGCTATTTTAACTTTCAATATAAGTTTAATTGTTTTTAACTATTTCAAAAACAGCCAAAAGCGCTTTGTCTAGTTCATTAGGAGTTTTTAGATTAAAAAGAAAAGGGATTTTAAAACGATTTTCGGACGCGTTAAGAAGTTTAGAGTTTGGTTCGTGAGAACCTCTTTTTGCTAAGAAATCCAAGTTAAAATACTTTTCAACTTAGTTAAGATACTATATTTATTAAAAATAGGTTTACTACTCTAATGCAGTATGCACCTTTTTATCCGTGACAGTAGGAGGGGTTGATTAGAGAGTACAACTCGGTTCTGAATACGCGAAAGCGATAGTTCCTGTTAAATTAGTTCTTTTCAAAGTAGAAAACATTGCCGATAAGTAGTTCTACTAACAAGTACCAGATTATCAATTGATTATGTGAATTACATTTGAGCCTGTCTTTATTAATTGTTTAAATTATTATTTTACTTACCATTGTGCACTCCTTAAAACCATTATATTCAGTTGCCTTAGATACACACCATAACAACATGTACGATAGATTGACACTTGGTCTCTGTGGATTCGACAATCTATTATATTACTCTGACGTGTTCGTACACTTGCAAAAAACACGCATCAGTCACAACCATCTTATGAACGATCTTCTTGATATTCTTGTTGCCCGCCCAACGGTGCCATTCATCTTTGGGCGATACGGTGAAGAGTTGCAATGCTCGATCTTGAAATCTCGACATAGACCTGTTATCATCTTATTGTTGAGATTAGAACCATTTTCAGTAATGATTATTTCAGGAATTCCATACCGGAAGATGATATCCCTTTTGATGAATCGGGCTACCACTTGTTTCATGACATTGGCATAAGACGCCGCTTCGACCCACTTCATGAAGTAGTCTATGGAAACCAGGATGAAGCGCTGACCGTTAGAAGCAGTTGGCTCAATATTTCCAATCATATCAATGCCCCCACATGGCGAAGGGCTAAGGTGAAGACATGACACTAAATGGATTTGAAGGCACATGCACCTTATCAACGTAAATTTGGCACTTGTGAAACTTGCGGGAGTATTTACAGCAACTGGATTCCATGGTGATCCAATAATACCCCGACCTGAGAAGCTTCTTTGCCATAGCATGTCCTCTAGCATGGGTACCGAAGGAGCCTTTGTGAACTTCTTGCATCAACAGGTCTGTTTTGTTTCTATCCACGCATCTGAGCAAGACCATGTCAAAGTTCCGTTTGTAGAGCACATCATCCTGGTTTAAGAAGAACCCGCATTCCATCCTCCTAAGGGTCTTCTTGTCTTTGCTTGATTCCCCCGCCGGGTATTCCTGAGACTTCAGGAATTGCTTGATATCGTAATACCAGGGTTTGTCGTCATTATCCTCGCCAACTACGAACACATATGGAGGTCTTTCGAGACGAGACACATCGATTCTAGGCATATAGTTCTTTTGATGAACCTTGATCATGGAAGACAAGGTTGCCAACACATCACCCAAATTGATTCTCGTCCCGAGGTACATAATGCAGCTTGACCTTCGTGAACAAAGTTAATAATCTTCTGGTATAGTCCCTATAAGGAGTCAAATGAGGTTGATGAACCAGCCATTTGTCGTTAACTTGGTTAATAACCAAAGCCGAATCACCGAAGATCTTGAGGTTCTTGATTCTCAGATTAATTGCTTCCTCGATCCCCATTATGCAGGCTTCATACTCTGCTTCATTGTTAGTGCAATCGAATGTCAGTCGGGCCGTGAAAGGCATATGGATCCCCTCTAGCGAGATAATGATAGCACAAACTCTGCTATCGTTCATGTTAACGGCTCCATCAAACATCAGACTCCATTTGGATTCAGGGTCTGGCTGAATATGATATTCAGGGTCCATCTTGGAAATCAATAGGGTGGTGTGAGTCGGCATGTACTGTCTTAGTTGGCAAGCAGCCCATGCCAAAGCGCAACAAGTTTTCTCGAGTAGTGAGTAGCGTGTCTCACAGTCGGTAAACCTTTTGCTAAGGTAATAGATTGCGTGCTCTTTTCGACCAGACTCGTCCTGCTGACCCAGTACAAAGCCCATTGATCCCTCGAGTACCGTGAGGTACATGATTAGAGGTCTCCCTAGAACTTGAGGCATGAGAATTGGAGGCTCTTGCAAGTACTCCTTGATTCAGTTGAAAGCTTGTTCGCAGTCATCATTCCACTCAATAGCATGATTCTTCCTCAGAAGTTTGAAAATAGGCTCACACGTGGATGTTAGGTGAGAGATGAATCGTGCAATGTAGTTCAACCTCCCTAAGAAGCCCCGTACCTCTTTCTCAGTTTTTGGTTCAGGTATCTCCTGAATTGCTTTCACTTTCGCAGGGTCGACCTCGATCCCCCTTTCACTAACGATAAAGCCAAGCAGCTTTCTGGAACACACCCCGAATGTGCATTTTTTTGGGTTCAACCTCAATCTGAATTTCCGAAGCCTGTCATAAAGCTTGGCTAAGTTGACCAGATGTTCTTCTTCTATTCGTGACTTCGCAATCATGTCATCGAC
Source organism: Lathyrus aphaca (assembly GCA_963966055.1). Taxonomy (NCBI): domain Eukaryota; kingdom Viridiplantae; phylum Streptophyta; class Magnoliopsida; order Fabales; family Fabaceae; genus Lathyrus; species Lathyrus aphaca. The sequence continues at coordinate 465,618,488 of OZ014522.1, read as the reverse complement.
ATAGACCTCAATCTCGTGATGAATCATGTCATGGAATAGAGTCACCATTGCACGTTGGTATATAGCTCCTGCATTTTTCAAACCAAATGGCATGACCTTGTAACAGAAGGTGCCCCCACGGGGTAATGAATGTGGTCTTCTCCATGTCAACTGGCGACATTTTGATTTGGTTATAGCCTGAAAAGCCATCCATGAAGGAAAACACCGGGAATTGGGAAGTGTTGTCAACTAGCACATCAATATGTGGCAACGAGAAGTCATCCTTGGGGCTCGCTCGATTCAGGTCCCGGTAGTCCATGCACATTCTGACTTTACCATCCTTTTTAGGAACTGGCACGATGTTTGCAATCCATGGAGGATAACTCGTCACGGCCAGGAATCCCGCGTCAAACTTCTTTTGAACCTCTTCCATGATTTTGATAGTCAGGTCAGGTCGAGTTCTTCTCAGTTTCTGCTTTACCGGCGGGAAATCTTCCCTGAGAGGTAGCTTGTGAACTACAATATCAGTATCCAACCCTAGAATATGCTGGTAAGACCAGACGAAGACATCGACATATTCTCAGAGCATGGAGATCAAGCGGCTCTTGACAGGTTCTTCCAATGTGGCCCCGATCTTAACCTTTTTTTTGTCTTCTTCAGTACCCAGGTTTACCACCTCCATGGCTTCCTTATGTGGCTGAATCATCTTCTCCTTTTGCCTGAGCAATCTGGATAGTTCTTCGGGTAGTTCACAATCTTCTTCACCTTCCTCGTCGGCTAGGTAAATCAGATTGTTGAAGTCATACTGAGCCATAGCAAGGTCGTCACTGATGAGACCCGATGAGGAGCATCTGCATGAATGATGATTCATGCTAGATTTTAGAAGAAGTGGGAGACATGGAAAAACATTTCCATTTATTTTAAAATAAAAATAAAAATGAAAGATAAGGAACACATGAATGAATGCAAAAACGACCGCTTTATTAATGATTATGATCTTGCATCATGAACAATGAACCCTTACAATGAGCTGTTATGCCCCGGGAAAGGCATAGATCTTGTATACAGGAGAACAGAAACATAAAACTATTACTCTTCTGGTTGAGTGACGGAGATGAGAACTTCTTCCGACCAATTGTTAAGTTGCATCCCTGGGACACATGGCCTTATCCACTCATCCAGTTCGCAATCACTATCAACCGTTTTGTCCTGTATCGCACAAACATTGTTGTGATCAAACCATCTCGCATTGTTGAAAGTAATTGGGCATTTCCGACCTCTAGCGCTTTACCCTGGTGTTGACTGACCAGGATGGTATCCAACCCCGAACATATCCTTCTTCTCTGGGATCTCAATCAACTTGCCCCATCCCTCATTTGCACCTGATTCTACCACTTTTAGGGCTTTCTCGTAGGAGGTTATGGATGCTCCTCTCTTAGTATCCTCTGACAAGGCAGCTGACAATGGTTCGCTTATAGTCATGATGGGATCGAAGGCTTGGCACGGAGTTTCGACAATTTCCCCATCCATCTCTGCGTACTTGAACGAGGCCAAGTGGCTGATGAAGATATCTTCTTCCCCACACACCGTCATAATCTGTCCTTCCCAGACAAACTTAAGCTTTTGGTGAAGGGTAGAAGACACAGCGCCTGCTGCGTGTATCCATGGTCGCCCCCAAAAACAGCTGTAGGCCACTTGGATATCCACGACGTAAAAAATAGTATTGAAGATCGGTGGTCCTATCTTGACTAGAAGTTCCACCTCTCCGAATACTAACCTTTACGATCCGTTGAACGCTCGGACGACCAAATCACTTGGCCTAAGGAAACCTGCATCATAATCCAACTTAATCATGATTTCTTAGGAAGTAAATTTAAGGATGACTCGTATCTACAAGCACATGAGAGAGCATAACTCCTTTACATTCCATAGAAACATGTAGAGCGCGGTTGGGGCTACGTCCCTCAGTTGTCAGGTCCATATGCATAAATCCCAACCCATGGCTGACATTCACACTTGACACCACCGTCTCTAGCTGCTTTACGGATATGTCTTGCGGTACATATGCATTGTTCAGGATTTTCTATAGAGCCTTCTAGTGCGAGTGTGAACACATCAACATGGATAAGATTGAAATCTTAGAGAGAGTTTGTTGCAAGTGATCAATAATCTTGTAATCACTTTTCTTGATTATTCTCAGAAATTCTTCTGCTTCCTTGTCAAAGGTGATATCAGGCTCAGGAGTAGATGCAGGAGTATCACTTGTCATGGGCTACTTGTTCCTGGCCTTGGCTTAAACTTCAACATTATCTTTCGGTGGTAACACGTTGTTTCTCAATGTCTCTGGTGCAAACAGTTTGCCACTTCTAGTAAATCCTCCAACCCCAACATTCTCAACTTGGTGCGGAGATAAACTGGACATGGCCATGTTCTTCTTCTGACCATTGTAATAAACTTATCCCCCATAGTTCCACGGGATAACTTTATCACTCTGGTATGGAATTGGTCTAAAAGTAGTAATGGTTACCAGTGCCACCTTTACTAGTGCTGGAACTTGTGCTAGATTGTAGTAAATTGTAACAGTTAATACTTCGTCCTCTTTCATGATCTTGTCAAACTGTATACTTCTCTCTTCCATCATTATATGTATTCCCGATCTCAATCAGTCACAAACTTCGATGGAATTGACACAGTCTGAACAACCTTCCTCACAACCCAAAAATATGTCCTTCTTAGCCAGGCAAACCTTTACGGTCAATAATGAAGTCTCCAGGGCATTGATGTCAGATACCAGGTTGAAACATTCACCGCTATCAACAACTCCTATGGTCCTTCCATGATCAGACATGGGGTTCTGTAGCACATTCGGGGTTGGAGTGAAGTTGATCGCCTTGGAATCTATCAAATCTTGCACCTTATGTTTAAGGGCTTTACAATTTGCAGTGCTATGACCCGGAGCTCCGGAATGAAACTCGCAGCGGGTGTTGGCATCGTAGCCTTCATGAATCTGAACTGGCCTTGGAGGCTGAAAAGTTCTCAATTGGACCATCTGAAGTTGGAGCAGGTTCTGCAATAACTGAGAGTAGGATATCGGAGGCTTCTCGAGATGCTTATCCTTTGGTTGGGAGGATAGTATGGACGGGGAGCCCTCTGTTGTTGGTAGTTCTGCTGAACCTGTTGTTGATTAGCAGGAGCAGAAATAGTGACGGGAGTTTCCTGGTGATAAGCGTTATGATTCCCCATTTTATTCTGAGCATATACAACCCCAGCTTCTCCTTCCCTTCACTTCACAAAAGGATTTTTGACCCCAAAGGTTGACGCTCCTCCGCTCTGAATATTTCCTTGTTTCATCCAGCTCTCGATTCTCTTGACCATTAAGACGATATCGGAAAACCACTGGAGGAATAGCCTGTCAGCCTTTCCATGAAATTCCTAGGGAGGGTATCCATGAAGAGGTCAACCATTTCCCTTTCCAGCAATGGGGGTTGAACTCTGGTTGCAACCTCGCTCCACCTCTGCGCATAGTCTTTGAAACTCTCCGAGTTCTTTTGTGGCAGGCTTTGTAGTTGAGTTCGGCTGGGAGCCATGTCAATGTTTTATTGGTACTGCTTGAGGAAAGCCTCCCCAAGCTCCTTCCAATTACGAACAGAGTTCTTCTCCAATTTCATGTACCACTCTAATGAGCCCCCAGACAGACTGTCCTGGAAGTAGTACATCCAAAGCTTCTCGTCTTTGGTATGGGTAGCGATCTTGCGATAAAAGGCCTCCAAGTGCGTCTTAGGGCAAGACTTGTCGTTGTATTTATCGAAACCTGGAGGTCTGAACTTTGGAGGGATGACCACCCCTGAAACCAATCTCATGTAAAAAACGTTGATGCCGAGAGTATCTTTGCATTCCAAGGCCCTCACCTTCTCATCCAGCATTTGGAAGTCTTGATTATTAGCTCCAGAACCAAACCCCATATCTTCGTTGACCAGGGTAAACTGATCTTCCTGACGGTCCTGTACGAGGACAGGATTAGGTCCACCAGCCTCTGGAGTTGGAGGTCCGTCCCCTCTGTTGTTGATTGGGTTTCCTTGAGCATCCAAGGTGACCACCGGAGGATCTGCCAGTGGGGGGTTAATCCTTTGCATATCAGCTCTCATCTCTTGCTTCCCTAGAGCTATACCCTGCATCATTGTCATGAACTCCCTCATCCTGGTGCGAAGTTCGTTCACCTCAGTTTGTACTATATCCATGACGTGCCTTTGATTACGACGAGTAGTGTACCGGTGTGAAGGGATATCGTGCCTGAGAAGACGAGTCTTTAAGGCTCTTGCAATATTTCCTGAAAATGCATATAAGTTAAGAACCCTGGATAACCTACAAAAAAGAAAAAAAATGCAAATCACATGAATGCATGCAATGCTGTGTTATTTTCATTCTTAAGGTTTTTTACATTCCCGTTCCGGTATTCGGGAATTCAGATAGCCTTTTCAGATTTTAGGGAAGAAGACCCTTTATGTTGTTCGGATGAGATGATATTCATTGAGAATTGGTGCTTAGTACCCCGTGTCAGTGCAAGAGATAACAACCAGAGATTCATATCATAAACTGTGATCTGAATATAACAAATGTCCCTAAAGGGTGCCAATTCATACATCAATCGAATAGCAAAGTAAATTAAAGAGGAATCACACAACAAGCCTGTGGGTAATCCAGGTACAAAGTATGAGACTAAACCATGGGAAGCTCCATGTCTTGCAGCCTCCAACTAAGACGCTTGACGACTCGGAACAGTTGGGCTATGTCTAGATGATTCGGCTCCTGGTTAAGCTTCTGAATAAGAAGATCCCTTAGATCAAAAGAAGCATGCAGTTCGTTGATATGTTGTAGGAACACCTCTTCCCTTTCTTTGTTAGGGCTCAGCTCAGTCTTGACTTTCTTGACATTAGCCCGAAGCTCAGCTCTTCTACTTCCTTTTGGACGTCTTCAGCTGCTTGCTAAATCTTTGCCATCTTCTGAAGGTGATCTCTCCGTTGCTCATGGGCTTTCTGGAGAAGCTCTCCCTGCTCATCCAGAGTATCCTGGAGGCCTTTGATCTTTAGCTTGTACTCGATCTTTACCTCCTTCTACTTTCTCAAATGGTCCTCCCACTTCTCTTGCCAAAGGGTCACAGGTTTAGTAGCTTCTTCCAAAGCTTCCTTCCGATGCTGACTCGCCTTATGGGTTTCAGCCAACATTCTCTTTTTGAAGTAGAGCTCTCGTTCTTCGAAGTCTTGTTGCTTGAGCCTGATTATCTCTTCAGCTTGATGAGCTCTCTCTTTTGGCTTCTGGTTCTGAATCATCAGTTTCTGGAAAGAATTATTGGCCTCCTGATTTTCAACTCTGAGTTGTTGGACCAAAGCCTCCAACTTCTGGTAATCCTCCAATTGCAAAGAAAAGGATTAGGGTTACTAGAGCTTTCTCCCTTATCCAGGCTTCGAACTCTAGGAACATTTGATTGTTGCTCTTGCCCAAGCAAGCTATCCCTTTCCTTCTGATCAATTTCCAGGAGCCTGCGACTTTCCTAACTAACGGACGATTATCCTTCACCGGGAAGTAGAAAGTCTGGAATAACTCTGATTCTTTGGAAACCTCTTTTAGAGCATATCCCAATTGTCTTCTTAAGAGAATGGGGTTGTAATTGATGCCCCCTGATACTCCTAATAAAGTCACATTGAGATATTTTCCGCAACTAGCGATAAATTTCTTCCCCTTCATCCTCAAAGTGAACCATCTAATGTCTTTGGCAGACAGTGTACCTAGTTTCTACACCCAAGTTGTATCGGGATCAGTGAAAACCTCAATGGTAGGTAGGTGTCTCATAAACCATATGTAAAATAGGGTAGCACAGCACCTAACCAAACCACCCCGCTTATTCTCGTTCTTGTAATGCACTGAATAATATAGATCCCCCAGGAGAGTGGGTACCGGATTCTTCAGCACAAACAGATAGATAACATTCATGTCTATGAATTTATCCATGTCAGCGAATAAGATAATCCCATATATGGATAATTCTAAGATAACACAAACTGAATCCCATTGTTTTCCCACAACAAGTTCTCCAGCTCTTCTAACCAAAAACTCTAGAGAGAAGCCAAATACCCCAGCTTTAGTAGCAGTCATATTATCAGATACCTCTGAAGAGCTCAAATAAAGAGCCTTAGCAATGTCAAGATGAGTTGGTATGGTCATATCTGAGTTGAAAGGAATCTGATCTTTGAGTGGCACCCCTAAAATCTCAGAATACTCTTCAAGCAGTGGGCCTAGTTGGAAGTCATGAAAAGTGAAACATCTGAGCCGCGGATCGTAGTACTGCAACAGGGTATGAATGACACTCTTCTGAGAACTATCCAGATTAACCACCAGATCCAGTATACCACCATATTTCTCCTTGAAGTATCCCAGGTGACTCTGGGTAATAAGAGACACCATCTGGTTTATCAGATCCACTTTGGTATCAAAGAACTTATAGAACACATTCTTTTTTCGGACGTCTTTCATTTCTGAAGCAGCAGTATGACCGGGAATCGGGAATAGTATAAACCCGGAGAATGAAAAAGAACATAAATGATTAATGATGTCATGAGGCTTATGCAATGCAATGCATGTGATCAGTGACATGTCTGTGATGTGCATATCAAAATAACCCAGTGTCTATGCAAGGTCACAATAGCAATTACAACATCAATTCTCTGAACAGAAATCCCGGATCTCAAAACCAAGGAACCCAAGAACCAGATCACAATACTAAACAACACTGGCAAAGTGGGTATGTTGGAAGTTTTAGGGTTCCTGCAAACCTGTAAACCCATCTCATCTCACGGGTGTGCTACTTGGTTCAACATCACGGACTCTCAAAGCCAAATAACAATAATACGTTCACCATTTCTGAGAAATGGCTTAGGACCAAATCAGGGAATCGGTTTTGCATTTTGTACTACTCATGGAGGTCTCAGCTAAGTCCAAGGAAACAAGCATCCCTTATAAGTCCCCAGCTTCAAGTACTGAATCGAGAAACAATAGTACATCCAGCCCTTGGGATACAGTACTATCGTCATACGAACAATTTGCTTTAACTGGATTCATATGAGAGAACCAGTCCATCCTATATGAGTTCCCAATGGGCCCTCGGACGCGAGTAGGTTTGCCAACAAATGTGGTCTGCCACTGTCATCACTGGAGAGGGGTGTTTCCACTAAGGTCCTCAATGATCAATAACCAGATGCACATAATTTTCAAGGTCGTACCCTGAAGTGGGGAAAACCCCCACACATAATAGTTCTGAGACAGTCACAATCTGGGTGTGGAACACATCACCACTCATCATGTAACCATGCGAGTACAATGTCTATCCACGCTAATCCTATAGTGCACTCAAGCCAGGTAGTTGGCTTATTTCATAGTAACTCCCAACCCACAGAAAATACCGAACCAGCACAGTCCAATATATATGATGCATGGAAAATAAATACTCAAAGCGGTAAAAAAATGTTGTAAAGTAAAGAACAGTAAAGCAAAACTGTAAATGAAAACAGTAAAGCTAAACTAAAGCACACAACAGCAAACAGATAGACACCCAAAGAAACAGAAACAAACAGGCACTAGGATTAACTCTCAAGGGAAACCAGAGATTTTGGGTTCGATCTCCAACAAAGTCGCCAGCTGTCGATCCCAGGATTTTCATCCTAGTACAAACGCGAAAGTGGCGGGGAAAAGGTAGAGTCACCAGCTAGGCATTTTTATCCCGAATGAATGAGAAAGGTAATGCTGCACAAACCTAAGATAAAAGGAAAGGACAAGGTCCTGCACACCAAAGAACTGGGTTCGGGAGTCGGTTACGACCTGGGAAGGTATTAGCACCCCAGATCGTCTGTCGTACCTGACGGGATCCATGCTTGTTTGTCTGTTTCAAAGGGTGAGAAATAAGATGTTGCTAAAAAAAAGAACTACTAACTAGGACTGGAATGAGGAAGAGAACTAGAAAGAATATAAAGGGGAAAATGTAGGGAAAATAAAGAGTGTGCTCGAACGGGCCCTACCCAACTACCTATGTACCTCATCGAGAAAATGAGGATCAGAGTCGACGTAGTTTCCCTAACTAAGGCGGAAACTCTGTTTGTGTTTTTTATGAGCTGGAACTGCTTATTTCTATGCTCAGGTGTTGTAGGCTCCCCTTGAATGAGTGCATTTACCGTCTTACAAATGAGACAAGTCATCGCAAGTTCGTGTTGAGAGTGAATGAGGTGAGTAAAGAATTCCTGAAGTAAAAGACAAGTTTTGTTTGTTTACTATCTTTTAAAGAAGTGTTTTCTATTTATTGTTTGCGAAACATTCTCATACTAAGACTTGTTCATCGTGGTAGATGCCTTACACTCGCCCCAAAATGGGATGTGCATAAGTAACCCACGACAAAGTCTCATGGCGTACGAGAAGCTCAACCTTTATTAGGTGTTTTTTAATTTTCTTTGAGATGAGAAAGAAAGCAAAGTGAACCAAAGGCAAAAGTCTTAAGGGGAGACTAATAATTCCTAAGTATTGTCATGCATGGATGAACCTAGGTTAGTGCGGTTTTCTAATCCTAATGAGAAAGGAAAAGAAACGGGACTAGAAATCAACTTACTTCCTAAGGAAGCTAAGTCTTTTCTAAAGGGTATTAGCATGAAATTATACAAATTAAGTACAAAAATGCTAAAGCAAGCACACTTTAAAATCTTAAAGAATTTTAAAAGGGAATGGTTGTGTGAACTTACCTCCACCTCCCTACAAAACCAAGGTCAGTAGGATAAACATGGTAAAAGGAATGAAGTAAACAAGTACAAAACAAGTCCTAATTCATCTAGGACCTAATCTAAACTCAATCCAAAGTCTAAGGGACCTAAAAGCTAGGCAAGGCACAAATCCAGCAACTACTACAGCTTCTATAGCACAAACAGCTACTAAATGCAATGCAAAATGCCAACAGCCTATTACAGCTAATAAACAGCATTCAAAATAGGTGTAAAAAGTCAAAACATAATGAATGCAACATGTTTTTACAGCTCCTGTTTCAAAATGAAGCTATAAAAAAAGGCAGATTTCAATTAATTTTCAAATGCACAAAAATGAGTTTTAATGCAAATCAAGTAATGCAAAATTTATGCAAGATTAATGCAATGACATGCAATGGATTATTTACAATGGAATGCAACATCAATATGCAATTAAATGATGCAAACTCAATGAGTTTTTGTGATACTTTGAGCTTTTACAACATTATGTGATTTTCGATATGCACGTGATCTAACCAAGATGTGGATGGCTTCATAATGCAATGCAAAAACCAGAGGTATACACATTTATTAACATGCTATGAAGGATGCTCAATTATGCTAACAATGATCACAAATTATTATGCACATATATGCAACATTTATGCACAAATGTGGAAACTAACGAAACTCATGTCGAAAGCTATCTAAACTACAGAATCATGCACCTAAAGTGATCCTAAAAATTCACTAAAATCATGATCTATCAAGCTATAATGATTAAAGAATGAACAATGCACAAACATGCAATGAAACAACCAATTTTTCCAAAACTGATCAGCTTTAACCGGTTAACGCTAGGGGTTAACCGGTTAACGGACCCTAAATAGCAACAATCAGAATAGCAAAAACACATGTTAACCGGTTAACCCCTGGCATTAACCGGTTAACACTGAATAGAATGATGAAAACTCAAATAGGAAAAGCACTTCTAGTCATCAACCTACTTCTAAAAGCTCCTAATGCATCTATGAACATGCTAGCACAAAATTTCTATTTAACCTAGTCTTCTAACACCTATTAGCACCAAGGACTAGCTATGATTCTAGCTACTAGCAAGTAAATCGAACAATTCGCAAGCAAAACAATGAATCGATCAAAGAATGGCATACGACAAGATGAAATGAGTAAATTAAAAGTGAAAAGCGGTTTCGAATTCACCAACCTACAAAGCGGAGGCTTGCTTTGGTGATTGTTGTGAGTCGATCGATGTATAAATAAAGAAAAAACCATAGACTTCAAGCTTCGATCCGTACAAAATGAAAAATAAATGCAATTGATGAAGATCTTGATGAACACTTGCACAAAAGCACTTCCAATAAGCTCAATCAGCCCCAAACAAAAGCAATTACTCTGATTAATCTTCAATAGACCTTGGAATCAATGCTTGGATAAGGATTTAGCTTCAAGTTATTCAAGCTTCAATGCAAAACTTGAAGAACTTTTGATGAAGAAGCTTTGGTCAAAGGTTGAAGATGAGAGAAAAGTTGAGATGAAAAATGAGATGAAAATGTGAAAATGGTTGATTGTTGTGAGGTTTGGAGTGAATTCAACTTATATAGGAATTATGATTGAAGTTAGGCTTGGGTATGGAGTGAGCTTAGGGTTTAGTTTTGGAAAAGGAGGTTAGGACTTAGGCTAGGAGTTAATTAAAGTTGGTTAGGGTTTCTAGAATATTCCTTGGAAGAGTGTGGAAGAGTCTAAAATGTGGTGGAAAATCCAAGGAAAAATGGATTGTGAAAATGGAGTGTAAGGCAAGGTGAAAAAAAGTGGAGGGAATTGTTGAAAACCAACCATAATTTGAAATTTCTTCACAAATTTCGCCCCCGTTAAACCGATTAACGGATGAAAAATGTGAATTTTCACTCCTTTAATGGGTCAGATTGGAAATGAGTTGGGTCATTTTTTGTGATATTATTTTCCTTCTTGAGCTCCAAAGATCGACAAGCATTAATTGATCACAAGCCTTATGCGCGTGCAAATGATGATAATTTATTTTTTATTTTTATTTTTAATGAGATGCAATATGGACGGATATGTAGGATGATGAATCATAAACCACTTGAGGTTGGAAATAAATTAAGAGGGAAAATTTTAGGGTATTACACTATATGCATGAAATATGTTACAAGTACAATACGTATGAAAGCAGTACAAACAGAGGAGTAGATGTTAATTCTTAGGAATTTTTGGATTTGTTTTCAAGCCAAATGCTCGTCTGAGCTATGAGACGGACGTCTCAATGCCTCAGACGATCGTCACACAATCCAGACAATTGTCTCAATGCCAACGTCTATTTCCAGCAACGGTTGTCAGAGCCGTTGCAACCCCACCGTCTTTTGTCTCCAACGTCTATGATTCCTCCTCTATAAATACTACCCTCTCAAACTTCATTTTCACACAACAATTATATAACACTTCCTTACAATGTTTCTCAATTTTTTTTACCTTCTGTTTCTAATTCAGTTGCTCATAATTTCTTTTTTAACACCAGCCACCGCCCTTTCTCACAAATTCATCAACCTGCCACAGTTCTTCATCCCTATTTTTTCTACACCTTCTAAAAATGGTCGGGCAGTGACCTAGACCACTAGTTTCAAGAGATGGAGACACTGGAGTTCTCCAACAGGCTCTCTTTCGGGAGTACTGCGGGAGGGGAATCAACATCCCCAGTTACATCGAAGAGGATTGCCTAACTCGTTTGGGTCTCCTCGATAGCGTCAACTATATGATGGAGAGGACTCATCTCACGACACTCTGCCAAAGCAACCGACCAACCTACACCCGCTCGTGCTGGAATTTCCTAGCTCGTTCGAGTATCACACAGTTAAGGGAGAAACCAAATTTCTCACAGGGAACATCACCTTTTGTATGTTCGTGAGGGAGTTCTCTGTAACTCAAGAACAATTCAGTGAATGGTTTGGGTTCCCTTATAGTGAAGGTGTTCATCTAACTGTTCCGAATGGAGGAGACTGGTAGATCAGAGCTTTCGATATGTGGGAAGAATTATCTAGAGAAAGAGAGGATGGATGGGAGGAGCTATACGCAACACACATTCACAACACCGCCATCCGATATTTTCAAAGGGCCGTGTCAAGTTTTATCTTCGGGAGACACAACAATAACAAGGTAAATCAAAAGGAGTTATTTATTATTTATTATGCCTTCTTCGACATGCAAGTCAATGACGTCGCCTTCATCTTCGAAAACATCAAATATATCTGTAACAGAGGGAATTCTCCCTTCTGCTTTTGTGGCATGATCACGGATATCGCGCTTAAGTTGGGTTTAGAGGAAAACCTGAACCAGCTGCAAGGACTACCTGACATATGACTTGATATGGAGTTCTGCAAGGCAAGCCTCTTGATCAAGGCAAGAAAAGATGGCAGGCACAACCTGGTCGTGAACGGAAAAGTTATCAGAAGCATCATCCTACCTTACCACACCAGGACAGATGTGAGAAACTGAGCCAACTGGCACTTCAATCTCCGAGCTCCTTCACCAGGTGTGGCTACATAGGAAGCTCAACCCAGACGCCGGAGTAGATGAAGTCCAACAGGTTTTGGATGATGAGGAGAGAGTTGAGCAAAGAGTCATTGAGTTTACAAGCACCAGCACATCCACTAGGCGCCGGACTCGAATTCAACAACATGCATCTATGGATGACATTATGGCGGCCATAATGCAATACCAGGAAGTGCAACAGAAGCAGTATGAAGATTTAGCACGAAGGATGACGAGGATGGACTTGACGCAAACAGAGCATAGAAGGCTGATAGCTGCCAACACCGAAGCTTTGGGAGGCCTGACAAGTCGAGTTCAGGCGTTGCACGAGTACATCCATGAAGAGGGTATATCAGACTATGTAGCGACCTACGGATAGAGTGCTGTCAGAGACAGAGCCAGAGGAAGAGGCCAAAGACCACCACAATAGGAGTAGTTACTTTTTAGTTATTTCTTTTTTTTTTAGTTTTGTTATGTTTTTATTGTATTTCTTAGAAGTGTACCTATATCTCACAGCATTGAGGATAATGTCTGGGATAGTGTGGGAGAAGGTATTAGATTTCCTTATTTAGTTGTAAGAAACCAAATTAAATTAATCAAAGTATTTAGTTTCAAAATTCTCCCCAATATTTTTAGCATTACCAAAATTTTTTTTATTCCTTTATAATGTTTTCACTTAGCATACCCTTCAAGTATATAGGTTAATAGGCGATGTTAGAGAAATTGAGAAAGACTTAACAAAACTTATACAGTCTTGACACCTTGAACCCTTAGAAGCATATCGATTTGGATACCTATTATACCAAAGTCTAAGCTTTAAGTCTAAATTAGTCCCGAGTAGTTTATTTTAGCAGTCAGCACCGCTTGAAGTACAAGCTACGTGGAAAGCTGATGCAAGTAAGTGATTGATCGAAAAAATGCCAAAAAGAAGAAAAAGAAAGAAAAATTATCAAGATTTTGCAAGCCATTGGTAAAACAATCAAGCTGCACAAAAGGCAAAGCAAAAAGACTAATGTTAGTCGGTTCAGAGGAATCTAATTATGAACTCGGTAGGGAGAACTACTGTTCGATCCCCCACGACCTACATTCGGTTTGATAAAGGGTTACCGCACTCGTGTACAAGACCCCATTTGAAAAGAAGGATCAAATTCACTAATAGTCTATTCCACTATGCGCGTGCAAAGGTAAAGGGCTTAATGTGATTGTGCCATAATGAAACCGGGTGAAATAGATATAAGAGCATTAGGCTCAATTATAACAGCATGATTCATATTGGTTTGTAAGGGGGGTTTGAGAATGTTGCTCATTTTAGTGTCATTAGTGTATTCTTAGTGTTCGAGTTAATATCGATCGATTTAACATGAAGCCACACGACCATATACGGATAGGTGTTATGTTTCGTGTCTGCTTGTAAAGGTATTTATTTAAAACCATGATTTATTGTTTGCTTGAGGACAAGCAAAGATTCAAGTCTGGGGGAATTTGATAACTCGAATTCATATTGATTATTTAATATGATTTCTGACTATTTAACATATTTATTTATTTGTTTTGGACGATTTTATACACAAATTGTGTTTGTTTTGCAGACATTCGTTCGGACACGTCGTTTGGAGGCAAGAATACGAAAAGGAAAATTTTAAGCCAAGAAACCGAGGAAAACACAAGGAAAATGACAGAAAAATGAAATTCTGCATTTTGGATGTGAAACGGTAGTCTCATCATCCAAACGGTCGTCTCACTTAATGAGACGCCCAACTTGGAAATGAGTTGGTCGTTTCACATGCTTAGTTGCCCATCTCAAATCTATGATGCTCGCTTCAAATTAATTGATCCACTAACGTAAACCCCGTAACAGAAGCAACACAAAGTCAATAGCAGTGAGATTCTTCCGTCAGTGTAGAGAAGTTTTCTCATCCCTAATCCACACAGTCTTAGAAACCCAGTCAAAAGCCCAATCAAAGTCCAAGCCATAAATCTCTCAACAAACTCCATCACAGCATCTATAAATAGAGTTCTCTGCCATTGCAACCAGAGCTTCGATTTTACGTCCAATTGCTGCCTTTTTATTTTGAAGTTCGCCTTTTTATTTTCTATACCGAACCTAAGTGATAATTTCTGCCATTAGGGAACTATCACCATTTTTATTGTTTCTAGCCTCTACAATTTTTGTTTACTGTTCGAGTTTTGAAGTTTGGTTGATCAAGGATATTGCAACCAGGTTTCTGATTTTAATGTTAATTTATTTAATTATTATCGCATTTATTTACATTATGCAATTTCTCTCCTTCTACCTTTCTGTAAGATCAGAAAGAGCCTAAGAGGGGGGTGAATTAAGTTCTTAGAAATATTTCCGAAATTTTATCGATGAGTGAATTTTTCTTGATTATGGTTCTAAGTTGTAAAGACGGTAAAAGCAGAAAAGTAAAAGACACCAGGATTTATACTGGATCCCCTCACAGATCGAGAGTACTTCAGTCCCCTTACGACACGTAAGAGATTTTATTATAGTTTTAGAATTGTATAGCCTATCACACCAAAACCGGTGAAGTCTACTTTCTAATAATCCTCTTAACAACACAAACCCTTGTGTCCAACAATCCTGGATCACAAGTCAACAAATGGAAATAATTGTTTTTGATACAAATTAATAATAAGATGAAAGATGTAATATCAATCTTCAATTGATCTTCTTCTTGAATCAAAGTCACTCAAGAATATTATACAAGTGTTCAAAGATGGAGATGAAATGATATGAACAAGTATGAACACTTTTGAAAAATTATTTGAATTATGTGAGTGATTGAATATGATTTTTATGAAAAAAATTAGGAGGTATTTTTCATTTTGAAATTTTCAGAATATATAATCTTTAAAACACCCATTTAAAGAGGTACAAAATGTTCATGAAAAATATTTGAAAAGGTATAATATTTAAAAAATAATTCAAATGAAAAGTGGCACATTTTCACAAAAACGTTCAGTGTTAACCTGTTAACCAAATGGGTTAACCGGTTAACGCTTTAAAACATTAACTTTACAATTCAAAAATTGTGGCCATTAACCGGTTAACCCATTTGGTTAACCGGTTAACACTGTTAGTAAAACAGAAAATAATTCATTTTAAAGTGTTAAACCAGTTCAAAAATTATTCCAATTGGTATATGCAATATGCTAACATAAAAAATGATTTTTGAACACTTATATATTAATTCAAGGGTGAGTTTTGATATACCTCAAACTTGTGTCCAAAGTCTTGAATCTTTATGAAAGTGTACATGAAGCTTGATTCATATAGAGTCGTTGCGTTTGATCATACATGTCCTTGTGCTTGATACCATTGAAAGCTTATGACTTTTTGCAATTATGGAATGTATCGAAGTTTGTTGTCTTCATCAAAAGCTTGAGGTTGAAGCATGCTTCTACACTTTCTTTATTTATTATGCCCGTCTAAACCGTTAATCGGTATGTAATTGTATAAAACGGAATGAATTCGATAGACCTAGGATAAAACCTTAAATTAAGTTATAATCTGGTTTCGATTTCTTATTTTAATGCACTTTCGTTATGAGAGTAAGAGAGTCTAAAAGATTAGGATTAAGACCACGGGAGTGTGAGATTCTAGTCAGATAGCTGAAACCGAACATTAGTTTTAAACACAACGAGGGCGCTTTAAAACTAATTAGAACCTTTAGATTTTCAAAAAGTATTTCTAACTTGAATTGGCACAACGAGAGCGCTCAATTGAACTTAGGATTATAGTATTAGGCAAGACCACGAGAGTGTGAGTCAAGGACTTTTAAGCCGAGAGTTTCTACGGAGAGATAACTTGATAAATCTTAATAAGTTGACCCTCTATTGAATTCGCGAAGGCGGAATCAATTACATAATGATAATCTATATCATTAATTTAATTTAATTAGTTCTTAACCCTTTTAAAACTTAAAACATCGCTCGCCTTAGCTAAACATAGCAACACCCGAACACACTAGGTTGATTATCAAGTATCAGTGGGATCGATATCTTTTATTACTACGCGATAGACTGTGCACTTGCAGTTAGTAACCGTTAGACTCAATGAGTCACAATCAGTAGTACCAGTATCAATTATAGCAACCAATTCAACATCATTAATAAAACAAGTACCTCGAATCAAGTTATACTTCTTCTGGGCATCTGAATCACTCAAAGCGAACACTCTACCAGTAGTCTGAGCAGCAGTAGTAACCTTCTTCGGTTTCTGACACTGAGTACGGATATGTCCCTCTTCACTGCAATTAAAACCAGTTGATCTAGAATTCATACACTCGTCCTTCATGTGACCCCTCTTACCACATTTGTAACATCTTATTACAGTAGCAGTGCACACATCAGATTTGTGACCCGCTTCTCCTCACTTATAGCACATGAGAGAAGTGGAACCTGCTCCCCCACTTGGCTTCTTCCCATCATTACCATTCAGCTTCCCCTTGTCATATGGAGTCGCATAAGGTTTTCCTCGAAATTGGCCCTTGTCTTTCTTCTCACTCACCAGCTTATAGTGAGCAGATTGAGTTAGACTATCCTCATCATAGATCCTACTCTTATCCACAAGCTTAACATACCTGCAGATATGTTGACACCCAATCTCTTGCTTGATTTGTGGTCTTATTCCATTCTTAAACTTCAAGTACTTAGACAACTCAACATCATCACAGTTGTAGTGAGGACAGAGTTTCACTAACCTCTCGAACTTGGTAGCATACTCTGCTACCGTCATGTTCCCCTATTTCAGTTCTAAGAACTCAACCTCTTTCTTCCGTGAGCATCTTCAGGAAAGTACTTACTCATAAATTCCCTCCTAAACACATTCCATGTTATCGCAGCCCCAACTTCTTCCAATCTTTGACGGGTATTATCCCACCAATCCTCAGCCTCTTCATCCAAAATATGGGTAGAAAACTGCACCTTCTGAGCATCGGAACATGCCATAGTCCTGAAAAATCTTCTCAATCACCTTCAGCCACTTATGCGCATTCTCCGGTTCATGAGTACCCTCAAACTTAGGCATGTTATTCCTCTGAAAAAACCCCAAAGCATGAAACTCATCTAGAACATTATTATGCGTTGTAGCCTGAGCAAGTGCAGCTACCGCATCCGCAAGAGCATGATACACATCCATTCTGTAAATCACCAACAACGTGAGAAGAACAAATCAACCTCAAAACACTCAGACGCAAAAACCGACATAACTGACAACGACACAACCGGAAAGACCGACATGCTCTAATACCACTAATGTAACACCCTTTCTACCCCATCACAAATAACATACATTTTAATCAATTATCAGAGTAAACTCAAGAAAGGATATCACATTTACTCATTTAACTCACAAACCTCTTATTGTCTCCTGCCTCGTAACACGGGTGATAAAAATCATGAATTATCACAGACATCTTATCAAAACTTTTGCAACGGAAAACAAACATCACCTCTCATCTTTAATAAAAGAAACTTCATAATTTAATCAAAAACATCAGTAAAATCATAAGTTATCAAAATAAACAACTTCTTAAATCAAATAAACAAAAAAACTCAAGCGAAACCATATCCCGAATGTTACTGGACACAAAGCAGGACTCCACTTCTAACTAACACGGTAAACTCACTAACTTCAAGCTAACGTGCATCAAGCTAACCTTGATTATCTGCAGGATGACATAATAGACCATCACAAAAAGGCAGGCAGGGTGAGTAAATTCACATTCAATAAAATAATATAGAAATGAGAATTTAAAAGGTAAGCAATAACATCAGATTCCATCAACAATAAACTCATTCATACTCAACTTCAAACACATTATATCATAACACAAACTCAATGCAATTCATGTTATGTAATTTAGAATGAAATGCAACCTCTTATTATGCATGTGGTACCGAAAAATCCTCATGGATGAACACTGGGCCATCAACCCTTCACTAAGGGAGCACATTATAACACCAAATCACTTCAATCTGCACAATGGGATTGAAGCTACCAATGGACCAAAAGTCCCCTCATAAATCATGCCATGAATGCAAGACACAATATACACACATCATCCTTAAAACATCATAAACATTGCATCTGCATTCATCATTAGTCATCATGTTACATACTCATTCAATCATCATATTACATACTCGTTTAACATCATACATCTACCTCATGTACTCATACTTCATAACTCTAGAAAAAATAGTTTAAGGCATTATACATCATTTATTCACTAATCCTACTCATATAGCCTCTAAAATCACATCATACAACAACTCTACACCATCATAGCAGCTTACAACACAAACCACATCGAGTAAAACATTTTTCTGCATTAAAAATTATTTTCCAAAATTCCAGGTCACGCTAAGTGAGACACCTTGCTCTCTAAGTGACTAGCTCTTTGGTTTATGCACGCTAAGCGAGCTTCGCAATTTCTACATATTTTCTGCGATTTTCAGAATCGCCCTGCTACAATTTCACTCCTAAATATCCATATTCAGCATCAACATAGCAGCAAAATTATAGTCAACATCAACATTACTCATAATAACATTATATACATCATCTAACATCATTATGTTCTTCAAAAACATCCCAAAATAATCATCAACTACCAATTCATCACAAAACCCCATAAACCTAAGTTTTTCCCTCAAATCCCCAAATTCCTATCTCTATATTACAATACTGAAATAGACTTACTCCCCATACCTTAGGTTTCGTAATTCTTCGATAATCTTCTCGAAAAATCCAAAGCTTTAAAAATAATTCAAATGAAAAGTGGCCCATTTTCACAAAAACGTTCAGTGTTAACCGGTTAACCAAATGGGTTAACCGGTTAATGCTTTAAAACGTTAACTTTACAATTCAAAAATTGGGGCCGTTAACCGGTTAACCCATTTGGTTAACCGGTTAACACTGTTAGTAAAACTGAAAATAATTAATTTTAAAGTGTTAAACTAGTTCAAAAATTATTCCAATTGGTATATGCAATATGCTAACATAAAATATGATTTTTGAACACTTATATATTAATTCAAGGGTGAGTTTTGATATACCTCAAACTTGTGTCCAAAGTCTTGAATCTTTATGAAAGTTTACATGAAGCTTGATTCACATAGAGCCGTTGCGTTTGATCATACATGTCCTTGTGCTTGATACCATTGAAAGCTTATGACTTTTTGCAATTATGGAATGTATCGAAGTTTGTTGTCTTCATCAAAAGGTTGAGGTTGAAGCATGCTTCTACAATCTCCCCCTTATTGATGATGACAACCAATGTGAACAAAGGCTTTGATCGATGTTTCTCTATACTTGATCCTCTCCATAAATCCAGTAACTCCCCCTAAATACCAGAGAAAAGAAAACAAAATTCTGCACAGAGAGGTGTTAGAGAAACAAGCTCTTCTCCCCCTTTGTCATTAGCAAAAAGGAAGAAGCTTACAAAGAAAACATAACAAGTAATCAAGCAATAGGAAATAATTCAAGCAATAGAAAAGAATTCAAGCAAGACATAAAGCATATGCAAACATAACAAAAACCAGAATTTGATTAGTTAAACAAGAGTACTACGTAAAGTACATGATAATGGAAATACGCAAATGTGGGAAACCAAAATTGCCTAAAATACATTAGGTCTTAAAAACAGAATTAAAACTAACTTAAAACAGGTGAAACAACAACAAGAAATGTGCGTTCAATCATCTTCCGACGTCTCTTCACTCTCCTCTTCACCCTCTTCGCTACCCGCCTCACTTTCATCTTCCTCCTTGGGTTGGTGACGGGAACTAAGCACTAGTTTCCGGAGGTTTTTGATTGCACGGGTGGTCTCACGGTGGTGGTTCATCATGGTGGCGTATAGGAATTCATTGGTTATGCCATCTTCAGGAGTAGGAAAGGTAGATGTGGAAGATCTGTTGGCGTATCGGTAAGTACCATCATTGCTTTGAACTATCCCGGTATTCTTCATAATAGTAACCTCATTAATCTCATTCGCGATTGTCTTCATGGTTATGAACGGTTCCCTACCAATTTCCAAGTCAGTTTGTTCCAGAATTCTTGAAATAAGCCGAGCATAAGGAAGTTGTGTGGATAAAGTAAGTTGTTGCCGAAGATGGTACATCATAGTCAGGAGCCAGTTGATTTTCACTTTGTTCTTGATTGCGAACAAAACTTGTATCTCCAAGTCATTAATTTGCGACTGATTAGAATCCTTGGGCAGCAACACGTAACAGATGACCTAATGCAACATTCGGTCGTCACCCGTCAAATTCTTAGCATAGCACAACGCTCGCGATGTAAGCTCTCCCGACACAACAACCTCCTTCGGAAACCTGCAGATTGAGTAGTAATAATCCATTTTGTCATACTTGGCCCAAATTCCCTCCTTGTGGTTCACACCTTTGCGGAGAAAAATCCCGGAATATGGAATATTTAGAGAGGCAGCAAGAGAACCTAAATCCTCCTTGATCTCATAGTTCCTAACAATGGTTTTCAGCTTATGTTTACCATGTGCATCCATGTTAAGAGTGAAGTTGTTCAAAAAAGACTTAACCAAATTCGGGTAAGTTTTCTCGTTATCAGCAGCAAAGTCAGCCATACCTTGATATTCTAACAGAGCCGGAAACGTAAATCTTGGAGATTTGAAAGACTTGAAGTTCACATATTTACCTTTGATGAGATTTCGAACCCGGACCTTGAAATCCAACCTTCTTTTCTTTGTAGATTCCATCTGGGTTTCCTCAGCACTGATGTTCTCTGACACAGACATAGGTTCCTTTCCTTTCCTTAGTGGTGCCATGATGAAAGCTGAAGAAATTATAGGGTTTGGATGAGGATTTTAGAATTTGAGTGGTGTGAAGAAAGAGGTTTGGAGAGAGGTTTTATAAAGACTTAGTGGTGAGTGGAGCTTTAATGGGGTTTAATGGGATTAATGTGGTTGGGAGTTGGAAGGATGAAGATGAATAGTGATTAATGGAGTCAAAGGAGTTGAAGACTTTATGTTGGGAAGAGATGAGAGCACATGCAATGTATTGTATAATAAAGAGTACACACTAATATTCAACATAAAGTAAAAGGAAAAAAAACATTAAAAAAATAACAAAGAAACAGCGCTGGTTTTTGAAAAGGCAGAATCTGTGTTTTCGAAGCGTTAATTGGTTAACCGATTTTGTTAACCGGTTAACGGACAAAAAATTTCAAAAAATTAAAAAATCCAGAAGCCTATTTTTAGGAAAATTGGGAAAAGTTTTTCACAAAATGTTTTCACAAAATGTTTTCACAAACTGTTAGCACATATCAATACTCAACTAATGATCAAAAAATATTTTGAAACAGACAAGTTCGGGCATACGAAAATGTGAAAAACGGAAACCGGCAAAAAGTGAGTGCTAGCATTTTATAGTGAAAACATGAAATAAGTGCACATTTGTGAAAACATACCATATAACAAGTATTTTTTAGAAAGGTTTAGATGTCACCTTCATTGAGAATACCAAGTTCTCTCCAAATTTTGAAAAATTTCTCTTTAGTCAATGGTTTAGTGAAGATATCGGCAAGTTGGTGATGTGTATCCACAAAGGTAACGTCTACATCTCTGTTGAGCACGTGATCTCGAAGGAAATGGTGTCGAATGTCTATGTGCTTTGTCCGTGAATGCATAATCGGATTCTTTGTGATATTGATGGCACTTGTGTTGTCGCATCATAGAGGAATGCACCCGAGGTCTACGCCAAAATCAAGAAATTGTTGCTTAAGCCACAAAATCTGTACACAACAACTGCCTCCTGCAATATACTCCGCTTCGGTCGTGCTAAGTGTGACACATGCTTGCTACTTGCATGCCCATGACATTAATGCACTCCCGAGAATGTGACAAGTACCACCTGTGCTTTTTCTATCGGTCTTGCATCTTGCATAGTCAGCGTCATAATAAATAATCAAAGTACATATACTACCTTTCGGATACCATAGTCCAACATTTTTCGTTCCTTTGAGATACTTCATGATCCTCTTTACGGCGGTGAGATGCGACTCTTTCAGATTTGCTTGAAAGCACGCACACAAACAAACACTAAACATAATGTCAGGACGAATTGCCGTCAAATATAGTAATGAACCAATCATACCTCGATATTTCGTGATATCAACTGAAGTACCGGATTCATCTTAATCAACGTACGTTCCGGATTCCATTAGAGTGGACATCATCTTGCAACTGTCCATATCGAATCTTTTCAACAATTCCTTGCAATACTTGGATTGGTTGATGAAGATGCCATCCTTTGTTTGCTTTATTTGAAGTCCAAGAAAATAGTTCATTTTTCCCATCATGGACATCTCGAATTCTCCTTGTATCATTATTGAGAACTCTTCGTAAAGTTCTTTGTTTGTTAAACCGAAGATGATGTCGTCAACATAGACTTGAACCAATAAGGTGTTACCTTTTATCTTCTTTATGAACAATGTCTTGTCAACCTTTCCTTTTACAAAACCCTTTTCACAAAGAAAGTTGTTGAGGCGGTCATACCATGCTTGTGGTGCTTGCTTTAAACCATAAAGGGCCTTCTTCAACTTGTAAACATGTGAGAGATTCTTGAAGTCTTCAAAACCCGAAGGTTGTTTGACATAGACTTCTTCATTGATGTAGCCATTCAGGAAAGCGCTTTTGACATCCATCTGGAATAGCTAAAAATTCATAGAACAAGCGTAAGAAAGTAATAATTGTATAGCTTCTAACCTTGCTACTGGAGAAAACGTCTCATCAAAATAAATTCCTTCCTCTTGATTGTAACCTTGTGCGACCAATCTTGTTTTGTTACGAACTATAATTCCATTCTCATCAAGTTTGTTCTTGAACACCCATCTTGTTCCTATGATGTGTTTGTTGTCTGGTCTTGGTACGAGACTCCAAACTTGATTTCTTTCGAATTGGTTGAGTTCTTCTTGCATTACTACAATCCATTGATCATCGCCTAAGGCTTCATCGACTTTGGTTGGTTCTATTTGAGATACAAATGCCATGTTGAGACAAGCATCCTTGAGATTTAATCGTGTTGCAACGCCTTGGCTAATATCACCAATAACTTTGTCGATCGGGTGATCTCTATGAGTACTCCATTCTTTCGGTAGATCATGATGTTCTTCAATGATTTGAGTGACATCTTCTTGTGATATTGGTTGATCATTTGAAACATCCTTTTGTGGTTGTGACATATCTATTATGTCATCATCATCATCAATAAAAATATTATCCTCTTTCGAGGGGTTAGTTTCATCAAAAGATACATGTATTGATTCTTCAATAGTAAGAGTTCTTTTATTAAAAATTCTAAAAGCTTGACTAGAGAGGGAATAACCAAGGAAGATACCTTCGTCGGACTTCTCATCAAACTTACCAAGATTTTCCTTGTCATTGTTGAGAATGAAACACTTGCACCCAAAAATATGGAAGAATGATATATTGGGTTTCCTT
Source organism: Lathyrus aphaca (assembly GCA_963966055.1). Lineage (NCBI taxonomy): Eukaryota > Viridiplantae > Streptophyta > Magnoliopsida > Fabales > Fabaceae > Lathyrus > Lathyrus aphaca. The sequence continues at coordinate 465,594,673 of OZ014522.1, read as the reverse complement.
CCTTTGAATAACTCATACGGATTTTTTTTGAGAATCGGCCTAATGTTGACACGATTGCTTACAAAACATGTTGTGCTTACCGCATCTGCCCAAAAATACTTAGGAAGATTTGAGTCGCTAAGAATCATTCTTGAAAGATCCACCAATGACCTATTCTTCCTTTCTACGACATTGTTTTGTTGAGAAGTCCTTGGCGCAGAGAAGTTGTGAGAGATTTCGTTCTCTTTGCAAAATTCTTCAAAGGATGTGTTTTGGAATTCTCCACTGTGGTCGCTTCTAATGAAGGCTATAGTGAGTGACTTCTCGTTTTGAATTTGTTTCGCATACTTCTTGAAAGTGTCACTTTACTGCACTAGAAACATTGTCAATGTATATCTAGAGAAATCATCAACAATAACTAAAGCATAAACGTTACCTCCAAAGCTTTTCGTTTATTGATGGACCAAAGAGATCCATATGCAACAATTGTAGTGGCCTAGATGTGGACACCACTTTTTTGGATTTGAAAGATGTCTTGGTTTGCTTCCCCTTTTAACATGCGTCACATAACTTATCCTTGATGAACTTAATCTTTGGAAGACCAATAACTAGGTCATGCTTTATCAACTTGTTCAAGTGCTCCATGTGAATGTGAGCGAATCTTTTATGCCATAGCCAAGCCTCGTTGTTGTTCGCCAATAAGCATTTTACCTTCAAGGAAGAGTCATTAAACGAAATCATAAAAATATTATTTATTCTTTTACCTTTTATAAAAACGTCATATGTGATCTCATGTTCAATTAGGCATTCATCCTTTGTGAAATTGATTCGGAAACCTTTGTCACACAATTGACTTATGCTAAGTAGGTTGTGATTTAGGCCTTCAACGTAAAGGACATCTTCGATGATTGTAAATGGTAGTGCACCAACGGTTCCTACTCCAAGGATCTTTCCTTTATTGACATCACCGTATGTAACATATCCTTTGGCCTTTAAAGATAGATGTGAAAATTTGTTGATGTCGCCCATCATATGCTTTGAACAACCACTATCAAGATACCATTTATTTGAAGTTGTCTTCAAGCATACCTACAAAACAAAATCAAGTTTTGTTAGGTACCCAAATTTCTTTGGGTCCTTTATAGTTAGTACCCTTTTCAAACCACACATAATGCCCTTTTGCAATACCAATATTGCGCACATAACAAGCATTAGGTGTGTGGCCTTTGATTCCATAATAAAAGCAAGTAGGTTGGAAATTACTTCTATATCGAGGAACATAAGCCTTTTTCTTAACAACCCTTTTCTTTTTATGACTTTGATGCACATTTTTAGAAGTGTTTACTTTCTCTTTAACAATTTGTTCACTTGCTTTAACAAAAATGGTCTCATTTGTGCTTGGTTTAGAAAACTTAGAATATCCTAATCCACTTTTATCATTAGAATATCTTTGGTGCCTAAGAATTTCCTCCAATCCAATTTGACATTTTTCATATCTTTCAAGAATTCTTTTAAGTTGAACAATTTGGAAAGATAAAGATTCACAATTCTTACATACAAGATTTTGTTTTTCATCCATCAATTTTTGTTTTTCACTTTCAACATATTTTTCCAAAGCCATATTCTTTTCTTCTAGGGATGAAATTAATTTCTTTTGAGATGAAATATTTTTATACAAAGTCTTGCATTCTTTCAATAGTTCATATATAACATTTTGTGCATCATTATCATAAACGTAAAGTTTGCTACTAACCTCATATTTTTCATCATTAGAGTGATGTGAAACCATTAGAGCCATGTTTGCACATTCATCTCTTTCCGATTCTGACCAGGAACTTATCTCATTATCGTCCCATGCAATGTATGCGTTCTTGTTCTTGATCTCCTCATTGCCTTTGAATCCTCATTTATTTGCAAGTTTCGGACAATCCGGCTTTATGTGACCTTACTTTCCACATTCATAACAAGTGACGTCTTACATTGATGTGGATCCTTCCTTTTTCCCTAAATGTCTATTCTTTTTAGCATAAAAATAATTTATATTTTTATTATTTAAGAACTTACCAAGCTTATTAACAAGAAGCATAAAGTTCTCATCTTCGGATGTCTCGTCATCTTTATCGTCTTTTGATTCTACCTTCAAGGCAATTCCTTTGGACTTCTTTTCTTGACTTTCGTGTTTCTCGAGCCTTCCAAGTTCCAATTCGTGTTCTTGAAGTTTTCCAAATAGAGATGCGGATGTCATCGTTGAGAGACTCTTCTTTTCCAAAATAGCGGTCACTTTCGATTGCCATTCTCTTGTTAAGGATCTTAGGACTTTGAGGTTGAGATCATCATTAGTAAATGTTTTTCCGAGAGCAATCAAGTGGTTTGTTAGATAGACGAAACTCTTTTGTAAGGAAACTATAGATTCATCGGGATGCATGCGAAACATCTCATACTCTTGACTTAGTGTGTTTAACCTTGATCTCTTCACTTTAGCGGTTCCTTCATGTGTTTCTACCAAGGTGTCCCAAATCTCCTTTGCCGATTTACATTGATATATTTGGAAGAACTCATCCATGCTAAGAGCACTTTGTAGAATGTTGATTGCCTTCTTCTCATTTAAGATATTTTTCTTATCGCCTTCGTCATACATATTTGTCAACTTTGCGGTTCCAACGCCATTGATAAGATCCATCGGATATGTGGACCATTTTCAACTGCTGCCCTTATACCTTCTCCTTGGGCTTCAGGATGTGCCTTCATTCTGATTTTCTAGAAATCGAAATATTCTCCGGAGAAGAGTGGGGGCTTGTTTCTACTTCCACCATCTTTGAAAATTGGATTTGTGCTTGCGGAAGCCATGCTGGATCACTAGGAACAAGTTACCTATAACTTGCTCTGATGCCAAATGTAAGATCAGAAAGAGCCTAAGAGGGGGTGAATTAGGTTCTTAGAAATATTTCCGAAATTTTATCGGTGAGTGAATTTTTCTTGATTATGGTTCTAAGTTGTAAAGACGGTAAAAGCGGAAAAGTAAAAGACACCGGGATTTATATTGGTTTCCCTCACAGATCGAGAGTACTCCAGTCCCCTTATGACTCATAAGAGATTTTATTATAGTTTTAGAATTGTACAGCCTATCACACCAAAACCGGTGAAGCCTACTTTCTAACAACTATACAAAAACATGTGTTGAAGAACAATCCTCTTAAAAACACAAACCCTTGTGTCCAACAATCCTGGATCACAAGTCAACAAGTGAAAATAATTTGTTTTGGTACAAATTGATAGTAAGATGAAAGATGTAATATCAATCTTCAATTGATCTTCTCCTTGAATCAAAGTCACTCAAGAATCTTATACAAGTGTTTAAAGATGAAGATGAAATGATATGAACAAGTATGAACACTTTTGAAAAATTATTTCAATTATGTGAGTGATTGAATATAATTTTTATGAAAAAAATATAGGAGGTATTTTTCATTTTGAAATTTTCAGAATATATAATCTTTAAGACACCCATTCAAAGAGGTACAAAATGTTCATGAAAAATATTTGAAAAGGTATAATATTTAAAAAATAATTCAAATGAAAAGTGGCCCATTTTCACAAAAACGTTTAGTGTTAACCGGTTAACCAAATGGGTTAACCGGTTAACGCTTTAAAAAGTTAACTTTTCAATCAAAAATTGGGGCCGTTAACCGGTTAACCCATTTGGTTAATCGGTTAACATTGTTAGTAAAACAGAAAATAATTCATTTTAAAGTGTTAAACCAGTTCAAAAATTATTCCAATTGGTATATGCAATATGCTAACATAAAATATGATTTTTGAACACATATATAATAATTAAAGGTGAATTTTGATATACCTCAAACTTGTGTCCAAAGTCTTGAATCTTTATGAAAGTGTACATGAAGCTTGATTCACATAGAGTCGTTGCGTTTGATCATACATGTCCTTGTGCTTGATACCATTGAAAGCTTATGACTTTTTGCAATTATGGAATGTACCGAAGTTTATTATGTCCGTCTAAACCGTTAATCGGTGTGTAATTGTGTAAAACGGAATGAATTCGATAGGCCTAGGCTAAAACCTTAAATTAATTTATAATCTGGTTTCGATTTCTTGTTTTAATGCACTTTCGTTACGAGAGTAAGAGAGTCTAAAAGATTAGGATTAAGACCACGGGAGTGTGAGATTCTAGTCAGATAGCTGAAACCGAACATTAGTTTTAAACACAACGAGAGCGCTTTAAAACTAATTAGAACCTTTAGGTTTTCAAAAAGTATTTCTAACTTGAATTGACACAACGAGAGCGCTCAATTGAACTTAGGAGTATAGTATTAGGCAAGACCACGAGAGTGTGAGTCGAGGACTTTTAAGTCGAGAATTTCTACAGAGAGATAACTTAAAAAATATTAATAAGTTGACCCTCTATTGAATTCGTGAATGAGAAATCAATTATGTACCGATAATCTATATCATTAATTTAATTTAATTAGTTCTTAACCCTTTTAAAACTTAAAACATCGCTCGCCTTAGCTAAACATAGCAACACCCGAACACACTAGGTTGATTATCAATTATCTGTGGGATCGATATCTTCTATTACTATGCGGTAGACTGTGCACTTGTAGTTAGTAACCGTTAGACTCAGTGAGTCACGATCAGTAGCACCAGTATCAATTATAGCAACCAATTCAACATCATTAATAAAACAAGTACCTCGAATCAAGTTATCCTTATTCTGAGCATCTGAATCACTCAAAGTGAAAACTCTACCAGTAGTCTGAGTAGCAGTAGTAACCTTCTTCGGTTTCTGACAATGATGAACTATTGAATGCACTTATCACTAAAGGCTATTTCCAATGAATCAAAACTAATGAAAACATAAATAGAGTTAGAGAGAGAATACAATACTCAGAGATTTGGTAAGGAAGTTCTCTACGTTCGTCCTCGCGTGTGGGTACGTCTCCCTCTCAATTTCAAACCAAAATTGAGAACTTTTATATCAATAATGTTGATTCTGTCTTTTACAAGGTTGCAATACAAAAACCAGAAATCTAAACAAAAAGATCTTCCTATTGTATGAACCTTCACTTGATCAAGCAAGATCAAGACTTTCCTGCAAGTATTACAAACAATTCACCAGTTCCACGATCTGTTTGCGAAATAACCCAATTTCCAAAACTTACGATGCGGCTGAATGTGTTATGTAAACGCTACTCACAAACCCTTAAGAACACATCTAATCTTGAAGGATAAACCAGATGGTTTTTCCTAGAAATCCCCTTCCAACCTTCAACTCAGCTTGATCCCCGATCGTACCACTGAATGTTATCTCGTTGATCCGTTAATTCGAAGAACAAGAATGATTATGTGTTGATATTCTTGAATTAAGGAGATTGAAAAGATGATGAAGATGAAGTCTCTTTCAGATTTCGAATACAGATGACCAATTAATTGCACATTCAAACCTCTCTTTTTGATTGTGTGTCTTCAACTCTGCACTTTCAATTTTATTGACTTGTGTGCCGCGTGAAAAACTGAACTGACAGGAGCTTATATACATATAACAGAAGTTGTTAGAAAAGAAACAAACTTATGAATCGATACAAGACACGCATGTATCGATACATGTGAATTTCCCAACTGTTATGTATCAATACATGGAGGTACGCATCGATACATACGGAACCAATGTAGAAATTCATAAAAATAACATCAGCATGAATCGATGCATGATACGAATGTATCGATACATGGCTAATTTCCAGAAACTGAAATACAATATGTATCGATACATTATGCGAATGAATCGATGCATAGTTTGTTTCCAGAAATACCAAGAAAACATGAATCGATACAACAATCGTATGTATCGATACATACCGTACAAAAAACCATTTTTAGTGCTTTTAAAAGACATGTATCGATGCAAGCCAACATATATCAATACATACATGATTAAAATTGTTTTTAAGCTTTCATTAATGATATGTGCCAATTCATAAGTCAAAATACAAAGTTATATCAATGCACAAGAAGCAAAAGGCATAGAAATTTGCTATCATGCAAAACTAATCCAAAAGAGAGAATTGCTCACAAATATAATTAAATCTACTTTATTTTATTAAATAAATACCCTTTATAACTGAAATAGGAATGTAAATAATTTTATGTGCTTTATTTTATTAATTTATAATTGAAAATGAAATAGGAATATGAATAATATTATATTATTATTAATAATATCTACTAATAGAGTTTGGAAATTCTAAGAATAGTCACAAATAATAATAATTTTAAATAATATTGAAAACTATAAGAGATTGACATGTCAACATTAGAGTTAGGGTTGTGACCAAGGTAGTCATAATGACAACCTTGAATTTAGAATAAGTAGATAGATAATATGTGAGATTAATTTACACATATTTATATTATATCTAAGGAAAAATAATAATAATTGTTATTATATAATAATAATAACATATTAAAAGTTTAATTTTAAATTTTATCATCATTTTTATTTTTAGTTGTATGATTATATAGTAATATAGTAATAATTTTTATTAATTTTATTTATTGTAACAGAGATGATAATAATAATAATAATAATAACAATAATAATAATAATAATAATAATAATAATAATAATAATAATATTATTTGTAATTTATTTTATATATTCATAGTATTTATAATAATAATAATAATATTTTGGTCTTCATATTGGTGTGGGGACTGTCTTCTCAAAGAAAGATTTCCCTGCTTATTTTCTATTGATGCCAACAAGAAAAGCTTGGTTGTCGAACACGGTTTCTGGGCTCATGACGCCTAGAACTGGAAAATTTGATAATTGCTGGATTTTTGGTTTTTCTGCAGATGGTGGTTATGTTACGGCTATGCAAAATACAGTGTGTTCCAAGCAGATTTTGTGTGATACAACGGACATGTGGGATTGGAGGTTAGACTTTACAAGGTGTTCTCAGTCTGTTCTTACTATGACCATTTGATTGAAGGGTTCCTGGGATTTAGTTTCCAAGAATTAGACGTCTTGCTCCTTAAGGTTATTTGGAAGACTCGTATACCATTGAAGATTAAGATTTTTTGTTGGAGATTGATTTGTGACCGGTTACCAACTCGTGTTAATCTTGCGCATAAAGAAGAGGATGTGTTGCACATTTTTTGAATTGTCCAAAAGTTCAGCTTCTTTGGATTAAAATTGTCGATTGGTTAGGATATCCTCCGGTGCGTGCCAATTCTATTAGTCATCATGGTTTGCTTTAGTTTTTAGCTTTATTCGTTAGGGGTAAAGAGGATATGAGTTATTTCGTATGGACCATCATTGGTGTATTTGGAACACTTGAAACAATATCATTTTTAATAATGTTGTTTGTAACGTGGAGGACATCTTCTTTCGTGTGGTTACCATCTCTTGGAGGTGGTTGGAGTTAGGACGTAGAAGATCTAATTTTTACGATTGGTTAAAATATCCTTTAGATTTCTTGTAACTTTAGGATGATTTTTGTTGCTCCTCCTTTTTGATTGATTTTTTTTGTATCGGATTGGCGAATCCCTTTTTCTCCCTATTAATACAAATTGCTTATAAAAAAAATAGTAATAATAGTATTTATAATAATAATATTTGTAACTTATTTTACATGTATATTATTATTATGTATATTAATATTGAATATTCTAAGAAAATGTCACATAGACATTTAGAGCTAGGGAAGTTGCTACGTAGACAATTAGGGTTAGAGTTGTCACCAAAATTGTCATCATGACAACCTTGGATTTAGATTAAATTAGATATCCTACCCGTGCTCCGCACGGGTATATTAGAAATAAAATTACATTATTTTATAATAATTAATATTTAATTTTTATTTGCATATAAAATTACTTTGTAAGTTAATTAATGAAAATATTTATTAATAATTAATAAAGGTTTTGTGATGGACAAATGGGTCATATATGACAGTTATTACATAGATAAAATGACGTAAAACACATTAAATTAAAAAGACATTGAATTGGATCATTCAGTTTCTTTAATTTATAAAGATAGAATTTTGGATCTTTAGGGATGGATTCACAACCATCCTCAAGATCAATCTTTTCTTCCAAACTCTCAGTCTTTCGTTTTTCAAGTGACTTGCTAGTTAGAGTTTGGAAAGAATCTCGAGCAACCACTTCATCTTTGTTGTTTGAATCACCACTAAATGAAAATTTAAAAGTAAGGTTGTTAGTGTTTATTGTTACATAAAATAAAAATAACCAAATAATAATTGAAATCTATTATAAAGAAAAATATTATACCAATAAATTCTCATCTCCAAGTTTACTAACTTCTTTAACATATTCAGTTCCTCTTCATCGTTACTCATCTTTGATAAACCATAACTCAATTAATTATAAATAAAGTAAATTATTAATATTTTTTTATTCATACCTTAATCCTATGAAGGGATATGAATTATTTGATAATCTCACTATATATCTTTGGTTAGTTTTTTCACCGTATAGCTACGCCAATTATGGAATAAAAAAAGAGAGTGTCTTATATGTTCAATTTATAGTTTAATACATATAAAGAATATATAAATGTAATGATATGAAGAGAAAAACAGTCAAATTAACCAACAAGCGCATCTTGTACATTTCTGCCCAACACTTGAGACACAATGCGATCAAATAATATAAAAGTTATTGATCATGTCTTATCTATGACTTGTATATGAACCTTAAACCTGTAAATTCAAAGATATATACACAATATTTTTCATTAACAATATGTATTATAGTAATTCAAAGTAATTTATTATAAAACATTACTTTACTTACCTAGGGATATCAGTTCTTGGCATATTGCATTTGTCACAATATAAATTTCCTTCAATAATACTAATTTTTGACGCACACTTGGAGCATGCTAGGTAGAACCATCATTCATCAGTATCCAGCTCACATGTTCTGCCGAGACAGAATCAAAACATTTCTTTCATATTTAAAAAAATATTAAATTTACCATTAATTACAATCAAGTTATCATAAACTATAAATATTTTAAAAAAATAATTAATAAACAATTACTTATGTAGATTCAATCAAATCTTCAATAGTCATTTTTTAGTCTGAAGTAAATCATTTGCCAATGAAATTATAGTTGGTTCAGTCATTTGTTTAGTCTAAAGCAAACTTTCATTCTCTGCTGGATTTGTGCGATCAGATATAATCCATAGATGTATTACTCTAACTTTCAAGTTAATTTCGATATTGCCACCCAAAATCTCAGATACTGGAGTTATCATCGAACAAACAACAAAACAACAATAAAGCATAAATTTAATCGTGTAAAATAAAAATATAAAATACAGTATATTGAAGTTAAGTTTTGAATACTAACCATTGTTAGCCATTTTTGGTAATTTTAATAATGTAGTTGTTTGAAAAATGATCGTGTGATGAAATGATGAAATATGGATAAGTATGTGATTAGATGATTAAACATAATAATATGAACTTTCTTTTGGATGACAATGGGGTTAGTCTTCATAGCCATGATGAGATTGAGAAAGAAGTTCTAGATTTTTATACTAAGTTGGTAGGGATTGCAAATAGTAACTTGATGGGAATTGATTTGGAATCCATGAGAAAAGGTCCTCAACTCCAAGTTGTTCAAAGAGGCTTTCTGGCTGCTCCCATAACAGATCAGGAAATATACTCCAGCTTGAAGAAGATGAAAGAGAGCTCATTCCCTGGTGTTGATGGCTACAATGCGAACTTCTTTAAGGCCTCCAGGGACATTATTAAAGACAACATCATTGATGCTACAAAAGAATTCTTTAACAGAGGTAAACTCTATAAAGCAATAAACTGCACCATTGTAACCTTGATTCCAAAAGTCATCCTTGCTACTAAGATCAAAGAATTTTGACAAACAGATTAGGTTAAGTCATTGGGAATCTTGTAAATAGTAGTCAAACAACCTTTATTCCTGGCAGGAAGATTCATGACCACATCCTGATGGCCTATGAGCTTATTAAAGGATATAATGCAAAACAGGGTGCTCCAAGATGTATGCTTCAACTGGATCTTCAGAAAGCATATGATACCATTGATTGGATAGCTCTTGAGTCCATATTAAATGAATTTGGGTTTCCTCAACAATTCATTAGTTGGATTATGCCCACAGTTAGAACAGTCTCCTACAAGTTCAGATTAATGGTACCCTTTCTAAGACTCTTATTGCTAAGAGAGGCCTTAGATAAGGGGGTCCATTATCCCCTCTTCTGTTTGTGCTTGTTATGGAATACTTCCATAGAGTGGTTCATAAACTGAAAGATGTCCCCAACTTCAATTCTCATTTCAAGTGTGAAAGGATGGACTTGATTAATTTGAGTTTTGTAGATGATATCCTTCTCTTTTCAAGAGGAGACAAGAAACCTATTGAGTTGTTATTGGAAGGGCTGCACCGATTTTCCAGTTCAATAGGCCTTCATATTAACCCTGTAAAATGAAAAACTTACTTTGGGAATATGGAAGATGTAGTGAAATAAGGGATCATGGAGATTACTCAGTTTGAAGAAGGTCAACTCCCTTTTAGGTATCTTGGGATACCCTTGACAAGTAAGAAGCTGAACTTCAATCATTTTATGCCTCTTGTGGACAAAATCATGGCTAGAGTAACCCACTGGAGTGCCAGACTGTTATTTATGGCAGTAGGACACAACTGATTAATAGTGTCTTGTTCTCCCTTTCTAACTTCTGGTTGCAATGTATTCCCCTCCCCAAGAAAATTCTGGCCATAATTGATGCAATCTGTAGGTCCTTCTTATAGACTGGTTTGGACAAAATTTCTAGGAAATCCCCTATATCTTGGAAGGTTGTATGTGCCCCTAGGAAGAAAGGTGGTCTAAATATCTTGAACTGTTATTTTTGGAATGTAACTTGCTTGGCTAAATTACTTTGGAACATCTGTAGAAAAGCTGATAACTTGTGGATCAGATGGATAAACTGTTATTATGTTAAGGTTGCAGATGTTATGGTGATGGATCTGAAAACTAATGTATCTTGGATCATGAGGAGTATAATGAAAATCAGGCAACTGGTTATGCCTCTGACAAATTGGCATAACTGTATTGCTAATGGTAAGTTCAAAACTAGAAGAATATATGCTGAATTGACTGACACTGTTGAAGTACTTTGCAGGAAAATTTTCTACAATAATGCAGCCCGATCTAGAGCCATCAACATCCTTTGGTTGATGTTCCACAACAGGATGGCTACCAAGGAAAGACACGTGAAAATCAAGATGATCAATGAGGATAATTATTGCTACTACAGGGAAACTGAAAACCAGAAGCACTTGTTTTTTAAGTGTCACAATATGGCAAGGATTTGGAAAGAATTTATGGACTGGCTTGGTATTGTACACCACCCAAGTGGGTGGAAGGATGAATTGGATTGGATTTTGAAGAAAATCAATATAAGAAGTGCTAAGAATGATATTCTAAAGTGTGCTTTTACAAAAACTATATATGAGCTTTGGAGATGTAGGAACCATCTTTGCTTCAAGAAAGAGAACATGCTAAATGGTATAGGCATGAAAATAGAGGAATTTGTAGTGAATAGATGTTGGGGGAAACCCATACTTAGAGATGCCATAGTGTAACACCCCAAAATTTTCCCTCTAAATTATTATCTAACTAGCTTACGTTTAGTTCATTTGTTTCTTTCATTAGGTCATAATGTTTTCCATCATACGTTTTCATTGGACTCCTAAGACTTGGGAGTGTAGCGTCTCCTTGTGATTAGAACCCTATTCCAAGTATTAAAGTTTGGTTCAGTGGAACGTGAGGATCAGCAATCATGGCTTATTCCCTCGATCATATGGCCTTCAAATGATTCGCAGAATCAAGGTGATAACATTGCAAAACAAGTGACAGTTAATGGTGATTAACTTTAAGTCAAGGTCATGAAAAGATATCAGGTCGAGGTGCAAGTTTAGGGAGAAGCTCATGTTAAGTAGTTTTTTTGTTCATTGATGAACAAAGTACCATTTTCCATATTTCGAGTCTTGACCCTTTTAAAATCTTTAAATCTTGTCGGGTTTTTTTCCTTTCGTCATTCAAATTCGTACAATAGTCCTTCACATTCGTTGTTTACTCATATCCGTTGAGTTTCTAAGTCTAAATGAACCCATGTTTGTCTACTTTCTTCCCAAAAAAAATAATAATAATAATCTTGGGGCCCAATGTTCAATAGAGCCCAAAGTCATATCCAACTTCCAAACCCGAGTCATGATTACGCCCACGTTTATCATGTTGGTATTTCAATCCATTCTTTTATTGTTACTGTACCAATAGAGTCCAATAATGGGAAAGTAAGTTCTTTTTGACTTTTTAGTAAAATATCCTAAAGGGTAAGGAAATACATGACAAATGAATCATTTAAAAGAAAGTACAACAAGGAAAAAACTCCAACAATCTTCATCACGGCAAAATTCAGAATCATCGTTCTCAGTGACTTCTGCAACCTATAACCTCTCTTGATCTTCATAAGTCCCCAACTCAAATCCAACATGGGAAGTAGGAGGCATGCAATAAGTGTAATTGTAAAAAATCAGTGCTTGAAACTTTATTGTGAGTGCATTGCTGCTGGAATTTACTACACAGGACTTTGCTCATGTCAAAACTGTTTGAATAAAGCAATTAATAAAGATAAAGTCATGGAAGCTCGCAAGAAGATTGTGCCTAAAGTTGAGGACCCCAACAAAGGAGGATGCAACCGCAATAAATCAAATTGCATGAAGAAACACTGTGAATGTTTTAAGGCTGGTGTTGGTTGCTCCTCAAGTTGTAACTATCAATGGTGTGAGAGTATACATGATGGAAAGGATAGACTAGACAGTAAGGCTGAAACAAAATCTTACCACGAAGAAACAGAAGCATTTTTTAGAAACAAGAGCATTTTTTAATATTATTGCAGTTGTAATGTTAAGTCCAAAATATACAACATAAGAAAAAGCCTAAGGGAGGGGGATGCTGGCTGCGGCACAAAACAAACAAACAAAAAAGAATTCCGGGAAGCTTCAACTTTCAGTTTTCCTCGTCAACAAAATTCTGCATAAGCTTCTCATCATTTGTTTTCAATCGGCGAATAATCGAGATCTCCAATCTTCACACTTCATGTCCTTAAAACTTTGAACCTCTACTTTTTCTTACAATCTCCCAGATTCAAGAGTTTAATCACCGCACCGAAAACCTCCTTCATAATCGATAATCCTGCACACACATAAAAAAAACTGAGCTAAGTTATCACCAACAATAATAGTTCCTGCAACCAGAATTCAACGACTACTAATACAATAGTATTCATCATGTGATTCAAAGTCGCAACAATACGACGTAGTCGAATTCACAAAACTCAGGAAATCCAATTACAAGCATAACCAAAAAACAGTTAAAGTTTCGACATGGCTGAAGCTTCCGCAGTAGTAAAAACCTCTCAACCTTCAGTAGCCAAAAAGAAAAGAAAACGTAATTGTCGCTCCCGATAAATGAAACAGGGTCAAATAAAGGTACAGACGCGAACGGTCGGCGAAGGAGACAGTGAGAACACACAGCCGTGAACTCACTGGAGAATGAATAGAGTCGCCAGCTAGGCATTTTTATCCCGGGGGAAAGGTAATGCTGCATAAACCTGGAAAGAGATGGATAAGACGGTTTGCGAACCAGAGAGACTGAGAAAGGGGTTTGGTTACAACCTGGGAAGGTATTAGCACCCAGATTGTCCGTCGTACTCGACGGGATCCACGCTTAAAAGATTTGTGTTTTAAAGGGGTAGTGTCAGTGCAATCTGTGTACAAAATAGCTGGAAAAGAATATACAGGTGTCAGTGTAAGTGAAGTGATATGAAGTATGAAAGTGTCAGTGTAAGAATGAGAATGAATTGCTCAAGATCATGAGGCTTAAAGAATGAGGCTAGAAGGAGGGGGAATATACAGAGACTTTTGTTCGATAACAGTTAAGTTATGCCTACGTATCCTCTCGTGCAATGAGGAAGTCAGAACACCGTAGTTCGACCCAAAGAGACTGAAAGATGAATTGACTTGTGAACTGCTTACTTGTCCATGCTCAAGTGTATGGCCTGTCTAGCTCAGGTGCAAACTGTCTTGCATTAGACGGAAGAAGCAAGTTCTCGTTTGTGAGTGAATGAGATGAGAAAAGAATCCCGGAGGAGACGATTATTGTTTGCTTTTTGTGTTTTCAGTCTTTTATTGCTTTTTGAAGCTTGTCATAAGTTAATGAGCTTAAGCCTAAACCAATGGATTTAGTAAACTCATCACATCTTCCCTCTGATCAGGGGTAATGAGAGTACCTTAAGTGTGAAGTCAGCTTCTCACACTTAATCACCTTTGATGCAGGATTAAGATCATTAACCTACTTGTGATTATTTAGATGTTTTTGGTGTTTTTGTTTAGTGTTAAGTAATGAGGTTAAGCCATAATCAAGGATTAAACAGACTCATTACACCATCCTAATAGAAGGATAATAGATGAGAGTGTTTAAGCTGAGGAAAGCTCCTCAACTTAATCCATGATTAGGGATTAAACTCATGACAAAACAAGCCTTTGATTAAGTGGATTTTAGATTAATGGTATGATGAAGAAGTGAATTTTATGATTTGTAAGACAACTTGAGGGGGACTTGTCCATTAACACTAGGGTTAGTCCTTCTTAACCAATCAAGGAAGAATTAGAACCCTAATGCAAGGCCCAAGTTACAAGTGTGATGTCTTGATGATTATTAAATGAATTGATTAAGAGATTTAAACACCTTAAGGGTTTAACACTTAGGATTAAAGTTATACACTCCATCCTAAGAGAAGGATGCAGGCATAAGCTTAATCACAAAGCCTTAAAGCCTTTAGGGTTTAGTCCCTGATTATGAGATGAGAAGAGAAGACTCAAAGAGACACAAAGGTAAAACTAAGTGGGGAAACTAATCAAAACCCTAATCATTGTCATGCTTGGTTGTCCCTAAGGTCTGTGAGGTTTTCAAGAGAAATCTTCAATGGAACCACCAGGAAGCAGATGAAAGGATCAAGAGAAGCAAAGCAGCTTGCTTCATTCAAGAAGTCAAGTCACTTGAAGAGAGAAAGTGGGGGGAACAAGAATGAGCAAGCTCAATCTCAAACACATATAAAAATGCAGCAAAGGATGCAAGAGAGATGAAAAGAAAAGTTATGAGAAGTGAAGGCAAATTCACTTCTCAAGTTTACTTACCACCTGAAATGTTAGAAAGAAATGCAATGCAATGCAAAATGAGATGAGATGACATGAAGAAAAACAAAACCAGAAGCATGTTGATGATGATAATGATGTTATGAGATGTTACAAACATGAGGCAAGGCATGGAGATGTTCATACAGGATCATGGATGCAAATGATGCAAGTTAAGAAGCATGGACATACATGAAAAGTTAGGAAGCATACAAAGCATACAACATGGCAAATGCAAGATGCAATGATCAAAGATGCTTTCTATATGTCTTATGATGTCAAATGACTCAAATGGAATCATGGAATGGCATGGTAAGTCATGTTATGCAAGAGAATGCAAGAAGGATACAAATGGAAGCCCAAATTAGGGTTTATGCATCAAACAACAAACAAAAACCAAAAACAGAAGCAAACCCTAAGATAAAAAATGGAAAATGACAATCAAAGAAACCCTAAACCTATACTAAACCAAGGTCCAAAGGGGAGGTCTCAACTCTCAACCAAACTCAAGTTATGAATTTTACAAGTCATTAGGGTTTTTAGGGTTCCTAAACAAAAGAAATGCCAAACAAATTGAAAATGAGGAATCAAATCAAGGCCATTTAATCCTAGAAACTACATGCTAAACACAATGCATTGCAAAAAGAATCAATGTCCAACTCTTCTTAGATAGGCAGAAATGAATTTTTGAACTTTGGATCAAATTAATGCATAAAAATGATTTTAATTCAAGGAAAAATTCTTAAAATGCATCAAGATCAAAAAAGAAATTTGGTTTGAAGGTTGGACAATGTTTCTAAATGTCTTAGAACAATTCATGAATTTTTTGGTGATTTTTAAATACCTAAAAGTATTTTTAATAAATTAATTTCCATTAATCAATTAAAAATAATCTTTTAAATATTTAAAAATGCTTTTTTAATGATAAAAATAAAATAAAAAATATTTTTGTGTCATAAAAATTAATAAAACTCAAGAGAAAAAGTTTCATAATTTTTTAAGACTTTTTACTATTTTAAATTAATTGTGCAAATACAATGAAAAGAAAAATGAATTAAAATTAAATAAAGGGAAAGTAATCAGGATGGAGGGCCAGGATGGAGCCTGAGTTTGAATTTGTTGACCACGCGCGCTATCCAAGGGCTGTGGTTGGCTCAGATTAAATTAATTTAATTATAGATTAATTAAGCTAAACACGTGGATTAGGGCTAATGAACGCATCTGGGCCTTCCATTCGCGCGGGGAGTCAACCAGTCAACCTAATCTAACGCCCAAGATTCAAACTGGCTTAATGACAAGGATTAGGGCACAAATTACTTTCAGGCTGCCGGAGAAGACCTCCGGTCGTCTTCTCCGGCCAGCATCTCCCCTGAAAATCCCCAAAACCCCAAAAACCTAACTAAAATGAAATCTAAGAATTGGGAAATGATCCCCACTCACTCACGAATCAAAACCCTCTCTCAAAGAAAATTTATATTCCCTAACAAAGCTGAATCGAAGCAAATAAGAACTATGGCACGCAAGTTTCAGAGAGCAATTAAATGTTCATTTCATCACCATTTCAAAAACTGAAAGCATATTCATGATCAGGAAGGCACAAAGAGCAAGTTTAGAACAAAAGAAATGATTTCTGGAAAAATATTTTTCAAGCTACCTGAGATTCGAAGCTTTCACTCTGATGACTTTCTGGCCACTTCCTTCAGTGCAATCCACTCCACTTGATCCCCAGATGATGTTTGAATGCTCAAGAGGAATTTATGTTGGCTGGATGAGGAGTTTGACAAGCTTCTGCTCAAGCTCAGTCAGAAATGGCAGGGATGATTCAGGCAGTTTCAGGCCATTGTGAGTGGTTCTTTGTGATCCAGATGGTGAGTGGAGAAGCCTTGTAAAGTTTGTTTGGATGTTTGTAAGCTGTGGAAGGTGATTCGAAGAGAAATGCAGGCTGAGGTGAAAATGGTGAAGTGGTTTTGCAGCTTGTTTCAGGCTTGTGTTCTTGCTGGTTTCTACTCAATGGATCATGGTGAGTTGAAGTGTGGCAATGGTTTGGATGTTTTGTGGCTGGGCAGAGAGATTCGAAGCAATTTGCAAGATGGAGTGTTTTGGTGTATGTGATTGTGTGTAGTGTTTCAGCTTGGCTTCATCTATGAAATGGCTTGCTCTTTGTCCACATAAACCTCTCTCATTGGTCAGATGACAAGACATGTGCTTTATTGATTGGTAAGTCACCTTTTGCAAAATGTCCAATTCTTGTAAGAGGGGGCATGGGCTAAGCCCTAGCTAAGTACAATGGGCATGGGCTGCGCAGCATGATGTGTGTGTGAGGCTAGCTTGGTTCAGCAGCCATTGCATCAAGTTGGTGAAGTGTGATGAGTGTTTTTGCAAGTTGTTGCTTTATGGTTCACATGTGATTTCCTCATCCCACAAGCCATAATACATAGGCATTCTTGGTTCAATTCTGATTTTTATGACTTATATAATGTTTGTGTCATGGTTTGAAATGAACTAGAGGTTACAAAAAGCATTGGTTCATGGTTTTGCAAAATTCACATTTGAGGCATGCCTTAAAAATTAATGATTTTGGCCAACTTTGTCACACCATAACTTTTGATCCAAGAAGAGTTTGATCATGTTCTTGTACTTTTTGAAAAGGGAAAAATGTAATCTACAACTTTCATGACCAAAGTTTTTTCATTTGAAGCATTTTTGGATCAAGAATCAAGGCTTGAAAAATGACCTAAAATGAAGCATTCTTGAAAAGTCAACCAAGCCCAAAAAGTCAACATTTGCAAAAACTTCAAATTCTTGATTTTTGTGAACTTCAACCTTGTTCCATGATCAAATAAAGATCATATACACTCAAAATGATGAAGATCACCCATTGGTTGGGTCATTGGGGGCCTCAGATGCCCTGATTTTGCACTGACTTGTCCAGAAAGTCAACTCTTGATCAGATGACTTCCCCATGGAATTTCTTCATGAAAATTGATATGCATACTCCCTATACCATATAGAGACCAAAGGAAACAAGAATGACCAAAAAATTAGAGTTATGGCCTCTGAAACCAAAACCCTAATTTTAGGTCAACTGTGCAGTCAAACTTGGCTCTGCATCCATTCAAACCCTAGTTCTTGTGATTCCTTTGCATTTTTGACTTTGTGAGGATGTAATATGATATAAGAACACACATGGACCCCTTTGAAGTGATTGGTAGCCTTTGGAGTGGCTCAAGATGCCCTGAGGTTGCTCAGATCACAAACCCTAGGTGCAGATGCCTTAGAAACTATGCAGTGAATCAAAAATGAGATATGAGGTGATATGATTGTGTTTATGCATATGAGATGATCACAAGCCATGGTGAATGGGTGAGGGCAAATTTGGGGTGTTTACAGTAATCAGAACTATTAATTGAGTTCGGCCCCCTCTTTTACACTTCCATTAACTTCGCCGTCATCCGCAAAAATATCAACTATACTTGTGTTTCCAATTGCAATAGCCGGTCCAAAAGATCCGTCGTCGCTAACCTGCAAATATAGACAAGTAGAACAGGGCCACGAATAAGAACAATCACATGTCAATATGATGAATTGTCGCAGTAAGACTATAAAGGGCCTGATAGAGACGGAAAAAGAAACTAAAAAAAAAAGGATTGTGACGATGTGCATACCAGGATCGTTTCCGTTGCTCAAAGTTGGAGATGTCGTTGAAGTCCATCGAAGATTAATGGAACTTAGCAACAGCCGCAAGCTGCCTCATCGTCTTCATCCGGATTCTATGTTTCAACCGATCCCGCACATTCCATGAGGTTACTGGATAGACTGTAAGTTAAATTCGCCTCATCACCCAAGACTTTCCTTCAATTATGACCTTACAACTCTGCCTTAAATACAAGACCTGCAAGGTACAAATAACAAAAAATCAGATTGGCAACCAGAACTCAATCAATATAGTTATATGCTATAACCGTTTTCTAACAAATTCACAACAAACTCTAACTGTTTTAACCAATTCACAACAGATTTTTCTAACTGACTTACCTGAAAAAACAAAAGGATTCTTCATTCCATCTGTTATAAAAGGAGAAGCTTATTGCAGATTGGGGGGGGGGGCTCGGCTTCTTTGATTCTTCTCTTCAATTTTTCTTCTTTTTTTACTCCTTCATCAACTTTTCTCAGGGTCTTCATCATCCTCAAAAGCTTCAATTTTCTTCTTCATTTTCCTTCATGCTCTAGCTTCATATCCCTTCGATTTTTCTCATTCATCATCTTCTTCCAACTGTCTTTATCAATGGCAAAATCCAGTCCTGTAAAAAAGAAGCTAAGAGTCAAAACCAGTGGCCATTGATTCTGCATAAGGAAACCAATAAGGTTGCAACGAATTCAAGAATTCCAATCAACCGTTCACAATCACAAGGGATAAACCATAATCGCGAGAAGGATAGGCGCGAACAAAAACGACAATTTCAGAGATGAAGTAGAAGGACTGAATCAAATGAAAACTGTGGAATAACAGGTGTACCTGAAGTTGTGAATTTCGACTCGTTTTTTGAAGCAGCACTAGGCATTCGTTCTTCCTTTTCCCGGTCCGTGTCCCTTCAACGACCTACTCCATTCATGTTATCGGCTTCGTCTTCTTCAGGCTTTCTTCTGCGAACACGCCACTCATCAGCTCCGTCTTCCTCGTCGAACAGCGCCGTATTCGCACACCATCACGATCTTTGAATCAAGGTACAATGGTTTTGATCCATCTTTGATTAAGCTTCTTCATTTTTGCTTCGGAATTGCTTGAGTTGAAAATTTAGGAGAGGTTTAGGATATGTTGATTAAGAGAGTTGAGGTTTTGAGAGTTAGGGTTTAGATTTGGGGATAAAAGTGAAGTTTAGGTCATGTTTGAGAGAGGACGTTCAGAGGTGGTGGTCACTCTCCTTCTATGGTTCCCGCGGCGGCGCCGATCGGAGGCGGAGAGATGCTTAGGTTAGTTTTGGGGAAGAAGAAGGAGTGGAAAGGGTTTGTGAAGAGGAAAGGAAAAGAGACGCGTGAGTGGGGGAGGAAAGATTTGATTTTGGTTCTGACTTGGTTTAAATTATGGGGTTATGTGTTAATTGGGATTAGGATTGTTTTAATTCTCATAAAGATTTGTTTAATATACCTTTAATTATATTAAAACCCATAAATCTTGATTAAAATCATAAAAAACCTGATTAAAGAAAAACACTCATTAGTTCCTCTCTCTTCCACCGTCCTTAATTAGTTTTAGGGGATAAGGTGAGTTTTTTTGGTCCAATCCGGCGGTGACACATGTCACCGTCCGGTTGGACCGATTTTGGTGAATCTTATCATCTCCTTCCTTGCTAATGGGCCTGCGGATTACTACTGGCACCCCCCATTTAAGCCCAATTGCCTTTATAACTTAAGAACATTGCTATTCCTACCCCCTCTCTTATCTCCTTTTCTTTTAATTTCTATTTTACATAGTTTTCGATTAATTCATGAATAAATACTAAAATACATAATAAAAATCCCTAAAAATTACATTAGAATATTAGATCAATTTAGAACTTCTCCCAATTTTTATTTTCTGATTTTAACCATTTTTTGATTTAATTTCGTTTTTTTAATTTAATTGACTTATATTGAATTTTCACTTGGACACATAAATTTGTACAATTTATTTCTGCCACTTCCCATAACATTTTTTGCCCATTCTTTTTTCTATGATTAGAAGACAAGTTAAAGTACCTAGAATATTTTTTGTGTATTTTTTAGGGTATTTTTTCTACTGTTTTAATAGTGTAATTTGTGCAAAGTTGTGATTAAATTTTACATAGAATTAGGTGACCATTTGCCTTAGTTAGAATGAGATTTTTTTAGAGATTTTTTTACACAAAGCTATAATCAGGTTTAAGACCTTAGGAATTTAATTTCATATTTTTCTCATGAATTTTAATATTTTTTGTCATTTTAATTCATTTCCATCATATTATGCATATTCATGGTTCATATCATTCACTAACTATTTATTTTTGTGCAAGGTATGTGTTCAAGGATTGGCTTATGGACTTGGATACTTTTATGCCTCGATTATGTTTTATATTTTGTGTACTTTGTGATGTAATATCTTAGAACTTGTATGCTTTTATAGTTTCCATAAGTAGGATAGAAAAGATAAAACGAATCGATAGAAAGCCAAAATTTCAAAAACAAATAAAGTATTCGATCCAACGTCGAGTATATTTTCAAATAAATAAATAAAGTTCATATTATTTTAGGGTTCCTCGATCACTATCGTGCCACTCCATCCAACCAAAGGCAAGCCTTGTATGTTTCACACCATAAGTCGTGCGTCTTAGCATCACGCAACCGACCCACCCGATCCATTGTTTCATCCCATTTACATTTCATACCGTGTTTACCCACCATGACTTAGGAGGACCCTATTGTTCAATATTAACTCTTGTACTTTCATTTCTAGTTTAATATCTCTTAGGTAGATTAAATCTCAAACCTCACTAACCATAGGTTATCTTCAAATTCAAACTGATTTAGGGTAAGTCTAGTTTCCCTTAGAATTTTTCCTTTGACAACTTGAGTCTCTCTTCTCATCTTAAAAGAAAATCAAAAACACTTAATAAAGGAAAGGTGTACAACGCGCCACGAGCCTTAAGCTATACGGGAAATGACTAGTGGAGGTCTCCTTCACTCTTCTAGGATGCTTTACAAACGTTCCATTGGGGGCGATCTTGGAAAGTATTCGCTCCTGTGTCATAGTCTTTAGTGTTGTACATTCAATAAAACACAAATTCAAAACATTTCTTCTAAAAGACAATAAACCAAGAAGTCACGTCTTCTTTCTCATCTCATACTCTTTGCGGACGAACATGACTTGCCTCGACAGTTCAAACAGCGACACGGTAAACACCATCGAGTCAGAGCCGGTAACACCTAAGCTAGAACTATGGCAACGTCATCCTAAAAACCACAAACGAGTGTAAGCCTTAGTTAGACGAACTACGGCGTCTCTGATCCTCATTTATCCCGATGAGGTACGTAGGCAGTGGGGTAGGGCCCATTCGAGCACATTCTTTATTTTCCCTACATTTCCCCTTTTCTTTCCATTCTCATGTTCTTATTTCAGTTCATTTCTCATTCCCATTCCAGTTAGCGGGTCTTATTCAGCAGCTGTTTTTTTTTCTCACCCTTTGAAACAAACAAGCAAGCGTGGATCCCGTCGGGTACGACGGACGGATTGGGGTGCTAATACCTTCTCAATTCGTAACCGACTCCCGGATCCAGATCTTTGGTTCGCAGGACCTTGTCCTTTCCTTCTTCCTCAGGTTTGTGCAACATTACCTTTCCCATTCTTTCGGGATAAAAATGTTTGGCTGGCGACTCTAACCTTTTCCGCGCCACTTTCGCGTTTGTACTAGGATGAAAATCCCGGGAGCGACAGCTGGCGACTCTGCTGGGGAATTTTAGAAATTCTAATTTCCCCTTTGAGAGCCAATCCTAGCGCTTGTCTGTTTCTATTTTCTTTGGGTGTTTATCCTTTCGTTGTTATGCTTTAGTTTAGCCTTACTGTTTTGTTTACAGTTTATTTCTTTCCTTTACAGCTTTATTTACAGCTTTCTGCACTTTACTTTACTGTCGCATATACTGGCATATACTGTACTGGCTGTTCTGGTTTTCCTTGGCGGGATGGGATTATTGTGAGATAAGCCAAATACCCGACTTGAGTATACACATAGGATTTAGAGTGGGCATTCGTGTGGCTTGCGTGGTCTTGAGCACGTGTAGTTTTCACGAGTCCCACACCCAGATCAGGCTCTCTTGGGATATGTTCTATACTGCCTAGGCAGACCATAGAATGTTCCTACCTGAGCTGCTAACACTGGGAATCGATCATCGAGGACTTTAGTGGAAACAACCCTCTCCAGTGGTGACAGTGGCAGACCACATTTCGTGGCAAACCCATTCGCACCCGAGGGCCCACTAGGAAATCGCATAGGATGACCTTGTTCTCTCATAGGAACCCTGTTAAAGCAACTGGTCGTATGACGGTAGTATTGTACCCTTCGGGATGAATGTACTATTGTTTCTCGACTTCAGTGCTTGAAGCCGGGAACTTATGAGGGATGCTTGTTTTTCCGGAATTCAGCTGAGGCCTCCCTGAGTAGTACATAATGCCAAACCGATTCCCTGATCTGGTTATGAGCCATTTTTCGGAAATGGTGAACGTATTATTGCTATTCGGCTTTGAGAGTCCGTGATGTTGACCCGTAGTAGCATACCCGTGAGATTGGGAGGGGTTTACAGGTTTGCAGGAAAACTAAACCTTCAACCTACCTTGTTCTTGATACTTGGGTTTTCTTTCGACACATACTTATAATCTGGTATTCTTGACAGTCGGTATTCAGGCAAAATCAGAAGGCAGTACAACAGTGCCCAGTATATGCAACAGTGATCACATGCCATTGCATTGCATCACATCATCCGCATACGTGCATTCCTAACGCATGTTTATTCATTTGCAGGGTTGCATATCCCGTCCTTGATTCCAGTTGTGGGTATTGATCTATGAGCATGGAATCCAAGAAGAAGACCAAGTGTATTATCTCCTACAAGGTTTATCAGCCTGTTGTGAAAGGAATTCTCAAAGTGAAGGCCTTAGCTCCTCCAGAAATTCTGAATGTCTTCAAGCAGGATTACGGGTGGATTTTGTATTTCATAGAGCCCATCAGTGACTATGCCTTCAGAGGGATGCACACCTTGCTACAGTTTTATGATCCACAGCTTAGATGTTTCGTACTTTCTGATTTCGTGTTGGCACCTACATTAGAGGAGTATTCAAGCATCCTGAGAGTTTCCGTGAAGGACTGTGCACCATTCTTTGGGACCAAGATTGATCCCGACTTCAAAGATGTAGCAACTGCTCTTTATTTGAGCAAGTCATTATTGGAAGACCGGATTGATAGCAAAGGAGGCTTCCGAGGATATCATTTGAGTTTCTTGTTAGATGAGGCTACCAAAGCAGCTGAGGCAAAAAGTTGGAGTACCTTCAATGCGATCCTAGCTTTGTGTATCTATGGAATCACTTTGTTCCCGAATATGCCGAACTTCGTGGATGTTGATGCTATTCACATTTTCATAGCAAAGAATCCTATTCCTACTCTCCTAGGTGATCTCTACCACTCTGTGCATTATAAGAATGAGAAGCGAAGGGGTGGAATGTTGAATTGTTGCGCGACTGTATTCTACAAGTGGTTCACACGCTTTCTTCCACAATCAGGAGCTTTTGAGAAGACGAAGAACACTCTTGAATGGTCTGA
Organism: Lathyrus aphaca; assembly: GCA_963966055.1. NCBI lineage: Eukaryota > Viridiplantae > Streptophyta > Magnoliopsida > Fabales > Fabaceae > Lathyrus > Lathyrus aphaca. The sequence continues at coordinate 465,570,088 of OZ014522.1, read as the reverse complement.
ACGATTGATGGGTTTGCAAGCAAAGGACATTGTCTGGGTTAATCAGGGTTTGCGGTGCATTGACATTCTTCATAGTTGCGGAGGATTCCCTAATGTTCCATTGATTGGGAGGAAAGGGGGAATTAATTATAACCCTTCTCTCACGGTTAGACAGTTTGGGTATGCTTTAAGGGAACTATAACACGGTGGGAGAACTGACTTTAGTTATGTTGCGGATAGCAAGAGTCGCCACCGACTTTTATTTTATCCAAAGGAAAGGCATAAAAGAACAGGAAAGACCTTTTAAAAGATTTTTGGGTCCGGGGGGTAGGTTATGTAAAGGGAAGGTGTTAGCACCCTTTACATCCATGGTTATCCATGGGTTCTTAGTTACTTAGCTCACTTTAAAATGTTTTTGAAATGTGAAGTGTGTGAATAAAAATTTTCTTAAGAGTTTCATAATGATCCATGTACGGATGCGTAAAAAACCTTTGTTTTGAAAATTGTTTAAAATGTGTAAAGTGTTTGAAATGTTTTTGAAAAGTGAGCAAGTATCTAAGAGGAACCTACCCTAAGTTTAAGTCTTTTCTGTCCTTGAATCCTTTAAATGGTAAGACTATCCCTATTATTAAGGAATAGGTAGTCATTACCTTGGATGTGTGGGACAAGTGAATGGACATCTGTTATTTAGGCAACTGTGGGGTGTATAAGCAATTCGAAGGGACTTATCATCTTTATTCGAAAGGGACACGATCATTACGAAGGCAACATTCGAAGGGACTTGATCTTTTTATCTGTTTAGGGACTAGATGATGTGAGGTGAGGGACTTTGCTTTTTACACCCCACTTGACCTTATTAGTAGGCAACATAGAGGGATAGCCTTAGAAAGTGTAGGATGGCGATTAAAAATCGACTTACGTGTGTGAGTGTTTAATATTAATTATCTTTAATTAAAATGAGCTAAATTTATTTTTAATAGAATACATGTTTTGCACTCCCTAAATTACTAACCATAGCATAGAAAATAAATTAAATATTACAAAATTTACACCAAGGAGCAATTACATAATTATAATAAAGAGCAAAAATAAAAAATAAATAGCAAATAAAAATATTTAAGCAAAATATAATTAAATAAGTAAAAATAAGCAATAATAGGGGTTAGTAAATAATAATAAGAAATAAAGTTAGCCAAATAATGATAATAAGCATAATTAAAAAAAATAAATGGGTTAGTGATAATATAATTAGTAACAATAACAATAATTAAGATATTAGTAAAAATATTATAAGAACAAAATTTTTAATATAGACAATTATTGGTAAATGGGAAGAAATATGAACAATTAAATATGATATTTTAATTTATATACAAATTACTAATTTTATTTTTAGACATATAATAATTACAAAATTAAAATATTATAAGCTCAATTTAAAATTATTAACACATAATTTAGATTATGAACAAAAAATATTTTACATATTATATAAAGAAAATAAATTATAAGTGTATTTACAAATTTTAATTATATCAAAGATTAAATAAATATATGCATGGAAATTATATTAAGAATTAGAAAATAAATAATTAGGGTTTGTTTTAGAAAATATTTTTAGGGTTTTTAATTATATGAAATTATTTAATAATATACATATATTATATTTACATATGATAAAGAAAATAATTTTAGAAAATTTATATATTTTAGAATTTGGAAAATATTAAACATTGCTTTATTATTATTATTAATTATTTAGAAAACATATATTCATAATATTTAATTTAATAATATAATGCTTAAAACAAATAAAAGAAGAAAAAATTGTGAAAACTTACCTGACTGGGGTTTGAACCCAGGTCAGCTTGGTTTCCAGCAAGAAGGAACACCACCAGGCTACCACACGCACAGGCAACAATGGAGGAGGCTTAATTTGTTTTGTGCTTTGCCTGAAAAACCTGGAAAATAAAAGAAATAAAAAGGCCTGGGGTGGGAATCGAACCCAGGACCTTTTGGTTACAAGCATGCATACGTTACCGCCTGGCTGGGAGAGCCTAACTGATTATAAAACAACTATAAACAATAATATATTAAGAACGTATTTTAAATGAAAAAAAATGTTAAAAACTTGGCTGGAGGCAGGATTCGATCCCATGACCTTTTGTTCCACACGCGCATGTGCACACCAACTGAGCTGCATAGCCTTTGTGAAATAAATAACAAACAAAGTCATAAAATATTAAGACGAATATTCAAATCCTATCCGCGCGCCAAAACTCCTTCTTCCTCCTCTGGACCTGCGTTTTTACCTGCGAATTTACATACAAATTCACCTGCGAATTTTCCTGGGTGTTCATGAACCAGAAACCCTAGATTTTTGGATCATCACGCAAACAGCAAAATCAATACCAATTGCTAGTCCAGATCAAACATACAGAGTTTATACATCATAATCATGTTTTTAAAAGTCATTTATATTCACTAAATCATGAATTCCCAATTTGAGAACTCAAACCCTAACAATGGTGTCTTTCGGTTTAGGGCATATTTCTTCAATGTTTTTGTCCAGAATCCATCTAAGCATCATGATAAACAAGATTAAACACACAAAAACGATTTACAATGGTTAAATAAATGAAATCGAAAAATCAAACATGAGTAAGAAGATGCATTCGGGATATGCTATATGAGGGGCTTTGGATGCAAGTAGGTGTTGGTTTTGACTCAATGATGTCCAAGGATCATTGTTATGTCTTCAAATTACCTTCTAATGGCTTGAATTTCAAAATCCGAATGTGACTTTTGCTTGAATTTTTTTGAAGTGAAACCTACCTTTGAAGCTGCTAGAAAACCGTGTCTTCATGCTTGCATTATGTTTAGTATATATAAGGGATTGATTTTAGGTCAAAATATGGACTGGTTGTGTGGAGATTTTGATCCAAAAAGATTGAAATTGATCATGGTTTAAAATTCAAATATTTGCTCATGAAAGCTTGCTATCTTTGTACCAATCTCATGATTTCCTTCCCTTTCAATTCAAATCAGTATTGATGAGATTCTAGAAGCTCAATCTTCATCCAATAATATATTTTCATATTTTATATTTATTTAAAATGATTTTTTATGAATTAAATCAAAATAAATAAAAATAAAATAATAAAAATTATGATTTTTAATCAATTGGGTCGTGCATGATGATATGGTATGGGTTGGATCACAATTTGGCCAGCCCATTTGGAAAGAAGTGGTTTTAAACCTCCATTTTCAACATAAACCATCATAAAATTTCTCAACTTTGCAAGGGCACATCTCCCTCCATTTTAATGGTATGAGGGTGTTCTTGGACATTTTGGAAAGCTTGAAGAGTACTCTAACCAACCCCACTGGTTTCATGTCCATATCATTTACCAATCTCAAGTTATGCCCTTTTGAAGTTGTTGACTTTTTGTTGACTTTTGAAATGACCTATAATGTCTTAGCTCATATCTTCCAAATGAAGCATTTTTGGGCTTAACTTGCAAGATCAAAGTTGTAGAGAATTCAATTCCCTTCAAAATGAGCTTTGAGTGGAGACTTGGTGATGAAGTATGTGAAAGTTATGACTGGTCAAAGTTCAGTTGACTTTTACTGAGGAAACCCTAATTTAGAAACTCCTGATTATTGATGATCTGGAATCTCCTTGATGAATCATGATAAACCCTTGATCAAATGATGAATTTTACTTCATATACTTGATGTTGGCAAAAAATCATGAAGTTTGACTTTGGTTTGACCACAGTTGACCTCAGTTTGACTTTTTAACTGCATTGACTGGTTTTGACTTATCTGATCATCTGACTGAGCAAACTTTTGAGAAAAGTCTTGAAACTTGTCATGGGGGTTATTACACACATATAAGATGTTATGAAGCTCACTTGAAGTCTTGGAAGTCCATTTAGCCTGATTAAAGTCAAAACCCTAGTTTTGGATGCACTGCATAGGAGGTGCATTGTCTGAGGGAATTGTCAACTCTTTTGACCAATTGTGAACTTTGTGAACCTTGTGAACCATCATAAAATGTCTTGTGAACCTCATGGGAGGTATTGTGAAGCTTGTGAACCTTGTGAACCTCATAAAGTAGCTTGTAGACCTCATGAACCTCAGGAAAGCTTTGGTAAGCACTGTGACTCTTGTGAACCTTGTGAACCTTCAAGAAGTGACTTGTAGACTTCATGAACCTCATGAAAGGTCTTGTAAATGTTGAGAAGCTTGTGAACCTTGTGAACCTTCAAGAAGTAACTTGTAGACTTCATGAACTTCAAGAAAGGTATTGAAAGCATTATGGAACTTGTGAACCTTCAAGAAGTAACTTGTAGACTTCATGAACCTCATGAAAGGTTATGGAAATGTTGAGAAACTTGCGAACCTTGTGAACCTTCTTAGAACACCAAGTCTTGTATTGTGAGGGCAAATTTTGGGGTGCAACAGGAACCACCAGCTGATGTGGACATCACAGAGTCCTTGTACTTCCAATCAACAGATGGATTCGAGGTTGCTCAGAAAGCTTCTAATGCTTGGCATAGTCGAAAGACAAGAGGGAAGAAGACTTTGGGAGTAGGGAATTGTCGAATGTATCCACCGTTTGCAGAATGGTTAAGAGAACGGGTTGAAGTGTTACTATTACCATTTGGGCCTGCGCCTCTTCTATATCCCACAGTCATTGAACAACCTACCACAGTTAGCATTGAAGAGTTCAACAAGATGAAGACGGAAAAAGACGGTTTGTTAATAGAGAATGCACAGTTGGGTCAGGAGCTTGCTAAAGCTAATCACGCTAGACTTGAGATTGAGTGGAAAGCTCAAGAAGATACTGAGAGGCATACTATTGAAAGGAAACAGTATGAAGTTGAGTTGGCTCGGTATGAGAGGTTCGAGTTTGCTACTAGAAGTTCTTCCAAGGAACACATTGACACTAGAAGGCAACTGGATCAGAAGACCTTGATGTTTGAGAACATGAAAAAGAGACACGCTGCTTACAGGATCAAAAGAGAGGAACAAGACAAAGTTCAAGCTGAAGAGATCACGAGTAAGCTAAAGGAGAAAGACGAAGAGATGGTCGGTAAGTTGAGAGGAAAAGATGAAGAACTTGCTAAAGCCCGAGAAGAAGCTGCCTACTACAAGCGGATGATGATTTGCTATCAGAAGAAGTTGAAGAGGTTTGAAGACAACCAGGTGCAGACAAAGGAGTTGGTAGAAGTTCCAAAGGCAGGACCGATCATTGACCCAGATCTAGATGGAGGATCGCATTGACAAAGACATCCTTCTGTTTGCTTGTATGTTGTAGGATTACCATCAGGACTGTTGATGGAATCTTTTTATTATTGTACTTCTGTTTGAATCCATACTTTTGGTGTTTTGACTATATCAACAAAGTTCTTATCAAAAAAAGGTCTCTTTACTATCATTATGTGTTCTCCCACTTTGTGATCACCGACACATCTGACACATTTGCAAAAAACACGTCGGTCTTCGTATTCTTGGAATTGTTTGGCACGTCTGCTACACACACGCACCTTATATTATCAACACCGCTTGTTATTTACAGCAAAAAGAGCTTCTGTCTTCATCAAACTCACAAAACTGGAATCAGGGGATGAGATGCCCTAAAAATGAATCAACATGCCATAGCATTCATTCTCTGCATATCATATTCTTGTATTTTTGCAGGTTACCCAGGGTTTCTAACTTATTTGATTGCAGGCAATATAGCTGGTCAACGCGTTCACCGATATCCGACTAAAAGAAACCGAGTAAGGATGGCTGATCGAATGCAGACTGATCTCAATGAGCTCCGACAGAGGATGGATCAGTTCATGGAAATGATGAATGGCATGGCCCAGAACCAGGAGCGTCTCCGGTTGATGGTTGAGCAACCTCATGGGAATGTTAATACGGGAACACCGGCTGAGAATGTGGATTCTAACGCTGCCCGTAATGGAGAGCCTCATCCAAATAGGACCACAACACGTAATGCAGGTTTAGAAGACAATCAAGAAGACCAGTTCACTCTACTGGATGCTGATATGGGTAACATGAACGAGATCAACAATCGCAGGTATGAAGAGCTATCAGAGAAGATCAAGGCCATGGAATGTCAGAATTCCTTGGGCATCGATGTAACCAGTCTCGGGTTAGTACCAGGAGTCAGAATCCCTCCAAAGTTCAAGGCACCATCGTTTGACAAGTACAACGGCAACACGTGTCCTATGACTCACATTCATGCGTACTTCGGAAGAATCTCGGCTCATACTGATGACGAGAAACTTTGGATGCATTTCTTCCAAGACAGTTTATCTGGAGCTTCGTTGAGCTGGTACATGAAGCTGAGTCGGGTCTCTATTCGAAGTTGGAAAGATTTAGCTGAGGCATTCCTCAAGCAGTATCAATACAATATTGATATGGCTCCGAATCGCACCCAGTTGCAGAACTTGTCTCAAGGACCTAAGGAGAGTTTTAAGCAGTATGCCCAGAGGTGGCGTGAGCTGGCCGCACAGGTTCAACCTCCATTGCTGGATCGGGAAATGGCCGACATGTTTATGGGCACCTTGTAACACCCCAAATTTGCCCTCTTCTTGTTTAGCATCGTTATCATATCATAATCATCATGAGCATACCATATCCTTATCATTTAGCATAGAAAAATGAGGCATAACACTCGCATGTTCTAGCATAAGGCATATGATCGGTCATCTGGGAAAATCTGAATCTGCAAGTCAAAATCAAGAGCATGGTGATCTGGCAAGAATCTCACAGGATCATTTTGCACAAGCCTGGTATCATGTTCAGAGCCCTAGAAAGAGAAGATGGATCAAAATTTGCTTGAAACGGTTGGTGCAGGTCTATTTTTGAAGGTTCCCACCAAAGGGAGGGAAATTCAAATTTTCCATGCGTTAACCGGTTAACGCATATGGTTAACCGGTTAACAGCTGCGAAATTTGAATTTCCAGCAGCAATTTCAGCATGTGTGTTTTGGCTCCATTTTCCAATTTTCTGATTTTTATTCATTTGAATTAATTTGAATTTGAGAGAAGGATCTAGAGCATTTATCCAAGCCTCATTCCAACCCTAAATCCAAATCACTTTCTAAGCTAATGCCAAGCCATATTTTTGGATCCCAAACCAAAATTTTGGGCCCCAAACCTAGATCATATTTATTCCATTTCCCTCCAAACCAAAGGAGCTCTCACTCATTTTTCACTCTCATTTCTGAATTTTCATTCCTCTCACTCACAATTCTCTCACTTTTCTCTCCCAATTTTCCAAATCACTCAAAGTTCCTCTTTGAAGATCACACAACCTTGCCTTGAGGTGTGTAGATCTTGGAACTAAACCTCCTTTCATAGCTTCTTTGCATCTCTTTGCTGGTTTTATTGGAGATTCAGATCTGGTTTGAGATCTAGAAGTGCTTTTGGATCTAAAATTCTGCATCAAGGGCTTGTTCTTGCATTTATTTTGCATGGAGTGTGGAGCTTAGCATCGGATCTTCAAAGTTTTGCGCGAGATCTATCGTTTTCAGCTCAATCAACAATTACCAAAGCATACCTCAGCTTTGTAGGTTGGTTAATTTCAGATCTAGCTCTGTTTTTAGCTTATTTGCATGCTTGTGCTTTAGATCCACCATGTGTTTGTGTATTTGATTGTGTTGCATGAATGGTTTGTTTGATTTGTATCCGGATCCGAATGTTATTTGTTCATGAGCTTAATGATATGGATTAATGTGAATTGATCTAATTTTCCATGTGTAATTGATTGCTGGTCTGGTGCAAGCTTATTTGGATAAGCTGTTTTGAGATGCTGTTTTCTGCAGGATTTGTTGCTGTTTTATCAGTGTTAACCGGTTAACGTATATGGTTAACCGGTTAACGCACCTGTTTCATGCGTATTTTGTGCAGGTTTGAGCTGGTTAACCGGTTAACGCATTTGGTTAACCGGTTAACACTGAAGCAGAATGGCTTTTTAGTGTTGTTTTGAGCTTGTTTGATCCCTTTGCTTGTTCTAATTGCCTTGGATCATTGCATGATCATTAAGCATGATATTTTAGGGTGATTTGCTTGCTGGTTGATGTATGTTTTCATGTTTTCGACGCGTAAGTCGTGTATTTGCAATGCTTGGCATGTTGTTTGTTTCTGGTTTACAAGAACCTTTGAGCATGATTAATTCCATGATTGTGTTGGTCAATTTGCTGGATTTTTGCTAACATTTCAGGGGCTCATGGTAAGAGAAGTGTGGATGTTTATCCACATTTCAACTTTTCATCTTTCCTCTTTTGCTTTGTTTTTTTTTCTTTGTGGTGTTTGATGTGCTTTGTGCCATCATGTGGTTCTCTTTCCCCTTTCTAGTTTCCTCTTCTCTTTTTCTATCTTCTTCCTTCTTCATTAGGGTAGAAACCTCACTAACTCTTAGGACTTCCATGCATGTGAATACTTAGGATTATTTTAGTCCCCCTTTAGAATTTTTCCTTTGAGATCTTTTGGTTCTTCTTCTCTTCTCATCTCATAACTCTTAAAAAGAAAACACTTTAATAAATGTGAAGTGATGCATTGATCCATAGCCTTATTCCATGAGGTATGCTTGTAGTCTTCCCATCTTGGGATAGTACATGTTTACCTTGTGATGCACAAGTCTGATCAAGGTATCTTCTTCATAAAGAAAAGCATAAAAAACACTTCTTCATGTAAATAACCAAAAAAACACTTAATAATTAAGCAAGTTAGTGAGCCTAAGCCCTAATCTTTGGGTTCAAGTTTTGGGGATCTTCTCCTTACTTGAGTGTGCTTGTTCTATTATTCCATCTTGGAATGTAGTGACAAGTGCACATTCCATTGGTGAGAGTTTGAGTTCACTTCCTTGTGACACACTCATAAAAGCTTCTAAAAAACACAAAACAAACAATAAGCGTCTTTCCTTCGGGAATTCTTTTCTCATCTCCTTCGCTCCGTACGCGAACTTGCTCCTACTTGTCATTTTGCAAGACGGTTACGCACTCGTCGTCCGAGTCTGCAACACCTGAGCAATGGCATAGGCAGTTCAAGCCTTAATTCACAAGCAATTTCCTTTTAGTACCCCTAGTTAGGGGAACTACGGCGTCTCTGATCCTCATTATCCCGATGAGGTACGTAGGCAGCGGGGTAGGGCCCGTTCGAGCACAATCTTTATTTTCCCTACATTTTTCTCTTTGTTTCTTATTTCATTTCTTTTCCAGTTCCAGTTTCTTTTCATTTTCATTTCTTTTGCTGCAGTTTTCATACCCTCACCCTTTGAAACAGTATTCTTTGCAAGCGTGGATCCCGTCGGGTACGGCGGACGATCTGGGTGCTAATACCTTCCCAGGTCGTAACCGACTCCCGAGCTCAGTCTCTTTGGTTCGCAGGACCTGTGTCCTTCCTCTTTCTTTCTTCTGGTTTGTGCAGCATTACCATTCCCTTTCTCCGGGATAAAAATGCCTGGCTGGCGACTCTATTCTTCTTCCGCGCCACTTTCGCGTTTGTACCAGGATGGAAATCCCGGGAGCGACAGCTGGCGACTCTGCTGGGGACTAAACCCAGAATCTCTGGTTCCCCTGTGAGTCTCTCCTAGCGCTTGTTTGTTTCCGTTTCATTGGGTGATGTTTGTTTGCTGTGGCTTGTTGTATTTTATTGTTGTTTATTTACAGCTTTATTTTACAGCTTTTCAGTATTTATTTTCTGCATCATATATCATACTGGACTGTCTGGACTGGTTTCCTTTGGTGGGATGGGAGTTACTGGTTCTTGAGAGATATGAGCCAAGTACCCGGCTCGAGTGCACCATAGGACTTAGAGTGGTTCCACTTTGGCCTCATGAGATCTTGTCATGGGGGTAGTAGTGAGTTCCACACCCAGGTTGCGATTGTCTTGGAAATGTCTTGATTTGGGGATCTTCCTCTCTCATTACATAACCCTGACAGTTATGTGCAGCTGGGGACCGATCATTGAGAACCTTTGTGGAAACAACCTTCTCCAGTGGTGACAGTGGCAGACCACATTTTGTGGCAAACCCATTCGCACCCGAGGGTCCACTGGGAACTCGCATAGGATGGCCTGGTTCTCTTATAAGAACTCAGTTAAAGCATCTGGTCATATGACATTAGTACTGTATCCTACGGGCTGAATGTACTATTGTTTCTTGATTTCAGCGCTTGAAGCTAGGGACTTATAAGGGATGCTTGTTTTTCCCGGACTCAGCTGAGGCCTCCCTGCATAGTACATAATGCCTAACCGATTCCCTGAGTTGGTCATGAGCCATTTCTCGGAGATGGTGACAGTATTATTGCTATGTGGCTTTGAGAGTCCGTGATGTCTGACCCGGAGCTTTTTACCCGTGAGATTGGGGGGGGTGTACAGGTGTGCAGGAACCCATGACCTCAACATACACTCATCTGTTCAGTTATGATCTTTGGTCCTGTGAATATGACCGGTGGTTCTATTGATTCTATGGTTCCGAGGTTATGATCCTGGAATTCTGGATTTCTTGATACTGTGGGTCTGAGATCTTCTATCAGAGGGTTGTGATTACCAGAGGGGGTGACTCAGTGAACTGTTGAGTTTGCCAGTTGTTCCGAGGGGCCCTTGTCAGTGTGCCAGTTCAGATGGTCCCCGTTGGTCATATGCTTGCATTGCATTACATTTGCATCATTCTTTGCATTAACTGTTTATGTTTCCCATTTTTTCAGGTCATTACTCACATCTGTTCCCGGTTCTGGTATTCTTATCTCCATGGCAGAAATTAAAAGCGATCCGAGAAAAAAGAATGTGCATTACACCTTTCTTCAGCCGGAAGTCAAAAGTGTTCAGAGGTTAGCAGGTCTGATGAACGATCAAGTCTTGGGTAATTTCAAGAAAATATATGGCCAGATACTGAAGTTTGTGGACAAGCCTAATACAGACCAAAAGGACAGTTTGCATACCTTGTTGCAATTTTATGATCCCCTGCTGCGTTGTTTTATTCTTCCAGGTTACATCTTAGCTCCGACATTAGAAGAGATCTCCAGCATGCTGAGTATCCCGATCAGAGAGACATTGTCGTTCTACGGGTCAGAGGTTGTGCTCAGAGATGAAGACATAGCCAAGGTTTGTAGGGTGCCAGTTGCTTCAGTCAGAAAGGCTTTGCAAGAGAGTAAAGGCAGAGGTCTACCATGGAGTGTGCTTATTCCAGAGGCTGAGAAGTATGCTACAGAGGCTAGGTGGAGCGACTTTGGAGCTTTGCTTGCATTGATGGTATATGGGTCTAGCTTGTTTCCCGGAGAGAAAGAGTTTGTCAGCTTAGAAGTGATCTCAATTTTTGCAAAAGGCAATCCAGTGCCTACTTTATTGGGTGACTTTTATTTTAGTGTCCATTACAGAAACGAGAAAGGTAGAGGTGGTCCAGTGGTCTGCTGTGCTCCTTTGTTTGCTGAATGGTTCGCTAGACAGTTGCCTAAATCAGGTGCCTTCAAGGATATACGAGACGAATGGAGATGGTCCAGAAGACTGATGGGATTGACTGAAGAAGACATTGCTTGGGGTTATGACAGGGATTTTCTAGGAAAAGAGGTGATGGTTAGCTGCGGAAGGTTTGCCGGAGTACCTTTGCTGGGAAGGAAAGGTGTCATCAATTACTACCCGACATTAGCCAGAAGGCAGTTTGGCTACCCTTTGAAGGATCCTCCTCAGATGGAAATGTTTGCTGAATCTTTGTATTTTCCTGTTGATGGAAACAGAGAGCTAGTCCAACAAGCAGTTCAATCCTGGGATCACAGGAAAAGGAAAGGGAAGAAGGACTTCGGCCGAGTTGATCCCAAAGCATATCCACCATACGTTGAATGGTTGCAAAGGCATATCGAGTCAGTTCTCATGCCTTTTTCAGTCGAAGCTCCACTTTATCCTCGAGAGGTACCAGGTCCGAGCAGTACGGTTTCCTTGGAGGAGTACAAGAAGCTAGAAGCTCAGCTGCATGCGGTCAGAGTAGAGAATGTTGGGATGGTAAGCTTATACCACCAGGCCAATGGAGCCAAGAAGGAAGCTGAAGATAAACTGCAAAAGCTCCAGTCCTCCTTGGAAAACAAAGAGAAGGATTTTGCCGGAAGAGAAGCCCATTTCCACCGATTGGGTATGATGGAAGCGCAAAGAGAAGCCAAGCACAAGGAGACTTTAAAGACTCTCAGGAGTGCTCGACAGTCCATTGTTTGGCTGAAAGGCCAAAGGGAGGAAGAGCAAAAGAAATTCAAAGAGAAGGAAGAGTTCTTTGAAGTTCAGATGGCTTTTAAGAAGGAGGAAGTGGAGCAAGCCCACGCCATCTGGAGGGAGAGGACCCAACAGCTAGTCCAAAGCCAATTAGCTCTGGAGGAAGCCAGGAAAGAGATTGAAGAGCTCAAGCTGAGAGCAGGCGTCAAGAAGAGCAGGGCAGAGGTGGCAGAGTCGGGGTCCTTAGCTTAGTTTATTTTTCAGACTACCTACAGGCTTGTTGTAGGGGTTTTGCTTTCTTTTCCTTTGTCTTTATGTACTGATTTGTAACCCTTCGGGGAATATTCTTGGATGTATTCTGACTTTTAGCCTATAGTGGTTTGTCCATATTCAGTATTAATGTGCAAGTTATCGTTTTGAATGTGCAAGACTCGTTTGTCTGGATACTACTAACGTCTGAACACTTATCAAAGAGAAAGTTTGAAAGCTAAACACTGAAAGTGATTGCCGAGATAGATGCCAGAACTGGGGCATGCCAAATGCTTAAAATTGGGAACATGAACAGTTACATTGCATTGCATATAACCTGTTTGTCTGTTTTGCAGGTGTTGCATCAATTGCTAACGTATTTTGTGTTTCAGGCACTATAGCTCCTCGAAAAGTTCGAGAACAACCGGCAGTGCACAGATACCCAACCAAGATTAACAGAGAGCGGGCCATGGATCAAATGCAGGCAGATTTGGCAGACCTAAGGCAGAGAATGGATAACTTCATGACGTTAATGACCGGCATGGGGCAGAATCAAGAACGGCTGCGAGAGTTGGTTGAGAATCAGAACCGGAATGCTGCTGCTGCTGCTAATGCTGGTAATCATGCTGGTGCAGGCGCACATCAAGGGGGAATTCCTGCCACACAACCAGGGACGACAACAGTCAACGACGGGATGCATAACATTCATGTGGACCACCAGGAGGACCAGTTCACTTTACTTGATGAGACCGAGGGTCAAGGGGTCGAAATGAACAAGAGATTCGAAGAGATGGCCGAGCAAATTAAGGCTATTCAGTCCCAAAGTTCTTTGGGATTCGATATAACAGACTTGGGTTTGGTTCCGGGAGTCAGAATCCCGTACAAATTCAAAGTTCCTACTTTCGAGAAGTATAACGGCACTGCTTGCCCAAAGACCCATCTGCAATCATATGTGGGGAGAATCGCCGCTCATACAGACGATGAAAAGCTGTGGATGTATTACTTTCAGGACAGCTTAGTGGGAGCTTCCCTTGAGTGGTACATGAAACTCAGCGGGGTCAATGTTAAGAGCTGGAAAGATCTTGCTGAAGCCTTTGTGAGGCAGTACCAATATAACATGGACATGGCTCCGAATCGCACCCAGTTGCAACATATGGCTCAGACAGCAAAAGAAGGCTTCAAAGAATACGCCCAGAGGTGGCGTCAGCTAGCTGCCAGGGTGCAGCCACCCTTGTTAGAGAATGAAATGGCCGATATGTTTATGGGTACCCTCCAGGGAGTATTTCTTGAAAGATTGGCGTCAAGTTCTGCTACAAAGTTCAACGATATTGTCATTGCGGGAGAAAGGGTTGAAACACTGTTGAAAATGGGGAAGATACAAGACCCCGGTGCTAGTAGTTCAAATGGGGCGAGGAAAGCTTTTAGCGGACCTCCAAGAAGACGAGAAGGAGAGACCAATGCTGTATTCGGCCGAAGCCAGGGCCGTGGTTACAGAAGACCTTATGAACATGTGGCTGCTGTCACTATTCCTGCAGCTCCCGTACAACAGATGCCACCTCCACCACAACAACAACAACAACCTAGAGCCAATTACCAGCAAAGGCCTTATCAACCGAGGCAGACTCGTCCTGCTAACAGGGTGATTGAAGCTATTCCGATGACATATGCTGCCTTGTTGCCGAGACTACTAGACTTGAACCTTATTCAATTAAGGACTTTGGCACCACCACCTCCTGGAGAGCTTCCAGCTGGTTATGACGTCAACGCGCGATGCGCTTTTCATTCAGGGGCACCCGGGCACTCAACCGAGAAGTGCAGGGCGCTACATCACAAAGTTCAAGATCTCGTGGATTCAAAGGCAATCAACTTTGCGCCACCACCGAATATCAACTCGAACCCTATACCTAATCATGGAGGGGCAAGAGTTAATGCTGTTGAGCGTGATGACAAGTTGAGTTTGGTACTGAGTATTGATGAGGTCAAGACGCCGTTGAAGGTGGTGAAAGAGAGACTGTTGAAAGGTCAAGTATTTCCTGGTTGTTCTCTCGATTGTGAAGACTGTATAAGTGTTGTGAATGGCTGCGAGAAATTGAAGACGGGTTTGCAAGAGTTGATTGATGTTGGGTCCCTACAATTTAGCAAGATTAGTAATGAAAAGGCTGATGATGTGTCAACCATTACTATCTTCTACAATGAGGCTGACATGCCCGTCAGACAAGAGCCAGTTACTGTTTACACTCCTCAGATTAGTCCTGTGACTATAACTGTACCTGGGCCAGTGCCGTACACCGATGATAGAGCCATTCCGTGGCATTATGGTTCTGATGTCTATGTGGCGGGACAGAAGATGGAAAGTAGACCTGTTGCTGACCCGACTATTGAAAATGTGGGAGGTGTTGGGGGATTTACTCGAAGTGGCCGTTTATTTGCTCCCCCTGCATTGAGAAAGGATCCTGAGGCCGAAGCTTCGTCCAAAGACAAAGGAAAGCAGACTGCGAATGATGAGTCAGGTACTCCTGTGGCTGGGCAGGGGACATTTGAAAAGGAGGTAGAGGAGTTTATGAAGATCATCAAAAGGAGTGACTATAGGGTGGTTGATCAACTGAACCAGACGCCTTCAAAGATTTCTATCTTGTCACTGTTGATGTGCTCTCCCGCGCATAGAGAAGCTTTACTGAAAGTGCTTCAAATGGCCTATGTTCCTCAAGAGATCACCGTCAATCAACTCGAAGCTGTTGTTGGAAGTGTTAATGCTAGCCATGGCTTGGGCTTCACTGACCGAGATCTCACTTCGGAGGGAAGGAATCACAATAAAGCACTGCATATCACGATGGAATGCAAGGGTGCTGTGCTGTCTCACGTCCTTGTAGACACAGGCTCTTCTTTGAATGTGCTCCCGAAGAAGGCGCTGATGAAGCTTAACATTGATGGGGTTATTCTGACGCCGAGTGATCTAGTGGTTAAGGCTTTCGATGGTTCAAGAAGATCCGTTTTCGGAGAGGTTGAGTTGCCTGTCAAGATAGGCTCTCAAGTCTTCAAGAGTGTCTTCTATGTCATGGATATCCAGCCTGCGTATAGTTGCTTGTTGGGCAGACCGTGGATACACGCAGCTGGAGCTGTCACCTCAACTCTGCACCAGAAGCTTAAATATGTGGTGGATGGCCAAGTCATCACAGTTTGCGGGGAAGAAGATATTTTCGTCAGCCACCTGTCGACGTTTAAATATGTGGAAATGGACGGAGAAATTCACGAGACTTTGTGCCAAGCTTTTGAGGCAGATGTCAGTATCTTGACTCCGGTGAAGAAAAGCAACGAAGGCACGTCAATTCATTCCTACCGGGAAGCAAAAGAGGCCGTCCAATCAGGCAAGGCCCAGGGCTGGGGCAAGTTGTTGGAGATGGAAAAGAAGGGTGATAAATTCGGCTTAGGGTATCAACCTGGGGGGTCTATTCAGAGTGGTAAAGCTATCTCATTCACAAGTGCTGGGTCGCTCGACCGCGATCAAATCTGTACGGCGAACAAAGACGGGGATAGTGACAGAGACTGGGACAACAATTGGATCCGCCCGTGTGCACCCGGCGAGGAGCTAGGAAATTGGTCTGCTGAGGACATTGTTCAAGTCACCTGGCTCTCAAAGTAATTGTTTTGTTTCCTTTTATTAGCATACTGCATTGTCAAATCCAGCATTCTGCCCAAGATGTTTGGATCCATTGTACTGGGCCACCATGTTTTGTATTGCATCGTTATTTTTGCCATGAAATAAAAGGACATTTTCAGACAAACTGTGCTCTCTTTCTTCGTTTTTAAAAAAACTTTTTCACAAAAAAAAACAATATAAAAATGGCAATGTGTTTTTTTCATTTTTTGCTTTGTGTTAGCGTCTCTTTTCAAAATAAGCAGTTTCTGAATAAGCACATCATTTGTGCAGTATTGATCATCCGGATTCCACGGATAACGTTCCTGCTATGACTATGCATGACTTTGATAATCCAGTCTACCAAGCTGATGAAGGGGTTGAGGAAGACTGTGACCTCCCTGAAGAGTTGGTCAGATTGTTGAAACAAGAGGAACGAGTTATTCAGCCTCATCAAGAAGAGATTGAGACCATCAATATTGGCAGTGAAAATGCAAAGAAAGAAATCAAGATAGGGGCCAATCTGCAGGACGACGTCAAACAAGAACTGATCAGTATGTTGAGAGAGTATGTGGATATCTTTGCTTGGTCATATCAAGATATGCCAGGGTTGGATACCGACATCGTGATGCATAAGCTACCCCTGAGAGAAGACTGTCCTCCTGTAAAGCAAAAATTGAGAAGAACTCGCCCGGATATGGCGATGAAGATTAAAGAGGAGGTACAGAAGCAGTGGGATGTCGGGTTCCTTGCCGTGACTAGTTACCCACCTTGGGTAGCTAACATTGTACCAGTGCCTAAGAAGGACGGCAAGGTCCGGATGTGCGTTGACTATAGAGATTTGAACAGAGCAAGTCCGAAGGATGATTTTCCGTTGCCACACATCGACGTGTTGGTCGACAGTACTGCTCAATTCTCAGTATTCTCCTTCATGGATGGATTCTCCGGTTATAATCAGATAAAAATGGCGCCGGAGGACATGGAGAAGACAACGTTCATTACCCCGTGGGGAACATTCTGCTACAAGGTCATGCCCTTCGGTCTGAAGAACGCAGGGGCAACTTATCAACGGGCAATGGTCACATTGTTCCATGACATGATCCACAAGGAGATCGAATGTTATGTGGATGATATGATTGCAAAGTCCAAGGACGAAGAGGAGCATTTGGTTAACCTAAAGAAATTGTTTGACAGATTGATCAAGTACAAGTTGAGGTTGAATCCGAACAAGTGCACTTTCGGAGTGCGTTCTGGAAAGTTGCTGGGTTTCATTGTAAGTCAAAGAGGAATTGAGGTAGATCCTGCTAAAGTGAAAGCTATTCAAGATATGCCTGCACCAAAGACAGAAAAAGAAGTGCGCGGGTTCTTAGGTAGATTGAACTACATTTCTCGGTTCATATCTCACCTAACTGCCACGTGCGAACCGATATTCAAACTGCTAAGAAAAGAGCAAACGGTCAGGTGGAATGATGATTGCCAAAGAGCTTTCGACAAAATAAAGGAATATTTGCAGGAGCCTCCAATTCTGATGCCTCCGGTGGAGGGGAGACCATTAATCATGTACTTGACCGTGCTTGAAGGGTCGATGGGGTGTGTGCTCGGCCAACATGACGAGTCTGGTCGAAAAGAGTACGCCATTTATTACCTTAGCAAAAAGTTTACCGACTGTGAATCCCGATACTCACTGCTCGAGAAAACTTGCTGCGCTTTGGTATGGGCTGCTCGCCGACTGAGGCAGTACATGTTGACTCATACTACACTTCTCATTTCCAAGATGGATCCTGTCAAGTACATCTTTGAGAAACCAGCATTGACCGGAAGGGTTGCTAGATGGCAGATGATTTTAACTGAATACGACATCCAGTACACTTCTCAGAAAGCCATCAAAGGAAGTGTATTGTCGGAATACCTTGCTCAGCAACCTCTTGAGGATGACTATCAGCCGATGAGATTTGATTTCCCTGATGAGGACATCATGTGCCTCAAAACAAACGATTATGAGGAACCACTTCCGGAGGAGGGGCCTGACCCTGAATCCAAATGGAAGTTGATGTTTGATGGGGCTGTCAATATCAATGGTCGTGGAGTTGGTGCCGTACTTATTACTCCTGAAGGTGTCCATTTACCCTTCGCTGCCAAAATTACTTTTGGCTGCACCAACAATGAAGCGGAATACGAGGCGTGTATAATGGGAGTAGAGGAGGCAATTGATCTTCGGATCAAGAACCTCGATATATTCGGAGATTCAGCCCTCGTCATTAACCAAATTACCGGCAAGTGGTACACACATCAAGAGCATCTAGTTCCGTACAGGGATTATGCTAGAAAACTGTTGACATTCTTCACGACAGTTGAGCTCAAATACATACCACGGGACGAAAATCAATTTGCCGATGCTTTGGCCACTCTCTCTTCGTCAATTAAAGTCCTATGTTGGAACTTTGTGCCCAGAATTGACATCTCCAGGCTTGACTCTCCGGCTTATGCTTTCTCTGTAGACGCCGTGTCTGACGAGAAACCTTGGTATTTTGATATCAAGTTGTTCCTGGAGAAGCAAGAATACCCAACAGGGGCATCTTCCAAAGACAAGAAGACCTTGAGACGACTTGCTGCTAGTTTCTTCTTGAACACAGATGGGGTTTTGTATAAGAGGAATTTCGACATGGTTTTGCTCAGATGCGTGGATAGACACGAAGCAAGCCTGTTGATGCAGGAAGTCCATGAAGGATCTTTTGGTACCCATGCAGGAGGGCATGCTATGGCAAAGAAACTACTGAGATCAGGGTATTACTGGATGACAATGGATGCAGACTGTTGTTCATTCGCTCGTAAATGCCACAAGTGCCAAATATACGCAGATAAAGTGCATGTCCCTCCAAATCCGCTCAACGTCATGTCATCTCCTTGGCCTTTCTCTATGTGGGGCATTGACATGATCGGGAAAATCGAGCCAACTGCTTCGAACGGTCATCGCTTCATCCTGGTCGCGATTGATTACTTTACCAAGTGGGTAGAAGCAGCGTCTTATGCCAATGTCACTCGTCAAGTGGTGGCAAGATTTCTGAAAAGAGATATCATATGCAGATATGGAGTGCCCGAAAGGATCATTACTGATAATGGTTCTAATCTCAACAACAAGATGATGGCAGACTTATGTCGGGACTTCAAAATACAGCATCACAATTCTTCTCCTTACCGACCAAAGATGAATGGTGCGGTAGAGGCAGCTAACAAGAATATCAAGAAGATTGTGCAGAAAATGGTTGTCACCTACAAGGATTGGCATGAGATGTTACCGTTTGCTTTGCATGGGTACCGAACGTCGGTCAGGACGTCAACAGGGGCAACTCCCTTCTCTCTAGTGTATGGCATGGAAGCAGTCCTGCCTGTTGAAGTAGAGATTCCTTCACTGCGCGTGATGATGGACGTCAAACTGGATGAGGCTGAATGGGTGCGTGCTCGTTACAATCAGCTATGTCTAATTGAGGAAAAGAGATTAGCGGCTATCTGTCATGGTCAGCTTTATCAGAGGAGAATGAAGCGGGCATTCGACCAACGAGTACGTACTCGAGAGTGTCAAGTGGGAGAGCTTGTATTGAAGAGGATCGTTCCTCCAGGTTCAGATAACAGGGGCAAGTGGACCCCAAACTACGAAGGACCATTCATAGTGAAGAAAGTATTTTCAGGAGGGGCACTGATGCTCACCACTATGGATGGAGAAGACTTCCCATCCCCTGTCAACTCGGACGCAGTTAAAAAATACTTCGCGTAAAGAGACCCGCTGGACACAAAAACAGAATGTAAGTCCAGGCAAGAAAAGGGCATCCCGGCGAGCTAAAAAACAGAATAAAAAGCTCGGGCAAAAATTAGGGAAATAAATATAAAAAATGTGTACACCCGCTGAGTTGAAAAGCCACATTGGACAGCTCAGGCAAAAAAGGGTATCCCGGTGGATTGAAAACCCGAGAGGGCGATCCACGCAAAATAAGGGAATAAGCGAACAACTGTGATCCAAGTTATCTGAACCACGTCATCGTTTCGTACGGTTTGACAATATCGGAAAGATAGGAAACAGTCCCCTTGTCTTCTCAGAAAGCCAAAGCAGAATGGAGAGTCTTGAAGACATGCAGGTCATAGCAGAAATGGAACTCCTTGGAATGCCGTGTACATTGCCATTAGGATAGTTTCTTTTCTCAATTTTTATAGTGGCTACCTCTTTCCAGGTGGTTGCTTCCTGATGTAAATCTTTGCCTATTTAGAGGCCATTCAATAAAAATAATATTCAGTCAAAAAGCTGTGTGTGTTTATTTTTGTTTGCAAAATGTCCTGAATTGTTGGCAAAAATAGCATTGCATCTAAACAGGGTGATAATCTTGAAAAGAAAACTGACATGCAGGGAAACTGTAACCCTCTTTGAGTGTCGGGTGATAATGGATGAACAGATCACGCCATGCAAATCCCCGGGACACACGTGTGTTTTCTGTTGTTGCAGGTTGCAGGATGGCGTCACATCAAGCAATTTACTCTCCCCCAGTAGAGTATCTCCCCAAGCAGAGATTTTTCTTCTCCAGCAGGTAGCTGAAAGCCTGACTTGTCTAAATGGATATTTTCCTCCAACTAAGTCTTGGCAGCAGCCCAAGCAGGTTCTTCTTCCCAAGTGAAGTAGTAGTCCATTCTTCCCCAGCGGAGTGTGCCTAGCAAGTACCTGAGAGCATGTCATCATCAGAGGTGGAATTAACAGTATTTTATCATCAGCAAGAGTCCTTCCCAGTAGGCGTGATTGAGGGCCTGATATCCCCTCAGAGTCTTGAATCATCGGATGCTCTCCCCAGCCAGAGTATTTGCCCAGGAAGCTTCCCCAACCAAGTCTGAAGATGATCTGTCCCCCCACAGAGTTCATATTTGATTTTCACCTCCGTCCGTGAAATATTCCCCAGCAGATTTGCCCTATTGTTGGTTTATTTGATGATGCAGCCAGGTATTCATCACCTCAGTCGGAGTGGGTATCCAGACCTCTTGACTTTTTCTCCCCAGCCAGAGTATTTGCCCAGGAAGCTTCCCCAGCCAAGTCTGAAGATGATCTGTCCCCCCACAGAGTTCATATTTGATTTTCACCTCCGTCCGTGAAATATTCCCCAGCAGATTTGCCCTATTGTTGGTTTATTTGATGATGCAGCCAGGTATTCATCACCTCAGTCGGAGTGGGTATCCAGACCTCTTGACTTTTTCTCCCCTGCAGAGTTGTATCTCTTGTTGCCGATCAGGCATTCGTTTATTGCTCGTCTGCAATCTTCAGCACTCGTCTGTGTCATGATGCCTCCGTTGTTGCTCGTCCGCAATTCCTCAACACTCGTCTGTGTTCTGAGATGATATTTGCTGTTGCTCGTCTGCAACCTTCCAACACTCGTCTGTGTTTGGTATTGGATCCTTCGTTGCACTCGTCTGTGCCTTGATATGTATTCTCTGTTGTTGCTCGTCTGCAACTGTCCAGCACTCGTCTGTGTCATGATGCCTCTGTTTTTGCTCGTCCGCAACTCCTCAACACCCGTCCGTGTTCCGATGATATTTGCTGTTGCTCGTCTGCAACCTCTCCAACACTCGTCTGTGTTTGGTATTGGATCCTTCGCTGCACTCGTCTGTGCCTTGATATATTCTCTGTTGTTGCTCGTCTGCAACTGTCCAGCACTCGTCTGTGTGTGTTTGAAGCTCGTCTGCTTTTATCCCCCAGAAGTCGTTTGTGTTCTGAAGCTCGTCTGCTTTGCCTGGATACTCGTCTGTATCATCCTCAGCACTCGTCTGTGCTAGCTTGCACCTGAATGGGAAGATTTGTTGTTTACCCTGATATCTCTGTGACTACTTCAAATGCTCGTCTGTGTTTGAATTTCTGGTATTCGTCTATACCAGTGGCTGATACTCGTCTGTATCATCGCCTGAAGCGCTCGTCTGTGTTTCTCAGATCATCGTCCGATACTCGTCTGTATCTTTGACTATTGGCACTCGTTTGTGTTCTCTTGATGATCATCCAATACTCGTCTGTATTGAAGAGGTTTAAAATCCTGACAGTGGGAATTAAATGTCAAAATGGTTACCGGTCCTGGCGTAACAGGTAAATCCGAAGGAGGCTCGTCTGTCTCAAGCACCAATTATGGTTGCTGCACCTGGCGTAACAGGTTTGCTCAGAAGACTCGTCTGTCTTATACCATATATCCGCGGATAATATATGAAGAAGGTTCGTCTACCTTGATTGCATGTCTATCCCACAGACTTATATGCATTCCCGGAGCCTGCGTAAGGGTTATCCGAAGAAGACTCGTCCGTCTTATTCCACTTATCTGCGTAAGGATTAGTGAAGGAGATTCGTCCATCTCAGGTTACTTTGAAGATCCTTAAGGGCTCGTCCGCTCTCTGCACCTGGCGTCACAGGTCATGCGAAGACTCGTCTGTCAGCATGATAGTATTCCAGATATCAGTTTCAACTTGGAAGAAACTCGTCTGCTTTTTCTCTCCTTCTTATCCCCAGAGCGTCATCTGGTTGGGTTTATTTCCCAGTGTTGCATTCTTCGTCAGAGTGCAAATTTCAGGTCTTCTTGGTATTCAATCACAGTTTATCTCGAATGTCTGATAGCCGTTGCTCTCATCCTTTTCAGATTAACAGTTGATTGAATAGGGGCAGCTGTAACACCTCAAATTTGCCCTCTTCTTGTTTAGCATCGTTATCATATCATAATCATCATGAGCATACCATATCCTTATCATTTAGCATAGAAAAATGAGGCATAACACTCGCATGTTCTAGCATAAGGCATATGATCGGTCATCTGGGAAAATCTGAATCTGCAAGTCAAAATCAAGAGCATGGTGATCTGGCAAGAATCTCACAGGATCATTTTGCACAAGCCTGGTATCATGTTCAGAGCCCTAGAAAGAGAAGATGGATCAAAATTTGCTTGAAACGGTTGGTGCAGGTCTATTTTTGAAGGTTCCCACCAAAGGGAGGGAAATTCAAATTTTCCATGCGTTAACCGGTTAACGCATATGGTTAACCGGTTAACAGCTGCGAAATTTGAATTTCCAGCAGCAATTTCAGCATGTGTGTTTTGGCTCCATTTTCCAATTTTCTGATTTTTATTCATTTGAATTAATTTGAATTTGAGAGAAGGATCTAGAGCATTTATCCAAGCCTCATTCCAACCCTAAATCCAAATCACTTTCTAAGCTAATGCCAAGCCATATTTTTGGATCCCAAACCAAAATTTTGGGCCCCAAACCTAGATCATATTTATTCCATTTCCCTCCAAACCAAAGGAGCTCTCACTCATTTTTCACTCTCATTTCTGAATTTTCATTCCTCTCACTCACAATTCTCTCACTTTTCTCTCCCAATTTTCCAAATCACTCAAAGTTCCTCTTTGAAGATCACACAACCTTGCCTTGAGGTGTGTAGATCTTGGAACTAAACCTCCTTTCATAGCTTCTTTGCATCTCTTTGCTGGTTTTATTGGAGATTCAGATCTGGTTTGAGATCTAGAAGTGCTTTTGGATCTAAAATTCTGCATCAAGGGCTTGTTCTTGCATTTATTTTGCATGGAGTGTGGAGCTTAGCATCGGATCTTCAAAGTTTTGCGCGAGATCTATCGTTTTCAGCTCAATCAACAATTACCAAAGCATACCTCAGCTTTGTAGGTTGGTTAATTTCAGATCTAGCTCTGTTTTTAGCTTATTTGCATGCTTGTGCTTTAGATCCACCATGTGTTTGTGTATTTGATTGTGTTGCATGAATGGTTTGTTTGATTTGTATCCGGATCCGAATGTTATTTGTTCATGAGCTTAATGATATGGATTAATGTGAATTGATCTAATTTTCCATGTGTAATTGATTGCTGGTCTGGTGCAAGCTTATTTGGATAAGCTGTTTTGAGATGCTGTTTTCTGCAGGATTTGTTGCTGTTTTATCAGTGTTAACCGGTTAACGTATATGGTTAACCGGTTAACGCACCTGTTTCATGCGTATTTTGTGCAGGTTTGAGCTGGTTAACCGGTTAACGCATTTGGTTAACCGGTTAACACTGAAGCAGAATGGCTTTTTAGTGTTGTTTTGAGCTTGTTTGATCCATTTGCTTGTTCTAATTGCCTTGGATCATTGCATGATCATTAAGCATGATATTTTAGGGTGATTTGCTTGCTGGTTGATGTATGTTTTCATGTTTTCGACGCGTAAGTCGTGTATTTGCAATGCTTGGCATGTTGTTTGTTTCTGGTTTACAAGAACCTTTGAGCATGATTAATTCCATGATTGTGTTGGTCAATTTGCTGGATTTTTGCTAACATTTCAGGGGCTCATGGTAAGAGAAGTGTGGATGTTTATCCACATTTCAACTTTTCATCTTTCCTCTTTTGCTTTGTTTTTTTTCTTTGTGGTGTTTGATGTGCTTTGTGCCATCATGTGGTTCTCTTTCCCCTTTCTAGTTTCCTCTTCTCTTTTTCTATCTTCTTCCTTCTTCATTAGGGTAGAAACCTCACTAACTCTTAGGACTTCCATGCATGTGAATACTTAGGATTATTTTAGTCCCCCTTTAGAATTTTTCCTTTGAGATCTTTTGGTTCTTCTTCTCTTCTCATCTCATAACTCTTAAAAAGAAAACACTTTAATAAATGTGAAGTGATGCATTGATCCATAGCCTTATTCCATGAGGTATGCTTGTAGTCTTCCCATCTTGGGATAGTACATGTTTACCTTGTGATGCACAAGTCTGATCAAGGTATCTTCTTCATAAAGAAAAGCATAAAAAACACTTCTTCATGTAAATAACCAAAAAAACACTTAATAATTAAGCAAGTTAGTGAGCCTAAGCCCTAATCTTTGGGTTCAAGTTTTGGGGATCTTCTCCTTACTTGAGTGTGCTTGTTCTATTATTCCATCTTGGAATGTAGTGACAAGTGCACATTCCATTGGTGAGAGTTTGAGTTCACTTCCTTGTGACACACTCATAAAAGCTTCTAAAAAACACAAAACAAACAATAAGCGTCTTTCCTTCGGGAATTCTTTTCTCATCTCCTTCGCTCTGTACGCGAACTTGCTCCTACTTGTCATTTTGCAAGACGGTTACGCACTCGTCGTCCGAGTCTGCAACACCTGAGCAATGGCATAGGCAGTTCAAGCCTTGATTCACAAGCAATTTCCTTTTAGTACCCCTAGTTAGGGGAACTACGGCGTCTCTGATCCTCATTATCCCGATGAGGTACGTAGGCAGCGGGGTAGGGCCCGTTCGAGCACAATCTTTATTTTCCCTACATTTTTCTCTTTGTTTCTTATTTCATTTCTTTTCCAGTTCCAGTTTCTTTTCATTTTCATTTCTTTTGCTGCAGTTTTCATACCCTCACCCTTTGAAACAGTATTCTTTGCAAGCGTGGATCCCGTCGGGTACGGCGGACGATCTGGGTGCTAATACCTTCCCAGGTCGTAACCGACTCCCGAGCTCAGTCTCTTTGGTTCGCAGGACCTGTGTCCTTCCTCTTTCTTTCTTCTGGTTTGTGCAGCATTACCATTCCCTTTCTCCGGGATAAAAATGCCTGGCTGGCGACTCTATTCTTCTTCCGCGCCACTTTCGCGTTTGTACCAGGATGGAAATCCCGGGAGCGACACACCTTGCAAGGTGTTTACTTGGATCGACTGGCCGCTTGCCCGTCCATTGGTTTTTCTGACATCGTCATTGCTGGAGAAAGAATAGACAATTTTCTGAAAATGGGAAAGATCCAGGATGCAAGCAGTGCTAGTTCTTCCGGTGTGAGAAAACCTTTTGGCAACGGCCAAAGAAGAAGAGAAGGCGAGACGAATGATGTGTATAGAAGCCGAGACAGAGGTTATTCTCAAGGTTACCACCAAACAGTTGCGGTGACTATTACTCCACAGGTTCAACAACAACGACCACAGGTTCAACAACAACGATCACAGGGTCAGCAACAACAGGTACAGAGACCGTTTCAAGAAAGAACAAGAGCGAGAAACCGCAGACTCGACCCCGTCCCATGCCCATATGCTGTATTGCTCCCGGAGCTGTTAAAGTTGAACCTGGTCGAGCTTCGTACCATGAGACCTCCCACTCCTGACAATCTACCTCCGAATTTTGATGCTAACGCCAGGTGCGAATTCCATTCAGGTGCCCAGGGGCACAGTATTGAGAAATGTTGGGCTTTTCAGAACAAGGTACAGGACCTAGTCGACTCCAAGGCGATCAATTTCGCTCCTCTCCCAAATGTACTCCAGAATCCGATGCCTAGTCATAATGGAACCGGTGTCACGGTCATTCTACCAGATGGTTCACGTTAAGCTGAAGTCTTCGAGTTGATCACCCAGGACGCCAGGGTATTCATGAAGCAAATAAAGCCAGCAGTATTCAAATACTCTCAGTGATGGCATTTATGGGTTTGCCTTTCTTCATTGTTCATTTTTCATCCCTATTGAGGGGAACTACGTCGCTCTGATTCTTCATTGGTCATCAGTCAATGGAGATACGTAGGCAGAAGATCGTCAGGTCTTTCCGAGCAACCTTATGGGGCAACTTTACTCCCCAGCTTCACTCTTTCCTTCAGATGTCTCATGTCAGAGTCAGAATAGCTAGAAGAGGAAGTATTACTGCCATGGTTGGGCATGCAACTGCAAATTGAAGATTACAAGTCTGCGAAAAGAGCTATTGATCGTTGAAAATATCCAAGACTGACAGGTCCAGACGGAGCCAAGCCTCCTCAACTACGGCAATATTCAGTTTCTTTACTGCATTTCCATTTGTAGTTTCTTTTATATGCTAAACATTTGTCTACATGTATGAAATTTGTTTGCTTTTGAATGTTAGAAATAATAAAACTCACATGTTTTTCTTGAAGTAGATCCATTTGCATTCCCTTATAATTGTGCATGTGTACATCGCAATACCAATTGCCATGCTTAAATTCTATGAAAGGAGAATGACGAAACAAAAACGCAAAATCTCTAATTTTGTGCTCTCGAGTAAGGCCCTGTTGACGATGTACAGGCTTTGTTTCAAATCCTTAAATACTGGAGATATAAGGAAGATAGACCCTCGCTAACCCCTTTGAGCCTTGAAGTAGGAGTTTCTTTTCACATAAAAAAAACCTCACATGTAACCCAGGGGCAGGGTAGACGTCAGCTAGTCAGACCAAGCGTTCAGACTTTCATAAAGAAGTGTATTTGAAGATCCGTTGCATTCTACTATGCTAGTCAAAAGGTCCAAAGACCCGAAATCACGATGGTTATCCAAGTCAAAAGGTCCAAAGATTGAAAACCACAATGGTTATCCTTCGTCGACCAAGGAATGAGGCAGTCACAACCCTCGTGAAGCAATCAAGGCAAACAATGTCACGCGACTTGTTCAAAATGCAAAAAAAAAAGAAAAAGAAAAGAAAAGGCCCGCTAAGTCGAAACTTGAAAACAAGCGACTTAAGCAAAAATTAGGGCATCCCGCTGGACTCCACAATCAAAGATTCACAAGAATCAGTCCAGGCAAAAGTTAGGGATAAGCAAAATAACGCAAAAAGTGAAAGATGGAAAGGATTACACAAGAAAGATCCTCAAAATAAGAACAAAGTCGTGTGACACAGACACAAAAGATAAAGGAGTGACTGACTATCAACAATGACCTGATTGGTGTGTGAACTAATAGCAGCAATGGCTCCTCAACCGACGCGAAACTCTTATGAAAGATGAATGCTTGTGAAAACTAGCTGAACATAGGAATGGAGAACATCACGAAGAGCGGGTGGGCACAAATAAACTTCGAGCCTATATCCTTTGTTTCTATAACCGTGAACCAGGCCACGATACAACCCTTAAAAGTCCTAACTGAAACAGGGTTAATTTGAGAGCGTACTACCACGAGACTGCGTTCCTGACTCCTATGAGTTGTGCTAAAAGACGTTTGTTGGTATTGCATGTACATACTTTCATTCAAATAAAGGTCGTATCTTAACCAGTGATTCGCTCGCGAAGGTTAACGATCCATTTTCAAAACTTCAAGATTAACATGTTTGTTGAATTAGGATTTTCATTCTAAGAATAAACATTTTCTCACTTGCATACATTTGTTGAGCATCCTAAATGGTTCACATGCGGAAATTCAATCCAGAAGCTCAAGCTTGCCAAGTTGAGAAGTCTAAAGCTTCCGAAAGACTGTCACGTCAAGGTGCACTTTTCTGAGAGAACTTCATTGAGCAAGGACTTTCCTGATTAGTCGCGGTAAGAGCTAGCCAATCCGGGGCAGTTAAGTCGAGCAATCTCTTCAAACTTCAGTCAAACTGGGGCAATCACCTCAAGGTTCAGATCTCTCCAAGAGCGAAGATTAGTCAGTCAAGTGCAAAACTATTCAAGTACTCGTACTGGGGCAGGCCACCCCAATAAGTATGAGAGTTCATTCTTTCCCGAAGACAGACGATCGGAAGCATTTACCCGGAGTTTAGAATACCGTGGTCACTTGTCAAGCCAACTATCTCGTTCAGCACTTCTGACAGATACAAACTCATCCGCATTGGCAATGGTTACCTCCCCAGCAAGGTTATTACATTGATTCATGCAGTCGTTACAATACCTAAGAGTTTAAAGACGCCAAGTCTTTTGTAAAATCCTCTTGAGGTAAAATCCATACGGAAGCAGCTGATCCCCAGCCCGGGACAATTTGAAATCTTTCCTCCTCAGCAGGACGTGTCTCGGTGTTGTCATCTCCAGCAGGCAAATGGAAGTTGTCCTCACTAAAGTCAGCACTTTTTCTTTCAGTTGGTTTCCTTGATCTTGATTCCTCATCAGATCCAAGGCAATTCTTATTCCCCTAGAAGATTTCAGATAAATCATTCTCCTCCCCAACAGGTCCATAAGAGTGGATATTCCTCAATAATCGAGGTATCCCCAGGCACGGCCCTCAAAGCTAAAAGTCCAATTTATTTTTGGCAAAGGTGATAATTCGGGACAGATGAATTCGAATTCGCGATCAGTGTGTTTCCCCACAGATTTAGCCGAGACTTATTACTTCCGCGTCAGGAATTTCTTTTACATTCACATCAGTTTATTAACGATACTCAAGACATAATATCCCCAGTGTCATGGGGCAACATACCATGGAATTCAACCTATGCAAAGTCCAGCCGCAGACTGGCCAAAGTCCATCTTCGGGTGGCAGATTTCAAAGTCCAGCCGCAGACTGGCCAAAGTCCATCTTCGGGTGGCAGATTTCAAAGTCCAGCCGCAGACTGGCCAAAGTCCATCCTCGGGTGGCAGATTTCAAAGTCCAGCCGCAGACTGGCCAAAGTCCATCTTCGGGTGGCAGATTTCAAAGTCCAGCCGCAGACTGGCCAAAGTCCATCCTCGGGTGGCAGATTTCAAAGTCCAGCCGCAGACTGGCCAAAGTCCATCTTCGGGTGGCAGATTTCAAAGTCCAGCCGCAGACTGGCCAAAGTCCACCCGCAGTGTGGTAAATTTCAAAAGTCCCCCGTAGTGGGCAAAAGCCTCCCGTAGTGAGCAGAAGTCTCCCGTAGTGAGCAAAAGTCCACCCGCAGTGTGGCAAATCTCTAAAGTCCCCCGCAGTGGGCAAAAGTCCCCCGCAGTGGGCAAAAGCCTCCCGTAGTGAGCAAAAGTCTCCCGTAGTGAGCAAAGGTCCACCCGCAGTGTGGCAAATTTTCAAAAGCCTCCCGTAGTGAGCAAAAGTCTCCCGTAGTGAGCAAAAGTCTCCCGTAGTGAGCAAAAGTCCACCCGCAGTGTGGCAAATCTCAACAGTCTCCCACAGTGAGCAAAAGTCCAGCCGCAGACTGGCCAAAGCCCATCTTCGGGTGACAAGTTTCAAAAATCTCCCACAGTGAGCAGAAGTCCACCCGCAGTGTGGCAAACCCTTAAAGTCCACCCGCAGTGTGGCAATGTATTTTGAAGTCCAACCGCAGATTGGCGAAAGTCCATCCTCAGGGTGGCAGTATATCACAAGTCCACCCACAGCGTGGCAATTTCCAAAGTCCACCCGCAGTGTGGCAATGTATTTTGAAGTCCAACCGCAGATTGGCGAAAGTCCATCCTCAGGGTGGCATCATTTCCAAAGTCCACCCGCAGTGTGGCAATGTATTTTGAAGTCCAACCGTAGATTGGCAAAAGTCCATCCTCAGGGTGGCAAAATATCTTAAATTTCGGTCGCAAATTCTCAAAATCCACCCGCAGCGTGGCAAGCCAGTAGTCCTCTGGCATCATTCAAAAGGCATCCCATGTTTACTATTCTTCACATCATAATTATATCCAAAGCAGAGTTCATTCGATTGAGTTTATCTCCATGTTCTTCTGTCGTAGAGAGCAAATTTTCTGGATGTTTCTGGTATTCAATCCCTGCATACTTCAAACGTCTGAAAGCAACTGCTGTCATCCATTCAAGTCTACAGTGATTGAATAGGGGCAGCTGTAACACCCCAAAATTTGCCCTCTAAATTATTATCTAACTAGCTTACGTTTAGTTCATTTGTTTCTTTCATTAGGTCATAATGTTTTCCATCATACGTTTTCATTGGACTCCTAAGACTTGGGAGTGTAGCGTCTCCTTGTGATTAGAACCCTATTCCAAGTATTAAAGTTTGGTTCAGTGGAACGTGAGGATCAGCAATCATGGCTTATTCCCTCGATCATATGGCCTTCAAATGATTCGCAGAATCAAGGTGATAACATTGAAAAACAAGTGACAGTTAATGGTGATTAACTTTAAGTCAAGGTCATGAAAAGATATCAGGTTGAGGTGCAAGTTTAGGGAGAAGCTCATGTTAAGTAGTTTTTTTGTTCATTGATGAACAAAGTACCATTTTCCATATTTCGAGTCTTGACCCTTTTAAAATCTTTAAATCTTGTCGGTTTTTTTTTCCTTTCGTCATTCAAATTCGTACAATAGTCCTTCACATTCGTTGTTTACTCATATCCGTTGAGTTTCTAAGTCTAAATGAACCCATGTTTGTCTACTTTCTTCCAAAAAAAAATAATAATAATCTTGGGGCCCAATGTTCAATAGAGCCCAAAGTCATATCCAACTTCCAAACCCGAGTCATGATTACGCCCACGTTTATCATGTTGGTATTTCAATCCATTCTTTTATTGTTACTGTACCAATAGAGTCCAATAATGGGAAAGTAAGTTCTTTTTTACTTTTTAGTAAAATATCCTAAAGGGTAAGGAAATACATGACAAATGAATCATTTAAAAGAAAGTACAACAAGGAAAAAACTCCAACAATCTTCATCACGACAAAATTCAGAATCATCGTTCTCAGTGACTTCCGCAACCTATAACCTCTCTTGATCTTCATAAGTCCCCAACTCAAATCCAACATGGGAAGTAGGAGGCATGCAATAAGTGTAATTGTAAAAAATCAGTGCTTGAAACTTTATTGTGAGTGCATTGCTGCTGGAATTTACTACACAGGACTTTGCTCATGTCAAAACTGTTTGAATAAAGCAATTAATAAAGATAAAGTCATGGAAGCTCGCAAGAAGATTGTGCCTAAAGTTAAGGACCCCAACAAAGGAGGATGCAACCGCAATAAATCAAATTGCATGAAGAAACACTGTGAATGTTTTAAGGCTGGTGTTGGTTGCTCCTCAAGTTGTAACTATCAATGGTGTGAGAGTATACATGGTGGAAAGGATAGACTAGACAGTAAGGCTGAAACAAAATCTTACCACGAAGAAACAGAAGCATTTTTTAGAAACAAAAGCATTTTTGAATATTATTGCAGTTGTAATGTTAAGTCCAAAATATACAACATAAGAAAAAGCCTAAGGGAGGGGGATGCTGGCTGCGGCACAAAACAAACAAAAAAAAAAGAATTCCGGGAAGCTTCAACTTTCAGTTTTCCTCGTCAACAAAATTCTGCATAAGCTTCTCATCATTTGTTTTCAATCGGCGAATAATCGAGATCTCCAATCTTCACACTTCATGTCCTTAAAACTTTGAACCTCTACTTTTTCTTACAATCTCCCAGATTCAAGAGCTTAATCACCGCACCGAAAACCTCCTTCATAATCGATAATCCTGCACACACATAAAAAAAACTGAGCTAAGTTATCACCAACAATAATAGTTCCTGCAACCAGAATTCAACGACTACTAATACAATAGTATTCCATGTGATTCAAAGTCGCAACAATATGACGTAGTCGAATTCACAAAACTCAGGAAATCCAATTACAAGCATAACCAAAAAACAGTTAAAGTTTCGACATGGCTGAAGCTTCCGCAGTAGTAAAAACCTCTCAACCTTCAGTAGCCAAAAAGAAAAGAAAACTTAATCAGAACTATTAATTGAGTTCGGCCCCCTCTTTTACACTTCCATTAACTTCGCCGTCATCCGCAAAAATATCAACTATACTTGTGTTTCCAATTGCAATAGCCGGTCCAAAAGATCCGTCGTCGCTAACCTGCAAATATAGACAAGTAGAACAGGGCCACGAATAAGAACAATCACATGTCAATATGATGAATTGTCGCAGTAAGACTATAAAGGGCCTGATAGAGACGGAAAAAGAAACTAAAAAAAAAGGATTGTGACAATGTGCATACCAGGATCGTTTCCGTTGCTCAAAGTTGGAGATGTCGTTGAAGTCCATCGAAGATTAATGGAACTTAGCAACAGCCGCAAGCTGCCTCATCGTCTTCATCCGGATTCTATGTTTCAACCGATCCCGCACATTCCATGAGGTTACTGGATAGACTGTAAGTTAAATTCGCCTCATCACCCAAGACTTTCCTTCAATTATGACCTTACAACTCTGCCTTAAATACAAGACCTGCAAGGTACAAATAACAAAAAATCAGATTGGCAACCAGAACTCAATCAATATAGTTATATGCTATAACCGTTTTCTAACAAATTCACAACAAACTCTAACTGTTTTAACCAATTCACAACAGATTTTTCTAACTGACTTACCTGAAAAAACAAAAGGATTCTTCATTCCATCTGTTATAAAAGGAGAAGCTTATTGCAGATTGGGGGGGGGCTCGGCTTCTTTGATTCTTCTCTTCAATTTTTCTTCTTTTTTTACTCCTTCATCAACTTTTCTCAGGGTCTTCATCATCCTCAAAAGCTTCAATTTTCTTCTTCATTTTCCTTCATGCTCTAGCTTCATATCCCTTCGATTTTTCTCATTCATCATCTTCTTCCAACTGTCTTTATCAATGGCAAAATCCAGTCCTGTAAAAAAGAAGCTAAGAGTCAAAACCAGTGGCCATTGATTCTGCATAAGGAAACCAATAAGGTTGCAACGAATTCAAGAATTCCAATCAACCGTTCACAATCACAAGGGATAAACCATAATCGCGAGAAGGATAGGCGCGAACAAAAACGACAATTTCAGAGATGAAGTAGAAGGACTGAATCAAATGAAAACTGTGGAATAACAGGTGTACCTGAAGTTGTGAATTTCGACTTGTTTTTTGAAGCAGCACTAGGCATTCGTTCTTCCTCTTCCCGGTCCGTGTCCCTTCAACGACCTACTCCATTCATGCTATCGGCTTCGTCTTCTTCAGGCTTTCTTCTGCGAACACGCCACTCATCATCTCCGTCTTCCTCGTCGAACGGTGCCGTATTCGCACACCATCACGATCTTTGAATCAAGGTACAATGGTTTTGATCCATCTTTGATTAAGCTTCTTCATTTTTGCTTCGGAATTGCTTGAGTTGAAAATTTAGGAGAGGTTTAGGATATGTTGATTAAGAGAGTTGAGGTTGTGAGAGTTAGGGTTTAGATTTGGGGATAAAAGTGAAGTTTAGGTCATGTTTGAGAGAGGACGTTCAGAGGTGGTGGTCACTCTCCTTCTATGGTTCCCGCGGCGGCGCCGATCGGAGGCGGAGAGATGCTTAGGTTAGTTTTGGGGAAGAAGAAGGAGTGGAAAGGGTTTGTGAAGAGGAAAGGAAAGGAGACGCGTGAGTGGGGGAGGAAAGATTTGATTTTGGTTCTGACTTGGTTTAAATTATGAGGTTATGTGTTAATTGGGATTAGAATTGTTTTAATTCTCATAAAGATTTGTTTAATATACCTTTAATTATATTAAAACCCATAAATCTTGATTAAAATCATAAAAAACCTGATTAAAGAAAAACACTCATTAGTTCCTCTCTCTTCCACCGTCCTTAATTAGTTTTAGGGGATAAGGTGAGTTTTTTTGGTCCAATCCGGCGGTGACACATGTCACCGTCCGGTTGGACCGATTTTGGTGAATCTTATCATCTCCTTCCTTGCTAATGGGCCTGCGGATTACTACTGGCACCCTCCATTTAAGCCCAATTGCCTTTATAACTTAAGAACATTGCTATTCCTACCCCCTCTCTTATCTCCTTTTCTTTTAATTTCTATTTTACATAGTTTTCGATTAATTCATGAATAAATACTAAAATATATAATAAAAATGCCTAAAAATTACATTAGAATATTAGATCAATTTAGAACTTCTCCCAATTTTTATTTTCTGATTTTAACCATTTTTCGATTTAATTTCGTTTTTTTAATTTAATTGACTTATATTGAATTTTCACTTGGACACATAAATTTGTACAATTTATTTCTGCCACTTCCCATAACATTTTTTGCCCATTCTTTTTGCTATGATTAGAAGACAAGTTAAAGTACCTAGAATATTTTTTTTGTATTTTTTAGGGCATTTTTTCTACTATTTTAATAGTGTAATTTGTGCAAAGTTGTGATTAAACTTTACATAGAATTAGGTGACCATTTGCCTTAGTTAGAATGAGATTTTTTTACACAAAGCTATAATCAGGTTTAAGACCTTAGGAATTTAATTTCATATTTTTCTCATGACTTTTAATATTTTTTGTCATTTTAATTCATTTCCATCATATTATGCATATTCATGGTTCATATCATTCACTAACTATTTGTTTTTGTGCAAGGTATGTGTTCAAGGATTGGCTTATGGACTTGGATACTTTTATGCCTCGATTATGTTTTATATTTTGTGTACTTTGTGATGTAATATCTTAGAACTTGTATGCTTTTATAGTTTCCATAAGTAGGATAGAAAAGATAAAACGAATCGATAGAAAGCCAAAATTTCAAAAACAAATAAAGTATTCGATCCAACGTCGAGTATATTTTCAAATAAATAAATAAAGTTCATATTATTTTAGGGTTCCTCGATCACCATCGTGCCACTCCATCCAACCAAAGGCAAGCCTTGTATGTTTCACACCATAAGTCGTGCGTCTTAGCATCACGCAACCGACCCACCCGATCCATTGTTTCATCCCATTTACATTTCATACCGTGTTTACCCACCATGACTTAGGAGGACCCTATTGTTCAATATTAACTCTTGTACTTTCATTTCTAGTTTAATATCTCTTAGGTAGATTAAATCTCAAATCTCACTAACCATAGGTTATCTTCAAATTCAAACTGATTTAGGGTAAGTCTAGTTTCCCTTAGAATTTTTCCTTTGACAACTTGAGTCTCTCTTCTCATCTTAAAAGAAAATCAAAAACACTTAATAAAGGAAATGTGTACAACGCGCCACGAGCCTTAAGCTATACGGGAAATGACTAGTGGAGGTCTCCTTCACTCTTCTAGGATGCTTTACAAACGTTCCATTGGGGGCGATCTTGGAAAGTATTCGCTCCTGTGTCATAGTCTTTAGTGTTGTACATTCAATAAAACACAAATTCAAAACATTTCTTCTAAAAGACAATAAACCAAGAAGTCACGTCTTCTTTCTCATCTCATACTCTTTGCGGACGAACATGACTTGCCTCGACAGTTCAAACAACGACACGGTAAACACCCTCGAGTCAGAGCCGGTAACACCTAAGCTAGAACTATGGCAACGTCATCCTAAAAACCACAAACGAGTGTAAGCCTTAGTTAGACGAACTACGGCGTCTCTGATCCTCATTTATCCCGATGAGGTACGTAGGCAGTGGGGTAGGGCCCATTCGAGCACATTCTTTATTTTCCCTACATTTCCCCTTTTCTTTCCATTCTCATGTTCTCATTTCAGTTCATTTCTCATTCCCATTCCAGTTAGCGGGTCTTATTCAGCAGCTGTTTTTTTTTCTCACCCTTTGAAACAAACAAGCAAGCGTGGATCCCGTCGGGTACGACGGACGGATTGGGGTGCTAATACCTTCTCAATTCGTAACCGACTCCCGGATCCAGATCTTTGGTTCGCAGGACCTTGTCATTTCCTTCTTCCTCAGGTTTATGCAACATTACCTTTCCCATTCTTTCGGGATAAAAATGTCTGGCTGGCGACTCTAACCTTTTCCGCGCCACTTTCGCGTTTGTACTAGGATGAAAATCCCGGGAGCGACACATAGGAGTCATACTAATGGCAAAGGGGGGTTTTGTCACTCTTGTCTTATGGGCCGGCTGGATCTCATTGAGATCGCTTGTGTGTAATTGTTTTTTAGTAATAAAGTAAATTTTTATCCATAAAAAATAAAAAATAAAAAATAATAATATAGTAATAATTTTTTAAATTTTTTTTATTATAACCAAGATGATAATAATAATAATAATAATAATAATAATAATAATAATAATAATAATAATAATAATAATAATAATAATAACATTTTAAAAGTTTAAATTTTAATTTTATCATCATTTTAATTTTTATTCGTATGATTATATATTTTTATTAATTTATTTCAAAATTGAAAAGTAGTTTTTTTAGTTTTGAAGTTTTTAATGTCTTTAATTAAAAAACAATTTGTGTTCATTAAAAAATATTCTTTGATTGGACAAATTATTTTACTGAGTAATCTTAGAATTCAATGTGTTTACTCATTTTCTTAAAAGATTTAATAGTTCTAAGGAATAATAATAATAATTGTTACTATATAATAATAATAACATTTTAAAATTTTAAATTTAAAGTTTATCATTATTTATATTTGTATGATTATATATTTTTATTAATTTATTTTACTGGGTAGTTTTAGAATTCAATGTGTTTACTCATTTTTTTTAAAAGATTTAATAATGAATATATATATATATATATATATATATATATATATATATATATATATATATATATATATATATATATATATATATATATATATATATATATATATATATATATATATATATATATATATATATATATATATATATATATATATATATATATATATATATGAGTTACAAAATACTTATGAAATATAATAATAATTGTTACTAATTTTATGTTTAGTAATTGATATAAGTTATTAATGTCTTTAATTAGAAAATAATTTGTTATAATAGTTGTTATTTAAGTATTTATTTGCATATAAAATTATTTAGTAAGTTATTTAGATTATGTTTGCAATTATACTATTCATTTTATAATAATGTTTGCAATTATACTATTAATTTTTTAATTGTGAAAAGACAATAAATATATATATATATATATATATATATATATATATATATATATATATATATATATATATATATATATATATATATATATATATATATATATATATATATATATATATATATATATATATATATATATATATATATAACTTTATAGTCAATACTATGTAAGATTAAATTACAAATATTTATATCATATCTACTTATATAGACAAATAATCTAGATCTCTATTTGTAAGAAATCATAAAAGTTAGACATTTATTTTATATGTCACATTCATTTACTTATTATATTAATGCTAAATTTTAGTTAATAAAATATTTTAGCTATATTTTTTATCAACTGTAATTTTCATATTAGAAATAACACTTCATTTTTTTATAGATGTTGATATTTAATTTTTTATTTGCATATAAATTATTTTGTAGGTCATTTAAATTATATTTGCAATTATACAATCAATTTTTTAATGTAAAATACAATAAATTAGAAAAAAGTTTACTTCTATCAAATTAGAAATAAAACTTCATTTTTTTTTATAATAATTAATATTTAATTTTTGATTTGTATATAAAATTATTTTGTAGGTCATTTAGATTATATTTGCAAGTATACTATCAATTTTTAATGTGAAAGACAATAAATTAGAAAAAGTTTATTTTTTAGTCAATAAGATGTGAGATTAATTTAAACATATTTATATTATATCTAAGGAAAAATAATAATAATTGTTACTATATAATAATAATAATAACAATTTTAAAGTTTAAATTTATATTTTATCATCATTTTTATTTTTATTTGTATGATTATATAGTAATATAGTAATTTAGTAATAATTTTTATTAATTTTATTTATTGTAAGAGGAACGATGATGATGATAATAATAATAATAATAATAATAATAATAATAATAATAATAATAATAATATTTATAATAATAATATTTTTAACTTATTTTATATATTCATAGTATTTATAACTTATTTGTAACTTATAATAATAGTATTTAATAATAATAATAATAATAATAATAATAATAATAATAATAATAATAATATTTGTAACTTATTTTGCATGTATATTATTATTATTATGTATATTAATATTGAATATTCTAAGAGAATGTCTATTTCTAACTTATTTTATATATTCATAATATTTATAACTTATTTGTAACTTATAATAACAGTATTTATAATAATAATAATAATAATAATAATAATAATAATAATAATAATAATAATAATAATAATAATAATAATATTTGTAACTTATTTTGCATGTATATTATTATTATTATTATTATTATTATTATTATTATTATTATTATTATTTATATTAATATTGAATATTCTAAAGAAATGTCACATAGACATTTAGAGTTAGGGAAGTTGTCACATAGACAATTAGGGTTAGGGTTGTCACCAAATATTTATATGTGAGATTCATTTACAAATATTTATTAAATGTTAATTTCATATTAGAAATAAAACTTCATTTTTTTATAATAATTGTTGATATTTAATTTTTTATTTGAATATAAAATTATTCTGTAGGTCATTTAGATTATATTTGCAATTATACAATCAATTTTTTAATGTGAAAGACAATAAATTAGAAAAAATTTACTTTTTTCATATTAGATATAAAACTTCATTTTTTTATAATAGTTGACATTTATTTTTTTATTTGTATATAAATTTATTTTGTAGGTCATTTAGATTATATTTGCAATTATACTATCAATTTTTTAATGTGGAAAATAATAAATTAAAAAAAATTTACTTTTTAGTCAATAATACGTGAGATTAATTTATACATATTTATATTATATCTAAGAAAAATTAATAATAATTACTACTATATAATAATAATAACATTTTAAAAGTTTAAATTTATATTTTATCATCATTTTTATTTTTATTTGTGTGATTATATAGTAATATAGTAATATAGTAATAATTTTTATTAATTTTATTTATTGTAAGAGGGATGATAGTAATAATAATAATATTTATAATAATAATATTTGTAACTGTTTTTATATATTCATAATATTTATAACTTATTTGTAACTTATAATAATAGTATTTATAATAATAATAATAATAATAATAATAATAATAATAATAATAATAGTTTTTATAATAATAATAATAATAATATTTGTAACTTATTTTATATATTCATAGTATTATAACTTATTTGTAACTTATAATTAGTAAGTAGTATTTATAATAATAATAATAATAATAATAATAATAATTGTAACTTATTTTGCATGTATATTATTATTTATTATTATTATTATTATTATTATTATTATTATTATTATTATTATTATTATTATTATTATTATGATTATTAATATTGAATATTTTTAAAAAAAATGTCACATAGACATTTAGAATTAAGGAAGTTATCACATAAACAATTAGGATTAAGGTTGTCACCAAGGTTATCATCATGACAATCTTGGAGTTAGATTAAATAGATAGATAAATGATCTTCACACCATTTTGAAATTAACTACTAGAAGAAAAAAGAACTTGTTCATATAAACATAGTCAGAAATTTCATACTTGGAATTAACTACTAGAAGAAAAAAGAACTTGTTCATATAAACATAGTCAGAAATTTCATACTTCCTCAATCAAAACTTGGAATTAACTACTAGAAGAAAAAAGAACTTGTTCATATAAACATAGTCAGAAATTTCATACTTCCTCAATCAAAACTCTAAATAAAAATAAAAAAGTACATCCTGCAAGCTAATTAAAACACACTCCACCTATGCATCATCTTCATTTTTCACGAGTTAAGTCAATGCTTCTTACATAATCCCACATCTACAAGCAAAAAAAAATCAAACACACTCAAATTTTTAAATTGAGTTTAGAGAAAAATCATGAAGCAAACATATTGCAAAAACCTACAAAAACTAGAAGCATCTATTTGGAAAAAAACATATGTATTTGTACATCGATAATTAAAATAAAAACAACTTACATTTACACTAATAAATCTCAACAGAACCCATGCTAGTTAATTGTTCCAACTTCTTTCAAAAAAAAAATGTTAGCAGCAACACAGTAAACCCATGAAAATAAATTATACATCTCCTTCCATAAAAGAAAACTAGATCCAAAAAACTTTAAATCAATCTTCACCTTTACCATTGAAGATAAATAGGGGTGATCAATACTTAAGAAGATAGTTTGATAACATGGAAAAAAACAATGAGTTAGAAGGATATGAATAAAAACATAAATAACTGAAATAAAAAAAATCTAAAATTATAAATCAATAAAATCAAACATTGATTTTAGAAACAACAAGAAGAAAAAAAGGTAGAACTTGAAGGTGAGTCAGATCTTGTCTCTTCAAGGTTATTTGTAGAATATATTCTATGTGACTAGAAATGATGTGGGTGGTGGTGACTGAGGCCGGTGAAGTGATCTGAGGGAGGTAGATGGATGAAGGTGAAGGGCGATGGAGGCATGGATAAGGTTTGTTTGTGTGTGTGTGTGTGTGTGTGTGTGTGTGTGTGTGTGAGAGAGAGAGAGAGAGAGAGAGAGAGAGAGAGTATTGGGAAAAACCTAAGTCTCATATTGGCTATATATAGAACTCACAAAGGGTTTAAATAGAGTGACACTCCTCACCTTACCAAGCAGTTTTGTAAGGTTGAGTTAGACCAAACTCTAATTATATCAGAGAGAGAGAGAGATGGAAGAAATATGGGAAAGTGAGGTTATGTGTGTCGTGTGAAAGTGAGGTAGTGTGTCTCAAACATAATGTAAAGTAGTTTTGCTAAAGTTAATTGGGCGGGTTAGGGTACCCGTGGTTCCATTTCTTTCACACAGACCCGTCCATGTTAAACTAGACTAACCCATTTGATTGGCCCGCTAAACTGATAACCCAAATAAACCCACCCAAATTTCTTTATTTTTCCGGTTTATTGCGGATTGGGTTGGGTCGCAGTTTTTTGTCCAGCCCTAATGAAGGGCATATATATCCCATTGGTCATCTCGAGAAAGCTATTTTGGTTGTTTCTTCATAGTTGAAAGACATAAAAGTGATGATTATGGTTCAATAGAGAAATGGTGTAAATCAAGGTTTCAATTCGGAAGTAGAGATAGGTGTAGGTTATCTGTAGAGCTATCATGTTGGTAGCGTGGGTAAGTAAAACTGTAAACACTTGGAAAAAGAAGACGTGGGAAAGAGATTGGATTATGGCTATAAGGGAACAATTCCCAAGAGGAGGAAGTCAAAGAAAGACTTGGAGTTATTGGATGTAACTCGTTCGATGCAAGTAGTTTCTTTTGATGACAATCTAGTTAGGGTCCTGGGCCAAAACAAATTAATTGGGCTAGTTAAAAAAAAGAGTTGGGCCTTTGGATAAAAACTATACTAAAGCCCAAAAGAGTAAAATATTGGTAAAATAAAAGTTATAGGATGAAGGGATATTCAAGTAGGCATGACAACATAATCCATACCCACGGGTACTCACCCGAACCCGCTCTAAAGCTGACGGGGAAACCCCGCTTAATTGGGTTTGTGTTTGGATTTTCCCCGATTATAAAATATGGGGATGGGTTGAGCAATGGGGACACTAATACCCACCCTGAACCCACCCTTTTTTTTATTATGTACATTATTATTTATTTTTTATAACTTAGAATATTAAATATATGGTCAATGTTTTGATATTTTAATTTGTATTTATTATTTAAAATATTAGAAATGCAAGTATGAAATTTTTTAGATCGTTTTATTTTATTATGGATAAATAAATATTTCTATTAAAAAATTGATTTCACTAAATGGATGGTGGTGAGGCGGGGATATCTGAACCCAACCCGGACCTGTTTGGAACGAGTTTGGGTTTTAATTTATCATCCCCGTTTAGGTTCAGGGCAGGGAACAAGGACTGTTTGGGGTTTCGGGTTTGAGTTTGGAGGAGGTAAAAATTGTCCTCGACCTTCCCCGTTGCCATGCCTATATTCAAGCCTTTGCATTTTACTTTACTAAGACATCCGAGAAATTCAGGTATCGTTCACTCTTTATTGTCCTCCCATTCTCATTCTAACGCACCTTTAATCAATTTCTTGATTGGTTTCGTGCTATGTTGTGGGGAATTATTTGATGATGATGTTATGCAAGTAAATAATAGGTATTAGATAAGCAATAACAAGGAGTTAACATTGAAAATTTGGGAAAAAGTTGAGTAATTAGATCTAAATGGGAGAGGGAAATTAATTCACATGTTAAGGCAATCAGGTAGAGCTGTCAAAATGGGCTAGCCCACATGGGCCGGTCCGTCAGACCCTAAAAATTATAGGGCTTGGGCTTTAAAATTAGAGTCCATATTTTTCAAGTATTTTTTAGCCCAACCCTAAAAAGCCCACTATCCATTAGGGCTAGCCCATATAGGCCATGGGTAGCCCATTATGTCCATATCGCTATAAATTTTTAAAAAATTATATTAATACTTATATTGTCTTACTCCAAAAAAAAGCATATTGATTTTTGTCAACTCACTAAATTTTATCTCTATTCTATTTTATATTTATTTTTTAAATATTATACATTAATATAATCAGTACTCTTTTCTTGTATTCTATTAGTTTCTCTTATGTTAAATATTCGAGTATTATTTTATACAATTTAGACATGTATTGTATTTAAAACACATTATAGTATTTATAAAAGATAATATAGTACATAAAATGTTATGCCATTTTGATTTTAATTTTTTATTTAAAATAAAACCCCGTTTAGGGTCGGGTAGCCCGAAGCCCATATAGGACCGGGCTCAGGTAGTAATTTTCTAGCCCATATTAGAAATGAGTTTTTTTGTCTCAGCCCTAAAAATTCTGAACCCATTAGGGTCGGCCCGTTTAGGACTGGATAACCCATTTTGACGGCTCTACAATCAGGTGCATTGAAGCAAGGGAAGAATAAGGGTTAATTCAGAAGGATTCAAAATTGAAAGGTTTTCAATTAATAGTCTATCTATAAACATTTGAGGGGTATGTAGCTATTTAAAAAAGGAGGGTATCATAAAACTCATTCAGAAGAATCATATTGAAGTTTGTTTCATTCAAGAGACAAAGTTACAACTTGTGGATGATGTCATGGTGTGGTATTTATGGGGAGATCGAGATGTTGAATGGAAGGAAAGGGCGACAATCGGTAGAACTGGAGGTATTTTGATCATGTGGAAAATAAGATTGATGGAGGTTACTTTCAACTTTTTAAGGGAGGGTTTTGTTGGGATATATATGGCTTGGAAGGAGTCTAGCATCTACCTAATAAATGTTTATGCTTCATGCAGTTTTAATTTGAAACGAGTAATGTGGATGAAGTTGTTGGACTCTAAGGACAAATTTGAGGTTAGAGAATGGTGTTTTTCCATAGATTTCAACATAATGAAGGGGGTCGTCTTGGTTATTAACAATTTTGAGATAAGGGAATTTAAAGAGTTTGTAATCAACATTGAGCTTGTAGATTTACCTTTATCAGGAGGAAAATTTACTTGGTATCGAACTGATGGTTCGGTGATGTGTCATTTAGACCAGTTTCTTTT
Source organism: Lathyrus aphaca (assembly GCA_963966055.1). Classification (NCBI taxonomy): domain Eukaryota; kingdom Viridiplantae; phylum Streptophyta; class Magnoliopsida; order Fabales; family Fabaceae; genus Lathyrus; species Lathyrus aphaca. The sequence continues at coordinate 465,526,000 of OZ014522.1, read as the reverse complement.
ATTTGAATGATTGATTGATTTTTGGAAAAATGGAGCTTATGAGGTAGGGTGCAAGGACTTGTTAGACCATTGTCGAATCTTGACAAGCAATAAGGAGATCAATTGGGGACCGGAGCCGTTTAAGTTCTTCAACTGTTGGATTGAGCATAAAAAATTTAAGTCATTTGTGAAATCAATTTTGAAAACTCTCGAAGTGATAAGTAAGGTGAATTTCATGCTCAAGGAGAAATTGAAAGGTCTTAAGGAGCAACTCAAATTGTAGAACATGATTTTTTCTTGTCTTTGGACCTTCAAGGGGATGAGGTTGATACAATGATCAATAATTTAGATGTAGTAGTTGTAATACCCTAAAACCCTACACTCTTTATTTATGAAAATAACATATAATTTTTCTCAACATCGGTGCTACACATTCTCAACATGCATCTTTCTCAAAATTATTACACAAATCAGCAACGGAACTCAATAAAACATTGAAACCATTTATTTATTTCAAACACAAAATACTTCATAAAATAAATCAAAATTCTCAGAGCATAAAAGTAACAAAGTAACCCATCCCAGTATTACATTTCAAACTGATAACTAAAATAACTAAGAAAATAAAAATAATGAAGAAGGCTTCAACGCCATCCTACAACTCAACAACGACTAGTGCTCCACTACCTGAGTATATGTACCATAAATGTACAAGACACCACAAACAAAACAACCAAGGGGTGAGAATACATCCATTAATGTTAGTGGTGTAAAATATAACAAACAATATCATAATTCATAAAAATCATCAATCATATGAATCATTCACAACAATTACTCAATCATAGTGCATATATGCATGCAATGCATCAACTTTTCTACTTCAATGCATGTTTTTTTTTCAATTTTGGACATCAGAGCTATGTTACTGATTGATCCACTCACCGATGGTTCCTCTCTGAACTTGGATTCTCTTTGAACTCAGACTCATCACTGGCCCCTTATTTTGAACTAGTAGCTCATCCATGGACAAAATTTTGTACACCTATCTCCTATACATGATGCATGAAATGCAACAAAATAAATGCCAACGCATAAATCATAATCAGTCCTTCTATGAACCCATACCATCGCCAATATAAGGCCATCACTATAGTTCTGCTCAAAACTACACATCTCAACATAACTCAACATAATATATAATTATAACACAACATTATTACATAACAACACTCACCAATAGTGTAAGAAAATATCATTACACAATCATCAACCTTCAACGGGGTCGGCTCATAAATCAACAAAACTCACAAATAATTATGTCACTTTTTGTTTAAAACTTTTGAGTCACAATGCATACTTTAACCTTAACTCAACTACTCATCAACTCGACTCTAAACCATGTTAGATGACTAAAACTTTTATTCACACAATTCTAAACATAATGACTCAACTCACCAAACTCATCAAAGCAGTAGCAAACAGTCACCGCCGTAAAAAACAACTCAAAAAAAGGAACTGACGAACCATAAGCGATCATTAAGGGGCTGACGGTCGTCACCTCTCTCTATCTATCTATCTATCTATCTATCTATCTATCTATATATATATATATATATATATATATATATATATATATATATATATATATAAATTACACACACACACTCACACAAAACTATCATTACGTTTATGCTTGGGCAAAGAATCCGTCCTAGATACCATGATGGTCGGTCCGTCACCAATATGGCGCCAGTCAGCTTTTCCCAATGCAATGGCAGTTGGCCCGTCATGAAAGATTTCACATATAAATTCACATGAAATACAGTAATTAACATAATATAAAAATAGTATCATAACACAATGATATAAAAAGGTTTTCACAACCATCTCAAGATGCAAAACCTCATCAATAGAGGAAAGGAAAAATAACAATGAAGAAGGTTAGGATTCCTCTATATCCTCTATGCATAATACACCTATAGATGAATAACACCCCCCCCCCCCCCCCATTACCTCAAATTTGTAGAAAAGGTTGGAACTTGGCTATGGTGTTCCTCTTATAGCTAGGGTTTTGCCTCTTCTACTCAACTTCTCCTTTTCTCCCACTTTTCACATGCAAACTCCCTCTCTCCCAACTTTTTTCTATTTAAAACAAATAAAACCTAATATTACTTGATTTTATTATTTTCACCACATCCCCTCAACTCTTTGTATGTAACTCCTCACCAAACTAATTATATTATAATTTTATTTTCCTCCCAAAATCAATTATCTTAGTATTTTTGTTATTTGTAATTAACTAAAACTTCTAATAATTCTACCCAAAATCCCAAAAATAATAATTAAATCAAATCAAGCACTCTACCTCAAATAAAATAGTATGCAACATTTTAAACTCAATTAAAATAAAATAATCAAAATCGGTGTGTTATTGTAGTCTTAGTGAAAGATGTGGTAGCGTGTAGGCAGAAGATATCAAGCTTGAGGTAAAATATTTCCTTAAGAGGGGGTTTATCGAGACGGATTACATTAGGCCAAAGCTTGATGGATCTATTTTAAATTACTTGTCTAGTACATATTCAACATCTTTGGAGGCGCCTTTTTTTGTTGGATGAAATCAAAGAGGTGGTGTGGAATTGTGACAGAGAAAAAAATCCTTGGCCCTGACGGTTACAACATGAGTTTCTTTAAAATATTCTGGGAAATTATTGGGAAGGAAGTGGTGGATTTTGTGAAAGCATTTTATAGGAGTTATAGAATTCCAAAAGCAGTAACAACTACCTTCCTTGTTTTGATTCCAAAGTCTGCTAATCCTAAAACAAACTTGAGGAATATAGACAAATTTATTTGGTGGGTTCTCTCTGTTGCATTATATTGAATATTTTATCCAATCGATTGAAGAATGTTGCAGGGTTGTTGATTTCTAGTCAATAAACAACATTCATATCAGGAAGATTTATGATGGGTGGAGTTTTGGTTCTTAATGAGATTATAGATTTTTCTTCTAGAAATAGTAGGGAATGTCTACTTGTGAAAGTAGATTTCGCAACTATGTATGATTGTGTCTCTTGGGAGTACTTGAAGTATGTGATGAGAATAATGAAATTTGCGAGGAGATGGCTTAATATGATGAATAAGCTAGTTTTTTTAGCTAGACGTCGGTTTTGGTTAATGGAAGTCCTATGATGGATTTTATGGTTGGTAAAGGTCTCTGATAGGGGGACCCTCTCTCTATGTTTCTATTCTTATTAGCAACATAATATCTCTTCGGTTCAATGTTGATTTCCATTAGATTAAACAAGTTCAATGGTGTCAAGGTTTTTGAGGAAGTGCACTTTGAATTACTTCAATTTACTGACGATATTGTATTGATTTGTGATGGAAATTGGAATAATTTATGGAATATTAAAGTGATGCTTCGAGGCTTTGAACATACTTCTGGGATTGGAGTAAATCTCAATAAAAGTAAAATTTACGGTATCAATATTCACAATGATTTCTTACGAGCAGCGTCTTCTTTATTAATCTGATCTAATGGTGTTATGCCTTTCAATTTTTTAGGTATTTAGGTGGGATTGAATTCGAGGAGAAGGGCATCAAGGGACACCATTTTAGAAAAAGATAAGAAGAAAGTTATCAAAGTGGCAGGAGAAGTACATATCAATTGGGGCTAGAGTTGTGGTTTTAAATTCAATCTTGACTAATTTACCTAATTTCCATGTTGCTTTTTTCAAAGCTCCCAAATTCATAATACTTGATATTATTAAATTGCAACGAGATTTTTTATGGAGTGAGGGAGAATTGAAGAAGAAAATTAATTGGGTTTGCTGAGCGACAATTTTTAAATCAAAGAAGCTTGGAGGATTAGAGGTCAAGGATTGCAAGAAATTTAATTTTGTTTTGTTCAGTAAATGGAAGCGGAAAGTTATATCGGAGTCGAAGTCCTTATGCTTTAAGTTGCTAACTTGCAAATATGGAGAATGGCAAGCTCAAATGCTAGATTGTCCGGCTATATATCGGGGTATGAATCATTTTGTTTGGTGGAAATACTTGGTAGGTTTAACTTCTACAGAGAGTGTGAAGTGACATTGGCTCACCAATGTTATTTCGTGTAAACTTGGGAACAGGAACAAGATCATATTTTGGAAGCGCATGTGGTTAGGCAATAATATTTTGGAAGCACATGTGAATTCCAACTTGTTGGTTAATGAAGCATGATCGTTGCACGGGGATTTGGTCTTGGGACTTGCAGGTGGAGGTTAGTCGTCTCACTCAAGAAGCCGAAGAGGATTATTTGATGTAGATAATTATGTTTAGGAAATTAGGTCCAATTTCTCCACGCATGATACCTTTGTTTGGTTGATATTCCGTCTGAGTTTTCCTATTAAGAATAGTTACAATGTGTTGGTGGAATTGAAATAGTCAGTGGTTGTTGTTGAGGAAGATATGATTAGGGATGGTAAAAAAAATTCGTACATGTGATAAAATCCGTCACGGATATGAGACAAATAGCTTAATGAATATCCATGGATATTTAAATACTCGTTTGTTAATGGATATGGATATGAATTTAATGATATTCATGTCTACGGATATCCGTATTCGTTAATAAATTTTTAAAATAATTTAAATATCATTAGTTTATTATACCTTATCTTTCCATCTTCTAAAAAAATAGTCTTCTTATATTTCTTTCTTTTTTAATTTTAATTTTTTTTTGAAAAAAAACTTTCACATTTTATTCAAATTCTATTAGTCATTTCATATTTAAACTTTTCAATACTTCATATTTTACTTCAACAATCTCACAATCCAACCAACTAATGTCGTCATTCCTCTATCGAACAAGTATCTCCCTTCTTACTCCTTTGTCATTCACTCTTCCATCATAACTCACAATCACAATATTTTTTATTTGTTTGGTTTATAATAAAATGTATGGATATTTTGTTTGGATCTGATTATGTGTTGGTGAATAAGAAAATTAATGTGATTAAAATGTATTGTTAAACTAAGAACGAATTGTATGGATGTTATGTGATAATAATTTTTTTTGTCTTTAAAAGAAATTAAAAATATATTTTTTCAAAACATAATTTTTATAAAAAAAACATATTATCAATGAATATCTGTAAATATCAACAAATACCGTAAAATCCATGAATTATCCGTTTAACGGATACTCGCATGGATATAGGACGGATACATATATCATATTTATCCAACAGAGAGGATACATATATCATAGTATTCGTCCCCGTAGGTATCCATTTACATCCATAGGTATCCATTTACATCCCTAGATATGATGTTGGTTTTGAAAACTTTATAGGAGTTGGATTTGTCGAGTAAAGTACAAGTTTTTATATGACGATTGCTTATTAATAAGTTTGAGGTGAAAGATCGAATTGTAAAAATGGAATATCATCAAATGGGCTGCCACATAACTTGGTGTGTTCACTTTGCTTTAAAGAAGAAGAAAACATAAATCATCTATTTTTTAATTGCGGAGTTAGTTGTAAAGTGCGATTTTAAATTACTTTATGGTTGTGTTGTTCAAAGATCAATGTGGTTTCCTCTCCAGTTAATTATTATCACCGATTCTTGATTGTTTTGAGTTTCAATCAACTTCAAAAGTTGTGTTGGGGTGTTGGGTCATCGGGTTGTGGGAATATCTGGTTTGGTAGTAACATAATTCTATTTACATGGGGTTGTTGCGGATATTATGGAATTAGTGAATGAGGTGAAGCTTAGTTCTTGGAAGTGGTTTGTTTCGTATCAAAAAAACTTTAATGAAATTTATTAGACTGATTGATGTAACTTTTCAGGTCGTTGTTTATGACTTTGGTTTTTTTAAGTTCATTTTAATTGTAATTGGGTTGAAATACTCCTAATTCTCATCTTAATTCAATACCTTTATTTATAAATAAATAAATAAAAATGAAGGAAAAAACATTTAAATTGAACATGATTATAATTCAGCTCAATCAAGAAATATCAAAAGAAATTCAAAAATAAAGATATTTAACTCTTCATTTATTATTATATATATTATTCAATATCCTTTTAGCGACAATTAGCATTCCTACCAGGTCCACCATAGTAAATGATATTCCCATACTCTTTGTTATACTCTCCTTTTACATTATAACAATGTGGTGTTGCTGCTAAATATTCAGGATTAAAAAGGTTAACCCAGGTCTTATGAGCAACCAAAACTTTCATATTCAAAAAATATGCAGCCTTTTTAAAACCCTCATTAGCAAAATGGCCACTACCCATTCCAGTTGAAGTATGATCCCCTTTTGGGTTTAAATCCACAACTTCTCCACCAAACTGAATTAAATTTGCTTCTACTTTTAATTGTGTGAATATTTGGTATGGCCAATAACCAACTTTCTCTCCTCTTCCATCACCTCCATATTCAAGCCACCAATGTCCAGTTAAGTGATCCTTCATCCACAAAAATAAACAAATAAATGTGAACATTCAAATGTTAACTAACATTCCACCTTCAATTAAAAATATTAAAATAGCATTCTCAGTAGATTATTATTACTTGCTCGATCCTTATGGTAAAATCGCGTTGTGGTCCATTAAATACAGAAGCTGGAGCAATTGGAGCTCCAACTACAATATTTTTGTTCATTTGAACAAAACCTGGGCATTCTAAATTGAAGCATCCAGTATGTCTATAACCATCCACCTGCAATTATAACTAATATTATCAATTTATTCTCAATAAACTTTAGCTACTTTTACATCTCTTTTACTTCAAAATATTTACTTACCGTCCAATAAACAAATAACCTAGGTCGGTTGTCTCCGTATCTCTTCGGACAAACCTACATAAATATTACATGAATTTTAGCTCATGGATTAATATATATATATATATATATATATATATATATATATATATATATATATATATATATATATATATATATATATATATATATATATATATATATTTGAGAATGTGAAACTATGTATAAAGGATATTAATGAGAAGAACATGTATCATACCTGCCAACCAGCTTCAATAGTTTCATTAGCTGATTGAGAGACAACCCAGATTTTGGCTGCACTGGATTCAGCTGGAATTTCCACTTGAGGGGCCCACGTGTTTATGGCAGCCTTTGCTCCATAGTACCCAGCTCCTTCCACATATGTTATTACTTCCTGTTTATTGTGTAGCAATAAGAAGAAGACACTTGTTAATTCCTTTTTAAAATAATATAAGGTTTAAAAGAGAACAATTAGTTTAATAGCAATGTTCTTCTTACTCCCATAATATACACCAAATACTTACATCAAACATTGTTTATCATATCTTAGATTAACAATGTTTTTATTTTCTTTATAAATAAAAATATCAACCAATTTTATAATCGTATTAACCTAAACAATATAGATTATTAACCATATATTTTACTTATAATTTATTAATCAAATTTACTACTTCATTAATCAATAAATTTCAAAACATTAACATTAAAATATGAAATATAATAATCCGTCTTTATACTCTATTATATTCATATTTTAATGTTGGAACATAATTTATAAAATGAAATTTATTAGTTAATGAGTTAGTAAATTTGGTTGATGAATTATAAGTTAAATATATGGTTAATAATCTATATTTTTTTGTGGTTAATGCAATAATAAAATTGGTTAATCACAAATTTTTATATTTATATTATAAAAATAATTTTAAAAATAAAAATATTTTTAAAAAATAGTGTTTTATTATATATAAAAAAAATCAAAACAGTACGTGTTTACTGTAAATATGGTGAACAGTGTTTGGTGTAAGTATTTGATGTGGAAATTGGTGTAATAATGGCATATATTATTCTTAATTTAATGTGAAAAGAAAAAAAGATATATTTTAGATTTATTGAATAAACAATGTATCTGAACAAAATTTAAATCAAATACATTAGTTATTAAATGAATTTAAAAAGTCAATTTTTTATACATAAGATTAAAGATAATATATTTTTATAGAACTAATTTTTTTGGAGAATTAGTTTAATTACTATAAAAAAAGAAATTTAGAAAATAAATAAATTTAGAGGGGAAATAGATATTGTGATTGCATACATAATGTCTTTCGGGGATGCTTGTAATTTCTTGTTCTTTCGGCCTTCTAATTGGTAATGTTCCATCTGGACAAGAATCATCCGATAATCTCCATATTTGAAGGTTTTCAGTAGAATTACCTATTTGATCATCCTTTTTGATAATTTTGGAGGTTCCTGAAAATAAAAAATATATTAATGAAAAATATTATAAATATTAATGTTAAATCATTTCTGAAAAACTCTCAATTCAATTAACAAATAAAATACCGAAATTTTTTGTCCTTTCATTAGAGGATGGTCAAATGCGGGCTGTTTATGAATTAATACACAATCAATTATATCACCACAAGGACTCTGCAAAAAATGAACACAAATTATAAACTCAAAATAGTTAGCATCCAAGATTAAAGGTGTGTTGAATAAATTAGTCTTAATCAAATATATCACAGCACTATTTTATCTTACAAAATTTCTAAATCATGTTATCCAAATAAATGCAGTATATAATGAAGAATTTGAATTATGATGTAAAATTATAGTTCTTCAAAATATTCTTTACTAAAATATACTAATAATGTTGTAAACTTGAATTTAACATACCTGAATTGTCTTAACAGCGTGTTTGTTTATCTTTTGAAGGTTTGTTTGTATTGTCCTATTCAACTTGTGAAATTTTTCATCTGAACGAAAAACTTGGTCGATTATTCGCTGGTGGTTGTTTGTTTTTGCAGAGTTTACAGAAAAAATGAAAGTAACGAGAAAAATAAAATATAGGATAGAGACGAATGGAGAGCTAAAGTTCATTTTTACGAATGGTTTTCTACTTGTGTTGTTTTCTTAAATTAACAAAACAAACTTGTGTTCTTATATAGACAAACTTTTGTCTATAATAACTAGTGGGATACCCATGCTTCGCACGGATCCCGATCGATTACGTGCATTTGTTTAAAAATAGACTTTAATTTATTTAAGAAAACTAAAATACAAAATAAAAATATTTTCATAAAAAGAATTTTATAAAACTTTCTATTTGAAAAAAAAAACATAATAAAAAATATTAATCAACATTATATTCTTTACCGTATAAAAATATTTGAATCGACGAATAATTTTTGTCGGCTAGGAAATACACAAATTATATTATATCAAATTTTATCTATATTAATAATATTCAATATTTGGAACAATTAAAGTTGATTTCATTTATAAGAATAATATTTTTCTGGTATACATAAATAAATTAATCAATAATATATTTATTTCAGTGTAAAAATATTTGAATCAACCATGTATTTTTATATAAAATTTCATCTATGTTAATATTATTAAATATTTGGATTTATAATATGATTAATAAATTAATATTATTTAATATTTTGAATAATTAAAATTGTTCTCGTTTATAACAATAATATTTTCCCCCGTATATATAAATAAATTAATCAATAATGTATTTTCCCCATATAAAAATATTTGAATCAATAATGTATTTTTTCCCGTAAGTAAATAATCAAATTATATTACATCAAATTTATCCATATAAATATTATTCAATAATTGGAACAATAATATTATTGAAAAATTAATATCATTCAATATTTGAAACCATAATATGGTTGATAAATTAATATTGTTCAATATTTGGATCAATTAAAATTATTCTCGTTTAATATAATAATATTTTTTCTCGTATATATTAAAAAATTAATCAACAATGTATTTTTTATCGTATATATAAAAAAATTAATGAACAATATTTGAAACCATAATATGGTTGATAAATTAATATTGTTCAATATTTGGATCAATTAAAATTATTCTCGTTTAATATAATAATATTTTTTCTCGTATATATAAAAAAATTAATAAACAATGTATTTTTTCTCGTATATATAAAAAAATTAATGAACAATGTATTTTTTCCAGTATAAAAATATTTGAATCCACAATATATTTTTTCCCGTAAATAAATACAAAAATTATATTACATCCAATTTTATCTAAATTCAATATAAATATGCCAATTATTTTAGCATTGATAATAAAATATATTTATCATTATTATATTTAAGATAACATTTAATACATTAATTTCAATAATAAAATAGAATTAGAGTATTTTAATTAATATAGAATAATAACAAATTAAATAGTTAAATAAATTTGAGATATATAAATGGAAAATATAATTAACTTCTAAAATTCCAAATGACATATTTCATTTCTTTCTTTGTATAGAAATATATAGTTAACACAATTAACACGGATAAAAATCAAGTGACTGTTAGACATAATTTAAATAAATAAATCCAAAATTAAATAAGTTTTAAATAAAAAATAAAGAATTTAAAAATAATGTTATTTTAGTCTAAATTATTTTCTTTATGATGGTTGGATAAACTTTTTTACATTAATTTTGATATATATTAAATATAAACTCTATTAGATGGAATAAAAATATACATATACTTTATATTTATATCTTGATTAAAAAAATATTATTCAGTGTTACTAATTTTAAAAATATCATATATCAATATAGTTTAATTGCTATGCACTACTGTCAATGCATTGTCATCATCCGTTTGCATTATTTTATTTGTTTTTAAATTAAAAATCAAAATTGTTCCAACATCCAACGACTATGATTCACTGACGGTGTAAAACTACTTTACACTGTCAGTGCATTCCAATTAAATTCATATCAATATCATCATAATCGTATATTAAAAATTATTATTGTGAGTCTATAAATAGATCACACCTATTGTGGTATTATATTAAAGATAACATTTAATACATTAATTTCAATAATAAAATAGAATTAGAGTATTTTAATTAATATTGAATAATAACAAATTAAATAGTTAAATAAATTTGAGATATATAAATGGAAAATATAATTAATTTCTAAAATTCCAAATGAAATATTTCATTTCTTTCTTTGTATAAAAATATATAGTTAACACAATTAACACGGATAAAAATCAAGTCACTGTTAGACATAATTTAAATAAATAAATGCAAAAATAAATAAGTTTTAAATAAAAAATAAAGAATTTAAAAATAATGTTATTTTAGTCTAAATTATTTTTTTTATGATGGTTGGATAATTTTTTTTACATTAATTTTGATATATATTAAATATAAACTCTATTAGTTGGAATAAAAACATACCTATACTTTATATTTATATCTTGATTAAAAAAATATTATTTAGTGTTACTAATTTTAAAAATATCATATATCAATAGAGTTTAATTGCTATGCACTACTGTCAATGCATTGTCATCATCCGTTTGTATTATTTAATTTGTTTTTAAATTAAAAATCAAAATTGTTCCAACATCCAACAACTATGATTCACTGAAAGTGTAAAACTACTCTACACAGTCAGTGCATTCCAATTCATTCTTGCTTATGGCAAAGGCAAAGATAAAAATATTTTCATAAAACATTCTATATTTGAAAAGGAGAAAAAGCATAACCAAAAATATTAATAAACATTGTATTCTTTATCGTATAAAAATATTTGAAGAAACAATTAATTTTTGTTTGTTAGTAAATACACAAATTATATTACATCAAATTTTATCTATATTAATATCATTCAATATTAGGATTAATAAATTAATATCATTAAATATTTGGAACAATAACATTATTGATAAATTAAATTTATTAAATATTTGAAACAATTAAAATTGTATTTGTTTATAAGAATAATATTTTTTCACGTATATATAAATAAATTAATCAACAATGTATTTGTTCCCGTATAAAAATATTTGAATCAACAATGTAATTTTGCCCGTAAGTAAATACACAAATTATATTACAACAAATTTATCTATATTAATATTATTCAATATTTTGAACAATCATATAATTGATAAATTAATATCATTCAATATTTGAAGCAATAATATAATTGATAAATTAACGCTATTCAATATTTGGAACAATTAAAGTTTATTAAGAATAATATTTTTTTTGTATATATAAATAAAGTAATCAACAATGTATTTTTTCCCCTATATATAAATAAATTAATCAACAATGTATTTTTTCCCGTATATATAAATTAATTAATTTTCCGTATTAAATTTGTAATGATCGATTTGATAATTGGTAATATTTCATTTTAATTTTATATTTGAATTCAAAGAAATAAAAAAATTTCAAAAAATTATTGAAAAAAAGATAAAAAATAAAAAATTTATAAATTTATAAATTAAAGAAAAATAAATTTAATTGTAAAATAGAAAATAGAGAAAATAATATAAAGATAAATATATAAGTTAATAAAGATAAATATTTAAATGAAATAAAGATTTTTTTAAATAAAATGTATAAATCAGAACCTGTGTTAAACCAAAACTCGTGTAGAATTTTTATCAGTTTGTTATTAATATTTTTTTAATTTAATAAATAAATATTATCAACATAAAAGATTTTCATATTTAAAAAATTATTAGATTTACTTATTTTTTTGTTAAGTAATTAATTAAATTAATTGAACAAATTTTAAGAACTAAATTTTACAAAGTTCCTTACAGAATATAATAAACATTATAATGAAATAAAAAATTCATCCCCAAAAATAACTCACCCCACGTTCCATTATAATTAAATAAAAGATTTAAATAAAAATCACTCAAGTTCACAATTAGCTAATTAAACAAAAAATTGAAGCATCTAATTCCATAATCTCATGAATTTCATGTAATTTAATTTATATTAAAACAACATTAACAAAAAAGAATATATGTTTTTTTTCAAAATCAAACAATTAAAATATAAAAAAAAAATCAAGTTCAAAAAAAGTAAATTTTAAAATTGGGATTTCAATAGACATTAAAATTTCTTGAAATACAATCAACATATATAGAATATCAATGTACAAACCATAAATTTAAATAGTGAATAATAAAAAATTGAATGACAATATAATTAATCAAATTAATTAACATTTATTGGTTACTATATTTATTAGTTACTATGAAATAATAAAGATAGTAATAATTTTCATAATATTTACTGTGCCACCCAATCCTCATTCAATGAACACATTTGTTTTTGTATTGACTTGTATTTATCAAAGTCATATAATTTATCAAAGTAATATAATTGAATATATTTATTAAAATTTTAATTAATTAGTTAAATACATTTGTTTTTGTATTGACTTGTATTTATCCAAAACGATTAATTTTAACTTTTTTGAGCTACTATATGAAAATATATAATTATTATTTGACAAAATTATCAAGATCCTTTAAATTATTTTTGTGTAACAGGTTGATCTTTTAAATTTTTCAATAATTTTTGTCTATAATAATTATCAAAGCGAGTAATTTTTTTAATATCTCAAAAGTAGTATAATGGAGTATATTTATTAATAAAATTTAATTCATTATTTAAATACATTTATTTTTGTATTGGCTTCTATTTATCCAAAACAATTAATTTTAAAAAAATTATGAGTTATTATTTAAGAACATGTATAATTATTATTTGATAAAATTACAGAGGGTCTTTAAATTATTTTTTTGTAACATATTGATGTTTTAAATTATTTTAACAACTTTTTCGTATAATAATTATCAAGGGGAGTATTTTTTTTTAATATCTCAATAGAAATATAATTGACTATATGTATTAATAAAATTTAATTAGTTAGTTAAATACATTTATTTTTGTATTAGCTTGTATTTATCCAAAATAATTACTCGTTTCATTCCTATTTATAAACAAATTTTAACTTTTAAAATTCATTGAATAATTGATATATCTAATCTATATATAATTTAAATACAATATTTATTCAATGAATATAATAAGTCAAAATTGGCTTATAAATAAGAATGGAGGGAGCATTTTCTTTCTTTAGGTAAAAAATAATTATACAATTTTAATTTTGTTATGAAACTTATATCAATGTCAAATAAAGAACTAGTCTTATTATTTAAAAGATGTATATCATAAATGGAGAACTAATATAAAAGCATCCTTTTAACTGATATCCATAATCATTTCATTTATAATAATTTTTTAAAATTTAATTTTTATAAATAAATGAAAAAAATTAGTTATAGTTTATTTTTAATGAAGCAGAATTTAAATATATTATTTAAATAAATTCATATGTATATTATATTTTGGAAATATTTTATATGATTTAATTTCTTAAAGAAAACTAAAAAAAAACTTTAAACTTTATTTAAAATATATTTGGGGAATAAAATTTACAAACAGAGACATGGTTTATGGTTTGTAATTTTAGCTGTTTCGATAAATCTTTAAATGACTATAAAGTTAATCTGGTAAAAATAAGTTAATGGTCAATTTAAATCATTTTATTCAAAGTATTTTTTTAATGAATCTTGCAAATATTTTATTAATTAAAATTCATTTAATTAAAAATAAATAAAAACTAAGAATTTAAATATATATGAAAAAAATTAGTTATAGTTTATTTTTAATAAAGCAGAATTTAAATATATTATTTAAATAAATTCATATGTATATTATATTTGGGAAATATTTTATATGATTTAATTTCTTAAGGAAAACTAAAAAAACAATTTAAACTTTATTTAAAATATATTGGGGGAATAAAATTTACAAACAGAGACATGGTTTATGGGTTGTAACTTTAGCTGTGTTGATAAATCTTGAAATGACTATAAAGTTAATCGGGTAAAAAAATGTTAATGGTCAATTTAAATCATTTTATTCAAAGTATTTTTTTAATAAATCTTGCAAATGTTTTTTTAATTAAAATTCATTTAATGAAAAATAAATAAAAACAAAGAATATATATATATATATATATATATATATATATATATATATATATATATATATATATATATATATATATATATATATATATATATATATATATATATATATATATATATATATATATATAAATCTTTAAATGACTATAAAGTTAATCTGGTCAAAAAAAGTTAATGGTCAATTTAAATCAGTTTATTCAAAGTTTGTTTTTAATAAATCTTGCAAAGGTTTTTGTTCTGGACTGGGTCATGACGACATGCACGGCACGGCCCAATGCTTGTCGGGTACAGGGCCCAGCCATCTGATAGGCGTCGGGCAAGGGCCCAGCCATCCATGTCGAGGGGACGCCACCCCGACATCTCTACTGCGTGTCGGGCAGAGACACGCGCCCCGCACCAGCTGACCTTCATTCACATGTCACCTACCTATATCACGGGCACATGAGCTATGTCGGGCAGAACCATGTCTGCCACCTCATCTGTCACATCACCCAACTCCCCTAGATTATCTCCTAGGAGATAGGGGCAGTTGGACCAGGGAGCAGACCTTTGGTCTAGGTCTTCACGCTTCTTACGTGTCCCCTGGCAGCTCCTCCTTGGGCCTAGCTAGATCCAGCCCATTAGGAGCCTTGGCCCAGCGCTGGGGGCTCAATATAAATACCCTTTGTTATGAAAGGGTCAGGTATTCTAACTCACTCTGAAATAACCTTAACTTTCTGTACCTCTTCTGACTTAAGCATTGGAGCACCTTGCAGGTACACCCCCTCACTCATCTCACTCTCTGGCCCAGTCTTCAAATCCTTGGAAGGCCCTCCTGATCAGGTAAGATCAGTGGCGCCGTCTGTGGGAACTAGCTATCCCCGTCTTCATCAATAGAGGATCAAAGCTCATTCATTCCTGTCCTTCCAACATGGTCGGAGAACAACCTAGCGAGCGCAGCCGTCCCCTCGTCGACTACACTATGGATGATGGCCCGCAACCCCATGAAGCAGACGCTCGAGACGGTCATCCATCTACCCCGTCTCCAGAGCTTCAAAACAACGGGGATGTCCCTCACGCCCAAAACCAAGGGGTCGAGGCATTTCATCCCATCCCCGTCCCCATTGAAGGAGACGCCACCATGATTGCCATGGTGAATGCCCTCAACCAGGCCGGTTCTATGCTCTACCAGCAGCACGAGAGAATCATGGCCCTCGAAGCTGAGCGACAGGAGGTCCGACCCCAGCAAGGGAGGAGGACACAGCAACGTCCAGAGCCAACAAAGAAGCGAGGACGTCGCTCTCCAGAACCTCACGTCAGCAGGGCACGCGCCCGCCGTGACAATGATCGATCAGGAACATCACCAAGGCGCGGGCGCAGCCCCGACAATAATGAACTATCTCCATTGAGGAGCGACGAGGAAGACTTGCACTGTCCCCTGTCACGGGCAATAATGGAAGCCCCGCTCCCCAAAGGCATGGAGAAACCGCCCAATCTAGCTGTGTACGACGGAACTACCGATCCCGACGACCACGTCGACAACGTCAACGCGATGCTCGACTACCGCAATGATATCACCGGTCACCTCAAATGCCGGCTGTTTTCAACAACCCTCAGGAAAGGGTCCATGGCTTGGTACAAAAGCTTGGCTCCCGAATCCATCACATCTTGGAGAGTCATGAGGTCCATGTTCACCAGGCACTTCACGGCTTCCCGTCGTCACCCCAAGACTGAGGCGACCCTTGAAGCCATAGTACAAAAGAAAAATGAAACATTGCGCTCGTACATCGAGCGATTCAACCAGGAAGCTGTCGAGGTGGATACCACCGAACACATGAAGAAGTATCTCCTCGAAAGAGGACTCTTGTCCGGCAGTGAACTTAGCAGAGCCGTCGGGATCGAGCCTCCCCGCACCTTGAACGAACTCCTGCACAAGGCCCAGGCCTACATTAGATATGAGGAAAAACAGGTAGCACACAACGCCCGCAGCAGCCGTAGTGCTGGGGATACCGATCATTCCAAACGCGAGGATCCAAACATCCCCCGTCGCAACGGGGACAAGCGAAGGGAAGAAAGACCCCGCGAGCTTCGAGAGGGAAGAGGCCCCGCTGGCCGATACAGCGAGTACACCTTACTGACAGCTCCTCGCGAGCGCATCCTCGCGGAATGCATCAACTCTGAATTCAAACAGGACAGAGTAAGGTTCCCAAAACCATCTGCGCCAAAGCCTCACACCGACAAATCCAAGTACTGCCGGTTCCACAGGAGCCACGGGCACGTGACCGAAGACTGCGTCCACCTGAAGGACGCGATAGAGATTTTAATCCAAGAAGGGCACCTAAAACAGTATACGAGGAGGAATGAAGCCCCCAAGCATGACGAGACAGAGAAGAAGAGGCCACGGGAAGACACACCCCCCGATAACTCTCCTTATCAAGTGGCCCTCTGCGTGTCACGCCCGGAAGATTTCATCCTCCCCGAGTTATTGCCCGAAGGTAGAATCACTGCACTCAGCCCCTGGGAAGACTTCCCGACCGCCCTGGTTATATCAGGTGGAGGGATAAATGGTGAAGCCGCTGCCCTCTCGGTCAAACGCAAATTCGACGAACTCCTACTGACTGCTCCCGAGCAAAATGCGACGCTGACAAAATATCGGGGAAAATCCAACCCAATATCCTTCTTTTTGGAGGAACTTCCGGGCGGATCCCCGAATTCCGGCATCCCACTATTGATCAGGGCAAAGATGGCCCAATTCGACGTCAGGCGCATCCTGGTCGATCAGGGCAGCTCGGTGGATATCATGTACGTCCACCTTTTCAAAACTCTGAAATTAGACAAGACCAACCTGGCCTCCTACGTCGGATCCGACCTCCAGGGATTCAACGGAGCAACAACAAGGCCGTGGGGATATGTCGAGCTCCTCGTCACCTTCGGGGAGCAGGAAACGGCCAGGGAAATCAAAATCTAATTCCTGGTCGTGGACTGTCCATCCCTTTACAATTGCATCTTCGGACGTCCGATATTAGCCGAACTCACCGCGGTCCCATCCACCGTCCACCTGAAGATGAAATACTACACCAAATTAGGCCGCATAGTCACCATCCACGGTGACATCGAAGCTTCCCGACGGTGCTACGACGCCGCGGTGAAAGGACAGGCCATGGTCAACACAAAGAGTAGCAACAACAACAAAAAACTCAGGACCGAGGATCCTCCCCGGGGAGTTAACGCCATCGACCTCGACTGTCGCATTGGGCTAGACGAAACCAAAGAAGGGAAGCCCACTGAGGAAAGATCTCTCGAACACCCGGTCCGACCAATCCCCGACGGAGAGTTCGAACTCATTCCTCTTGGGGACGATCCAGAAAGGACAGTGAAGATAGGCAAGGGACTGCCCGAGGGAACAAGGGAGAAGCTCGTGGCATGCCTCAAAGAGAACTCTGACCTCTTCGCCTGGAATGCCGCAGAAATGCTCGGGCTGGATCCTGAGATCGCGTGTCACCAGCTAGCTTTAGATCGGGCAGTCAAGCCCATAGCACAGCGTAGGCGCAAACAGTCCCCCGAGAAGGCGGAGGCTGCCGAACGAGCTGTAAAAGACCTTTTGGAGGCAAATTTTATTTCTGAAGCCCAGTACACAACCTGGCTCTCTAATGTAGTCCTCGTTAAAAAAAATAATGGAAAATGGCGCATGTGTGTTGATTATACTGATCTTAATAGGGCTTGCCCGAAAGATGCTTTCCCCCTCCCTAATATAGATATGCTCGTAGACAATTCTGCAGGTTTTAAACTCTTGTCCGTCATGGACGCATATAGTGGATACAACCAAATCCCTATGTCGCCCACAGACAAGAGACACACGGCATTCATGACCCCAACGGGCAATTACTATTACAACGTAATGCCGTTCGGGCTCAAGAACGCCGGTGCCACGTACCAACGCATGATGAACAAAGTCTTCAAGGAAGAAATAGGGGACATGCTCGAAGTATATATGGACGACATGATCGTCAAGTCACACGAGGAGGTTACCCATGCTCGACACCTAACCAAAGTTTTCGAGCAGGCGAGGCAGTGCAAAATGAGGTTCAATCCTGAAAAATGCACGTTCGGGGTACGGACAGGAAAATTCCTAGGTTTCTACCTCACCGAAAGAGGGATCGAAGCCAACCCCGACAAATGCCGGGCGTTCTCAGAATTTCTGACCCCGAGGACCAAGAAATCAATCCAATCCCTCAACGGAGTGCTCGCCTCACTCTCCCGTTTCATCGCCAAGTCCGCCCAGCATGCACTGCCATTCTTCAGACTCCTTCGCAAAGAGGCCAGCTTCGACTGGACCGACGAGTGCGAGCAGGCATTACTCCATTTGAAAAAGGTTCTCTCCGAACCCCCAGTCTTATCACGACCATTGGAAAAGGAAACCCTATACTTATATATATTCGTGGCGACCGAGGCCGTCAGCGCCGTCCTAATAAAGGAGACCGACGAAGGACAAAAACCCATCTATTTTACGAGCAAAGCACTCCAAGGCCCTGAGCTCCGATATCAGCAAATCGAAAAGGTCGCCCTGGCCCTCATAAATGCGGCGAGGAGGCTACGTTATTACTTCCTCGCACATACAATAAAAGTAAGGACCGACCAGCCGATCAAACAGTTACTCGGGCGACCAGATATGGCCGGCAGAATGCTCAAGTGGTCACTGGAACTCTCCGAATTCGACATACAATACGAAAATAGAAAGGCCTTGAAAGCCCAAGCACTGGCCGACTTCGTCGCGGAAATGACCCACTGCCCAACACCGGCGGACGGCGCCCACAAGTGGACGATCTTCGTCGACGGCGCCTCCAGCACATCAGGCAGCGGAGCCGGGATCATCCTCGAGAATGAGGATGGGATCTTGATCGAGGTCTCATTAGCACTGGCTTTCCCGACGTCGAACAACCAGGCCGAATACGAGGCTTTTATCTCCGGTCTTAGATTAGCCGAGGACCTAGGAGCAAAAGAAGTGAAAATATCCACAGACTCCCAGCTCGTGGCATCACAAGTACGAGGAGAATACCAAACCAAGAACGACAACCTTGTCGAATACTTGTCCCTTGTCAAAGACAAACTCGAAAAATTCGAGAAGTGGGAAGTACAACACGTACCTCGCGAACACAACACACGGGCAGATATCCTCTCAAAACTAGCCAGCACGAGGAAGAAGGGCGGAAACAAATCTGTAATTCAAGAAATCCTTCCTCGACCTAGCATCGAAAAACTACCTCTTCCATTAGAGGTCAACATGATCGGGGACGCTCACTGTTGGATGACACCCATCTACAATTACCTAACAAAAGACGAACTCCCCGTCGACCCAAAAGAGGCAGCCACCACCAAACGACGGGCATGCTCATACGTACTCCTCGAAGGGAAACTCTACCGTAGGGGGTTCTCCATCCCGTTACTTAAGTGTGTCGAGGAAGAGAAAGTTCCCGACATACTTGGTGAAATACATCGGGGGATTAACGCTCAGCACCTCGGCGGGCGATCACTCGTGCGAAAAGCCCTTCGAGCAGGCTACTACTGGCCGACCATGCAACACGACTCAAAGGAGCACGTAAAAAAATGCGATAAATGCCAGCGACACGCCGACATGCACCTCGCACCCCCGAATGACCTAAAATCACTGTCTTCCCCGTGGCCCTTCGCATGGTGGGGCATGGACATCCTCGGACCTTTTGTCACCGGCTCGTACCAGAATAAATACCTCATCGTCGGGGTGGATTATTTTACGAAATGGATTGAAGCAGAGACATTGGCTAAAATAACCGCACAGAACATTCTCCGGTTCTTTAAACGCAACATCCTCGCTCGGTTCGGCGTACCCCAGGCCCTCATCACGGACAATGGGACACAATTCACAGACGGAGGATTCCAAGACTTCATCGCCAGCCTAGGCACTAAACAGCATTTCACGTCTGTCGAACATCCACAGACGAACGGGCAAGCAGAGGCGGCCAACAGGGTAATCTTACGCGGCCTTAAGCGCAGGCTCGGCGAGGCGAAGAGGGCATGGGTTGAGGAACTACATAGCGTCCTATGGGCCTACCGCACGACACCACACTCCACCACCGGGGAAACCCCATTCCGACTGACTTACGGCACCGAAGCGGTCATCCCGGTGGAAATACGGGAACCAACGAGGCGCATAGAGGAACCCTTAGACGAAGAAATGAACGACGAGACTCTTAGAGCCGAGCTCGACCTAGTCGAAGAGATCCGTTCCGAAGCAGCCTTAAGGGAAATGTCCCTCAAACAAAAAATAGCACTACGCCACGACGCGAAGGTCATAAGAAGAGAGTTCCAGGTCGGCACCCTGGTCCTCAGAAGAAACCAGAAAAACCCAAAAGAGGGTAAACTGGCCGCCAACTGGGAAGGCCCCTACCGCGTCCGCGACAAAACGAGCAACGGGGCCTATTACCTAGAAAATCTACAAGGGGAAGAACTCGCTCGACCATGGAACGCAGAGAAACTTAGACAATATTACAGCTAAATATGTCGCGGGGAGACGTGGGTGGTACGACCACGCTTTTCGTCTCCAAAAACGCCAGAGAGGAACCGCAAGGCCCGGGGACAAACCGACCCTCCAGCGAACACAACCCTCCCCGACGATTGGGATCTCGATCGAGCACCAATGTCGAAGTACCACGACAGGCAGGGCGCCCAACTCGCGATGGGAAAACCCAAGCCTCGAAGCCGGAGTCCCGAACAATGAACCCGGGCTTCGATCCAAACGGGCGTGACGCCCGACACTTCATCGGTTCCCTAAACCGAGAAGACTAAACAGGTCGAGCAGAATATAAGTTCATAAACAAGCAAATATAGCGCATACCCGAACACAATGAATGACAACAGAAAACATTCATATATTTAAAACAGAATAACATAACAACGGCCGAGGCCAAATACGCCCGAAGGCCAAATTACATGTGCCCGAAGGCCAAAATACATAAAGGGCACGCAGGCCACACAACAAGGCACGCGGGCCATAATAAAAACAAATCAAAAAAATCAATCAAGACTCCGCCCGGACATCCTCTTCAACATTTTCCAGCTCATCTTCGTCATCCCCCAGCTCCGCCTCAGCTTCGAAAGGGCACACGATCTCCCCCTCCCGGACACAGTAGTTGTGAGCCGACCCCTCCGTCACCAACTCGGGATTCAGAAGCCTCAGCTGTTCGACAGCATTGTCGAAACCCTCCTTGAACACAGCTACGAGGTCCTGGTTAAGGGAACGTATATGCCCTAGCAGATCCCCACGTGAGTCGAGCGCCAGCTCCTCCTCATTTTCATCAGCCAGAGGACAGACCTTTTCCTCGAGAGATGCAAGCTGAGCCCGCAGTCCAGCATTATCCTCGACCAGCTTCTGGTGATCGGCCACCTGCTCCTCCAAGCTCACCTTGGCCGCTTTCAGCTGATCTCGTTCCTTTTATGCCTCTTCCAATTTCTTATTCAGCCCCTCCTGCAGCTGATGCTCCTCCTTGTAGTCCGACAGATCTTTGGACAACTTGTCCTTCTCCGACCGAACTTGCGCGAGAGCGTCCTCCAGGGAGGCAGTAGAGACTGAAGTGTCAGTCAAGACCATGGCCATCTCCATCACCCGGATGATAGCTGCCGGGTCTCTAGTCAGCTCCTTGCGTCGGACACCAGCATCTTGGTCCAGGATAGCCTTTGCCTCAGGCGCTGGCACCGCGATCGCGTCCTCGACTTTGAAGAACGACCGCTCCACATAGCAGGGGGGTAATAAATAGCTGCCCGGTCCAACCGGACTTCCCAGTGATGACCTTGAAAGAGTCCCCGCCGGACGCTTCCGTTTGTGGAGAGGAGAGGCCGATTGAGGTGGGCTGTCAGGAATATCTATCGTCGACGCCCGAGGAGGAGAGGAAGGTGTCGGACCCGCTGTGTTCGAAGTCCCGGCCCCAGCATCAGCAACGGCCACCTGAACACGGGCCACAGTCTTCTTCTTCTTTTTTGGCACCCGGTCAGACGCACCGACCTGGTTGGCCAGCTTCAGGACCCGATCACGCATACTGGGCATGGCACCTGCAAAACATTATACACAAACATTAGCGAGCGAAAACATAGACAAAAATAAAAGACCAAGAAAAAGTCTGCCTACTCAATAATTCTAAAGCCTTCTCCTCGGTCCTACACTCGAGCAAGGCTTTTGTATTAATAAAGCGCGTCTCAGTGATTGGCACTCCGGCCTCGTCAAGATAAGGCACACCCTGTCGATCTGCCCAGACCCCCTGATTGAAACTCTGCACGTAATCAACCAGCTTCTTGTATGCGAGCCTATCCTCAACGCCGAGCATCGCAAATTTGACCCTATAGTGGGCGGTGGAGAGGTCGAAATGATCGCGCTGCCACCTCAGCGGTATCTTCGACATCAATTTCTCCTCCCCGTTTGATGCTCGTTGATAATAGTAAAGGGAATGAAGGGCGGCACGGGTGATCGGTCTCACCACATACCAACGACCCTTGAAATGACGGGCAGAGTCCACGTACGTCTTGAACAAACGCACGGGCTGCTTAAAAGAAACCCAACTGTGACGCCCACGGAGGCCGGACCGCTGGAGGTGGAAGACGTGGAAGAAAAGGGCCCGAGTACACCCAATGCCAAGGAAACGGCAGACCAACTCGAATGCCCGCATAAAAGCGAGGGCGTTGGGATGCAGTTGGGATGGCGCCAGCCGAAGCCACTTAAAGATCGACATTTGGAAGGAGTTAAAGGGCAGCCTGATCCCCGCCTCCCGGAAAGCAAATTCGTACATTGTGAACTGCTTCCCCGGGAAATGATGGCATATACGGTCCTCCTCCTTGGGGGCACAGCAATACCAATTCTCCGGATCTTCCCGGCTTCTGTCTTCGACCACGGCGTAAGCAGGGATAGCCTCGTCACAGAAATAAGACTCCTCCTCCAAAGGTTCATCCGCAACCCAGGAGAGATCAACCTGCCCGGAGGACGAAGCGTGCTCAGTACCATCCCTGGCACTCCCATCCCCGACAGGTAGACGAGCGATGGTCGCATCTTCAGACGAGGACCCAGAATCTTCCCTCCTCGGTCGTAAACGCCCGGTAGCACCTGAAACGCAGACAGAAAGAGTGAATTTGACGTCATATCAAATCCACCCTTCCACTGCAGGTCAAGTGAAAGGGCGTAGCAGCAACGGACACTGATTGTGTACGACGCGAACATACGCACGTTCTTAAGAGACCGGGCAGAAAGTTCAAACATGCTTATGCAAATATCGCCCGGTATATGCAATTTCTGCCCGGGACAGTCTAACCCTAACCCTATTTTTTACCATCTATAGTCCATCTACAGTCCATTCTACTATTCCTACGTCAAATCTAACCAACCTACTACGAATATAACATGCATTTGCAAATATTTGACACAAACAGAAGGAAAAATAGTAGGTTACAGAAGAAAAATGGTACCTGACATATAGGAAGTTGAGAAAGAGACGGTGGCGTACGGGCAGAGACGGTGGTTCAGGCAACGAGACGGGCTGAGACGGCGGTTCAGGCGGCAAGACGAGCAGACGCAGGAGGATTCTTCAGAACTTCCGGTGAACGTAGGAGCGAAAAAGTGAAAATGAAGTCACTCAACTTCCTTTTATAGTCCCTGGCGCGTGGGCCAACGCGCTAGGTCATCATTACCTATTGCCTACGCCGCCTTTGCACACAAAACGAAGCGACGCCATTAAGTCTGAAACACGTCTACCCAAAAAAGAAACTGAAGCGACGTCGAGCATCTGTCCGTCTCCCCGACTCATCAAGACATCCTATCCCCGCACCAAGCCCTCGGTCATTACGAGGAAGGTGCGCATCCATCGATCACTTTCCATCCCCGACACTACCGTGGAAAGAGGAGCTCGCGAACAAGTCTATTGGAATCTCCCGTGCCATACGTCTGCGCCTCTCCCTCGACACAGGGAACCCCGGTTATAACACAAGTCATCACTCTAACTCAGAGACTCGACTTGGGGGGCTCCTGTTCTGGACTGGGCCATGACGACATGCACGACACGGCCCAATGCTTGTCGGGTACAGGGCCTAACCATCTGATAGGCGTCGGGCAAGGGCCCAGCCATCCATGTCGAGGGGACGCCACCCCGACATCTCTACTGCGTGTCGGGCAGAGACACGCGCCCCGCACCAGCTGACCTTCATTCACATGTCACCTACCTATATCACGGGCACATGAGCTATGTCGGGCAGAACCATGTCTGCCACCTCATCTGTCACATCACCCAACTCCCCTAGATTATCTCTTAGGAGATAGGGGCAGTTGGACCAGGGAGCAGACCTTTGGTCTAGGTCTTCACGCTTCTTACGCGTCCCCTGGAAGCTCCTCCTTGGGCCTAGCTAGATCCAGCCCATTAGGAGCCTTGGCCCAGCGCTGGGGGCTCAATATAAATACCCTTTGTTATGAAAGGGTCAGGTATTCTAACTCACTCTGAAATAACCTTAACTTTCTGTACCTCTTCTGACTTAAGCATTGGAGCACCTTGCAGGTACACCCCCTCACTCATCTCACTCTCTGGCCCAGTCTTCAAATCCTTGGAAGGCCCTCCTGATCAGGTAAGATCAGTTTTTTTAATTAAAATTAATTTAATTAAAAATAAATAATACCAAAGAATTTAAATATATCTGAAAAAAATTAGTTATAGTTTATTTTTAATAAAGCAGAATTTAAATATATTATTTAAATAAATTCATATATATATATATATATATATATATATATATATATATATATATATATATATATATATATATATATATATATATATATATATATATATATATATATTATATTTTGGAAATATTTTATATGATTTAATTTCTTAAAGAAAACTAAAAAAACACTTTAAACTTTATTTAAAATATATTTGTAGAATAAAATTTACAAACAGAGACAGAAGATTTTACCCCGCACCCCCCCATCTATACCTGTACCCCCACATTTTTTTAAAAATGCCCATTTTAACCTTAGATTATTTTATTGTATTATTATTTTATTATTTTTTTTTTTACCATTTGTGTCAGACCGTCAGATAAAAGTAAAAATTTGTCAAAAATTACACGTTCCGGAAGACTTTTGGAATGAGTTCCGGTACGTAAATTTACATACCGGAAGACTTTATGTAAGTCTTCCGGTATTATGATGATTGTACACCGGAAGACTTAATAAAAGTGTTCCGGTACGGAAGACTTTTATTAACTCTTCCGGTAGGAATGAATATGTGTACCGGAAGACTTTATGTAAGTGTTCCGGTATTGTAAGAGTACAATACCGGAAGACTTGCATAAAGTCTTCCGGTTTGAATTTTTTTTATATTATTTAATTTTTTTTAATTCATTTTTTTAAAAAATATTTTTATTTTGTAGGTGCAGTACCTTTACACGAAAAAGAACCGATATGTGTGAATACATCAGATGTATTTACAACGACAGAGATATTTGGTACACGAGAAGAGGTGATAAGATGGGTCAAAGACACCGGATTACGAAATAAAGTGACGGTCGTCATCACTCGTTCAGATACACAAACAGGCAAGAGAGGAAGAAAGAACAAAATAATATTTGGTTGCGATAAAGGTGGGAAATACAAGGATATTCGTAGTGGAATAGAAAGTGCGACGAAAAAATGTGGATGTCCATTTAAGATCAGGTCGATTCCGACAAAAGATGGATCTGGATGGAAGATTGATGTAAAATGCGGCGTTCATAACCATGATTTACCCGATAGATTAGAAGGTCACTCATTTGTTGGTAGGTTGACAGCGGATCAGAAGCAACATGTTGCTGATTTAACAAAGAGAAAGGTTGCACCCAGAAATATATTGCATTCCTTGTACGAGATTGATCCAGATTGTGTCACTCGTATCACACAAATATACAAGCAAAAGAGTATGATGGAAAAAGAGATAAGAGGTCCTAGAAGTGAGATACAACATTTGTTTAAGCTTATCGAGGCTGCAGGTTATGTTTTTTGGAGTAGAAAAAGAGATGACTCTGAAGTTATTAAAGATATATTTTGGGCACATCCAGATTCAGTTAAGTTGTTGAATATGTTTCCTATTGTGTTAGTTATGGATAGCACTTATAAGACAAACAAATACAGACAACCTTTGTTTGAAATTGTTGGAATGACATCTACCGAGTTGACTTTTGCTGTCGCATTTGCGTATATTGAGTCTGAGCAGACTGAGACTTTTTGTTGGGTGTTAGATAAGCTTAAAAAATTGTTTGTGAAAAAAGATTTATTTCCACAAGTTATGATGACAGATAGAGATCTTGCTTTGATGAAAGCCATTGAAACTGTGTTTCCGAAGACAAATAATTTGCTATGTCAGTTTCACATTAACAAAAATATTGGTGCAAAAAGGAAACTATTAGTGGATCCTGATAAGCAGGAGTCAATTGGCAAATTATGGACGGATGTTGTATGGGCTAGTGATGAGGTTGAGTATGCACAACATTTAAAAGAACTTGAGCAAGAGTGTGTTGATTGTCCTAAATTTTTTGAGTACGTGAACGACACATGGTTGACACCACATAGACAAAGGTTTGTTTGCGCATGGATTAATCGAGTCCTACATATGGGTAACACGACGACTAATCGGTATGTTTTGTTTTAGATCCCAAAATATACTTTTTGTGAATTTTTTATTTTTCTTACTTAGTTTAAATATGTATTATTATAGGGTTGAGTCTGTTCATTGGAAGTTAAAGCAGATGTTGGGTAACAGTATTGGTGACATGGTAAAATGTTGGGAGGCCATGAATGACAACTTAAAGATACAAATTAGCAACATTCGAGCTTCTTTTCAAAAGAGTGTGTATGAAGTTGCACATGTCCATTCAAGTCCATTTTACACATATTTACGTACTTCAGTGTCGCGAGCTGCATTGAGGCGCGTTGCTGAAGAGTTAAAGAGAGTTGATTATATTGGAACTAACAAAGACAGATGCCGATGTACTCTTAGATCCACCTATGGATTACCTTGCGCATGTGAGTTGGCAGGGTATAGAATTAGTGGTATTCCGATACCAATTGAGGCTGTGCATGTACATTGGAGGAAACTAAGTATGGAAATTAAGTTGGAAGAAGACTTAGATGAGGAATCAGAAGTGGGTATGAAATCTGCAATGGATGAGTTATGGAAAAGGTATAGGTCACAAGATGTTGTTGGAAGAAGGGCATTACATAGTAGGGTTTATGAACTTGCATTTCCCACAACGACTTCTTTGTTAGCACCACCTGAAAAAATAAAGACAAAAGGTGGAGTCAAGAAAAAAGGCAAAAAACCTGAAGGGTATGATGTTTACAGGGATCCTTCGTATCATGAATATGTTGATCAAGCATCACAATCTTCACAACGACAATCTCAACCATCACAAAATTCAAAAAAGAAATCTCAACCATCTCAACCATCACAACCTGTGAAAAAGAAGTTAAAATTAACACAAACTTCACAGTCATCTAAACGGTTCATCCTTCAATTTCCTTATCATATTAGGTCATTCATTGATGACGTTGTCAACGTAATGTCAGATGGTAATTGTGGATTTAGAGTGATTGCTTCATTGCGGGGTTATGCCGAAGATGGTTGGCCAATGGTTCGTCGGGAATTAGAATTGGAAATTATACATAATGAAAGATCAGCTTTATATGCCAATTTATTTGCTGATCGGTTAGCTGAAGTGAGAGATTCTTTGAAGATAGAGGGAAGTGGTTCTCAACCAATAGAGAAATGGTTGACTCTACCAGATATGGGTTACGTGATTGCGAATCGGTATAACGTGGTACTTGTCTGTCTAGGAGTCGAATGTTTGACTTTCTTCCCTATGACAACTACATTCTCACCCAATGTCTCATTTTATTGCATTGGATTTGTAAACTCCAATCATTGGATTCAGGTAAACATTGTTATAATTTGATATTATTAGTAAATTATTTGAGTAACATTAAATAATGTATTGTTTAATTTTGAATATAGGTTAACATGAAAGAAGGATTTCCATTGCCACCAGTGACAACAGATTGGAGGAACTTTCGTTCTCCAGCAGCAACATCATGGATGGTAGGATTTGCTGCGCGTCTACAACATTGGCAACAACTTACGCCTATATTACAAACTCATTATAAATTATAAACTATGTTATTCATTTTTATTCATGAATTATATTATATGTTTTAATTTCATTATGTTTTTCATTTTTATTTTCACTTAAATAACATATAACATAAATTGGATTCAGGTAATCGAAAAACTATAAATAACATATAACATAAATATCAGTTCAAATGTCAATATATTAACAAACAAAGTCTAAGAAATAATATGACATAAACATAACTATACATCACTGTGAACGAGCAATACGTAAAGCTGCAAACAGATCAGCAAAATGTGGATCATCCTCTTCAGCTGCATTCTGCTGAAGGTAGCGATGAATCAAGGTGGACACAGAACCCCATGCAGGATCAGATGGTCCCGCATCGTACTCAGGAATAGATGCAACTGGCGGCTCATCATAGGGCTCATCATAGGTAGGAGGTACCAATCGAGGATGCGAAACACGATAATACCACTCTAGGTATCCATCCTCTACCTCAAATGGGATAGTCGCCCGTGTAGCAGAACGAATCACCTGGCCAGCGCTCTGGGTGTAACTAATCCACTCAACATC